>JAWWEE010000001.1:50099353-50224560 GCA_035221455.1 Xenops minutus
ACCTGATTACGTGAAGGAATGGTGTGGAATACTTCCTTAGTTATGACATTGTTACCAAGGAAGGCCTAAACCAAACCAAGAAAACTAAACCACCACAATGCTATTCATAACACCTTGTGTGTCAATCACTTGAGTAGATGCACTTTCCCATCATTTGTCTGTAAGCAAGGGAATTTCTTCAGCATTTCCAGCAGCCTTGAGAGCTCTGCAAAGGCTGGATAGGGTTTATGGGGTTATGTAATTTGTAGGAACCTCTTATTTGGAAAGAGCAGCTGATAGCCTATAAATTGCATGTTTTTATTCTAGTATGGAAAACAAAAACTCTACTAATGGTACTTTCAATAGTTTCATGACATAGGATTTTATACTGGGGGGAAAGTGAAAAGGGAGATTTGGTAGGACCAAAGGGATAAAGAGATTTTTGATGGCTATATACAGTGAAAGTAAGGAAAATTAATGTATTTCTGAAAATATGAATATTTTGAACTGAGTGAATATTTTTTTAAAAATAACATCTTCTATATATATTGCTTAGTTAAATGGTGGTAATTTCTAACAAATTTCCTTTCTTTGTATCAGTACGGCACTGTATTACTACTAGTTGTCTTTTTGCCACTGCTAAATGGTTGTTACATGCAATAACTACATGCCAAGTAAATCTGACAATGCTTTGCAGAAAGGCAGAAATCTGTCTTCTTGTGCTTGATTGATTTGTCAGTGTTGCCAGAAAACCTAGTTTTGGATCAACTCTGAATCATGGTATGTTTAAGAATAACTGAATTTTTCAGTCTTCTTTGGAAAAACTCTGAGTATCAGAAACATTAATTTAAAATATGGCATTTATAATTTTATTTGGATTTTATTTTAGTATAAGTAGCCTGTTTATATCTATTTCTGACTGTTAATGGATCATGGGGTTTAGTGCTGTTCAAAAATAACTATTCCTCTAATCAACATGGTATAGCATTTTATATTCTAATTTGAGTGAGGTTATGTAAACTAAAATACAAGGTGATTAATTCGTTCTTCACTTTTAATGTGTTGTATGCTTACTTTTTATTTTAACATATTTATAGCTGTCTAATGTGACACATTCTTTTTCAGATTGTTACTTCTGAAACTTGTTAACACTGATGCTGAAAGGAGAGATACTACATAAAATACCAATGTTATATTGACACATTGATGTGGTGTAGACTAAATAAAAAAATTGTCTCATTGTTCAGTAGCATCAGGCTACTGGTAAATAAATGAAAATTTAGTAGTTTCTATATTCCCTTTCAAGTCCAATGTAGTTTTTGCACATTTTGTGGCAAGGATTTTGTCTAAATTGATTGCTTTGTAAAACCTTTGGTTTTTTTCAGAGCACATTCAAATTTAAATCCGAGAGTGACATTCATCTGGCTGAGCACCATAAACAAGTGCTATATGATGGGAAACTTGCAAGTAGCATTGCTTTTACTTATAATGCGAAGGCTACTGATGCTCAGCTATGCCTTGAATCCTCACCAAAGGAGAATCCTTCAATTTTTGTACACTCCCCCCATGCTCTTATGCTTCAGGTTTGTGCTCCTAAATTGATGTTATTTGTTTACTGTTAACCAAATATCACTTGGATAACCAGAGATTGTTTTGTATTATATGGGCTCTTAATATAGCTTTCACTTGAACTGGTCTTTCTTTGCTTACTTTCTAAAGAAAGAAAAGATTATTTCTTCCTTAAGAAATATAGACTTCATACTATAAGGCTCACTTTGCCATGATACTGAAGATTTTCTGTTTAATGTTTGCCTTTAAATATAGTGATTATAATTCAAATATAAATAGTGAAAAAAAAAGTTAAAACAAGTTTGCATTCAATTTGGTGTTAAAGTGCTTCCAAATTATGTTTTTAACTGTCCTTTAAAATTGAGATTAATTGAGGTTTTTCCTTTATTTATTAATTTAGGATGTGAAAGCTATTGTAACCCACTCCATTCACAGTGCAATTCATTCCATTGGAGGGATCCAAGTTCTTTTTCCACTCTTTGCCCAGTTAGACAATCGACAGCTGCATGACAGTCAGGTGGAAACAACAGTTTGGTAAGCTTCTTTCAACCAAGATAAAAACTAAATTAAGCTTAGAATATTCTTGTTCTTATTATGGGAATGTTCTATATTTTTTCTACATTTTACCCTTGTTTCTTTGATTAAAAAAATTAAAAAGTAGTTTACTGTATAATATGTAAATTGTGTTAATCTGATGAGATTCCAGATGAAACTGGCATAAAATTGATATGACTCAATAATGAATTCAAATCACTCTAGAATCTCTAAGGGTAACTGGGTAGTTTTTTGACTGTTCTTCTAGCTTCTGAAAAAAACAGGTGTGCTTTTACTTGACAGTGCAATGTCAACCTTCTCAGTGTCTGTGTCATTTGAATCAGTATTTCATAACATTTGAAATGAATTCATTCATGGTCACAAAGTCATAGAGCTACGATCAGTTATGTTGTGGCCATATTACAATTACAACAGTGACTGGAGATGCACGAAGAAAGGTTTAAGCCGGGACCCATGAAATCTCTGCTCTGATACCAGGGAAGACATCCCTGAGTTGAAAAGCTCGCACAGATGTTAGATGAGTGCTTCCATGTGTAGCCTGAAAAGGACTACATAGGAGTCTGTCAGTACTCATGTTGACTTAGAATTATAGAATCCTTTATGATGGAAAAAACCTTTAAGATCACTGAGTCCAACCATTAACCCAGCACTGCCAAGTCCACCAATAAACCACATCCCTAAATGTATCATCTGCATGTCTTTTAAATACCTGCAAGGATGGTGACTCCTTGCTCAAAGCTGACTCAGCTGTAGTTATTTTTGGAAAGATCTCTTGCCACTTGCTTGTCAGAGTAGGCCCCTGTCCTAGTGGCAACATAGGATAGCTAAACATCCCAGTAAAATTGCGTGGCCTAAATCTTTGGAGGTAACAGAACTGAAAAGGTAATGCTGAAGAATTGGTATGGTGTTTCCTTGTAGGGTTATTTGTAACCAAATAATCTAGAAAACGGTGTTTAGGGGCAACATAAGCTGACTTTTGTATTTTAATAATGAATAAAATAGGTCCATAATTCAGAATACATGGCTTCTTTTCCTGCTTAGAATATTTTGCTGGTAATTATTCTGGGTATTTCCTATTGCATTAGGTAGCTCAATAATAATTTAGTTAACGGAAAAAATAATTAATACTAAAATTGCCAACAAATTTGAAAAAATTAATCAGAAGTGATACATTGACATGATTTCTCATGAAAGATCACTTGTCTCATTTTAATTTAAGAACTTGCAATCTGGTGTTTCGTCAGTCATCTGGTTTCCCCTCTGGTAGCTCAAATATATGTAGCTAAGATGGCTGCTGGTTTTTATTTGTTTCTATGAAAAGCTAATTGATTTCATGGGAATATCTTAGTACAATATTAGAAGTAATACCACAGTCTTAAAAATTATGAATTCTACTTCCAAGCAGTATAGTGATGCAAATTATTTCATTCAACATTAAAGACAGAAATGCTGGTTGCGTATTGGCTCATGTGGGATATTTAGTTTTTTTATAGTCTGTTTTGCAGGATGTACTTTGCACTGAAGTATTGTGAAGTAAGGGAAATAGAAAAAGAAATGCTTCATTTGAAAAAAGCTTGGGGAAAAATAGCCCTGTATATTTTTATTTACTGGCAAAACACTAGCCAAAAATGCTTTGTTCTAATTTAAGGAAGATTATGTCTGTATGTGTCCTTATATAGGAATAAAATATATGTTCAATTTATTAATGACCTGAATCTGTAATAGAAGACTAAGCAGTAACTAGATCTGTTTAAAAATGGAGAGCTAATGTAGTGTAAGTTTTAGAAGTTGAGATAAAGACATATTCTTCCCAAGTGTGTGGTGTTCCCAGTGAGTGAGAACATTTGTAATCAATTTAAAATGTACAGAACATTTCTGGAGCTAGTTCAACAGAAAAAAATAAATTGTTCTTGAATAAGTCAGTGCATTTCTTCCATAATTAGATTATATTCTAAACAGAGATCTGTAATTCATTATGCTATATGATTGTACAAATGCATAATACAAGAAGATGTGATCCTAACTCAAGAACATAGTAAAAAAATTGTTAAGTAAATAGCTGTTTGATGAGGTGTAACTTAAATATTGAATTACCACAGTTTTGGTGTATGTGCATTATTTTCTCCTATTTTATTTAATGGGGTGTAGATATTGAGAACAATAATACTTTAAGTGAAGAATGAAGTAGGCACGTAAAAGAATAAAAGATTTCCAGAGTCAAAGAGAGGAGATAATGGGGAGAGGGTGCTAAACATGAGAAACAAGGCTACATTTGAAGTTCATTTGAGGAGTGGAATAAGGGAAGAGGTACTCATAGTGAGTTCTTTCCTTTTCTCCCCTTATTTCTTACATTATTCTCTCTCTTTATTTTTTCCTTTCCAAAATGCAAATGTCAAATTGTGTCTGATACTTGTTTATACCTGTCTAATCTATGAAGATATTCTAGTGTAAGTGTCCTGGGTTTCCAGACTACTTTTCTCACCTCACCTCCTCACCTCCTTCTCTTCTGCAGATATGAAAATCTGTTTAATAACTTCAGGGTTCTCCATTAGTTGTTTTGTTGTTTGGAGGTTTTCTAACATTAGATTTGGTTTGCTAACAGGATTATGAGGGAACACCTTGCTTTTTAATCATCTTGATTCACTTACAATTTCAATTTTTCTAAATTAATAGATTCATTGTAAATAAAAATTTAAATTATAAAGCAAGGCAATATGAATATATCAAGTATTCTTTATAAATGTGCTTTATTCCTGTTGCATGTGTATCCTTGTGTGCCTTATCTACATCTTCCATGAGACTAAGTATTGAAATTAACCTACAGTTCTGCTTCTGGAGCATTGTATAGATTCTTATGCTCTCATACACTGAAATTAAAAGAATGAAAACTGTTCATATCTTAAGTAGTTTTTTCTCTGACGAAATGGTACTTTGCTGTTTAGGAGAGTGGTCCCTTAACTTCATTGCCAAGACTTCTACTTTTCAACCTGCTTTTCATTAGTTAGAATCAAAAAATTAGCAGACTGCTCCAGCATGGGTCCCCATAGGATCACAAGTCCTGTCAGCAAACCTGTTCCCACATGGCTTATCTCCATGGGGACGCAGGTCCTGCCGGAATGCTGCTCTGGTCTAGGCTTCCCACAGGGTCAAAGCCTCCTCCAGGCATCCACCTGCTCCATTGTGGGGCTTCTTCATGGGACTGTAGATGGGTTTCTGCTCCAGGATGGTCCTCCATGGGCTGCAGGGGCACAGCTGCCTCCCCATGGGCTGCACCATGGGCTGTAGGGGAATCTCAGCTCTGCTGCCTGGAGCACCTCCTATCCCTCCTTCTTCACTGCCCTGGGTGTCTGTAGAGCTGTTCCTCTCACATATTCTCATTCCTCTCTCCGGTTGCAGCTGCTGGGTGGTTTTAACCCCCTGCTCTGTCATGCCAGAGCTGCTGCCTCCATTGCTGATGGGTTTGGCCTTGGTGAGCAACAGGTCTGTGTTTGACCCAGTTGGCATTGTCTCTGTTGGATATGGGAGAAGCTTCTGGCAGCTTCTTATAGAAACCTACCCTGCAGCCTGCCCGCTACCAAAACCTTGCCATGCCAACCCAATACAATGCTTTTTTCTGTTGTGAGACTGTCATTGTTGCCTTTGGTTATGCTGTATGGTAATGTGATAGAAAAGACTTGCTTTGTCTGCTTGTGGTCTCTTGTATATAGTTATGGTGTGGGTCTGCTGAGCACTGACACACAGACTGGTTCTCGTGCAGTCTTTGGCACTGACCCAATTTCATCCTAGAATAAATAACAGGTGTTAATTCAGATGAGACTGTTGCTTTGGATTGTGTCATACTGGGAAAACATTTGAAAATAGAAAGAACTGAAGCTGTTTCCTTAAATAAATGAAGCCATTCCAAGAGTTGTTTTACATGCTTTTCTAGAAGTTCCTAACTGAATTTGCTAGATTGCATACATGATACAATGAAATTTAAACATACATCTACTGTTTATCATACTAAATAAATAAATACAATGCCTAGGTCCACCTTAACTACTTAAAGTTGATATGTACACTCACCTAGAATTTGTAGCAAAGTAGATGTAAGCAACATTTCAGATAGTCTTATTGCTGACATTATTTTCACTAGTTAATATAGATATGGAGTATATTGCCCACCTATGGTAAGTCAGTGAAATGGAGACATTGTTGAAGGGGGCAACAGCTCCTGTTCTTAATTTTTTTCCTGTAAATTAGTGTGTTTTGCTTTGATCAATTAATATCTCATTAAAAATTCTTTTTTTATTATTATTTTTAATATAGAGATAGTGAGGTTTTGTGTTTCTGTCTAGTAGTGTTGGTGCATCTACTTTTTAAGATTAATACTTTGATAAAAAACAGGCAGTTTTCCTATGAGTTTCCACAGATTGATTTTTTGTATTAGCTTAATATGAAAAATCTGTGAATTTCCAATAATTCTTGTTAATATCTTTAGTTTAATTGATTTTCTCTTAAGATCATGGTAGTAAATAAGGTGAATGCCAAGTAGTATTCTGCCTTCCTAACTCATCCTCTCATCCTGTCTTTCAAGAATTTTCTTGTCACAGCTGGCACAGGTATTTAGACTTGAGAGTAGGTATGGAAGTAATCCTTTCTCTTACATTTGCCTTTGGAGAGCCAAGGTTCCAGTCCATCACTGCTGGCACTCTACAATTTAGTATGCAGTGTTGAGTGCTGATAGCCCTTCCCCCATGCCTTTCAAAGGGAAGATTGTTGAATATCACTCCTAAAATTTCACATCTCTAGTGTAACCTACCTGTGCTCAGATAAAATCAGTGGTACTGGAATTTTTCCAGACTGTGACTGCAGGAATGTGACTTGCCAAATCAGACTGCCTGGATGATAGTTCCATCTGTATCATGTTGTAGAAATCCTTTGTGAACTCCTAAACTGCTCTACCTCTGCGTACTCCAGAATACCTAGGGACTGTTCAGAGTGGTTAATTTATCACTGCAGTCTGTATCCCAAAATGTTTTGCTGTAAGCAGAGATGACTCACCTTTCTAGTTCTCCCACACAACACTTCATGTTTATGATGTATAAATACATCTGACTCGTGTTTATGAATGAAACACCTGTAGTAGTCTTCTCTTCTTGGCCTCATCACATGTTACAGGAAAATAAATCGAACAGGCAAAAGAAAAAAGTAATTTCCCCTTTCTCTCCAACAAGCTTACAGAAAGAAAAAACAGTTAAACTGGAAGCTAAAGGAAGCACTTTAGAGGGATGCCGTAGATGTAGCTCATGGAAACTTCCTCCCCATCCCCCCCATCTATCCATGTTTTCTGCTCTGGGTTTATCTTACCTCCAGCCTGGTTATGGGAACCCTTCTTGGCTTTAGTGGCCATGACTGCATAAATATGAATGAATATGAGTAATTATTAACGTTTTAAAACATGTACAAGTTTTTGATTTCATGACTTAGAAGTGAAAATACCTTGATGAAAATCCCTTTTTGTATTTCCAACATGTCTTGTAAGTGTAATGATTTTTCAAATCCTTGCTTACCCTTTGTGCTTTGATTTTCTTCCTGAAGGACTGATGTAAGGAAAGGGAGATCCTCTCTTATCTTCTGTGAATCAAAATATATTACTAATAGATTGTTAATCCTTCTCCCTGAGGATTTCTGAGTTCATGCTATGAAACATAGTAAATACTCTGATGAAGTAAGACATTTTTTGATGACTCAGGCAAACTCATTTAAAACTGTTTGTTAACAATATGATGTAATGGTCAGACAGCAGATGAAGAGGAGGAGAAGTAATAATAATAATAATAGTAATAATTTACCTCAATGCAGACAGTACTATGTTCTGAATTTAAGTTAAGCAGCAAGTACTGTGGGATTTTGTTCTTTAAAAACAAAACAGAAATTGTTGATGTATTATTTTTTTAATAATGTTTTATCTGTTTATGCTGAGATTGGTTTTCAATAGTTGTCTTATTAACAGCCTATGATGAAGTTACTCATACAATCTTTTTGTATTTCTTTGGAGAAGCTGAAAATACAAACAAAGTAAAGTTAAAATTTTCTTAAAGTTTTCTTTTTTCAAAATAAAGGTTTCTTTCCCAAAAAAATACAGACAAAACAAAATATGTGCATCATTCTCTTTCTATATAGACTCTTAAATCATCTGCTGTTAATTAACATGCCTAGATCTTCATAGCAACATGCCTACTTTAACTAAAGGTACCTTTTGTAAAGCCCAATCCAGATCATTTTCTAATATGCAATCCAAGATGAAACTTTAATTAAGGTAAATTTAACAGGGAAAATTATGGTGGGGATGAGGAGACCAGAGAAATTGATCTGTGTGGTGATTTTAAAATAAAATAATATAAAAGAACAACAAGAACAAAGCCAAAATAAATTTCTCTTTTATTCTAATGGTGCAAATTCCTGACTTCAAAGGTGCTTGTAAGCAGTATCATAACAATTAGAAGTACTACATCATCATGGTTTGCTCTATAACCTTTTTCCCCCTGCTTTTTAACAACGGAAACTGCTGGAATTTTTCCCCCTGAAATCAGTTATTTTTTTCAGTAGATATCTGAAGTCATTCTCTGATTTAGTGCTGGTTGACATATATGCTTGCATGTTCCATATGTATCTGGGCTGCACTGCAGACAAACTAATCTGTTCTAGGCAGGACATGCTATAGAGGAGACATAGTAATGGGCTGAAGTATCCTTTATATTTGCCTTTGTATCTAGGGGAGTTGAAAATAGGCAAGAATGGAGAGGAATTTTGTATGGCAGTGCATAGAATTTTGCAAGTTTAATGTAAGTCCTGCAGCAGTCTGATGCATGTTAATTGCTGGTAAATTTGTTAAATTCTGTTTCAAAAATTGTTCATCTTAGAAGACAGTCTTCTAATCAGTATTATTTCCCCTCTGTCAACAACAACCATTTTAAAAGCATGATTGTGGCAATCTGTTTCTGCTGGTAAAAACTTCTTATATTTCAAATCTTTAGGTTGAATTTATTTTCGACTTCCAAGATGTCTACATAAATTGACTATACTTAAAAATTGTTAGAAGTTTTTTCCTCTAAATTAGAGGTGGACTAAATTTTTAGAATGCAATATTGAGGAGAAAAGATCCATTACATCAGTATAACTTTTTATATCTAGATACCCACACTTAAATATTTGTTTGAGGTCAATCTGCACATGTGGGGAAGGAGAAGTTTTGAAGAGGATGGGAAAGTTTATGTGATAATTGTTAGCTGTTGGGTCATTTGAGGCAGATTGAGGGCTTTCTAGCATAAAACATGTACGATAGAGAATACAACATGTAAAACCAGTGTTTTGTGCAACAGTTGTTCCATAGTGCAGCTTATTCCTCCTTCCTTCTCCAATAAATAAATTTCACCAGAAACGAGTATAAGCAACCTCTCTAGGGGAGAACTCCCACAAACCACAGACAGTGCCCCCCAAAAAAACCCCAAAAACAAAATCAAAAAATCAACCCCATAGACTAAGCATGTAATCTGTTTTCTGCTTATCTCTGATCATCTTCAGATAGTAATAACTTCAGTACTGTACATGCAGTGAGAATTTAAAAACATTTCCATTTTGATTTTATAGTTCTTCTAGCAGTTAAAATGTTACAGATCTTTTACTTACCTCATTTCTTGCATAATAATATGGACAGACTGTGAGTTACATTTAATTATTATGCTAATTTTATCAATACTGTGGTCCTATACAGTATTCATCTCTAACTTCATTGTGCCTCTCTGTGCCTGCCAGATGGTTCTCCTTAACTGCTGCTTTTTCTAGTACTTGCATTTTTTTTTATGTGCTTGAAGGTGTAATGATACATTCACATGTACTGTCCTAAGATTTGAATTACTATATACTACAGTCAACTGTATTATTTATGGTGGCAATCTTGGATAATGCAGAAGGATTAGAAGCTAGAGTTACTGCTTGCAGACCTGAGGTGACTCTGCAGAGCTGAGTGTCTTTATGTGTCTGGATCGATAGATGTTAAAAGCCATTCGGGAATTAAGTAAAAGCATAGCTCATTCACAAAGGTATTGGCTGAATTAATACATTTTCCTGGACCTAGAAACACTGGCATCACTTTGCAGTAACAGCTGAGGTAGCTCTGTGCAGAGCTAATGCAGGCAGGCAGGATTAATTAGTTCAGCATAGCCTGCATAAAGATGGTTAATATCTAAAAAGTACTCTTTGGGACCTGTCTGTATCTGAATTATTATATTTTTTGAGTCAGTCTTTCTTACACAGAAGCAGCTTGTTTGTTTCTGTGTCTGTGGCCTTGTTAGATATAAACTGATCACTGATTGACTGATTATTTCCGAGTTGTCTTGTCAATAGAAGGAAAGAGAGAAAAATCTTTATTGTCAGGGTGTCAGTGTGTCCTATAACTTGCATTTAGAATCCTATAAGAATTTCTAACAGTTGTATTGTGATTATATTGATATGAGATTAGAATAACTAGCTCACGAGTTTACGTCTAAATGGACAAGTAAACTGCAATACAAAGAAAAGGGCTTTTCATAAAGTACTCTTGGAAGTAGAACATGTTAAACTTAAGTCTGGTGCCATGTTCATGGTGCAACAATCTTTTAAATCTGTTTCAAGAATATTTTTGACATTTCAATATAATATTAAGAGTATTTGATATTGTAATTTAGATTCTAATGCTGTAAAGACGTATGCTGTTTCTTAACTTTGTGCATAATGGGTTGTGGTCCTAAGGTTACTCATGGAGGATTGTAGTAAGCACCATCTATCTATACAGAATTTTCTTTAACCTATTTTTTTTTTTTTTTTTTAAAAAGCTTTCTAAATATAAATCTTCGATGATTTATATGATTTTCTTATTGATTTCCATGTAGTAAAAATGACAAGGATCTTATTTTAGATGACAAATACAATAGAAACTTTGATCAGGGTAAGAAAAAATTGATGCATACAGCAGGGTTTGAAATTGATGTGACAGCCTGACAGGCTATTTTGATAAAACTCTGGTATACTGTAAATGGATATTATCTGTGGTTTTTTTACTGCTGACACTCTGTGGAGCATTCTGTATGTGATTTTAGACAGATAATTATGACCATTCAACAATAAAGCAAGACAAGACACTATTTCATGTTCACAGCATGTGCTTTGGCTACCCTGTGTACTTTATGCGTGGCATCTTTGCTCAACAAATAGAATAAATCTTGTTTTCCTTAGCACATTGATTATTTTTTTGTGTGTGCTGGCATGGATTAACCAATCTTAATATTTCAAAGTAAAAGATTGTATTTGGAGAGCAAGCAAGCCTTTAGATGACTAGATACTGTAAGTAAAGTGGAAATGTAGGTTGGACATTTCCTTTAATTCACTTTTTCATACCTGCAAGAGCCATAGTTTTTAGCCTTGCCTGTGCCCACTGCCTGTGTGAGAGCTTTCATGGTTGCAGATACTTGTCTGTACAGCTAGGAACTATTACACCTATTTTATTTTTAGAAAAGGAAAAATTACTTTATGTATGCATCGTATATGCACTACAATACATTCTGTTATCTAACTTTTTGAGATATTTGAAAAAGAATTTTAAATATTTCCTTTCTGTTTCAAATACGTGTTTCTTTTTCTTTCTCCCCTTCTTCTGCTTTTTCAGCAGCAGATGAGTGTACTTATGTTTCGCTCTCATCACCCAAGAGTCGGTTGTGATTTTTTTTCCCCCTGTGTATTGATCTGTCTTATGTCTCCACTGCAGGTTTTTTTGTTTCACTGTCTTGCCATTTTTGTCCCCTGAAGTCTTTCATATCTCTTCTAAACTGTAACCTTTCCTGAACACCTTTTTTCCCTCCCTGTGCTTTCTGAACACTTCACTTAAAGATACTGCTGGAATGGGCTGCTGGGCAATTTCCTTGTGGCCTCTGAAGTCTCTCTGTGCTTTCCTAACTGGAGGAAAACTGGTCCTCAACATTTGTTTGGTGTGGATATTATTCCCATGTTTGGTCTGAAGAAAGTATGAAGGAAGCTCTCCACCCTGCTGTTGTTTCACTGCCATTCGTGATGGGCATCATTGCCCGTGTGCGTGTTCAGCCATTTTATGCCTCATTTCTGTGGTAATAGTGACTCTAGGGATGGAAAGTATGGAATGATGACATACCTAGTGGCTGCAAATTTTGCTGTTTAACAGAGTTAGTGTGGATGGTAAAATGTTTGACGGGGCACCTGCATTCGTCACTCTAAGCACTGTCAGCTGGATCCTACTCAGCCTCTCCTGCCTCTTTCCACTGCCAGATCTTTGGCTAGAACTAGAAGCTCTGGGACTGGATACTTAGAACCTGGGTTAGTCCTGATAAAGGCAGGAGTACTGGCAGAATGGTTTTGCGCTTGTTTGAGTATGAATTCCTACTTCTACGAGTGTAACATGAGAAAAAACATTGGAGAAATTTGTCAAAAGAAAAAGTAAGATTTGTATTCTTTTGAGGAGTTGTTCACCTCTTTAAGCCTGTTTCTGTTCACTTGATAGTTGGGGATTACTGAGGAAGTAACAGATTACGTTTTCTGCATGTGTAATCTGAAAAAATTCTTGTTCTTTACATGCAGTGCTACTCTATTGGCTTTCTTGGTTGAGCTTCTTAAGAGTTCAGTAGCCATGCAAGAACAAATGCTTGGTGGAAAAGGCTTTCTAGTCATTGGCTATCTCCTTGAAAAGGTATGTTTGGAGGACTTTTATCTTTGTTCTTAGTATTTCTACTGTCATTGTGGTACTTTCAATCACTTGGCTCAAAGGACTGTTGGAATAAAATATATTTGTGATATAAGTATTTCAAATTTAAAATATTTTAAGTTGTCTACATGAGTCCCTTCATATTCCTTATTCTCTTATAAACGGGTATTCAGTTTTCTGGAGTTGGTCCTATTCTCTAATTTATGCTCTTACTTCATATCTGTGTGTATTTTAAATTATTTTTATTTGTGCTTGTACACTGTCTATCCCCCAAAGTTGTTTAGGAAAGTTTCCTTGTTCCTGGTTTGTACAAGCATAGCACAGACATGTCATAATTGAGGTTTAAAATTTTTTTGTGTATGTTTATAAAAATTAAATTAATCTTCTTTGACTCAGTTCTGAAATCATTGAAATAGTTGCCCTGTGTTTTGAAAAAGAAGATATGTTAAAAAAATTAATTTCTGAAAGAAGCAGTTGCAAGGGCCATTCGGCATTCCCTTTACTTGCCCATATTCAGACATGATGAGTGGTTATCACAAAACTGAGGTTCAGTTCAGTTGTCTGAGGAACATTGCCTGCCTCCTGGCCCAAAACCCTCACGAAATCCTGTTACTGTGATTTCATAATCTGAATAATCTGAAAATTTGAATAATCTGCCAGCTATACTAAAATAGTGATATGCCTACAGTTGAATCTCATAACTCTGACATTCTTGAAAGTCTGTGACTGGATTTTTCATTAGCCTGAGGTCAGTATAGCAATTATTTCAGAAGAAGATAAAAATTATGGTCTCACCCTTAAGAAATGTACTGAATTCTGAAGAAGAATGAAAAATAGCTTCTCTCATTCTGCTGCCTTTGTTGTTTGCAGCTATGGAAATACATTCTTATAGTAGAAAGCATTTATCTTCACTGAATACCTAAAAGCAGACAGTTTTCTATGCTTCTGTGTTTTCAGTGCTAAACAAGTGGGATTTAGAATGTCAAAGAACTAGCCTAAGGTATTTTTTTTTCCAGTGGTAGGCTTTCTTGTGACATAACCAGAATGAATTTGCAAAGCCATTAGCTTCAGTTCTGTAAGTTATATACAGACAGTCTAGTGAGCCCTCATGGAGTCCCTTTGTCCTGACTAGAGCACTGTGATTTATGGACATTTAATACATCAATTCAGAATGTTGTCCACGAAATTAAAAAAAGGACAAAGTTTGCATACTCTGCTAATTAACACCTGCTATGATATTCAACTCAGGCTATGTGAATATTTAAAGGATTTTCATTGATGACAACATAATTCTTACAATCTATGCTGTTTCCGGGGGATGGGAGTTATGCTATATTCCCTTAGCTGTGTTTTTTTGGAATGATGTATTTTATTTTTTCGGTGTATGCTTGTATTCATTTGGCACACATGGCAGGAAAAAATCCTTTTGCTTCCTAGCCAGTCTCAATTTTATTATTTGTAAATTTTCTGTTGTATCTGTTGTTCATTTGCGTGTAATCAAATACTTCAGAGAATACAAAAAGCTTTTTTTTCTGATTTGAATTTCCAAATATTTTTGTTCTTATTGGTTGCAGACTATTTATTGTGAATTGTGATGTGCAAGCCAAAGGAAATTCAGCATCCAGCAACAAAGACTTAAGTTCTAAAAATAACAAATCTGCATATTCCCAGACTATACTTATAGCATTTAAAGTAATTGGAACATAGAATCATAGAATCACTTAGGTTGGAAAAGACTCTTAAAATAATCCAGTGTCACATCTAAACGTCTTTGAAATACTTTCAGGGATGGTGATTCAACCACTTCCCTGGGAAGCCTGTTCCAGTGCTTGACATTTTGTAGAGAAGGCAAGGGAAAGGATGTTTTGTGGCGTTTTTATTAATTTGTGAATTTAGTATACAAAGATGTTTGTCCAAATCCTCATGCCATATTACTACATAGGAGCAGGTCTCAATAGTAATTTTATTGCATATGCTATGAAATGGAAAGAGTCTCCTGAAATTTGGGGAACCCTGAACTCAACTACTCCAAACATCTACTTATGTTTAACAAAATCAAGTCTACTGGTAACGTGTATTTACATATTGAGACACCCAGTTTCAGTAAGACATATCATTAACTTCAGAAGAGTGAAGGACTTCAGATGAAATTGTTGAAGCACTGTGCTGTAAAATGTTGGATCCTGGCTGGATTCTAATAAAACAAAAACAACTAACCCAAACCCAAAATAAACAGAAGAGAAAAAGTATTGTTCTTGATTAATACTTACTGATTAATATTTTAACTTGTTAAATATAGCCATTAGAAAGACTGTGAATATTATTAGAAAATATAAGTTGCCTTCACACCCAATGCAATAAAAACAGGCGAGGCTACATTAATTTAGTAATTAAGAGTGAAAATACTGATTCATAGTTCTGCTGTAAGTATATTAAAGAAGAAGGTTTTTCTTTATCTTTGTTCTTTCTGATTTTTTCCCTCTAGTCCTCTAGAGTTCATATAACCAGAGCAGTTCTGGAACAATTTTTATCATTTGCAAAATATTTGGATGGATTATCTCATGGAGCACCTCTACTGAAGCAATTATGTGATCACATCCTTTTTAATCCTGCTATCTGGATACATACCCCTGCAAAGGTAATTGTACACTTGAATAATGTGACTCTCCTACAACAAAATGAAATATGTGTATTCTTTTGTAACATAGTACTTAGGGTTTTGTGGGTTTTAAAATATGATAATACAAATGATTTTTTTAGATTGTGAAGTCTAAACCCTGATTAACTATGTACACCAGTGACTTTTATAAGTTGCTAAAAGTGATTAAATGCTCTGTCTGATTCTATTAAAAAGCTGTTTCTAGAAACCCAGTCCCCTTTTCAGTGGTTGCATTACATTATTTTCCTGAATATTAAGCATAAAAGTATGTCTTTTTAATTGGAGGCAAAAGGTTTGTTACACATTAGCATATGCTCTCACTTTTAATTATGTATTTTAGTTTGCTAAAATCTATAAAATGTTATCTTTCATCTCTAGTAATAATCAGTTAGTTGTTTTCCTAAGTATTCATGGTCGAGATATGTGAACCAAATTGAAAAGTGGCATGGTCCTAAAATCTAAAAATATATACTTCTAGAATAAAAAGCCAGAATAGAAAACAGGCCAGTATGTTTATCATTACTTAAATCATAGAATCATAAAAAATTTACTTTGGAAGGAACCTGTGAATGTCAATCAAGTATCAGTCCAGTCCCTGCCCTAACCAAAGCTGTAATATTTTTTTTTAGTTTTTTACATCATATCCAAAGTATATATTAAAAACAGTTCTACAGCTTAAGGTTACTAATACAGAACTTATGTTTATGTGGATAACTCTTTCACTCTTCAGGTACAGCTGTCTTTGTATACCTACTTGTCAGCTGAATTCATTGGAACTGCTACAATCTATAACACCATACGCAGAGTAGGAACAGTCCTGCAGTTAATGCACACACTGAAATACTACTACTGGGTGGTTAATCCTGCTGACAGCAGTGGCATCACTCCTAAAGGATTAGGTAAGTGCAACACATAAGAAGGAAAATATAAGCATTTCTTTTATAGGAATATTTTTGATGTTATTGTGTGACAGCTCCTTGGACCTGTAGCAATGGTCAAGTAGGACTATGCAAGTACTTCTGCAAGTACTATGCAAGTACACATCTGATGATAATTCCTTATGGTCATATGTATTACCAGAAGATTACAATTCTGGTCTTCCCTTGCATAGCATATACTTCTGTGGGCATACTTTAGGAAACATATTAAAATAATTGAGTTTTTTTCTTCTGTAACAAAGAGGAAATATTAAATGTATTTCATATGCCAAACAAAGTTTTGTGGGATTTGAACCATTGGTAGTGTTAAGTGACCTTGAAAATGGAGTGGAAGCTTCTAGTTCTCACTGCAGCAGTCCCTGAAGCTGTATTTCCAATTCAATAATATTTTTTCTCTGTCCTTATAAAATAGAGATTGATTTAACTTTGCTTAAAGTGATGTGCTTAGCTTAGCTCAGGACGTATCAAGACACAGAATACAATAATAGATACCAGCTAAACGCTCCAAGTGTCAGATGTGTATTAACCAGAGCAAATCATTCTAATCCTATACACTCTGGCTGTAATACCATTACATTTAGCTGTCTACTTGTGTAAAGCAGGAAGGATTTGGATGAAAATCTCAAAAAATTAATAGAGAAAGGAGAAGTTATTAATTATCTTTATTCTGTAACTATTAGTGTCATGCTGAGAAATTGAAAAATTGGGGAGTGTTTTAGTACTGTCACATATCTAAATATTCATGATTGTGACATATCTAACATATAAATTATTAGATAATTTTTCATTTGTAAGTGAGCTGTATGCATAGGATTTTTCTTCAATTTTTTTAAAAATAAAAGAAGAATTCTTATTCTGAATTAGGTATCTTAATAGGCAGTGAAGGTGTAACTGAAGCTCAAGAAAGCTGCTGTAGGATCTGGGACACCATTTATAATTCTCTCATAGTATAATACTAGTTGAACAATATTCTTCATAAAATTATTACAATTTGTTTTAAAATACCTAACAAAGTACACTGTTTTCATTTGAATGAAACTTTTGTAATACTAGATTATGACGATTAACAGTGGTTGTTACTTAATTAGCTTGAAATCTTTGTCAATGATAAATTAGATTACCCAGTTACACTGATTCTGGATTTCTGCTGCCAAAATAGAATTAGGTTCAGTTTTTGTTACCTACAATGGAGGTGTCTTCAGCTGAGTTAGACATCTGTCAATTATAGGCAGTGGAATGCAGGAGTCAGTTGCCTTAATATGGATTTCTAGGATTGTTATGATCTCTGTGGGACATCCCACCTGCCTCTCAGAAGGATGCAGGTTTCCTGTGCATCCAACATCAAATTTGCTTGTTTTGAGTAGATACTTTGCATGCTTTATGTCATGTCAACTCACACTGATAAGTATGTTTAGAAAGCTGTCTCCTACCCCTGAGAGTTGGTAACTGTTTTGTTTGAAAGATAGTTGCTTTCTAGACTACACTGGCTCTGATTTCCACTCACCTCAGTGGATGGTTAGAAGCTGGTCACACATGGGGGGACTACACTCTAGATGTCTGAAATTAGGGTGAGCTGGATCCTACTCTGGTACTGGCTTTATCCACCTTCATGCTTTCAGAGCTCTACTCTGTTGAGGGTTACACTGCTGTGCTGCATATGTACAGTTTTACCATCAGACAAGTTAACCATATCTGAGCTCAGTGAGGAATTAGGATGTTTAAAACTCAGCTGATCAGCTTATAATATATACATTGTGACTGTTGAATGACCCTCTGTTGGGAGGTAAAGTTTTCATGTGTCAATCATATTTAAAACTAGATAGAGAACTGGAAAATTACTTGACTATTTGAGATTGTAAGTTTGATAATATTGTCTATTGGTTATGGCTGGTTTTATTTATTTTTGGGGGGAGGGGGTATTTTTTTTTTCCCCCTGGTAGTTTTGTTTTTAATTAAAAAATTCAGATACTTCTGTGTCATGATACTACTACCTAACAACACTTTGAAAATGTTCTGCAAATTACAGACTGCTTCCTGCTGGCTAGGCTTGCTCTTTTGTGGCATCAGTGACATTTCTTTCTGTAGGAAATATGGCTTGTTTTTATCTTGCCCAGATCTGCTTCTGTTACGGCATTTAGCTGTATTTTTGGAGTATTTGTATGTGTAATGCTAGTTGCATAGCTGCAAAAAAATATATTGTGTATTCATCAAAATCTGAACATAAGGCATGAGGGACATAAGGACACAAAATTAGGAATGAGAAATTAATCAGTTAACTCTAAATTAGCATATATATGTCTGGTTTACTTGCCTACCTCTTCATTCATTCTTACCCTTTTATGGATATAGTACATTCTCTTATCTTTTTTTGTCAATTCTAGACCAAATTCTTTTTTTCTCAGAAAGGCAACCAGGTCAGTCCCTGAAAGGTAATCAGACAGTGCAAATTAGTGGTTGCTTGGTGTAGCAGCTTGACAACAAATATCACAATTACTAAGGCCATCATACCGTAGTTGGGAAGGTGTTTGATACACTGTGAGGCCATACATAGTTTCAAAAAATGCGTTACTATCTGCTATATCCGAAATTTATTTTCTTTTTTTTTTTTTTCTGTAGCTAGATTTATAAATTAACTTGACTTTTTTAAAGGTTAAAATCTGCTTTATTCCTTGTTCCTTATCCTATTCCTTCCCCCCTGTTTCTTAGACTACAGAAACTCCTCTGTAATTGATGTAACTCTAAAGAAGTATTTTGTAGTATTCTCTTTTCTATCTGTAAAAGTGGCTTTCCTTGAGTTGAAGAATGTCAGCTTATCAGGGAGTGAGATCACTGGCATCAATGCATGTGCAAACCCAGAACAGCTATGGATTTTCTCCGTGCAAATCAGCACTGGGACTCTTTTTGCTATTGTTTCACAGATAACTTCTGCTTCTGACTAATACAGCTGTAATAACTGTAGTGATTTGCAAGCAAATGACTGTGGAAATAAAATAATTGCTGAGGTGATGGATTGCTAAATTTAATTTCACATTAACTTAATTTTGTATTAGATTTTTATCAAATCCGTATTATTTACTTTCACTTGATAAAATTCCTGAAAACTTTTCAAAATATTTAATCATCTGCAAATTACATCACTTTTCTTCACCACATGTTCTTTTTACAGTAAGTGCAATCTATCAATATGATATGTAGGTTGGCTGATTCAGGCTTCAGTCATAGAATTTAGCATACAGGCTTAGAAGTAGCTGTAGTTATTACACTTAAAGCTTTTTTTTTTTTTTTCTCTCTTTTCAGCATCTTAGAACTTCACCAATCCTAATATTTCAAAAAAATGAACTCTTCCAGGATTTTGGGTTTGTGTTAATTTTTCATTGGCCCACTACATGTAACCAGCAAGTTTATAATTTGTTAAAATGTAGAATAATATATTAAAAAGAAATTTGTTAAAATAAAAAATGTACACTGAAAAAATACAATTAGGTGAATGTTAGATTTGCTGCATTTTAGCTAGCATTTGATATCTCAAAGTGGAAGAACATGACCCATTGTCTGTGAACAGTAATCTTAGTGTATGAAACATGTCATCATGAGAGTAAACGGCAGCTGAAACTCTAAACTGACTTGACATGAGACTTTTTAGATTTGGAGAAGACTTTAATGGAAATCTTGCCAATATCCAAAATTTGACTGCATGTGCTATAGTGCCTTCAAATAATTTGCTGTCATATTAGAAAGTAAGCTTATTCATGCAGACATTTTACTAGTGTGATGTTCTAGTCTTCTAGGCATGTCATTTTTTATGTGGACATACTTAAACACTTTCTAATATTACTAGTTTGATTTACTATCACTTGCAGACAGTTACTCTGCTTCAGGGTTTTATTGCCTTTGCCTGTCTCAATAAAGCACAAAGTGGGTGAGTTTTCTGTACTGACAGTTTAGCATCCCTTATTTTAAGGCCAAAGTGGCTTAGTATCAAAGTTTCCCATTTGGCTAGTGCTGTTTTCTTTCAAAAATTACTTATTTTAAATTTGGGGTTCTATTTTCTCTTTCATTATTGGTTTCCTGTTTCATGCTGCTATTTCTTCTTGGATTCAGAATACTGAATTCATATTAATATTTTTGTTTCCTTCTGAAGTAATAGAAAAATTTTTTCAAAATGTAAAACTATCAGCTTGTTTGATATTTATAATTTGCAGATTTTGCATTTTAGATATAGATCCATATAGTGGAAGTGAGTTTGTTAAAATTATGAGTTATAATTTTCTTTTGATGGTGTTCATTTTAAATCTAAAGAAGAGCATAAAACGTCAAATCAATTTCCACAGAAAAGAATATCTAAATAATATTATTTATTTTTTAAAGTTGAACTATGATTATAGCTATTCTCTTGATTTGGCAACATGCGTTTAATATTTTTTTAAATCATACAGAATAAGGATAACAGTGTCACACAGCAATTTCAGTATCAAAACACAAAGCAAAGCAGGCAATGGAGTGAAAAATTATTTAAAATATATAGCTTCTTTCTATAATTATTTCCTTTTGTAGATTTGGAAAATGAATAAGAGGATAAGTGAGAAGATATTTAACTGTATCCTGCTATTGGTAGATGGTAGATGATGCATTTCAATGATAATGCTTCAAGCTGCCAGAGGCATCTTAGCATTCTCTTATCAGTTGTCTTCTTTGATGTTTTGTCTTTTCAAAATATACTCTAAATTGTTATTTAAAGATGAGTCAAGCTAAAATTGTCTTTCAGAAGGGCAAACCACATGTATTTTGATATCAAAGTAACAGAAAAATTAAACACACTTTTCTATTTTCATCTCGGGATGTCTAATGGATAGTTTAACTTCTTTATTAACTTTTTTTAAGGAAAATGAAAATATTTATGCACTCTAAATAAATTCTCCATGTTTCTGAAGTAATTTGGCATTCAATTTCTGCAAATTTAAGAAAGAATTCATTTGAACCCACCAGGATATTTACAGCTTGAGAAATCTTCTCTGGAATTACTTACCAGCTGCATGGCATTCTTTAGAAATGCTGATGGATCATTGAGTCCAACTCCAGACCCAGTGCAGGACACCCCAGGAGTCACACCATGTGCCTGAGATCATTTTCCAAACACTTCTTGAACTCAGCCAGGCTTGGTGCTGTGACCCTGGGGAGCCTGTGTTGTATGAGAGAAATGTGCACTGAAGTTCCAAACTGCTGTGTAGTGTAGTTAATTCTTGAACTGAGTGGCCAAGGACTTCACTTTCTTTTCTAGTGCTTCCTGGGTGCTTCACAACTCTTACTCTGAACAGACCTGCATGAATGGTATCGTGCCTCCTGATAGAGAATGCATGGTTTTTAATGTACAGGTCATTTCACGTTAAATAGAGGTTTCAAGAATATTTTTCATGTCCAGTATTTTTGAACATGAACTCTAGAATGGGAATTATGAAAATTATTATAGGGAGAAAGTAATTTTAGTTTTTCTTTTTGTGGATAGAAGAAGTTCCAAAGTTATTTCAAGGGCTGAGTTAGAGTGGAACTCAGTTCTCATTAGCTTTACAGCAGTAAGAAAAATAGGTCCTTCTGTGATCCACATAAGATGTGATTTTATTTATGTATGCATGGAGATGAGATTCTGCTATCTGTATCATGTCTTATTAACATAAGGAGTAGAAAAATTGTGTTTCCCACATATTAAAAAAAAAACAAAACAGATGGAAGAATGTTGAATTTGGTTGCTGGTAGAGCTAATAACACAATGTTTTATTTCCAAAGACAGAATTAGGAATCATTATTTTTGTTATTCAAAGCTCCCAATCAGTTTTGTTGGGTTTTTTTCTCACACCAGTGCTGATTACACTTAACTCTATGAATATGTTTACTTATTCCCTCTTAATTACTTCTGGTTTATACACTTATAATTAGTCTGTGCTGCAGAGAAGAATTGGGTAATTTTTTTTCTTTTCATTTATTTTTGTCTGGATAAAGCTGGCTAAGTCTTATTATTGAATGTATATGTAAAAAAATCCTGATGCAAATCATGAGCTATCTGTATAAACATACATAAAGCAGGAAATGCTTTAGTGACTCATCCTGGTGTGGGATAAAGGAGGCATCCTTTCTTTTTGCCAAGTAACCAGAATGTTACTATTTTGTATTAGGAATTTACCATTGCTGCACCAATCTTAAAAGTGTTGTCTTTGTGGCTGATTTGGTTTAGGCTTGGTTTTAGTCTTTAGCAGTGCTGATTATCAGGTTCTGAGTGATGCTGACACTGAATTGTCTATATGCATTAATAGGCACAAAGATTAATAAAGAATAAATAAAGAATAAATAATCCTTTCTTTATTGGTTTTCATTCAGATAGTATTTAGCATAGTGGCTTAGTTGTTCCAGGTTGTTATCACATGTTACCATCTATCTATTACTGTCATCTTATTACTATCTTTCATCTTTCTGTGTCTTTAAAAATAAAAAAAAAAAAATCCAAACACTTAAATAAAATAAAATATGGATTTTCTTTTTCCAGATGGAACATCTCTTATACTTAAGTATATTGCTGTTGAAAAATGTGATTCTGAAAGGTTATAAAGTATATCATTTGCAAATGTGAACTTTTATATAAGAGTAGAACATTAAATCTGCTGTAGGAATTGTGATTTCCTTAATAAGCCTCAGTCATTAAAGGAATTAGCTTATATTTAAAAGTGCTATATTTTGCTTCTTCCAGATGGTCCTCGGCCTTCCCAGAAAGAAATCATATCACTAAGGGCGTTTATGCTTCTGTTCTTGAAACAACTTATATTGAAGGTAATATAGTCTATTCCAGAGGGAAAACATTCAGATATTATATACCTGTAATAGGCTCTTTCACAATAGAAAATAGGTAATACCTGTCAGGTATTTTATCTGTTTCTGGTTAATTGTAATGTTCACGTACTTATTTCTAATGAACATAAAGGTGGTAAATCCATATAATGTTTCTTATTAAGCTTGCCAAACTGTGCCATATATATTTATATTATATGTAATGCATTAAAATTACATTTAATAGTAAATAATTTAAATAAATTAATTCCATTGTATTTTATTAAATTGATCAAATGATAAAGGTAATGACAGTTGGTAAGTTAGTTGTTGCTTTATTTTCTCTATTGATTCTACTAGTGTTTGAAATTATGTAGGGCTCTTTCTCTCTGTTACAGCAGAATGCTAGCCTTTGAGGCTCCTTCCAGTGGAGACTAGAATTAAACCCAGTATTTTCTGTCTTGGCCTTTTCTTTCTCTTTTTTTTCTGTTTTGTCTCAAAAATTGGAGGAGTGACAGTAATAGTTTGTAATATCTGAGGGCCCACAGTATAAGAATCCTTTGTATCAGGAATAGAGGACTGACCTCATACTGTTTTGAATTGTTAATGTGATAAGGAAATGCAAAGGAATGATAGCAAGAATTTAGTCTTTGAAGTTTAAATATCAAAGTTGTAGGATTATTTGACTTGGTCCAAATTTTGCTTGACCAAAGTTGAAGAATGTATTTTCTCTGAAGGATGCCCCTCCTTTTTCTTTTTTTTTCCTTTTAGGATCGAGGAGTGAAAGAAGATGAATTGCAGAGCATATTAAATTATTTGCTAACAATGCATGAGGTACATATTTGTAATTACTTATTGTTTTACTGTTACCAATTGTGCCAGCACTGTGCTGCTATGTATTGCTGTTGAGGTTATTTTTTAGAATAATACTGATGCTTGTCACACAGGATGAAAATATTCATGACGTGTTGCAGCTGCTGGTGGCACTAATGTCCGAACATCCAGCATCCATGATACCTGCCTTTGATCAGAGGAATGGGATACGGTAAGGCAGTGAAGGGAGAAAATACATTAAAAGTAGTTCCAGTATCATCACTCTCCAGTTTGCTTCTTCTTCACATAAATATCACACTTGCTGATCTTTCAAACTTCAATTTTATTAACTTAGGCTTTATTTTTTGACGAAGTGAGGGGTTTCAATAGGTTGGAGGAAAAAAAAGCTTTCCACTTAAGATTATCGTTATGATATTTCAAGGTAAATGCATTGTTGTACTTGCTTCTCTATCTCAAATAAAATATATAATTAACAAGATGCATCAAAAACCCAAGTATCTATCTCAGAATAATTCAGAATATTCTTTCTTTGTATGTTTAACAATCTCTTGGGAAAAGAAGAGGAAAATATAAATTCTGCCCTAGCATCTCAAATTTTCTTTGAAGAGTGGAATTCAGGTGTTTATCTGTTTGACAGTGAAGTTAACAACTAATAATTCCTAGAGAAGTGGTTTGGGTTTTTTTGTTGTTTATTTATGCCTAATTTGGTAATACAAATCTTTTTCAGAGGCTAATAATTTTCATGTAATTCTCTAAGATTTACTATGCAATTTTATTTTCTGCTGTTCTGAAAAATACTTTGGAAAATGCAAGAAACCCCACATCATCTACTACTTGATAAATTCAAGCTTCATTTTGCCTAAATACTAAGATCTTTGTATAAATATGTGTACTTAAACCTGTTTGAATGGCAGTGCTAGTTGAAGGGAAGGTACATTATACTTATAGTTAGGAATTTGCTTTCTGCCTGTAGTTTGTATTCAAACAGAATTCTATTCCTGACACCTCTTAAAGAAGAGCAGGACTGATCTAGAAGACTGAAGACATCTTTATGTAACATTTGTGGTACCAATAGTAAAACAGTGTGATGGTGCAATCTTTGTGTTTAAAAGTTTGTGTTGAAAAACTGGGGACAATGCACTGAATTGCAACCTGTAAGAATAAAAAAAAGCGTTACATATAATTAAGGGTTCATTTGTGTATGTTATCAGAGGACAAAAACCTCAGAGGTCATTTGATAAAGGCATACGTCCTTTCAAAAGAGGAAGACTGTCTGCTAAAGCACTCTTTACTGGGGAAAGGCGAGAAAGAATGGCTAAAACCTGAAGCTAATTCTCATGGGAAACTGAAATATAAATTAAAAAATTTGTTAAAGAACAGCCCAGGGGAAGGTAATATTTTCTGTCTCTTGGTGCCTTCAGAGAAAGGATGTTTTCCTTTCTGAAATACTTCAGAAATTGTGTTTAACCTATCATATTAATTAAATATGTAATAGTTAAATTAGTTAATTATCGAGACCTTTTTTTTTTAATCCAGGATTTAAAAAGAGAGGGTGTAAAAAAGGGAAATAGCATCCAGGTATTCCAAGAAACTCCAGGATATAACCTTCATGTGTCAATCTGCTTCTGTTGTCTTAATCTACAACTGCTCAGACTCTCTTTTATTTGATTGTTCCAAGATACAAGTTTTCACTTTCTGTTACAAAACATTGAACTGAACCAAAAGACACCATGCCTCCAACCTCAAGAATTCATAATCAAACTCTTAGAGTGTGCTTGATTCTTTCAGTATATCCTTCCATTTTGTGTAAATTTTTAACTTTTTATTTCTTAATAAATATCCCTGTTTAGTGAAATACAATCTATATATGTGATGTTAAGTAATAATCTTCTTGAATTTCTTTTTCAGAGTAATTTATAAGTTACTGGCTTCCAAAAGTGAAAGTATATGGGTGCAAGCTTTGAAGGTCCTTGGATATTTTCTTAAACACTTGGGTCATAAGTAAGTGTGGTTTTAAAATTTTGAAGTTCACAATTCTTGTCTTTCTGTCATGATTACTGTATATTCTTTGACAGTCTTTAGAAATTAGTTAAAACTGTTAGGTTTTCTGATTAATAATTTGCACATTGTTACCTTCATACATTGGCATCAAATGGATTTTTCCAGTTAACTTGCTATTACTATGATATTTGAAATGATACATTGATTGTCTGCCAAACAGATGATATGCTGAAACTCAGGTCTTAAAACAATGAAAAAAAAAATTTCTAAAAATACATTTTGTAATGGTATGTTGCATGCTCAGCTAAGGTTAACAGGAAACATATGAGTGTGATCAAAAATTTGTTTCTGGAATTATCAGGGTCATTGCACTAAAATTTTCAGGGCAGTACTTTTAAAAATAGCTTTAAAAGGATGGGAAAAATTAAATAGCAGAATATGTTATTGACATGGGAAAGTTTCAGAAGGAAAAGCAAGCAAATTAAGCAAGTGGTATTTAAAAAGGGAGGGAAGGACATAACTCTCTGCAAGAAATACTTGGAAAATATGGCAGCAAGAAATAATCACATTTAAAAAGACCAGATGTCACAAAATAGGTGTACTTTGTCTCATCTTCCATATTACGGTGCCAAGAAAGGATTAAGAAGAGGCAGTGCCATGTAATCTGATGTTGCTCACTTTTCCCCATGTACATGTATTATTAAGCTTCCTGCTGGGATTAGCCCAAAATGACATTTCATTGGAGTGCTGTGCAGTGTCAAAATGAACCACGTGCTTCACAGGAGACTTCAGCCTGCTTAGAAGGGAAAGGAGATAGGAGTCCAGCCAGAGCATGGTGTTGCTAGACATGGTTTTGTCAGTAAGATCAATAAAGTATGACTGGATAATTGAGAGACAGTTAGCTGAGAATGTGCTCCTAAATGGGATTTTTCTTTTGGGATCCAGCCAGTCAAGTAGCGTGCTGGGAATTAATAAAGCTAATTGATAGTCCACTCAAGAATCTCCAAGGGCTTTTCAAACATTACTTACTAAAAATCATTCAGATTAATAGGAGTTGGATTAAGTAAGATACACTAGATGAAGGTTTGACTTGTCAGAAGCCTGGTTGTGTCCAGATAAGTGCATTTGTTTAATATATTTATCATTTATCTAGAAAATCAAGTAGCAAACTGTGTTGGTGGAATGTTACAGAAAAAGAAAAGTGAGAATTTTCTGAAACTGGAATTTCACTTCCCATTCCTTAGCATCTACTTGCAATTATGGATATATCAGTGTAGTTTCCATTGTTGACTGAACATATGTACTTAACCCAATTTAGTTTTTTTCCATGTAACTGGAATAATTCAAACACACTAGAATATTCTGTGTAACTTTCAAAGTATGTTTAAATTTTCATTTCTCTGATCATCTGCAAATGTGCATATTCTGTGTAGATTTCAGCAAGTAAAAATTCCACTCCCATTTCATATCTTACAGATATTGCATGTGGGGTGTGCCTATTTATGTGCATACATATGTGTGCATACACAGGATCTTATAAAACTGAAGTCAACTACAGGAAATTCTAAGCAATTATAAAATTATAAACTGCAAAAAAATTATAAAGCACTTATATGTCTGTTTCACAGTGCAGGAAGTGGGCATTGTATTTTAATATACTAAAGTACAACTGCATAAAGAAATGTTACATTATTTATGAAATCTTAACCTATACAATATTATAATAAATGTGTAGGTACGAAACCAATACCCATTTCTGAAGTTCATGTATATGCATCACAGATGAAGCTATAGAGTGGAAGTAATTAATTCTTGGGAGAAGTGATCAGTAAAGTGTTAGTTGAGGACCTGAATAACTTAACTGATTTTTTTTTTTTTTTGGTGATCTGTGGTGATAGGCTAATTTGTCTAACCTTAACAGTTGACAAAATCCTGTTCTCTTCCTTCTCTGCTATATTTGATTCTTTGTGTCACCACTTGAAATCTTAGTCCCTTGTTTATTTCTGGTTTTTATCCGCACATTTAAACCTTCCACTGAAATTCCACTTTTGACTGTTAAATCATAGCATACAAGGTTGAATACCTGTAGGTTTTCTCATAAGTAACTCATGAACTCCCTTCTGAGCACAGAAAAGTACACACTGTTGTGAGTTACTACCATTCTCTTTTGTGGTTATTTGAAAATTATAATAGTATGTATTAATTTCAAAAGTACTAGAATGAATCTGTGTAATTTAAACATGTGTTATTTTCATTCATAATTATGAAAAGACAGTTTCTTAGCTTTTGAATGCATAAATTTTTCAGAAACTTTGCTGTACCTTATCTTAGTTCATATTTTTCTTCTGCTTTAAAATAGATTGTTAACTATTTTGAATAATGATTTTTATTTCATAGTCATTATTCTAGTAGGTAGATTTCATGATGCAAAGTATGAGAAGGACTCCGTTTATTTATGTTGTTATATCCAGTTTTGGAGACAGATGGAATTCGTTGATAGAAGCTGCTTTCTTCTCCACTTTTTAAGATTTCAGTAGTTTTTGAGCCTAGATGTGAAATTCACTTCAATCACATGGAATTTCATAACTTTGCAGGGGTTTATTTTTTTTACATTGCAACATGTGCTATTGCACAATTGGATTTTTTTGGCTGTGTGAAAGAATTCTATAAAAAGAGAAAGGTTGTTCTGATAAATGTGTATGTGTTAATATTAACACACAGAGATTGATTGAGCAGGGACATTGGACCAGGTGACCCACTGTGGTCCCTTCCAACTTGACCCATTCTGTGATTAATGTTGGAATGTACGAGGTTGAATTGTCCTGAGTCCTTGAGAGAGTGACATAAACTGTGTTCTTCTGTGATCACATTTTAGCCAGCCTGTGATCATCTTAAACTTTCTTAACCTGAGTAAGATAGAAAGTATTACTTTATCTTTTTCCACTGTGAAAATTGTGGAGGGTGAGAAAGGTGTGTGATTTATTTTATACAAAAGACCATCTTAAATACCACATTGCTGTCTGAGAACCTTTGTGTATTGCTGTAATTATATTCCTATTGGGATGTATCATAAATGATGTTATTTCCTAATATTTACAGAATAACAAATGGGAGCTTTCTAGTACAACCACAAAATATTTGGCTTTTGAGTTTTATTTTGCATTTACTTAAAATGTTCAGCATGCTTTGCATTTGCCTAATATATTTGTTTTGTCTTACAGGCGAAAGGTTGAAATCATGCATACTCACAGTCTTTTCACACTTCTTGGAGAAAGGTTGATGCTGCACACAAATACAGTGACCGTTACAACATATAACACACTTTATGAGGTACAAATTACTAAACATAAAGGTTTTCATCTTGATTGTAAAAAAATATGACTTTAAAATATCTGTGTTTTACAAGGTTCTCAAGACTTTTGAGAAAATTTTAGAAATTTTAAGAAAGGATTTCTTGGTTCAAAATGTATTTTGCCATGTTTTAGATGTTTTTATTAACAATGTCATAATTTTTACACAAGCCCTGTATAACTTCCCACTTGTGATGGAATAGATCCAATTATTTTAGCTGTTCATCATTTTCCACAAAACCCCCCCTAAAAATAATAATAAAAAAACTTGCAGCATATCCCCAGTTGCTCTTATTTCTCCAGTGTTTGGAGGAGTTTGTTTCCATTGAAATGGAAAAAGCTGGAGTCAGAGATGCCTCTTTCTCTCTTTTCCTTTTTTTTACCTTTTTCTTTCTTTCTTTTTCTTGTAAACTCTCAAGTTTACAAAAGTTTGAAAAATGCAGTTTTTCTTTTTTAACTCTGCCAAATGATAAGCAAACACAGCCACTTTTATGTAGCAGATACTGCTTCAGGCAAGGGAGTATGACCTCAAAGCATTCAGCTCTTCTGACAGGTTCTTGTAGAAACCTCAATTTTGTTAAAGGAAAATATTGACAGCATCAAGTTGGTTGAAACCCATGTCTCCATGCCTACAAAAGCAGAAAGTTCACATTCAGTCTTCAATTATTTCTAAAATGGTGACTTAGAGTAGAATCTCTTGCAATTTCTGAAAATCTTATGGACTAGAAAGATTTTTATTTTTTTTTAGTCAGAAATAGATGTAATGGCTAGATGCTCAGGACTGGTTGCAGAAAAGACACAGAAGAGTGAAAGAGTCGTTGGTACTTATGGTTCTAAGTCTGAGTGATGTAAAAAATATTCTGTGATTGTCAAAACATAAATGTCATCTATTAGCCAATGACTTGATGTCAAGTTCTGTTTTGTTGCATATATCTAAGCTTATCTCATATGGTTTGGTCTCACAGTGTAGTTCCTGCATTTGGTTTTCTGAGAGCATCTGTGATTGGTATTCTCAGAAAATATGTAACTCATTGAATGGAATGCTGTCTCTGACTCATCCTCTTTACTATCTAGAGTCAGCCAAACCCACTTATAAAGATTATTTGGTTTGATTATCCATCAATGAAATGTAGGAGAACATTTTTTTCTGTATGATGCTTGTGAGTAAATTTTTAAACTGTTAATGTATAACACTATGAGAAATATGAGTGAAATATCTTTAAAATACATAACTGTATATGTAGTCAACTAGCTAAAGGGTTAGTTAATCAGACACTGCACAACCAGGAAAATCTTGATCCTTGAGTAGAGGAATTGCTTTATTCCATTCTTCAAGTATTAAATACTTTAACTTACTTTTTTATATGAAGTTACAGTGTGGCCATGGTAAATGCTCTTAAAAAATGTAAAAATGAACAAAAAAATGTTGTAGTGTTTAATTAAAAGTTGTAAAAGGAAGTTGATATTCTGTTTTAGATTTTGACAGAACAAGTATGCACGCAAGTTGTTCATAAACCGCACCCAGAGCCAGATTCAACAGTGAAAATTCAGAATCCAAGTAAGAACAATATATTGTGTTTGTATGATAAATGTATCACCTAGAGATTGTGGGTTTTTTTAAAATAATTTACTTCAGAAAGGGAGAACAATTCCTTCCTATATCTTAAATACATATGGCTTTTCATTATTACTTACATTTGCTGCTGTCAGCAACTATTTCTTTTTTTAAACGTTGTCAAAGTGCTTTACATAACTAATTTATTCTTTCAAAGTGATTCTTAAGGTGGTGGCAACGCTGTTAAAAAACTCCACGCCAAGTGCCGAGTTGATGGAAGTTCGACGTTTGTTCTTATCTGATATGATAAAACTGTTTAGTAATAGCCGTGAAAACAGAAGGTATGTCACTACAAATAGTTTTTTCTCATCCTTGATTTCTGGGGAATAGCAACCTGTTATACTCTGTGTAGAGTATACAGTATATAGAGTATTTAGACTCTTTAATAAATGAAATATACTTAAAATAAATTTAATAGGTTTGTGGTAACTTTTCTTAGTTCAGCATTCTTCTGTTTAGAATATAATTTACATTTTTATTCATACTGAAGTATTTTTAAGTTTATTCCTGCATTGGATTGATGTTCAGAGATGATGTTCCTGCCATCTTAACCATCATAATGTTAAAATAAAGAAGCTTTGTGTGGATATATTTTGACCTAATTATTTCACTTTAGATGTTTACTTCAGTGTTCAGTGTGGCAGGACTGGATGTTTTCTCTGGGATACATTAACCCTAAGAACTCTGAAGAGCAGAAGATCACAGAGATGGTTTACAATATTTTCCGTATTCTCTTGTATCATGCAATAAAATATGAATGGGGAGGCTGGAGAGTGTGGGTGGATACTCTTTCTATAGCTCATTCCAAGGTAAGAAATGGCTCGGGGATGTTTGGGTTTTTTTTTTTTGTTTTTTTTTGTGTTTTTTTTTTTTTTTTGTTTTTGGGTTTTTTTTTTTTTTTTTAATACTAGTAACGCCCCCAAAGGGACTAAAATATAGTAAGATGAGATGTAAAGTGATTTAGTGCCATCTGGTGGCTATTGGTGTTCATGTCAAGGTGACAGGTTTTTGTCAAGCACTTTGTAAGCTGTACGTAATATGTAATTAAGATTCTTGTTAATCTTTGTCCAAGTTCGTGTGGTGTATATTGAGCCACATAAACTGTTCTTTTCTTTTTAAGGTCACGTATGAGGCTCACAAGGAGTATCTAGCGAAAATGTATGAAGAGTATCAAAGGCAAGAGGAAGAAAACATAAAAAAGGGGAAGAAGGGGAATGTGAGCACCATCTCAGGTCTTTCCTCTCAGACAACAGGAGCAAAAGGTGGAATGGAAATTCGAGAGATAGAAGATCTTTCACAAAGTCAAAGTCCAGAAAGTGAAACAGATTACCCCGTCAGTACAGATACAAGGGACTTGCTCATGGCTTCAAAAGTGTCAGATGATGTGCTTGGAACTAATGAGAGACCCGGGGGAGGAGGAGTGCATGTGGAAGTTCATGATCTTTTAGTTGATATAAAAGCTGAAAAAGTAGAAGCTACTGAAGTAAAACTTGATGATATGGATTTATCACCAGAGACACTGGTAACTGGAGAAAATGGTGCACTTGTAGAAGTCGAATCTCTTCTAGATAATGTATATAGTGCAGCTGTTGAGAAGCTTCAAAACAATGTTCATGGAAGTGTGGGCATTATAAAGAAGAATGAGGAAAAAGATAATGGTCCATTAATAACTCTGGCTGATGAGAAAGACGAACCTTCTACTAACAATACCTCATTTCTCTTTGATAAAATACCTAATCAAGAGGAGAAACTTCTACCTGAACTTTCAAGTAATCACATTTCTATTCCAAATGTGCAAGAGACACAGATGCATCTTAGTGTAAATGATGATTTAGGATTACTTGCACATATGACGGGTAGTGTAGATATAACTTGTGCTTCAAGTATAATAGAGGACAAGGAGTTCAAGATTCACACAACTTCAGATGGAATGAGTAGCATTTCTGACAGGGAGTTGTCTTCATCATCTAAAGGATTAGAATATGCTGAAATGACTGCTACAACTCTTGAGACAGAGTCTTCTGGTAGCAAAACCGTACCCAGCGTTGATGCAGGAAGTATAATATCAGATACAGAAAGATCTGATGATGGTAAGGAAGCAGGAAAGGAGATACGGAAGATCCAGACAACTACCACAACCCAGGTAAATTTCAAGTAGCTATGTATGTGTCTGATGTAATCACTGTGCATTGATATGAGATAAATTAGGATGAGCTGAGAGATGTTTGAAGTATATTTCTTCAGTAATGTGAAAAGTGCCCATCTTCCAGGCTTATTTGCTTTGAAAATGCCATAATGTGTAAGGAGTCTGAAGTCTTTCATGTCTGTGTAGAAAATATGTATTAACAATTGTTCAGAGACTCTAGCATGAAATCAAAGATTGGTTTTGAGGATGTTATCAGGTGGAAGAATTGACTACTCTCAAGATCTTACTAGCTGACTACATGTCTGGTATGTACACCAGTATTTATCTTCTAGGATTTTCAAGTCAAGCAGACTTACTGCAACTATCAAAGAAGAGGTAAACATAAAATGCAAAAATTGCTCTGCCCAGTACAGTGTAATGTTTACCAAATTGTCAGAAGAAAGAGTTTCAGAGATACACTCAAGTACACACAAAGTACATGTCATGTGATGAAAGAATAAACATCAGCCTGCCTGCCTGCCTGCTTGGTTCTTCACAGTGATTACTTTCAAAAAAACTCCAGTGAATGGACATTTTAACTTATTTAAACAACCTGTGGCTTCCAAAAAGGACAATTTTCCTTCAAAAAAAACCCAAAACCCACAACAACAACAAAAAAAACAAACAACCAAACAAACAAAAAACCCCCACAAACAAGAAAACCCATCCAAAACCATTCAAACTAGTAAGTTCTGACATACATTTCACTTCTAAGTCTCTTCTTGTATGGTAAGAACCTCTGATTTTAAGAGAAAAACAGATGGAGCTCTTGCATTCCCTAGTCAGGTATTAGAAAAAAACCAGTTGGGAGTTCTCTTGTGTTTTTTTCATAACTCATAACCTCACTGTCACTCTATCAAGCCTTGTGTAAGGATTCTTATATTTAAAAGCATTCTGTGTAATAAGGAAAAGCCCCTGAAAGCTCTCATTCGGAATAGTATTATCTCTTACTATCAGTAACCACCTTGTTTTAAGTCTTAAAGATTACTAATTCCATGGAAATTGATAAGTGAAGTGAAAGGATGATAACAAGAAAAAGAGCAGTTATTTTTTGTTATTTTTTTTTAATGTAAACTTTTGTTTAAAGCGTAGAAGACAAGAGGAATGCTAATATTAATTTGCTGCATACTTACATGCACCCATAAACAGTGAGATGTAAGGTAAATCTTTAATGAAAAAGATAATCTGACTGAGTAGTAGCTACTGTAGGTAATCTGACTTAGTACTAGCTACCGCAGAAAATCCTGTTGGTGTGACTCTGGGACTTTTCTGGGGTTTTAACCAATTTTCTTGATATATTTCCCCTAAAAACAGTTCAATCATAAAACCGTAATTGTCACGCCTGTAATAATTTATTATGATTAAAATGATACATAGAACTTAATGAACTATTATCAGATTATTGTAACATAGAAAATACAAAATACTTTTCAAATATCTTCTTCTAAGCTACTCGAAAAATTCCTAACATATTGTTTGTATCTGCGTATTACCTACAAACTGTGTACTCATCAAGAGTCTGACTCTACAAGTTATTTAGCTCCCTTGATTATCCACATATTACTTAAATTATAGTAATTTCCCACTGAAATCAGTGACAAACTACAATGGATTATTAAAACATGTATTCATTAATATATCTTTTAAATAATTTTCTTAAAAAGAATTGTTAGCTAAGCAACCAGCAAGATTGTTGTCTTCTAATCTCTTCTTTGGGTGTTTTGAAATACCCTGTGAACTCTAAGCCATCTGTAGTTAAATACTTTTTCTTAAAATGAAGTTAACCTTAATGAAAAAAAAATTGAAATAGGTATTTTCATAAATAGAAAATTATTGTTTTCATTAGTAATGAGCAATGTTAATTTTAGCATTTTTACAATGGAGTTTTGATTGCTGCATGTGTGGTAACTGCCCCATTAAGCGTGATCTCCTTGACACCACTGAAAATGACATAAAGACCAGCCACCTAAGTGTAGATAGTTGGGTTTCATGCAATGGCAATTCACATCAAAGCCCAGTCTTGGCAATAGAGTATAATTGGTGTGTGAGTGAATCCTCCATCCTATCATCCAGTCCTACCATCCTACTCACCGGTCTTCTGCTTTTAAGCCTTTTCTTGGTTAGATAAAAGCTCTCATGTTGTACAGTTATGATACTATTACTGCTGCCTACATGACAGCTACCTGTAGTTGTACTCAAAGAAGTGATATATAACTGGAGTTGCTTAACTTCAAATTCTCTGAAAACAGTTCTACAATTAGGTTACCATCTTTTCAGTAAGAAACAAGCTGTCTTTTGTTCAAGTTGACTGAAGAAAAGCAAACAAATTGCACAACAGAGATGGGAATTACTGTTTACTTGTAAGAGTTAATGCCTTTATCAATAGAGCAAATATTGATGAATATAAAATTCACTCTTTCCTATATTCCCAACTAGGAAAGACTGAAAATAGAGTTGAAAGCACCATGCAGAAGATTCATGCAAAAAATTCCAATCCTAGATAAGTCTAAGAAGAAAAGAAAACAATCATTTAAAGTTAACTCTAAGAAAAACACTGGAAATGAAAGCAACAGTAACCATTTTGCTCCCAGTGGGTCAAATGGAATGAAGGAAACCTGCCCGGCTCTCAAAATGGTGGCTACAGAAGATCAAAATTAGACTAAAGATATAAGAATCTTTTCAGCTCAATTCCAGTGCCATGTTCATTTTTATATTGCTAGCAGAAATGTTTTGTAAAATTCTCTTTTGCTTTGCTTTTCAATGTCCAGATTCATAACAGTAAACTGAGATTAAGAAATTAATATGTGAGCAAAGCAAGAATATTTTCTATTTTGTCAGTTTTAAAATAATCTAAAGTGACTTTAAAGTCATTTCAATGATCAAGCTTTGTATTTCTGACTTTCAGAGATGTACATTATAAGTTATTGTTGGTTTTAATATTTACCTCAAATTCAGTGATGATGTTTGTTTTTTGCTTCTTTTCCCTTCACTGTATGCTCATACTTTCTCTGTATATCATACGATATCAGCCTATCAGATCCTCCAGGTGTATCTTTACTTTTGTCTTTAATCACCAAGTAGATATACTCATGACTATGTAGGTATTGAAAAGGAAAGAAGTTGACATCCACCACCTTTTGGAAGAATCTAAAGATCATCCTGAGGATCCATAAAACTGTTAACAAATTAACAAAGTGTAACAGAATTGGCAAAATGAGATTTGGGAGACTAGACTTCATTCTCTAATGATCCTGAAAAATGAGGAGCTGTCTAAAAGCACACTGATTCCTTGAAGACATCACTGTGTAGTTTGCCCGTGTTTTGAGTCAAATCTTCAAAGAAAATTTTGTTATCAGCACAAAAAGATAGTTGTTTCCTAAAACCAAAATCTTGTCACTGCCAACCTTGTATGTTCTACCTTTGGTCTTTTCTGTAATACTTTAAGTGAAGAACTTTAGTATAAAACTTTGGTGAAGGTCTGAAAGAAAGGCCTCTCGGTGCCGATCGATGTGTATTGGAGCAGCTCACTTACAGAAGGATACTGCCTGACTTGGAATATCAATATCTCCTGTAGTTTGTTGCCAAGTCATTTTAGCCTACCCTTTCTCAAATTCTGCATTGCATTCAAAAACAAATTGCAAAAAGTTAATATGATTTTTTTAAACCTGTTGTTGTAGGCAGTACAGGGTCGATCTGTCACTCAGCAAGACCGGGATTTACGTGTTGATTTGGGATTCCGAGGAATGCCAATGACAGAAGAGCAGCGAAGACAGTTTAGTCCAGGTCCACGCACAACTATGTTTCGTATTCCAGAGTTTAAATGGTCTCCCATGCACCAGCGGCTCCTGACAGACTTGCTTTTTGCACTAGAAACCGATGTACATGTTTGGAGAAGGTAACTGGTTGTTTCTTCTTTGACTCCTGATTTGTGTTTCTGTCAGCAAGGAAAAATTAGACATTTTGTAGAGGGGATGTTACTGGGATAGTGGGAAGGGAAAGAGTTGCTGTTAGCTGAAGTGCCCTTCTGTATCTTCTACCTTCTCTTGTTACCGCTTCCCATCCTGTAACAGCTCTATTTCACAGGTAACAATTTTCAGTTTTCTTGAGGGGTTGTGTAACTCATACACTCCTAACTAAACTGAGCTTCCCTTTCAGTTAATGTTTAGCACTGTAATCTACTGCTTCTATTCCAGACATGGGGACAACTTGTGTGTCTGCTAATGGCCATTTTCTAAATTGATCAATTAAAAGAGCTTCTCTACCTGCAAGCCTTAAAAATAAAACCTTTTTCCTATTACATTTTCTAAGGAAACACTCTTTTTATTGGCAATTGGGTTTGTGTTTGTTTTTTTTTTTTTTGCATTCCAGATCCCGCTTGGAATTAGTCTTGATGGTTATATTATAATATAATATAACCAGCAGCAATGTGATTTCCTAGGGTTTTTGTAGATGTTAATAGAGATACTCAGTAAATGTAATACAATAGATACATTTTAATCTAAATTCCAGTACAGACAATTTGACCATAGTTATGTCAAAGGAGAAATTTATAATGCATTCAATTTCCAGTTTGGTGAACTGTTTTGTGATACTCGCTTGGAAATAGAAAATATTGGTACTTTTTCTTTTGGCCAAATATGTGTGAGGGGATTGTACTTTGTGTTTAGGTAATGCTTGAAAATTAAAGTTGAAAACTAACTGAAGCATTTAATTTTTGTTTCTGGCGGACAAAAATGTCCTTTTGGGGAACGGCCATACTTATAGACCAGAGTATTTGTCAATATTTTCACACAGGATTTTAATATTTTTGGGGAGTGACTGTTTCATGGCACAATTTCTCACCAGTTAGGAATTGCTGAGATGTCACCTAATCTTACTAGTGTCTTTGGTTTGCAAAGCTATTGTTAATGGTAAATTTAATATCAGTTAATAAATTTAAAATGGCCATACCTTGATCTAATATTCTCAAGTTTCTCCTTTAAAACAGTAGTAGGTGTTATCATTACGTGTTATCTAGGGTGCTTCAAATGGCACTTGTGCAGCATGACGAACTCTTAATGTTCAGTAGTTGCTTTAATGCTGCAGAAACAACCCCGCTGCTTTTAGCAGAACTGTCTGTGAATTTAAGTACTGGTTGATGGGAATAAAAGGTTATAAACTATTGTTCTCAACTAAGTATCTGAATCTATTCCTGTGTGAAAATAAATAGCGATCAATTTGCTTATTTGAGCAGTTTTGTTTGTACTTTTAGACAAATTATATGCAAATATTTTAGACCAAATTTCTCTCTTATGTCAAGAAACATTTGCAGTCTGGTTGCAAGGAATAAGTTTATCTTTGTTAAACTTTTATTTTAATAATTTGGGGTTTAATCCATCCTTTCTTCTGTTCTTGCAGTCACTCCACAAAGTCTGTGATGGACTTTGTCAATAGCAATGAAAATATTATTTTTGTACACAACACAATACACCTAATTTCCCAGATGGTAGACAATATTATTATTGCTTGTGGAGGAATTTTACCATTGCTGTCGGCAGCCACATCCCCAACTGTAAGTACAATATTTCCACCTAGTGGTCATACTAGAAATTGTTTTTAATAGTGCAAACTACTATTTGCAGCAGACCTTTCTTTAGGGACTCCTGTCCCCTCTCTGCCAATTTTTTCCAAAAATTTAAATTTATAATCAAAACTGTTACTTTTTGATATAGAGATTGCTTATAATATTTTCCATTTGAAATGGTAATTTTATCAGAGAACTAGTACTAAGTAAGAATAATATTTCATATGTGTCTATCATTCCATTTAAAGGGAAGACCATTAGGACAGTGATTCCTATGACAAAATTGTATGTTTTATGATGGCTACTCATTGACAGTCATGAATCTGTTTTGCATGGCCTCTATTTGTTTGCATGTCAAATTATACCAGAAGTTATCCCCTCACTACTCTGTTTACTTCTTCCTTCAGTAGGTCCTTTCCCCCAATTTCTTTTTTTCTTTTTAATCTTGTATTGAAAATAACTGATATTTTTATCCACTCCAATTTTCTTAGTAAGTTTTGAGCAGATCACAGCTCAGGCAGGCAAAATAGCTTCATGAAAAGAGGAGAAATATTTTGTATATCTGACATAATTGGCAAGAGCAAATGCAGTATTTGAGTGTGATTCCTTGTCTGTGCATGTAATATCTGTGACTATCTCTTTCATACTAAATTTTTTTATCTTGAGCATCCTGTGAACATCCATAGTTAGTAGTGGTCTTTGAAAGCGAGACTATGAAGGGACAAAGAGGCTCCTGTAATGTGGCTAGTAAGCACTGAAGGCTAGAAATGTATTTTGACAATAAAAGCTCAATTCTTTGTTTTAGCCATAAAGCAACTGAGATTACTTCCATTTGCTCTACTCTTACTTCTAGTTAGCCAGCAAAAAAACCTTTTTTTGAATGATTTTATTTGACAGGTATGAATACATGGGCTAGAAATGGACTAAACATTACTAAACATTAATATGAGTTTCAGACAGGCAATTCGCTATTTTCACTGCGTGAACTGGAAAAATATTTGCTGTAAGTGAAAGTGAAAAACTTTACTTATCCCTAGTCACAAGAATGACATTGAGGTCCTGATTTTGCAAGTGCTTCATTGTAAATGTTGACAAGTATTAGAAAGTGCACACTGAGCTATCTTAAAATGTAGGCTGTACTATCAGTCTTTAGATAAAGGACACTGGGAGATATTTTTTAAAACAAACATTTTAGGCATCATTTGAAAATTATGATGTTTTGACATCTTTTATATAAAAATATAAAATAGGCATAGCATTAATTAGGCTGCAGTTTCACTAAATGGCACTTGTGGGTTTTAGCTCTTATCCTGGTTTATGATACTGCAGAGCTAATCTGTGGAATAATCATTTTGAGGTTCACCATTTCCCTCTGTTTATTCTGGATGACATATATCTGCATGTGTGTGTGTGTATAGATAGCTGACACAGCTTTATAAATTGCACATTTATTTGTCAAAATATTGTGTGTTGATACTGCCATGCTACAATAGCAATGATTTTCATGTATAGACACAAAAGAGTGCATTTTTTAAATTTGTGTATTATGCATGCATTTCTCCACTACATGGGGACTTTGTGTATTACCTGAATGCTCAATTTTTTCCATTTGTTTAGGACAATAAAATACAAATAAATTGTGAAGTAAAGTAATTCCTAAAAGATCAGTAGCTGGCTTCAAACTGAATTAATCCTACTCTGTAAAATTTAAAAAAAAAAGAAAAAAAATTACTTTTTGTCCCAAATGTACAAGGAGGGTCAGATATAATTAATAAAATCACAAATTACTCTCACCTCATCTAGATGATAATTTCATAATCACTTCCACCTAACAGAGAACTTCTCTTCCAGTCCATTCCTGTTTGGCCATTGCCCATCCATGAGCATTAGCAGGAAGGTGGATTTATTCATCACTGTGACTCATACAAAGAGTGCAGCACATCCTTCCTCCTTCTTAGGGAAGGTGCTCTCCCTCAGTTTTGTTCTGAATCACAGTTTTGAAGGAGCAGATGCCCTGTTGGGCATCAGGCCACTTGTGTATATCCATCATATGATGAATGAGAAGTTTCATACCGATTCTCAGTCTTCTAGTACTTGTGCATCCTTGAACTGCTGTGGAGAAAGTGAATGGATTGCTGGTTCAGAATATATCTCTTCTCAGGCTTGAAAGGGCAAAGTAGTCCAGTGCTAGCAATCAGTTACAAAAGTCTTACTGTCTTACTCTCTTCCTTCCAATAACTGCTAATGGGAAGAGAAAAAAAGTTTGAAACTGGAAGATTTATATGATGTTTCCACTGCATGAAAACACTTAAAGTGACAGTCTGCCAGAGTAACTCTCAACAGACAAAAGAGCAAAAGGTTTTCTCCTTCACTGATTCAAAGACTCAGAGAATCACAGAATGGTTGTGGCTGGAAAGGGGATGCTGGAAGCCATCTGCTCCAGCACTCCTGCTGAGGCAGGGCCACCTAGAGCCAGTTGCCCAGGACTGTGTTCAGACAGCTTTTGACAGTGTGTAAGGATGAAGACTTCAGCAGCTTCCTGAGCAACCAGTGCCAGTGCTCAGTCACCCTCACAGTGGAAAAACATTTCTTGATTTTCATGTGGAACCTACTGTGTTGTAATTAATTAGATTAATGAATGGGGTTTTATCCACAATATATGGAGTCCAAATTTTGTGGTGCATCCTTTGAATGCCTTCCAACCACAACCATTCTGTGATTCTGTGTGATTTTGTGATTCAGTAATTTGATGTGGGCATGGTATTAGAAGCATTAGAAGCAGTACAGCACTACCCTTGCAAAGGGAAGCTGTTCCCAGGCTACATAAGCTGCCTCACTGGGTCAGCCCAAGGACCCAGCTGCTTTAGCATTCTGCCTCCAGCAGCAACTGTTTGCAGTTTACATCAAAATACAGAAGTCTGAGCAAGCATATTGATTGCTCTAATAAAACTTCATTTCAGCATTTAGGATTTTAACAACTAGAGAGGATGTTTGGGTTGTCATATTTAATAACTGCTGAGGAATTCATCCTTCTAGACTTTACCTAATCTTTTTTGAAGCTACTTACGCTTTTAGCCTGCATAATATCCTATGGCATTGAGCCTGACAAAGCAATTATATATCTTTCAAAACACTTCTTGTCTTTGTTTTTTAAAGCTTGCTTAAATGCATAAGGACAAGATGTGTCTTACTGTTTACTCTGAAAGGAATGGTTAATCATGTCTTTATTCAGCTCCATATAATTTATGACTTTGTAGGCTTGAGTCATATCTCCTGGTGTACCTGTCTGAACCCATAGCATCTTCAACTTGTTTAGTCTCTGATCCTCCGTATTTTTATTCTGTCGAGCTTTTCTGGGGTGTCAAAATCCTTATATTTTGTAGCTCCTGTGCAATACATATATTCAATTTATTAAAAAGTATGAACTCATTTTAATTTCTTCCTTCTTCACTTTAATGAATGCTTACTCTCTTCAGTACTGCCACTGAAGGCCTTTTGGGCCCATATTAAAATTTCTAAGTAGTAGTTCTTACTTATTTCCTCTTAGTGGATTTTATTTGTGGCATAGGTCATGTATTTACATTTCCTCATAAAAAATAATCTACTTTTTGGTCTTGAGTAATGAACTATGAGAGCAAAAAGACTACAGAACATAGTAAAGGTCATTCCACCTTTTAACTTCAGGATGATTAAAACAGGGATGGAATTCAGGAAGAGATTAGGTTAAATTTAAGTATCCACTTGCTGTACTTATATGTGGCCCAGATTTCTAGCCAATGGAGATCTACTCAACAGTAACAACTGATTCAGCTATCTCTGATGTAGGCATCTACCTACATCCCTGTAGGGTCCGGGGACTGAAATGATTGTTAACCTGCAGATAAATCCAGCTTCTTTTTATGAGATAACTTACTTGTTGTCTAATGGAGAAGGTGACAGACAGAAACACATAGTTCCTTTTTCACCTGTCCACGGTTCCTTAACTTTGTTGTGTGAGTCCATATTCAAGCCTGGGCTGCTCCTTCTTACAACAGTCCTAAATTCTGTTGCCAAAGTCTCTTCTCAACAATCTGCTTAGAGCTAGTTGTTCCTACATGTGTCCCATTGCCTCTCATTTTTTTAAAGGCATTTCACCTATTTCTCATTAGTAGAATAGCATATTAGATGCTTGAATTAAGTATATTTGTAGAAAAGAACCAAGGATAAATTTAGAAAAATGACTTTCAGAACATTGGAGCAATTGCAGTTTTGGGTTTTTTTTTCTGTGCAACAGATTCTGTATTGTATTCCCTGTCTTGCTAAAAAAGTAGTATTGTCAGAGTTTCTTTAAAAAGATGAATGCTTGGAGAATTTCCCATTTCAAAAAGACTTTTTTTTCCCTTTGCATAGTTTGGATTTGGAGTGAAATGACATTTCTTCTAGGCTGGGTGGACGATTACTCCATGATTTCTTGTCTGCTGTAGAATGGACAATCTTAATTGTGAAATTTCCTCACTATTGAATTCTTGTAGTACAAATCTGCCTTTTGTCTTGTTGTTTTGGGTATTTTTTTTCTTTGGTTGGTTGGTTGATGGGGTTTTTTAAGCCAAACTAGGATGACCTGAATAGTAGTCTCTAAATATGAATAGAAAACAAAAAAGAAAATAAAAATTGCATTATTTGGGTAAACATGCCACTCACAAATCTGTGAATGACTCAAGAATACAGAAAAGGTTAGATGTTTGTATGGAGTACATAGGAAAGTCTATTGCAATCCACAGTAATATATTTCCACAATTTTAAATATTTCCCTCAATTTCACTTCTATACTACCTTTTTCCCTGGTGTTTTTAAAGTGTTGCCAATTATATATATGAAACAATTTTAAATTGAAGCAAATGTTAACAAAAAATATGAGCAGTTTTGTTGGTTTACAATGTAAATTGGAGTATGTTCCACTTTTGATTCTGATGTCTTGCTTATTAAATTTGGGATATAAGATAACTCTGTCACAATTATAGGGAGGTCATAAAACATAAACTCCTAATTTCCTTTTTTTTTCTCCTTTCTGTTGGGGAGGTCTTTGAGGCTTTTTAAAAAAGATTACAGCCAGAAGGAAGAAATTATTAAGATGGTGTGCAAGTGTGTAAAAGGAGACCTGTAAGGAAAAACATTTGCAGAAGATGCTTTCTGTTAATAGAGGCTGATTGCCGGATAAAACATCTTGTGTACAAGCTAGCAATTGGAAGCAATCATTGCTTGCTACAAGGATAGCAGCTGTGACAAGGACTTAAGGACATTGAGCAAGGCAAAAGAAATCTGAGGAGTTTAAATCTATGTGACAATTGAGAGTAAATTTCCAGACCCCTTGCAATCAGTTTGTTTTTCCACTTATTCTATGAGGTGTATAATTTAATTTCTTACTCGCAGAATTCAAAACATCAGCTCACAAATTGTGGTCTGAGGGCTGCTGGTGTTATATGAACTGTCCACAAAACTCCATTAAGCACTTAAAGGTAGTCTAATTAGCTCTGTGAATTAAAAACCAAGAAGTTTCTTGTGTATAGTGTTAGCAGTATCACATTCAGGACTGATGTGATACCACAGGTGCTGAGTGATCTGTAACAATTCTTAGAATCACCAGTGTCACACTGATATGAAAATTGTCAGCTAGTAATCAAAATATAATAGCCACAGGTTAATTCTTGAGATGCATCCAGCTACAAAAAGAGGACGACTCATTTAAAAACTCTTTAAGCATGGTATTTTCTGTCTCAAAAGGAAAGAAAGCAGTTTGTTTCAGCTTGTTTTTCTTTCTGTTAGATTAGATTTTTCCACTATTTAAACAACAGCAATACTGACATACTCTTGAAAATTCAGTTTCTTTCCCTTTTTAAAACAGAACCAGTGAAAACTTAAGAATTTGTTCTTAGCCCTCTGTGAAAATAAAGTTCTTCTATCTAAAACTAAAGTGTAAAAATTTAAAACACACATTTAACTGTGAGCACTGGAATTTGAAGACTAACTCAGTCCAAAGGGCTTAGTAAATCTTGATTTTTTTTTTCCTGTAATTCAAAAACATTCTAATATCTAGTTTGATATTGGTTTGTATTGGAGAAATCACACCCAAATGTAATATAATAATGAGCTGTCTTGTGTTGCTTCCAAGGAAGGAGCATTATGCATGAAGAACCAGTTTGCTTTTTATGATTTATATTTGTTTTGTCAAAGCATTTTAAACACATTTGCCTCCTCATACAAGGATTAACTACTTTATTACATTTCAGTTGAATGGCTTGTTGTAAAATTCTCATTTCTAGATAATCAGTTACAACATTGGTTTACATTGCTTCATAAAATTACTCTGTGTACTGTATAAAAGATGTACATTGGTTTGGAAGAATCAGTGTTTACATGAACTCCATGAGACAAGATTTAAAGTTTTCCTTGTGCATAGCTATCTTTTGGAAGTCTTTATTTTCAAATGTTCATACTGAGCTTAAATGTTTTGCTGTTCTAATTACAAATTAAACAAATGTATAATTCCAAGATACTAATTTGTTTCAATTTACCTTGTGTTTTTTAGTTAACTTAAATAATTTTCTTTTTTCTTTTATTGTTGTGATCTGTTGTCTGTTTTGTCTGTTGCATGTCCAGGGTTCTAAGGTTAGTATTGCGGCTGTAAGTTTCAGTTTTTTGCATTTTCAAAAATACCTTATTTTTGATCATTTAATACTTTGGCTTTTTTTGTTTTTTGTTTTTGCTATTATTCTTACTATTATTTTCCTATATCATATAGTAAGATGTGAATAGGAATATATTGGATGTAATGATTAGCTTTTCCTACCATATTTCCTGTGTGTAACTTAATGCATAGTCGAACATGATGCTTACTGTTAGCTACTTGACTGAATGTAGTATGGTCCGTGAGGTAATTTAAGTTATAAATGCAGCTGTCAACAGAAAAACTTTATGTCCTGAACATGTTAATTATATGTAAGACTTTCTACTGCTCTTGATGTACACTGTAATGGCAGTAGTCATGAAATGGTGGTCAGTTCACTTTTCAGAGTTTTGGAGCTACCCCTGTCTAAAATATCACTGATACCTGAAGACAGCTTGATCAATAATGAAGCTTATTTTAAATGCTCTTAGAATCTCAATGTGCTGTATTTAACAGGTAGAAGTGATGGTAAGTTTGGTGTAAAAAAAAAAAAAAGTTAGTCTTTTTTTTTCTTCCATGTGGCAGAATTTTAGGGAGAATAGTTAGAAAAATATTTATTTTTTTTAATTCAAAACTTGCAAAAATCTTCGTACAAACACACTGAGATTTTATGTTAAATGAATTTCTTACATAACTTATGAAAATTAGAAAAAAAAAAGACAGTAGATATTCTGAGAGGTTTAAGACTATGATTAACACAAAAAAGTTGAAAACTTATTGCAGGCAGTCAATAGGCTGCAAGCAAGCCTGATTTTATTTCAAGCATGAGTTTGAAGTTCAAGTTTCTATAACCACCCATGAGTTTTTCTAGCAGACTGTTATGCAAATGTATTTTCTTTGGGTGAGTACTTTCAATAAGCCATGTTCCAGTCTGTTATAAAAAACCAGCAACTTATTTTTCCAAAATATAGGAACGCAGCACAAACTAAACAGGGGAGCCCTGATTCAAGAATATAGGCTGAAAACCTTTCTTCTGAGAGTTGTCATTTTACTATTTTTCTGATCTTATTGGGCAGATCAGACAGATGACAGCCTTCCTAAATCACTCATGTGACCGACATGTTATATCCTTAAGAGAAATTAAATGAAGGGGTATCTATCATTGTGGTGACACATGCCACTTTGTATCTTTCATCTCTCAAAACAGTTATTTCCTTAATACTGATTGGCACAGTTTACACTTTTACAATTTTGGATGTAAAAATATTCTAAAAAGTAAGTAATGAGTGAAGCTAGATTTTTAGGAGCATGGAAATAAAGGAATTTTTTGTTTTCTGCATTTTTTATTCCTTTGGAGGAAAATGGCTTTAAAAACACATTTATTTCTTTTTTAATAAATACTTCAAAGCAAAGTAATAAAAATAAACAAGCACAATGAAAGTAGTACTTCTTAAAGGGACTAAACTCTGTGTTCAGAAAGTGTTGCAAATGGAAATCTTATTGACAATCAATAAGAATCAGCCACCTGAAAACAATTTTTGAAATAGTATTTAGGCATATAATTCTGAACATAGACAAGTACTAAATTTCTGCTTTCCCTTTTGCCTAGATCCAGAGGTAAAAGTGTTTAAACAGATAAATATTTTTTTTATTTATGCTGACCATTTCCTCACTTATCTGCACTGTTAGACATCTGAATATATTTGCAAACATGGTTCTGGACATCTAAGCATCTTTTTGGAGTAAAACATGACTCCCTTTTAGTTTTCAAAAATATTAACCTCATTCAGCCTTTTTCTGATGCTTCCTATTAAGGAGAGTCTAATTCTACCTTATGAAAGAAATGGCCACTCTCTGGGACTGAGCTGCCCCCAATATCACTTGTCACGTTTTTACTTCCCCCCTGTTGAGGGAGCAAAGGTACTCTCTTCTGAGCTACAGGAGAATTGAACTCTGTCAGGTTTCTATATGCTGTAAGCATTCTCAGAGAGAATTGATTTAGGGAAAGAGGGAAAAATTGTCTGGTTTTTCCCACTCTACTCTTCACATTTACTTGTTCAACTAGAGGAATGTAAAAGAAAAAGCTATACAGAGAGTAATTCCTTTCATCCATTACCTGTCAGTTTGCATAGCGTATGGAAGAGTGTAAGAGTATGTTGCACTCTGATACACCATGCACTGTTTTACTATCTGCCCATATGTTGTCTTTATGTAATTGCTAATAACTTCTCATTTATATTAGACTTTTTCTCATCTACTACAGCATGTAAATGTAAATAATTTTCTCACTCTTCATGCTGTCTTCGAATTTCACTCACAGCTTATGTCAGTGGTGTCAGTATGAGATTTTTAAATAACTTTTCAATGTATCTGTCGTTAAACATAACAATATAGATTTCTATGTGTATGTGCCATCTTTATATTTCAATTGTGTTCAAACTGTTTAATTCAATTATCTCCTTTTAAAGACTGAATTGGAAAATATTGAAGTGACACAAGGAATGTCAGCAGAGACAGCAGTAACATTTCTCAGCCGTCTGATGGCAATGGTTGATGTACTAGTATTTGCCAGTTCTCTAAATTTTAGCGAGATTGAAGCTGAAAAAAACATGTCTTCTGGAGGTCTGATGCGACAATGCCTAAGGCTTGGTAAGTCAGCAGACAGTATGTATTAAATAATTACTTACAGATCAATGAGTTACGGATGGATCGAATAGTGACACTTGTAGGAAAGGACTCGGAGACTGTGATGTGATAACATAAAGATCCCATTTATTATTGATTTGATACATTTTTTAAGGTTGATTCAATTTAATCACAAGAATGACAGGTCTGAAATTTTTCTGTCTTATGTATTTCAAGCTGTATATATTTGGGGAGAGTAAAAATATCAATTATAAGTAAGTAAATGGATAAATGTATTTTATCTTAAAACTGCTTTACTACCTGCGTGTTGCAGGTATTCTTATCCAAGTCTCCATGGACTTGTAAGACTGTTCATAGTCTCTGTAAGATAAAAAGCATGGGATGCTTTTGCAGATGCTGTAGACCTTAATGTATGTTGCAACACTAGGGCACCTCTCTTCGGTATTTACTATTTGCTTTATAGTCTTACAATTAATGTAGGAAATTAAAAAATTATGACTAAGTCAAACTATTCTATGCAAGCTGTATCACTTTCTCCTTATGAACATCCAGTTTTGACTGTCATCTCGCATGATGTTGATTTTGCTGAGGTTATGTCTCGCATACTTTTTGATCTCTCAAATAATGAATATTTTTTGTAGGCAGATTATGTCTTGTTATTAATAATAGCTTTTTTAATGTCATTGATAATTTTACTGTTCCTGGTTTAAAACTTGTGGTTCATTCTCAATTATCAATTTTTTTCATCAAATTTTCAATTACCACCTTCCTTTTTTTTTCTATTCTTGCTGTACATAAGTACTTTCAGATATTAAGTGTTGATAGCTGATCAATAATGTGTGACAGCAGCAATTCAAGGACTAATAATTTTTAAATTTCAATATAGTGATATAGCAGTTACATAAAACATTTAGTTGTTCAACTATAGAATTAAACTAATAAGTCACCATAATGCTTTATTAGTACTGACAGAGCCTCTAGTGTGAGAACTGTGTTGCGTTTACTATTTGGACAGATCAAACTAGATGTAGAGACTAGTAATTGACATTCTGGGTATCATAATGAGAAAATATTCTAATTTATGGTGTTTTCACTTCTTTTTAGTTTGTTGTGTGGCTGTGAGAAACTGCTTAGAATGTCGGCAAAGGCAAAGAGAGAGAGTGAACAAGACGTCAATAATTGGCAGTAAAAGTCAAGATGCTCTTCAGGGTGTAACTGCAGCAGCAGCCGCCAAGGTAACCCAGTCTTCAGTACCCCATCACTGGTTACAAGTTTGAACCACTGCTTTTTAGGACTAGAAAATAATTGTAACTGCCTTCTCAAATATCTGGCGACAGCTTAGTTTTGCTATTAACTGGTTTAGGGTAAAAGTATGTGAGGGGGTAATATGAAACAAGGAAATTTTAATGCGGTAGTATGACTGGAGAAATTCTAAACAGCTTTTTTACTCTCAGTCTATTTCTAGAAGTCCCCTTACTCACATTGGTCATATCTACCTGCATAGTTTATTTATTCTGTCGAGGTCCTTGCAGATTTGATGAAATCCTCCAATCACATGTTTATTGGTGGAACGTCTGAGTCCCAACTTCAACAAACCTTTGCATGCATGCTAGGCAGCAGTATTCACTGATTTTAGGAATGAAAGTTTTTGAATATTCAATTACAGCTTAGTTTTCCCAGTTTCATTAATCCATTGTTCATATTTTTTTTTTCTTTCTCTCTTTTTTTTTGTTGTTTTTTTTTTGTTAACTTTAAGACTTTGAGAATTCTGAAACTAAAATCTGAAAGAATTTGGCCTAGTCCATGGCTGCTTTCACAACAGTATTTCATTAAATCTCACAAAAATGTTACATTTTTCCACATTGTCATGTTCAGTGCAATTTAGGTGTTCAGGGCATCATTTGTAATGCATTATTATTTTTTAAAGGAAGCACACTGTATGCTTTTTTAGTAGCAGGTATTCTGTAAGTAGTCTGTAATAAATCTTAGTAAAACTAATGTAAATTATTTTTAAATATTTCTGTTCAATATTTTCAAACGTAATACACATATTAGAAATAATTTATTGTTCTATATGAAATAGCTGTAATCTGAAACAGACTTTTGTGTGGAAATTATTATCTTAGCTCGGGGTAGAGGTACAGTTGTTCTGAACTACTGGAAAGATGTAACAATTTATATATAAATAGCTAGTATTAAGAAAATAATTCAAAACATTATTTCTAGAGCCCTTGTCTGAGTATTATGTGGGAAGTATGTTGCTACTAACATGTCATGTAAGATAGATGTAATATTGAAAAAAGTCATATTAAGATTCTAACAGAAATACTTTGATACTTGGGGGACCAAGAAAATCTTACTACTTTTTATTTTTAGACTCCCCTTGAAAATGTCCCTGGTAATCTTTCTCCCATAAAAGACCCTGATAGGCTTCTTCAGGATGTTGATATTAATCGTCTCCGAGCAGTCGTTTTTCGTGATGTGGTGAGTAATATGTGCTGTAATTCTTTCTTCTGCAAAATCATCACTTGTATTTTGAAAGAGATTTGGATTGTACTGGAATTAAAAATATCCTTCATGTGTTGTGCTTCATATATTATCTGCAAACCATCTACTAATGGCTTTGTAACTACCAGCCACTTTTTGTACTTTAAATTCATATTGGTTAAGCTATTTGAGATTAGTAGTTAATTGAGTTTAACAGTCAGCCTTTTTCTTATATTAGCCAAATAATCACAGCCAGAATAAATCAGCTATGACCTATGTTGATTAAAATTGTATTACTAGAAGTGTCAACTACTTGTCCAACCAGAGTAGGTGGAAGAATTACTATATTTATTGCAGAACTGCAGCAAGTAGATTTATAAAGACAGTTTTTATTTTTACTAAACATATACATATACTATATATAAATATATATAAAACTGTTTCTCAGATTTTTCTGCAACTGTTTTTAGCATAAAAATGAATCACAATGTGTTGTTCACTATGTTTTTGAACATAGTACAATAGAAATTATTATTATACACATACAAATATATATGTTATATTTAAACTTCTTCAGCCTGAGTCCAAATGGGTTGAAGTGAGAACCAAAATTAGAAATCGCTTTAAAAAGAAGAAAGTAGAACTTGACACACAAAAAATTATCTGATCATCTAGAAAGGGCAAGGTTGAATTTGGGTTGCAATTCACCTATTCTTTTTTTTAAGTAGTGAAGAAGGGAATACCAGAAAATATGATTCTGGCATTTCTATGAAATAATAAGACAATTTCTAGTTATTTTAAGAATTGAAAAATCAGGCAGTCAATTTAGATAAGGTACAGAAAACATGGAAAGTAAGCACTGGATTTGTAGTAGAAAGTACATACTTGTGGAAATACTTTGTCTCAAAGCCAAAGTGAAACTACTATAGGAGTAGATAGAAGCTGAAGTCTTAATTCTAACATGTTGAGTTTTACACCATAATAATAATAATAATAATAATAATAATGAAAGATATTTCCAGTTGAACTACAGCAACTTAAACTCAATCAGGATGATCTCTAAGCCATAGACGGCAGTTGCCATTGAACACAGACTATGTGGGATAAGAGGAAAAGAAGACAGCTAATTTATAGTGATCCTGGCATTTGCTTAAATCAGAGTCCTGTAAAACTAGAATTACGGCTGACAATCCTTTTGAAGGAGAAATCCAAATGTACAAGCTGGGATTTACTGGTGGAAGAAAAGCAGTGCTATGTTCCCACTGCTTTTACATGTTACTAGAAGCTGTTTAGCCTGCTTATGCATCCAGCATCAGCTGGAGCAACATCAGTGAGCTTAGTTTTCTCTCTCAGCAACAGTACCCTCTGCATTCTTGTGGCAGGGGCCTTCAGAGTCTCATCCTTGGGGCAGCACAAGACAGTTGCCCTTGCTGCTGGGAAGCCTTGAAAGCACTCAGAGTACAGTCAGGCCTCTGTTTTGAAAAGCCTATTGATTCCACAGGCCCAGAGGTTTGTGTAGTTGCCAAATTCCCTCCAAAATTCAGTACTTAACACATGCTGTGTGCATAGTACTCCTGAAAATCCATTTGGTATTCTAAGTAATCTATTTGCTGCTGTGCTAACAGTAGTGACGTTTCAGAAGGGTATTATTAAGTTTTGTGATGATCTTTTGTGAAAATTCTATGGAAATATGCGATATTATAGAAGTATTTGTTTTTGTCAAACACAGGATGACAGCAAACAGGCGCAGTTCTTAGCTTTGGCAGTAGTCTATTTTATTTCTGTTCTGATGGTCTCCAAATACCGTGATATACTGGAACCACAGCGAGAAACTGCGAGGTCTGGGAGCCAGGCAGGTAGAAATATCAGACAAGAAATAAATTCACCAACAAGTACAGGTAATTTTGTTTTCTTCAAATGTTATTTATTTGGGGATTTTTTAGAATTGTAATTATTTTACAAATTATTTTTAATGAGTAGCTTAAGTTCCTAATAGGGAATTACATACTACTTTCTTCCTATATAATTTGGGTTTTTTAAATACATTGGCAGATTTCAAGTATTCTGTATATTTGCTTATAGGCTAATACTAATTTCCATTTGTATATTGCTTTTTTATGTCTTTATTTTTCTCTAATTTGAAACTAACTAGAAGGAAACAGGGTTCCTAATGAAGTTTCAGTTGTAATGTACAAGATGGTCGACCAACACAACTTCCTGAATCTGTTTTGTGTTAGGAAGAACACATACCTTTAACTCTATACCATGAAACGAATAAACAGCAAACACAGCTGCTTGCCCACGTGAACTCCTTTTGTTTGAGTGAGAAGGTTTGTGAAAGGGTAGTAGTGGAGGACTGAGAACTTTCTTGGAGTCCTGCTGTGTTGGTGCCTGCATTTAAAAGCCTGTGGTAACAATATAATAAAGAGAAAACATTGCTATTGCCTTCTTTGATTGAACTGTTTGTGATTTTTACTGGTAATAGTAGTGATTTTTATTAGCGTATGTTCTTCAGCCTGAAAGGGAGGGAGTCTGCTAGTTGTCAGAAGCCACCAGAAATGAGGGAGACAAACTTTACTCCACTTAATTTCAAATATATTGTACTGTCAGTCCAATAGGTTTTATTTCAAGTCTAATTGGATTGATTATAACTCTCCCTTCTACTGAAAACAGTAGCTGAATTTGTCCATGAAACTTTTAATGTATGTTTTTGTTCTTGTATTGATCTTTAATTACTTTCTTCATTTATGGAGTTGCTAGTTTTCATTTTTCATAGAATTTATCTTCCAGTTTATGTCATATCTACATTTAGTCATTATTTTGATTCATCATGGTGTTTTAATTTGCTACTTTTACCTAATTGTTGAAGTCAATGTGCTTGCAGGCTTTCCATTTTAAATATACTACATGAACATAGTCAGTTATGAGAAATCATAATTTTTTGTGCCTTCCTGATTATATGTTATGGTTCTGCACTAAGCAACTGCTAGTTTCAGTGAGCTATTTCATCCATTCTTGTCTTGCCTATTTGCGTATATATCTCTCTCCGTGTCTCCTTTTCCCCATAAACGTTGCTCTTGAAGTGCCCAAATAATAGGTATGCTCTTTCCTATCTCTTGATACAGAACTTGTTTTTTCCCTTTAGAAATGCCTTTTTTTTGTTTATAATACCATATTTGCATGTTTCAATGAGATAGGATATCTGTCATGGATCCACAGTGGACCAGGCCACACATGAATACTAGCTGGCTCACATTTGATTCCATGATTTTCTCCACAGTTGTGGTCATACCATCTATCCCTCACCCAAGTTTGAACCATGGATTCCTTGCCAAGTTAATTCCTGAGCAGAGCTTTGCCCACTCATTTTACAAAGGTAATATTAACATCATCTCCTAACCTGTTTGGGTGTTCTTATTTAATGTAATGCAATTCAAGAACTAACTGTGATGTTATTGTTGATAAACAAGTATACGCCTCAGGTTACATGGAGATCAGACCTGATGAGACCTTTAAAACTTTAACTTCCTGTCTACATTTCTGTAGAAAATCTCTTTCCCACTTTTACTACCATTTATTATCTTATTATGAAATAAAATTATAATAACTTTAAAAAAGCAGTCAGGAGGAGGGAATGGATACAGGAAAATTTAAATGCTTTTGGTTTGCGATTATTCTGCTACAAAATTAGGTCCATAACAATAAAATCAGACCTATTTTAAAAATATTGCATACTGCATAAAGTATGTAGTACTTTTGTAGTATTCCCTATCCCTATATCTTTCCTGTTCTTTTGCCTTCCTTTCTCGCTTTTTTCCTTGCCTTCTTGATGGTATGTAAACCTCTGATATTGTATGTGAATTATTTTATGCCTGTTAGTTAATGTGCTGTGCTGTCTTTTTCTTAAAGGAAATCAATTTTGTTACCAGAGCAACTATTATATGTTTTGGGGCTGATCTGTTTTGTTTTGTTTGTTTGTTTGTTTTGAATAGATACTATATAAGGTAGGAATATGGGCTTTTTCTTTCATTATTTGAAAAAAAGAGACTTACTTGAATTTAATTTTAGCCAAATTTGCATATATGGAATGTTGCATTTCCACATTTATTTGCATGCATGGCGTTGTGAACACAGAAATATAAAACAGGTCAAAAATTTTAATCTAATGGAATTATTCTTGGTATAACTGTTAAATTTTTTTGTGGGTAAAAAGATTGATTTAAAAAAGCACAAGCAATTTAGAATGCATCCAGTTTCTAAAGAGCAGAAATAGTTAATTTCTACGTAACTAATAAAGTGATTTATGTCCATCATATGCTGTTCTGCGAGCATTATGTTAAAATATTTATTACATCAGCTTAAGCTATCACTGTGTTAATCTGGCACTTGTTAAACTTTGGTGTGTGCATGTGCGTATATTGTAAATTGCTTTAATTTATAACAGTGAGTAAGCCAGGGTTTGTGATTTTGATTCATAAAACTATTGTCTGCCATACAAAGGAAAAAATATTTTGTATTACTCAGTTTTCTCGTGTAATATTTGCTGTTCTGACATTGTTGCATTTGTATGATTTAATCTGTCATTGATAGAAAACGGAATAATTTGATCTTACCTCAGAGAGTACTACACTACTATTTGGAACTTCACAATAAATCCCTAAAATTTCATTCAGTATTGATTTCTCTCTTTTTATTTTTCTTTGTGTTTTTTTTTTGTTTGTTTGAGTTTTTGGGAAGGGATTGGCGTTTGTTTATTTGTTGGTTGGTCGGTTTTGGGTTGATTTTTTTTTGCATTTAGAGCATGTTTCTATGTATCAGGCATAGGATAACTATTATTATTTTTAATTATTATTATTAGTAATAATTTATTGTGATTCAAAGACATTTAAATTTTTAATAAGTTTAATCCAATAAAAATGCATTATGCAACATAAGTGACATGATATTTCTATTTGTAAAAAGCTTGACATTTGATATTGCAAAGGCAGAGGAAAACCAAATAGTTTTTCTGCACAAATAATACCTGAATAAAATAGATGCATCAAAAGCAGAAAAAAAGATTAAGAAGAAATAGCAGCAGTCATACAAACTCACCAAAATACGTAATATAAAGTATTTTTTAAGAATTATGTCTTCTATATCATCTATAGTACTTGGTTTGCCTTTAGTTCAAGTAAAATAGTTTTGTTTTCAAAATAGTTCAATAGTGCTATAGTAAAACGGTGAGCAGGACACAAAAGAAAAATGTTTGGCTTTAGAAATAAATTATTCAATAAAGAAAATGTTATCTCTGCTAATTTATTTTATTTGTTGATATTATTACATCCTTCCAGGTTTTAATTCTCTGGAGTCTCTACCTCTTACTGCATCACCCATAAGAGAGGAAAAATATTTCTACTTTTTATATTCTGAACCCAGTTCTTTAGTTTTGAACATGAGCAAGAAATTAAATGAAAAAAAGAATTGCCAACTCTGTCAGGAAAAGCTAAAAATCAAAACACTTTGACATTTAAAGAATCTTTTGTTCCAGTGGCTAAGCCAATTGGTTTCTTTTTAGTGATCTGACTTGCTTTCAGATGTTGACAGCAAACATGTAATATTTGAATATTATTTCAAATTTTAAGTTATTTTAACTTAATACAGAGTGGTTTCATTTAAAATTAAATACACATTTTTAAAGCCAAGTACTATTTATTAAAAAAAAAAAAAAAATATAGAAAATCAGTTGTTACCTGGAAGTGAAGTCTTTATATTGTATTCATTCCATGACACTAAATGGATATAAAGAACTCGTAATCTGTCAGTCCAGGAAATTGTATCATAATTGTTAGAACTGTATGAGAAAAGATCTCTATAAATGAAAAGTGAGGGATTTGGTCCTTAAATTCATTTATCTCTTTTTAGTAGATGGCATCTAATTAGAAATTTGTCAGGGGAAGGGCAAAATAGCAGTATGTATATTAGCAGTATTTGAATAAGATACTGATTTTGTTCTTGGTGATATGCCTTTTTTAATTTTTGTAGGGCAATATCTTTAGTTAAAATTTCTTATACATCATTATACTTGATATGAAACTCTTTGGTTCTCATAATATAAAATCTTGAACGTTGCCTAGTCTATTGATGTTACTACATATAGATAAAACACAGTATTGAAATAAAAGACTTTAAAATATGTTTTGCAGGGAAATATATTCTAGTTTTAGTTACAAATGTTTGTAGGTGGTAAAACAATGCTTCTTTTACTGTTATTCAAATATTGTTCATAAGCTAGATGTTATCCTATGGTGCTTGAAGGTGCTTCCCAGGAAGGAAAAAACCAATAGTGTTCATGACTACCATTTAACAATAAAAATGTTTATTTCTTTATAACGTTCTATATTTCTGTGTTTATGTTTCTTTCTAAGGTGATTCAAAGGGAGGAGAAAAAATGTATCTCAGCCAGTAGATTTACTCCTTATCATGTTTGTTGAAAGTGCCTGGGTTTCTCCTCCTTCTTTCTGGTAACTTTAAAGGATCTGCAGTATTTCTAAAACAGTCAGTGCTTAGTCAGAAAATGCAGAACTTGGAAAATTAAAAGAAAGCTCTCTCTCTTAAATTTAGGTCATATACAGTATTACTCTTTGAAATAATTAATTGTCATCATCTCAAGGAAAATAGCAGATCAAATCTATTCTCTTGCACCTGAAGATTGTCTGAGAAATGCAGTACTACAAAAGTAATGTTGCCAGACTTGCTTCTTTCTGTTCATAGTACCAAAGAATTAGTTACATTAAGAATTAATTAAGTAAATAAAATATGGAGGTGTAGTAAAGATAGGAATAGCATTAAAAATGATTGACCAAAAGCTCTGTACTGGATTTTCAGGTTTTTATTTCAAAATCATCAATCATAAGTGAGTTATACTTTCTGGAAAATATTAGTAGTGAATCAATATCTGAGCTAGTCATTCTTATCACCTTTAAAATATATGAAGACAAGTCAGAGCGTGTTTAGGGTACAATTCATCTGACCTACTTAAAGATCTACTTAAAAGAGAAGTAAGTTGGTCACTAGAAATGCTTATCTTTTTCCATTCACTATAGATGTCCTTGTAAACCCCTGTCTTGGTCAGAGCTATCCTGACTCCCGAGACTAGGCTTAAATGAACTCCAGACACAGAAACTGCCTTATGACAAAACCTGGAATGAAACTCTTTGATGTCAGGCACTGAATCCAAGATAATGACATTATGTGCTTTAGTAATATCACCATCCATATCATAGTTTGTTACTTATATATATATGTAAATATATATAAGTAAATAATAGTAAATAATATTAATATATAAATAAATATATATGTGTGTGTTCTTTATGACTTCTACATGTATATGTTTGAAAGTTGGAACTATGTATCCATCTAAACAATTACATAATGTCTTCAACCTAATGATTGGCAGGCATGTTATCTTTGTACCTGACATTGATAAATCTGAGCAATGCATATCATTGTCATTCTAATAGCCCCTTAGATCTTCTCTACTCATCTAACAGTGTGCAGTGCAACTAACTTTCACCTTTCTCCATTGTAAAGTATCTTTAAATACTGATTTGGGTATGTGTATATCAGAGAAGGGTGAAGATAGTTCCAGTAAGCAAAGCTCCTGCCTGTGGAAGGCAGTCAAGCTTCTTCTGTTTCATTTTACAAGCAAATACATGAAATTAATCTTAACATCAGAGGAGCTTCAGGTCTTTGTATGGTTATCAAGACTTATAAGGCTTGTGACTTAATGGCACATTCGGAAAGTGCATCTGAGTTGTGGAACTTGCCAGTTCCCATAGCCCTCTTAAGATAAAAGCATGTCAGTCAAGACAGTATTAGTGACAATTTAGTGGTCAGCAAGAACTACCCTTGTGAACTAAGCATAAAGTACTGAAATTTTTATTTCTGAAATGAGAGCAGTTGGAATAGCTTAAAAAATACTGTTTTGTTCTCTGCTGTTTCCTCTGGTTAGATAGGGATATTTTTCCCAAATTGGTATGAAAATATCTCTGTTATGTTTGGAAGGTGTGGAAGTAGAGATTGAAAAACAGAGCAGCCCTTTCTCTTACCAGCAGAGGGTAATCAGTACGTATTTTGAGAGAGAAGTATCTTTTCATTGGAATAAGAGAGGATCATATCTTCTGTTAAGAACAGCTAAATAGCCTTTTAAGGCAAAACCATCTAATCTCTTCAAATTATAGCTACAAATCTGAAGTAGATTTAACCATGGTGGTCAGGATCACCCAAGATGAGTTTTCTCAGTTCTGGTTGTTATTGAAGCTATCCTTGCTTACCATGATGGTTTATTGGACTGTTTCTATCAACAGTGCTTCCACATCTATAGCAACGGAAAAGTGTGAATATATTTTTTGTTACACTTCATCTGGCAGCCTGTTAGTTACTGAGAACACAGTTAATGTTCACCAAATAATGGATAGGTATTTTCAGTTGAAAATTGGTATTTCCAGTTAGCATTAATCAAGAGGGTTTCAGAAATGAAAGCATTACAACAGGGCAATTCACCTTATAGTATACTGTGTGAATAAAATCACTATGTAGGTTATCACAAACTTTTATAAGAAATGGATTGACTTTTCCACTCCCTTGCTACCACTGTCTGTATTTTTCCCAAAGCACTGTAAATGAATAGATTTCTTAAAGGTATGTGCTGAAGATGGACTGGAAGCTATTGATTTTTTTTTTTCCTTGACAGAACAAACTATATTAAAAGGTTACAGCAACAGCTTTTTCTTTGAAGACAAGTAAAGTATTGAGTTTTTTAGATCTCCTAGGTATACAGTATTCTGGGAATTAGATTGCTACACTGTTGTTTGTATTCCTAATGTAGTAGTGTAGAGATTTTCAGATTATTTTTAAACTCTTTTGCATAGTGGTAGCAGACTAACTATGCAAAGTGGACAAAAGGACTAATTTCCATTGCCTGTCAAAATATTCTTTGCCTCCAGAAAGTTCTAACAAAATTCATGGCTCCATCTTCTGCAAAATCTAATTGTACATATGTTTTCAAGAAAGTGGAATTTTATAAGGAATGTGGGTGATAATCATGATAGTCACAAAATTCCAATTCCACTGAATTTCTGCCTGATGCTCAAAATAATCATACTGATCTTCTAATGAAATATATGCTGCTTATGCAAACCACTTCTGAGATGATGTCCATTAGAAGATCATGAGAGAGTAATGAATACCTCTTAATGTAATATTTATTGCCCTTTGCCAGCTACTTAAGGCATCACAGGAGATGTTTGCACATATATTTTATTATTAATTGATCAGTAATTAGGTATGCATGAAGCAGTCATAATAGGGATTTTTTGTATGTAACGTCAATCTTTATTTTAATTTGTTTGTACGAATTACAGATGTTTTAAAAGGTTTTGAGTTTTCAAAGTAGGGCTTAAAACAATGTTTTTAGTGTAAGTTTCACATGGAGCATACTCTGCTTCACTGTTAACTTTTGTTACTGGGTGCTGTAGCCTAGGTGACCAATTTTATTTTTTTTTTTTAATTTCTTTTGCAAGAAATGTCTAATTACAAAAAGATCATCTTTCTCAGCATGTATCAGAAATATAGATATTATAATAGAAACCTGTAACCTACTTTTAATGGTATGCATTTGAGTTTACACAATAAAAAATAAATGAAAAAAATAGGAACTGAAAACCCAGGAAAATTCACCTAGAAAAAAAAATGCATATTAGCATATTTTTCCTAATTTCTTCTTTTTTTTTTTTTTTTCCCCAAAATTTAAACACCTGCTTTTATATTCTGAAGCTGAGATTTCCTTAATGCAGCTTCTCATTTTCTTATTCTTATTTTATCTTCAGACTTTTTTAATTAATTCTTTAGTACTGCTTTGGTTTAAAGCTGCTGGCATTTTGCTCGGCAACCAGGTAATGAATCAGACTAATGTCTTATCCATCTAACACTGAGTCAAAGAGGTTTGATTAGTAAAGAAGAATTAAGACATTGAATAAAGACATCACCTAAACAGGTCAAGAGTTATGTCTGTTATAAGTGGCTCTTTCAATACCCTTTCCATGGTCAAGGTAGAAAGAAGTGCCCTGTGTGCCTGCCTGAGGGACTGCAGGGAAAGAAACAAACAGGAAGACTTTTGAGGAGTTTGAGCACATAGAAGCAATTTCCAGTGAGAGAAAGAGAAGATGTCTACTTAGGTGTGTTAACCTGTGATATGTTTCCTAGCTGAGAGCTACATCCTTTCTCCTCACAAATCCACTCTGGATAAAAGGAAGTTCCCAACCCACTGCATTAAATTGCCTGTCTCAAGATCTGTGCCCTTTCAACTGCCAGCCCACACCATAGCCTTTCAGAACTGACCTTCCCCAACCCCCTTGTTTTCAGCAATGTTGCTTCTGCCCTCAGCCATGTATGTCAGAGCCCTCAGGTATCCCTGCTGGAGGCTTTTCCTCTGCCCAGCCAGAGCCTGCCATGGCACATGTGCTGCCTCCACCTCTTCGTGTGCACAATTGCTGGCACGCTGTTAGACAGCTGAATCTGCACTGTTGCATTGCTGTCCTTGTGCAAGGGAAGGGCCAGTGTTTGGTCTGGCAGGAATTTCAGAAACCTGGCTAAATACTCTGGCTAAATGACAGATGCAGGCTAAATGCAGGCTGCATTTATCAAACATTTTTGTAGTGCAGGAATGACAAATTGTAACCCTAAGCCAAGTTATTTTTTCTCACTTTTAAATCATTCAGTAAACTAGGGCACTTATTAAAAAGTTCTGCAAAATAAAAGTCAGTGTTGTTCAGGAAGCCTTGCCTTAGAAATAACAGACTCCCATGAAATCTGTTAGTGGGACATGAAAAAATTTGCCTATTAATGCATAGTTGCATTAATAATAACAGCCAGATTGCCAAAATGCATAGATGTTATGTGCTTGGGCCATGACCAGGATCACTAGAAAGGGAATTTTTACTCTGGATCCTTTATAGCAATCATACAGAAATGGGAATGCAAACAGAAAAGAAGGTCATGAGTAGATACAGAGCATCCTGGACTCTTAATGCTTCTTTTAAGGTTATTTTTTTACTGTTGTGCCTCATCCTCTGAGGACATTTCTATTTCATCTACACTCACTTACTCCTCTCAAGGTATTTTTAAATCAGGTGCTTACTACTCTTTGATTCTTTCCCCATATTTAGTTTCTCATGTCAGTTTAATTGTGCTACTTCTTATACATGAAAATTATTAGACTGGTATTGTTAGGAAGAATTTTTCCACTCTCTTCTTATAGCTTAGAATTTAGGAGTTAATTAGTTTACTTTTCCACCTGTGGAGGAAGCTGTAATATCACTGCCTAGCTGGAATGAAAGCATTTCCAACTTGTAGTGTACTCTTTCTGAAAGTTCGTAGAAAACTACAAAGGGGTATATAAAAGGCAGCTATTAAGGTTATCACCCATGCCTTAAGATAGCTGTAAAGAAAACAATTCATAAATTCTCTGGTGCACATGCACACTGAAAGGGGGCAGCAACTCCTATATCAAGATTGCCCCAAACCTTCTATTGCCAAATGGTTCTATATTGTTTGCAGAAAAATTTGACAATGGTTTGGGATATTATGACTTCCCAATAATTTTTCAGCCAAATTCTAAGCACTTAAAAAAAAAATAAATTTTCATACATTTTACTTTTGAAAAATTTCAGCTCATTTTTACTTTGTAGGGAGATTTAATGAGATGAAAAAGATGAAAAGATTACAGGAATATACACACAATTTTTCCATTTTTTAAAAGTAAATAAATATTAAAAGCAGACTATTTTATACTGTCATTTTTTATAATGGCAAAATTGTATATATTTGCCTGGCATATAAAATGTCTCATTTTTAAGTTAATAAACAAGGGGAGTGCAGGTTGTATTTTTTCGGCATATGGAAGCAGTGCAAGAGCTATTTAGGTAACTCAGTAGGTTAAAACAATTACAATACACTTCATAAATCACAAGCAAACAAGATATTTTAGGGAAGCAGTGTGACGGATGAGGTCACCAGATATGCAATATGTCATTTAGTTAACTTAAACCCATATTTTTCCCATAATGTAGTAGATGAACTCATTAGTTACAATGAAAAACAGTAAGGAGGAGGCATCTGGCTTCCAACTGCCCGTTTCTGACAAGGTTAAGATCACCAGATCTAGTAATGTTTCTGCTTTGTCTACTGACATGGCCTTGTGCTGTAGAAAACTGATGAGGTTTGCTGAAAATTTAGTGGCTTACTGTCACAGTGTTGTAACATAGACAGATGCAATCAGTTGTGTTTTTTCTTCTGTTCATGTTTATAATTTTGATAAGTTGCCTTAAATATTTAGGATTTTTATAAAAGCATACAGCTTCTGGCTTAAGAATTTTCTAAATCGTTTTATGATACAATTCATTCGTGTATTCTGAAGGGAACAGAAGTGCTGGGACACGGTATAAAAGAATACAGAACAGAACTTAGGGATATGCAGTGTTGTAACTAAAATTGCTTAGCTTTTGTGACCTATGCTAGGAAGTTTATCACTTGCCTAAAATAATACTAGGAATAATAATGTTGATGAAGAAGGTCTTGTAATACATCTTTTCAGCAATATTTATTTCACATATCCTAATTCGCTATATTCTTATTTGAAAGCCAGTTATTAGGAAGTTTTATCTGTTCTGAGTTTATTTTCCTTTGATTCACAAAAGGTAAATCAGGCATTTTAAAGCCTTATTCACTTAGCTTGCTTGATGTTTTAGAAATGAGGTTTAATGCATTGGACTTAGGTACTTTTTAGAGATTGTTATTTGTGGTGATAAATCAGACTAACCTTAATTGGCTTAGCGTAGTGTATTCGTATTAGATTTTGGAAACACAGTAAGAAAAGATACAAATCTAATTTCTGTGGAAATCAAGTGTCTCTACACTTGCTTGAATATAGAATTCAACTCCCTTTGAATTTTTTTCCCTAAATCATTTTAATTAGTATTAGGTATTTTAGGGTATATTATATTTAAACTCTATATCCACAAATCTAATTTTACTTCTATTTCTAGCTTCAAATTATGCAGACCTCTAGGCATTTTATTCTCATTTGGGAACAAGGGATTGTAAGGCACCTGCTAAGTAATTGAATACAGTCCTATTTATAGCACCTCAAAATTAGTTCTAGTTTTTGAACTTTGACTGGGAAGCAATTCCATAATCTTAATTATATATTGATGACTGTCACTTCACAAACTTAAATTTGTTCCTGGTGAGTTTGTGTTCGATTCTTTTCCTTCCAACTCTTCTATTTAGCTTAAATTCCTGTTTTTTCATGGTTTCATCCTGAAAATACATGTGATAGCTGTTGTATAACTTCTCAGTATTAGTTTGGCCAGACCATGTCAGCCAAACTCTTTTTGTGCAATAGTAGATGGCTCTGTATCTCCACACTGGCACTTCCATCTTTGTCAAATATAACAGCATACACAGTATTCCATAGTGAATCCTACCAAAGCCTTCTCTAATGCTGTTAGTACTTAAATGTTTCAGGAACTAATTATTCCAAAAACTCTGGAGCCACATTTGCCTTTTCCATGACAGTGTTATATTGATAACTGAATAGTTACCCAGTGAGTGATGTATCCAAGATGAATTCCAGTCATAAAGGGAATCTCTGTATTCTTCAATACCTACTTAGCTTTTCACTATTCAATGTAATTGCAGTTCTGCCATAATGTCTTCTTATAATCATCCTTCTGTGATCATGGGTTGTACCTTGTAACTTTCTCATCAGCAAATTTCAGCTGAATGTTTTAACCTGAAATCTTGATTAAAAATTTCAAGAGAATAGATCCCACATTATTATCTCTGCTTACCTGTTTGGCAGAAGTGCCTGCTACTACACCAGTAACATAAGGGACTGTTTCTTTAAAATATCTTCTTGGATTCAGTCCATTGCCGTGATTTTAATGTATTAAAATCTTTCTTCTGGTTTCGTTAAGGTATTTGATTCTCCACAACTGTATTTCTATTATATATCCTGATTTTAGTTTTCTGTTCAGCATTGTTGACCTTAATGAAAATTGAGGTTAGGTATAACCTTACTTCACCATGTAGTGGGCCATAGTATTTTTTTTTTTTTTTTTTTTCAGTGCCCTCTTTTAATTTACATAATAATGGAGCCTTATGCCATTTTATTTACCATGCATTTCATGGGCAACAACCTGCTTGACTGGCAGTCCAGTCCTAATCTTCCCTTCAGTTGAGAAGTGTTGTCTTTATATGGATGAAGTTTAAATAGACAAGCAGAAAATGCATTAGGATCATTCTGTGGATCAGATGTTCTTCTGTGCCAAATATAGGCAGTACTAAGTAGATACGGATCTTTTTACTTCCTGACCTGGCAGATGCTAAATGCATTTGATGCAGCTCATAAATCTAGTTTCTACTTCCTGCTTCACAAAGAAGAGCTCATATCTATTTGATAAGATGTGCTTAAGGGACTTTGGAGAAGAAGGAGGAGGAAATGGCTTCAGTGTTTATGGCTGTTAAAAGAAGAAAACAATACTCCTTATAATGGGTGATTCTGCTTTGTCTTTTTAAAAGCCTCTTCTGTTCTATCTGTATCTGTTTCTTAATACTTGTACACATGCAGATGTCTATATGACCATTAGTTCAAAGACATAATTTCATATAGATGTTTTTTATGTGCACACGCATGCATCCAAACTCAGGCCCATATACTAAATAAATATTTTACACCTGACCATAGCAAACAATTGGTAACAAGTTATGAGGTTGTTATTAAAGTTACATTGCTGAAGCACATTTTGTTTGTATCAGTCAGACCTTCATCCAATTATATTATAAAATATTTCCCATAATAGCTACACCACTATATCAGATCTGTAAAAAAATGTTCTTATTCCATATATAAGCCAGCTAAATTTTATAATCAAGGCAAGTAATCCAATAAAAATAATATAGTTTGAAAATAAACTAAAAAATAGCCAGTTTGTTTTGCACTAAAACAAGTAAGCAAAAATATGAATATGAAAGTTATAACTGTTGCTAAATTTTGTCTAAACATAGCAAATTATTCTTATTTAATGAAGTTGTCGTGTCTGTTTCACTGAAGTAATTAATAGAGTACACTCTTCTCGGCTACAAGATGTTGTAGAGTTCATTTCAATCTGGAAATGTTCCAAACTCAACAGATTTCACTGGCCTGTGTCTGTAAAACTGCATTTATTTTGTTCTTGAATATTTCCTGAATTAGAGCTTTACATTTTGTGGGAAAAGGGGAGTTATCTATCAAAAAATCAATAATAGCACTTATTTTTTCATTCATGTATGAATGAATCTATATTCAATGTAATTATGTGTGTAAAAATGTGTATAACACATTTGAAAACACAAAACAAACAAAAGGTCCAAAATTCTTTTGAATACAAGCTCAATATTTGCTGACAGCAATACAAAGACTAAATTTTACAGTAATCTGAAAGCATAAGTGATTGCAGTTTTCTCTTCTAGTAGTCTCACAGGTCATACAGTTATGCAGTTATTAGGTTATAATTTTTAATATTGTTTTTCCTGTCAGTATTTTGCTGTTTGTTTACTGTGTGAGGGATGGGCTGTAATTTCTAAATGTCACTGAGTTTGCATAATGTGATTTTGGGCTCCCTCTTCCAAGCCTGTATATATGCCAAACAGCTGTTGAAAGTAAAATGTTTTGTATGTAGAATGGATTTTTACGGTTTAAACTACTATGATTTGTGGGCCTTCTAACACATTTCTGTCTTGTAAAACCTTCTGGTCATATTTTTAGGGGGGAAAAATCAGAGTAAATCATAAATATTGTTCATAATCTCTATTTCGCTGCAGAGACACCAACTGTATTTCCAGAAAATATTAAAGACAAAGAAACACCGACACCGGTTGAAGATATTCAGCTGGAAAGCTCTATTCCTCATACAGATTCTGGAATTGGAGATGAACAGATGCCCAATATTTTGAATGGGACAGACTTGGAGACCAGCACAGGCCCTGATGCTATGAGTGAGCTGTTGTCTACTTTGTCTTCAGAAGTGAAGAAATCTCAGGAGAGCTTAACAGAAAGCCCTAGTGAAATTCTGAAACCTGCATCTTCGATATCCAGTATCAGCCAAAGTAAAGGCATCAATGTCAAAGAAATACTGAAAAGTCTTGTGGCAGCCCCTGTTGAAATTGCCGAATGTGGCCCGGATCCGATCCCTTACCCAGATCCTGCATTGAAGAGAGAAGCTCAGGCTATTCTTCCCATGCAGTTTCACTCATTTGACAGGTATATGGTTGGATTCATTATTTGATATTGATGGAATTCATAAGTTTGAAGATTTTTTTTTTAAAATGTTATTCTTCTCTTGGTTTGTATTAGGTTATGTTAAAAACAGCTGCATTACTTCTCCTTTTCCAAAACCAGACCACATATTATAGACAAAAGTAATTAACCTTGTTTTTCTCTGTTAGCAGTGAATAAAACTCTCTGAAGTATTTGGAAAACAAGTCTGTTGCAGGGAAATATTTTTGTAATAAAATCTTTTTTTTTTTTCTTTAAAACAGCATTTTAGTGAGGAGGAGAAGGGATAATATCTGCTGATATAGAACAGGCTGTGCAGAAATTCAGTTGAGTATTCTTTCAAAGGCTTAAATCTTAACTGGATCCATCATTGCACTGTTTTCTGGTACTGAAATGCTTTGACCATGGCAAATTGTTTGCATGGTCATGTCAGAAAACAGTTTCCTTTTAAATAGCAAATATGCCCAGAAGTTAGTGCTTAAAACTAAACTGCTGAACATTTCCACCAAGAGTCCTTTCTTTCTCTTTTTAGGCTGTAGCTTCCTGGCTTCTAATGAGTATATTTTTCTTTAAATGTCCGGTCCCTCTCAGTTATCCTGAATATAGAAATTGTGACAAGTTGTGCAATTGACCTCATCCATTGTGGGTTCAGATGTAACTCTTTATGAGTGTTAATGTGGTTGTATTTTCCAGTATGACAAGATCCCTGCAGTTTCTTCATAAAAATGTTTTTTTTAAAAGGGAAAACTGGAATCAAAACTTAAAGACATGACAAAACATGTCTTGAAAAATTAAGTGAAGTTTTAAAATATATTAGTTCATTGGGCAGGTAAAGAATTAAGACTCTGGAGGAAATAAAAAATTAAGCAAGAAAACAGTTATATTGTGATTTATGATAAAAATCTCTCTGCATTTACAGAAAGCCCAGAAAAATGTCATAAATATCTTCATTTAAGTCTGAAGAAAAACAGAATGCAATGTTTTCAGCATAATGTAAACAGTAAAGTGCAAGAAGATACATGAGAATTTTAGAATAAAAGTGAAGTGCTTTTCCACTATGAATTCCATAGAAAAGCTGATGCCTTTTTATCTGTGTATATGTGTATATATATATGTGTGTGTGTGTGTATAGATGCTGCTTTTCTGAATAATTCAATAAACAATCAGTGTCTGTTGCAAAAAAGATTATTGGATCAAGACAGGAAAAAAAGAAAAAAGAAGCAGTGAATATATCCCTTCTAATAATATTTTAGGTCTTAAGATCATTCTAGAGAAAGCTCATTTAGCAGCTGTTTAATTAACTTTTTTTTTTGTTCATCTATCTGCATGTTTTGATTTTAGACTTATATCAATTTGAAGTGAAAAATATTTGTTTTCCTATACCACTAGTAATTTTTCCTTACCCTCTATAAGGAGCCATCTTATTCTAGAATTCATTCTTGTTCATTAAGCAGTATAAAAATTCATGCTACATGTAGAAGTAACACTTTAATTGTAATCTAAACTTACCAAAGTTACCAAAAAGGTAACTTTAGTTGAACCTATTCAACTAAATTTCTACCTTGGTCGATAAGAAAAATAGTTCATTCAGAGGCCAGTTGTGGATTCACAAACTGCTAGACACCTACATTAAAACGGGGCATATCAGCACGTAAGGAGTCTTTGTCATTGTTAGAGGGAACTTGACATCAAGGTGATTGAAGATATAAGTTTTATTGTGCATTTCTAAATTACAGCTCTATAAGAAAGAATTAAAAAGTGCAGTAGGTTGTCCATAACCTGCATTTAATGTGAGCACCCCCATTTGATTGTTCTTGCAATGTGACTGCTTGTACATTTTGAACATCATGAGTAGTAGTTGCTAATACAGAATTATGAAGTCTTTTAAGAGGTGCTTCATGTCTAGAGCTTATGGATTTTGATAGGTATTTCATATTTAATAAGTTTACTTAGGAGCTAGAGAGTTTAGTGTTTAGTTTTTTCCTCCATCCTGGTACCTGCTGACCAAAGTATACAGCTGTGTTTCTGTGTTGGTAGCACATGTTGTACATTGTCAGCTCTTGGAATTGTTTACTTCTTCAGATAAAAAAAAAAATAAAAAAAAAATGGTAGTGGGTGAAGTCTAGGCAAAAGAAGTCACATTTATCTCATGCTTGGTGGAGTTCTTTTTTGTTTTAAATAGATGATCCTACTATCTGATTTTGGTGAAGGAGGTAGGTCATGGGTTTTAATATAACCAACAGCTATGAAGGAAAAAATTGGCAGGTTCAGCAGATTAGGAAGTGCTGCGTTCTTTTCTCCAGCTAAACAAATGTTATTGAACTGGGGGCTTCTTGATAAAAATACTGCTGTTCGTAGCCCACAGGGCCTCAACTGTCTGATTGCACCTCACAGTGGCTTTACTGAATGATGCCCACTGTTCAAGTAAATCCTCCTCCATGCAGTTTGTTCATATTGTCAAAGTACTGTACCACTGTGGCAGTCTTTGGAGGCAAATATGGGTGGTGATGGTGCCACTTTTACAAATTACAAAGGTGAAGCAAATTCATATCGTGATACTATAACTTTTCATGAGGGACGAAGAAAAGGTTAGGGGGGAAAAAACCTTTTTTATTAAAAAAACCAAAACCTTGATATAATATTAGAATTCATTAAAGTATTAATTGAGAAAGCAATAGGAATTTTGCCTTGTGATTTTTGAACATTTTGTGTTGACTACAGTGTCCCAGTTACCATTGAAAAACTGAGAAAAATTACAGCATGATTGTTTTTCTATACTTGCTCATGTAAATGTAATTGTGTTTTCTGATCTAAAATAGCAATTAAATAAGATAAACTGCATATTTTTAAAAAGCTAACACTATGCTTGTGGACTGTATTTCTGTAGGACCTTCTGCTGATGTAGTTTATGCAGCTTTTGGTACTTCACTGAGCAATGTGACTATTGGTCATCTTTATTGTCCCTAGGGAGAATCATGAGCAGTGGAGTGTATTGTTTTGTCAGGTTCTATTTGTTTCAGGTTTTATAAAATAAACACAGTGATTCCATATTTATAAGCAAATCTAGGTTAAAGAAATGCATTTTTCACCTTAATCTAAAGATAGTACTTTTTTTTTTTTATGCATTTTGTATCTGAGTGCCTTGTAAAAGAAGAGCTGAGTTAATAAGTAATTAGTAGAAAAATAACATTATCTTTGTTGTTTTAAAGATATTTCTTTAACCACAATGACTGACCTTACACGCAGGTAAACTCCATGTAAAGCAAACTCCTGCAAATAGAATTGAAATTGAGAGTTCTATTTTAGCATTCAATATGGTGTGTTTTTCTCTGTGCATTCTTTTAATTGTATGTTGCTGATATATCTGTGAAAGTCATTGTGTAACAGGAACAGTGTATTTGTCCATAGAATTTGCGCAACCATAAATGAAATATAAAAGCAGAGAAAGTGTCCAACATGTTTTGTCGAATGGGACTTGTGTGTAGTTAATGTGTGCAGCAGTTCAAGTGCTGTCGAATGTAAATGATGAAGTGATATTGATGAAAGGAGGGGATTGAGGTCTCGGGGGGCGCTGATGACGGATTGAACAGAAGCGGCCTTGCACCACACGTAACTCAAGTCTGTCGTCTTCACCACTCAAAACCGTAATGGGAGGTGGCAGTCTGAAATGAGTTGCCACGGCAAAGAGTATTATTTTTGAAATGCTTTCACACAAATCACTAGGCCCTGCATACAACTTAGTTTCATGCTTTAATGTCATCAGGAGGCACAAATTGGTGTGTCTAATTGTTTGCCACCTGCCAGCAAAATGAGCTGCCAGGCAGCCAGACGGGTTTGATTGTCTGTCAGCTCTTCAATAGATTGAGAGTGACAACATCAAAAATTTCACTTCAAACTCTGAGGCTTTGAGCAGCTTTTCAGAGACCTCTTCCCCACAAGTGCTTCTGGACAACTGCATTTTTCAATTAGGTTTCAGTATATTGCTGCCTTCTGCCTCATCTGTCTTAAGGTAGCTGTAATTACATTATGAGCTATATAAACAGATTTCTGGGACACTGGAACCTGGATCCTCAAAGTTATGACATATCTTTTAACGTCAGACTGAATTCCTAGAAAATGACATCCAGGTTGACATTTTTAGAAGCAAACACAAAGGGTTATTTCACCTAGATTTGCAGCTAATGGGGCATAACTCACCAATAATTCCTTTTTGCCTTCTCATCCTTTGTCTGACAAAAGTCAGTCCCTATCATTGATTTTTAGGGTTTAGGGATTTCTTCTTTCTCTTTTTGATTTCTTGGTCAATTTGCATTTGTCCCACTGGATGCAACTTAGACCATTATGTTTGAATTTATTTGTGATTCTATCCAATACTGCACTTTGAAGTTTATACTTGATCATCTCTAGTTTTTTCTAGTAGAGGTTTTTTAGATGGGTGCTACTACTGAAACTGAGAGTGCATCGCCACCTCATCTTTTTGTTTAGAAAAAAAATTATCCTAAATTTATTGATAGGTTCAAGTGAACCAAAAGTGAGTATATTAACCCTCAATTTATTTTTATCAAGCTCTAATCTTGATCCCCATGTTTATCATTTAGAAATCTGTACAAGGGTAGCTTTTCAAAACTCTTGTCACCTGTGTAATGTCTGTCTTTCCATATTCATATACATAGAATTGTAGGTATATCTGACCTGAAGTTGGTAATGAGAAATCAGCACCTCTCTACTCTCTAATAGAACTCACTGGGTATTGAGATGAAAATTGTACTCAATTTTTTTCTTGCTTTTTTATCCCAAGAGGCCTCTGTAAAATCACTATTAAAGCTGTATTGACTTTTACAGGACTGATTCTTGCTTTTTAGCCCTTACCTTTTGAGCCCTTACTTTTTTTTTTTTCGTCATATATACAAGATTAGGTTCCTTACCCATACTTGTCTATGCCTCATATTACTTGCTTCTTTGGGTTCTTTTTCTATGTTTTATCATATTTCTGACATTCATGTCACTTACATTCTATTCATTTTCATCAAACTTCTTAAATTTCCAGTATTTCCAGCTTCTCTGTTCAGCTAAGACCATTCATCTTTCTTGATAATTAGCTTTTTTTATCTCTTACAGTTTTCCATGTTTCTTGCCAATACTTTAGATCATTTAAGATGCTTCAGCTAATTTATCCTGAATGCAAAGGAGGGAATTTCATTGGGAATAAACACTCACTCTTCTGCTTGATCTAAGAGTGAGGATCAAAGTTCTTTGTGTCCTTGTCCTAAAACCACACCTGAGATTATTTGCTTTTTTTCTATTTTAGAAGCAAGCAATTTGTGTTTAGTAAATTAGCATCATATCACATACTTTAAGATTTGGATGTTTTAATGAATGTATGGGATCAAATCACTGAAAGAATCTGTAATAGATGGAGATTCAGCACTAAGGTTTCATTTGCATAAGTCTTAAAGATTATATCCTTCTGTGAGCTTTCCATATCGCTTCAATATACCTCACATTTTTTTAATCCATTTTTTCTTCTCCATGGCTGTTTACTCTGAATTACATCTTTCCTCCTTGATTTCAGATTAATCTTGGTGCAGTCAGTCTAATAGAAGTTTGTCTAAAATAAGATTCAAAATGGGTTGTTAGTACATATGAACAGTCATATGTTACAGACTCAGAACACAATCTGAGGTTGAAATCAGAAAGAACAGAGGGTAATCAGCTGTATACATGTTTTATAAAGGACTGGACAACTACAAAGGTATGGAAAATATAAATAACTTTCGAGAAGAAATATTAAGCTTTCTTTTCAAAGATTAAGTTAATATAACTGTAGGAACAAGCTAACATGTAATAAAACAGACAAATTATCACCCATTTTCTATTTTGACTTCTCAAACATCTGACAGAAGTTGCTGTTTGACACAGAGTAGTTCTGTGAAAACCTCGCCTGATGTCTGTGCTGCTTTTTGAAGAACACTTCTTGAAAAATCCTTATGCTTTCTGCTGCTATGAGGGAGGAAAGGAGGAGCAAGAATATTAATTCAGACTTAAGAGATTTCACATATCCCACAAGAGAGTAAAGTGATTCTAATTTAATTGCTGCCGCTCAGATAGGTAGCACAAGACATCCAGTATTGAAGGCTTATCTCTGACCTTTAGGTTGACCAAAGTGATTAGGTTGGAAAGCCTTTAAATTTTAAAATGGGGAAGAGATACAGAATGTGAATCACAGAGAAAAAGTGAAAGTATAGTGCTGCATAACCTGATTTATCAGCACTGGGTAGCTAAATATTTAAGTCAATTTGAGAAGGTGTTTTATTTTTAATTTCCATTTTCTCTTTTTGCAGTTCAATGCATCAATGGCATTTTTTTTCTATCTAGTTATTTCATGCAAATTTCTAAAATCCAGAAGAATCCTGTAGCTATTTGCTGACATTATTTAATGAACCAGCAATGCATAAGTGATATGTGAGTTGAATCAACAACACTCACCTTAAGCATGATATGAATCATGGTGACTTAGAATTAGGTTTAAAATTGGTAAAGCACACTCATAGAGTCATGAAACAGTGATCAGTAGTCACAGTTATATTCAGAGTTTTAAACGACCCACTGAACACAGAAATAAAATCAGTTGCTACAAAAATTACTACTAAGCTTTTTCTGACTGAATCATCGGGGATCATTTGAGACCATGATGATGGGAGCCAAACAATTGTGGACCAGTTTGGAACATTTAGGATGTCTGAAATAGGTTGGACTAAGCAAGGTCTAAAATGAAATGATGGAAGCGTATGTAACTTTTTCTTCTAGTGTGTAGATTTCTGTTCCTCCATGGAAGAAAAACCTGAATGCCTGACAGACACATGTAAGGCATCTATCATACTAAATTCATTCCTCAAATTGTATTATGCTCAAGTAAATAGCCATACTTCTTTCATAAGTCTGTTTTGTTTTGAATTGCCTGTTTTCATCTGTATGTGCTGTTAGAATGATTTTGATTGGTTAAAAGAAGACTTTTTTTCACTTGAAAGCAGTCACCCTCTTTCACCTGTCTTGCTCTGCTGTCCCTCTGGTTGTTTTGCACATTTTTTACCATTCTTTTGGGTTGTTCAAATAGTTTTTCTGTCTGGTTTGTCTGGATGTCATTCTGTATTCACTCACTGTATTTTGTTTTATCAGTAGGAATGAGACATTTTGACAGGGTCACCATGTATGACACAACAGAGAGCTGCATTTTTTTTCAATCTGGAATGACAATGTCTCACTGATTTTCCCTATTCTTATGGTAGAGAGGTTTCTCTTGATATTTCTTGGTAATTTGTAATTTACTATCACCTGACCTGTCCCAATGTGGTTATTTAGACATATGAAACAATGTCAACTATGTGTAGAACATTAGTATTTGTGGGATATGGGAGGGATTATCCTTCTTGCTATGGGAGCTGATTTTCAGTCCTAAACTACACTCAAAAGAAAAGAATCTTTGCATTTATAGCGGGCTGGTACATTTAGGTGTTAGATTAGATGACTTTTAAAGGTCCCTTCCAACCCAAACCATTCTATGATCTGTTACATCTGAGAAGTAAAGCTGACATATGAGGTCTTTGCTCTGGAAAGTTAGGCGATCTTTTGGACACTCTGGAAGACCACTGAATTACCTGAAGATAGGGAGGAAGACCTTGAATTTAGCTTCATCTTTAGAAAAGTAGTAGGAAAATAGGAAATAATTCTTCAGCGATTGTATTGGCAATTCAGCAGATACCAGTACCAGACCCATAGGAGGGAAAAATTGTTTTTCTTAAAATAAAGCCCAAAGCAGAAGAGATGTAATTCACTCACGCTGTCTCACATTTGCAAACACTAGAATGGGTGTGTGTCTAAGGAGTGTCCAGCAGTCAGGCATCCTTCCTGTTTACATCCAGATGAGAGGTCCGGGATCTGTTCCAGTAGCATGAAGAGCATGGAATGACAGCTATCAAGTCTTCCTCACATCTCCTGGGTTCTTCATATGTTAGCAACTCTTTCCAGATTTTGCATATGCCTTTTTCCCCCCCTTCTGGACCTGCCAGCAGTCTCTCTGTCCTTCCCAAGCTCTAAAAGTCATCATTCCTCACTGTTTTTGTCTGCAAGGTCAGGTTATCTTGTGAAGCTACACACTTGCCTGTGGTCTTGATGACCTGGTAATCTATGTGCCATTAGCATAGGCCAGATGCCTTTTCCTGCTGTGTCTTTCCTTTCTGTGCCTCAGAACACAGATATTCCCATTCATTCATCATTCACACCAATCTTAGCCTTTCTATTGCAATTCTCTACGAAGGTGGTAGGTAATGACAGTAGTTTCCTTTTGAAATTAATGTAGTTGGGAAATGCTCCTGCTTAAGATACAAGTCCTAATTTCTTCTCCTGTTTCTATGGCACTACAGGGAGTCTGCTCTTGAGTACTTATTCAGTATTCGTGAACAAGCCAAACTCAAATATTTGATTGAAGTATTAATTGAACTAGAGATCTTTGTATGTGTTTTTGAGCTAATTTTAGGAGATTTCATGGTGTTACAGAGCAGATTAATCCAACCCCTGTGGACCCAACTTTGTTCAGCTGTAGCTGCTGCTATGTAAACAATTCATATCAGCAATGATTGTAAGAGATTATTAACTATAGACAAAAGCAATTATTTTAGGGTCACTTAATCAATAGCTATTGCATTGTTCAAACTCATCTTCTAATTTAAATTGAATTATTCAAAAAACATTGATAAGCCTAGAATTACCTTTCTAATAGTACATGCTTCAGGGTAGAGGTAAAACTTGTTCAGAATGCAGAGACATCAACTGACATTGTAACCTGTTTAAAAAAACCAAGGAAAAAATTATTATGGATTGTTTTGTTCACTGTCATCACCAGTCTAAAATTCAGGGAGACTGGACATTTAGACCTATAGGAACAAAATGCATTATTGTAAAACATTGTGCCACACCTTTTGGTTCATCACATGCTATCCTATTTACACAGAAGTGTTAAAAAATAATTACCAAAGGAAGTTCTTGAGTAAAATGTGGCCTTATTACCCTAAATAATTACCTTTTTTTGCTCTTTTTTTTTATCAGAATGATTCATTTTAATGAAGAGTCTATCTGCTTAAACAGAAAACTTATATATAATCATGAAAATATGTTGTTCAACATTATACAGATATGATTTATTCCAGGTTTGTTTTTCACTCAGGTTTTCTAGTGAAATAGACTTTTTAGGACGAGGATTTTTTTATAGATAAATGGAAATATTAAATAGAAAAATATAACTATAGTTGTTTGCACTATGACAGCTGTCCAGTTTTGAAAATAATTTTCTCCAAAGGGCAAGTCTTTTAGTTTTCAAACTTCACAGAAGGAAGTATGATTTAAGACTAAGTGAAAATGTATTTGTTTGAATGCAATGTTTTCTACTTATATTTGATACTATGTTGGATTTTTTTTTGTATGAAAGCCCTGTTGTTTTCTTAAAATCTTCAGATTCTTAAAGACTGCTTTTTAAATCTTGACCATATCAATATTGTGAAAGTAAATATTTATTGTGTTGCTTTTTTGCTGAGCAGTGTACATCATGTGCTGTTGATTTAGATGAATATGAAAGTTTTGCAGAAGTCTGAGTCCAAAATTATGTTTGCTAGGCCACTATATTTGGAAGGCTAGCATCTTTGTGGTACTGAAGAATAAACTACTGTATTCAAAAGTTGAGATGACTGGCAAAAAAAAATATTTAAAGTAACTTCAGTAAGAAGAACAAGTCAACATCCTCATTAAGACTACATGCATATAGATTGCTAGCCTGCTGACATAATTTCTGACCATTAACACTTTCTTTGCAAATCTATAGCACGGTGTTCTCTATATACCATTGAAGTGGTGGCATGTCCCCATACTGTGCATACTGAAAGACAAATTAAGTTTCTCAGAATCACAGGAAGCTGCAGAGAAAGGAGTACGACTTTAAGGCCTGTTAACTTAGTTTTACCCTGTTTCAGAAAGGTTAAGAAAATTTACAGTATTATGTATTCCTCAGCAACAGCATTATACAACTGCCTAATCCCCCATCAAAATCAAAATTTTCCCTGGCTCTGTCGTGCAGTTTTAGTAACCTGCTGCTTGTTTTTCCTCAGGAGCGTGGTTGTACCAGTAAAGAAACCCCCTCCAGGCAGTCTGGCTGTTACCACCGTTGGAGCTGCCACAGCTGGGAGCGGACTGCCACCGGGTAGTACACCTAATATATTTGCTGCAACAGGAGCTACACCAAAAAGTATGATTAATACAACAGGTATTGTCCTTAAATATTTTTGTGACCCTCATTTTTATTTGTTTGGTTTCTTGGTTTTTTGGCTTTAATGGTGTTTTGTTTTTTTAATCATCTTTTTGTTGTTGTTTTTGTAGTTCAAAAATGAAACCTGGAAAGATTAAATCAGAGACAGTGATTTCCCTTGGTTTATGTTTATAGCCTTTGATAGTGCACTTTGGACTTGCACAGGCTTAAATAAGTTAGTACATAGCCTCAATGTTATTATATAAGTGTAGGTTAGACTTTAAATGAACTAACATTTTCTTGCTCTCTGCAGTAGGGGATGTTTATGAGATACATACCAATTAATCCTCTTTTATGTATCAAAGAAAGTGAAGCCAACTTGCTATTCAATAAATACATCATAGATTGTGGAGAGTTAATATTTTGGACGATTACTATTTGTCAATGAAAATTATGCTATGATTTTTGGATGCTTTTCAGTAAGAAACTACTTAACTGTATTCATGTCTTATTGGTAGTTGTTTATAGTGATCTATAGAAGGAGGACTAGACGTTCCTTTTTAATTATTTAGAATAGTAATATAATGGGATTATCTATCATGAAGGAGCCTGTTGACCATGGAGACTATGGTTTCCATTGAGAAATGAATCCTTACTGAGAGTAACTGATGTTTACTTAAACTCCTCTGAAATGTCTGGCTATAGTCTGTTTTCTTTCTAAAATAAGCAAAAGCACTTGAGAGAAGAGCTCTCTTCAAGGATATCACAACTTCAGTCAAGGGTTGAGAATGTGAAAATCTCCCTGGAGTTACAGCAAATGGAGGGGGAAGCTTTTGGCATCCTTCTGCTTTATGGAGTAATATGAAGACACACTCATTTTTTTTTTCTTTCCCTCTGCAGATTACCTTTAATACCTGATAATAGAGCTTTGATTTTTCTAAGGATAGAAAATAATAAAAATATCTTAAAGACTAATTATCCTGAGGCAGATGGGAGGAACGAATGCTCTGAATAATGTTATCGCTTCTATGAACAATTCCATTTGTGCAGACAATTCTGTTAATCTTGAATGGATTTCCTTTAGGTATTCTTATGTCATGACAAAAATACCTCACACTGGAAACACTGTTTTCCAAATTGTACTGAATAATAGTAAGCTTTTCAGTCTTCTCACTTATTAAAGATCTGAACTGTTTTGGCTGGAATTTAGTAGCTGTTATTTGTAAGTAATTGCATTTTAAAATCAATCATTTCCCCAATACTGTTATTAACAGAGGACAGTCTTGCAGATTCCATGGTACATTCACTATGGATTAAAGGCTGCTTTTTTTGGTAGATCTTATAGGTTCTTTCTTTTTAATGCAATTGGTTTTGACTCCTAATCTATGGATTAGCTTGACTGAAGGAAAAGTATTAATTCAATGGAATTTTATGTTAACATTTTAGAAATGCCAAACACATTATTGACAGTTAAAAGTAGTATCACATTGAAAACATTTAAGTATCTGTTACATTAAAATACTCGTTTTGCCCTTTGTAATTAAGTTATGCCTGTGATAGTCAAAACAGTGAATCCTGTACATCAGTTTTTGAGATATATAGATAAAGTATCCAGATACTTTATGGTTTATATACTTGTAGTCTGTGAAATGTTTTGGTTTTTTTTTGTTTTTTTGTTGTTTGTTTGGTTTCTTTACTATGGTAAAGAAACAGAATGCAATTTTTTAGAAACACTAGATGTCCTCCCAAACCTATTTACAGTTGCTTTTACAGTATGTCACAGAAACACTAGAAATACAGTTATATCTATGAGGTATAGTCTGTGTTGGATTTGTGTGAAAGGTGGTTTTTTCAGTTATTCATGGGTTGCAGTTGGTGTTTACGTTCCATCTGCCATCACTGTCACAGTCAATGTCACTGTCATGATTTAATGAGATGTACGTTACTGAAGTCCTTTAGTGCTTTGAATGTATTTTTGGGGAGATAAGTTTTCTTCCCTCATCTCTTTATGTAAGAAACTAGCTTTATAGGTTTTAGATTGTATTTCTATAATTCATATCCTGATTCTCACTTCTCTGTTTATCTAGTAGTTATAGCTCTGTTTGACCTTCTCTTCTGGAACCCTATCTGGTCAAACAACTTAGCAACTGCATTTTTAAACAATGTTAATGAAGAAAATTTTACTTTAGAAGGAAAAGGGAAGAAGCAATAAAAATATGTATTGTCTATGTATATATGAATATAAATATGTAAATAATATAAATATGCACATGTATACACACATGCATATATGTATGAAGCCTAAATCTTTTTAAATTATCCTTTTCCCAGTTAAGTTGCTGTGATTCCTAGGCTGTGAGAGATAGCCTACCTTATATTTTTGTGTTTCTTTCTCACTATGTTTGGGTACATTTACAATTTGTATTTAATCCAAGTCAGAACATCCAGTGTAAACCACAATCCATCTCCCACTCCCATTATTAAAATAACAGCCTGAATCAGTTTCTAATCTATATCCTGAACTTCACCAGCTACTCCACTGTCAGCAAGCCCAGTTAATCCTGCTGCATTTTGACCCCCTTTTGAATGTAAATATTCTTAAATAAGGTAGTGAAAATTCTAATCTTTTCTTTAGTTACTTTATCAGTAACAATTATGTAAAGGCAAATTAAAACAAAACAAAACAAAAAAAAATCATCCCTGCTGCCAGAAGATATTTCACTGTTACCAGCATTTGAGCTCTACTTCACTACTGGCTGACTGCTTAAGCAATAAAGTGCTTGTAAAAAAAACATAAGTGCTTGTAGCTCTCTGCATTAATAAGGAGTTAACAATTACAATTTTTTAAAACTGCCACAATAATGTAGTTGATCCCCAAACTGGGGTTCTCCACCCCTCATTGCTAACTTGGATAAATCTTTTTGCTTGTCAGCCTCATCTCTAGTAGCACTGCAGTCCCTCAGGCTTTGAACTCCAAGCACAAGACTGTTTGTTGCTGCTTCCCTTGCAGTGACGTGTTGCAGAAGGCCCATGCAGCAGGACAGAGACGGCATTTATCACAGCACTCGCACTGTTCATGGCCACTCTGAGCCTTTGCTGGTTTGCTTCAGAGAGGCTGAACTCACAGTACTATTTCAGCAAACATGATAGATTGGCATTTAGAGTCTAAGTTTAGCCCTTAGCTCTGACCCAGATCACTTAAAGTATAAATCTGTGCTCTGTCTGCATCCTTTTTTCTGGGCAGCTGTTCACAACCCATTGAAATGATACCCTCACTGCCTTCCCTACTTTTAAGATCTTATAATTCTCCTTGACGCAAGGAAGGAAACAGAGAAACTGTAATTAGAGTCTTAATACACCTCAGACACTAGTTTCCCCCATTATTTCCTGAAGAGATATAAATTTTTTTATCTTCTCTGTAATTTTTTAATTTGTATTTTATTTTCTGCCTATAGTTGCAGCTGGGCAGCCAAGTGTGTATACACAAATATTTTCAAAAGCAATATTTAAAATTCCATTCTTCACTCAAGCTTGTCTTAAGTATACCTTTATTTTAGAAAGATCTTGCTTTACAGGATGATATAAAAATGTTTTCAACTTTGGAATGTAATTTGGGAATAATGAAAATGAGGTAAGGATTTATTTTGCCTGATTTTCAATAGCTTTTAAAGTTTATTATTTTTATACTAGCTAAATAAGATTATTGACATGATACTATTATGAATTGTATGGAATGGTTTTCATTATTTTATAATAAATAACATTATTTCCTTACTTAAAAGTAGATTAATAATACAAGGACTATATTAAAAGCCTCTAAAAGTTTTGTTTCTTAAGACTGAATTAAGATCTGTGTTTTTTGGGGGACAGGTGCAGTAGACTCAGGATCTTCTTCTTCCTCTTCGTCATCCAGCTTTGTGAATGGTGCTACCAGCAAAAATCTCCCAGCTGTCCAAACTGTTGCTCCAATGCCAGAAGATTCAGCTGAAAACATGAGGTATGGAAGTTCTGTCTTTTAATATTAATTATAATTTGTCCTCCAAAAATAGTGTAAAAAGAAAAAAAAAATTAGCTTGTTTAATGTGCATTATTGTAGTTATACATATATGTATACAACTTTTTGGTACTAAGAATGTTTATACTTAAGTAACACTTCACTGAAAGGTCTAACTTGTTCAACTGGAGAGTCTATCTTGTTCAAATTATGCCAGATGCTAAAACATCATTAAAAGTAATTTTTCAGTGGACTGGCTTTTAACTTTATACAATGATGACAGTACCAATTGGAATGCAAGCACAATTTGGCAATAGAGCAGTAGCGAGTGGAAAGAGAGACTCAGCCTCTTCTGATCAAATGAAAGCCTTAGTTAAACTAGAGAGGTTTAACTAAGCTAACTAAATGCTGCACCAGATTGGAGCTGGTGTTGCAAGGGACCCGTGCCCTGGGGTAGCTGATTCCTCTCTTACACTGACTGGCAGCCAGGAAAATGCACTCTGAAATTGCTATTAAATATCTCAGATAATAGGTTATTATTGTGTAAAAGTATTCAGCTTTGCTGCAGCACACTCCAAAGACAAATTTTTGACCTTTTCAAGGGGCACACATGTCTGACTTAAAAAAGGTGACACAGAATATACTAAGGAATGGCCAAGTGTCCCTTAGTTGTCTGGCCACTGCAAGGTATGGTTTTAAGAATTTCGGAGTGGAGACAGCAAACTAGGTGTTTATGAGGTAACAAGCTTAGAAGCTCATGAATAAGAGATTTCATTCCCTAATGAACTACAAGGAAATAAACCTAAATCAAGGGCCCTACATATTTCATTAAAAAAGTATCAGTGCTTCAGTGACTTAACACACAGTGAAAAAAATGCCCTTTTTTTTGCTGGTCCTGTCAGGAGGGTCACGTGAGTGGTGCAGGTGGAATCACATCAATAGGTGCAGGCACAGGCTGAAGGCAGAAGGGCTGTTGGCTCCACTCCAAAAGGATGCAAATGTTCGAGGAGAGAATGCCCATTTGTATGATGTTATTTATTGCTTGACAGTTTTATGAGGCAAGTTAATAAAATTGTGGTGTAATTAAACCACTCCTTTTGCTTCTTGTCTTCATATGTTAGAACAATGCTTCACTGAGGGTGAAATCTTTTTTTAAAATTCAGATATTCATGTTAAAATTAAATTGCTAAAATTAAATAGGTATGTTAAAATTCAATTGGATCATTAATTAGTTTCTTTTTCAGTTATTTTAAACAATGAAATGTTTTTGTTTTTTCACAAACATTTTTAAAGTTTTGTCCTGGAATGGAAAAAAAAAAAAATGGAGTTGCAAAATCTGAAATTCCAATTTTGAATTCAGAATTTGAACACAGAAATAGTTATACACTAAGTAGTAACCAAAATTTGTGACTGATATGTAGATAACTTAAAATCTAATCAACCCAAGAAATGTCTTTTGGGCTTATTTTCCTTTCCCCTCTGTCTAAGAAACAACCTTTACTTTGGTAATATATAGGGGGTTTATGTTATCTATTATTATATATCACATATTATATATATTTTATAGATATTTATATATCACTTATTTTCTGATGTGTGTTGCCTTTAATCTGTCTTGAATTTGGAAGCTATTAAGAGAGGATTTTTTTGAATGTCCAGAAATGGAGAGGGAAAACCAAAATATTATTTTCTTTACAAAACCCCCTTAAAATCTCAGGTTATTCATGAAAATAGTTACAGTAATCCCCATAGGGAGTTCCTTAATGATTGCAGTATGCTTTATGAGGTATAATAAGTGTTAGAACTGGTTGTAGAATCAGCTCAGTCTCACTCCTCTGTATGTGTGAGTACAGGAAAAGGAGCAGATGGGCCACCCACTTCCCTGAAAAAAATGTTTGGGATCTCTGTGTAAATTTATTTCTTAATTTTACTAGTTTGTTTTGCAACTGTAGGACCAGAACTCTAGTCAGTTTTTCAACATGTAAATGCACCAGGAGGTTATAGAAGAAAAATGACTTTTTTCTTATTTCTGTATTTAAATATTAATTTCTGTCCTTTGATATGCATTTTTAAAAAGTACCCACCTTTGATCTCATATTTTCACAGAATACTATTCCAAATTGCCCATTAATATGTCCATAGTAAACAAGATCCATCAGCTGTCCATATGATAACAAGGTGTTTATTAGTAACTCATCCAAGGTGTTGATTAATAGCACAAGTATTACTTGATTCTTAAATAAAAATTTATATTATTTTTAAAATGTTTTAACTTGGGTTTTTTTCCAATTGTATGTGAAGTTTTCAGAGTTAAATTAACTTTAAAATTAGGCTTTTAAAACAATTTTCAGTGAAAGTATCTTTTAAAATATGGCTTAGAGACATCTAGATGAATCTAGGAGGTTGTTTTATGTCTGTCAGCAAAAGCTTCATATTGCAAATTAAAAACTTTAAGCTAGTCACCTGCATTTCAACTCCAGTCAATAGAGGCTTTACCACAGTGACTTTCACTTCAAACCATCTTTTAAAACAAAGGCTGGTGATATGAATACATCCTTTAAAGTATTAGAAAATCAATATTTGAATTTCAAATGGAACAGCAGCATACTGAAGAAAAGAAGCAATAGGAGTTCAGTAAAATAATTTTATGCTAATGAAGGAAAACTTCCAGTGTGTTTATAATGTCAGCTTTCTTATTAAATGTAGGGATCTTCACGTGATCTGAATTTAAATATCCATATTTCTTTCATTTTTATAGATAGCAGATAAAGTATAAGATTTAAATGTCAGTGTTTATTTTCTTGGATTCTGTCAATAAGTGTAACTTCTTCCTATAATTGCATTTTTGAATGTCGATATTTTGGTGCCATAATGCAAGCAGAATGAAAAGCCCTTCAGCCATCAACAATCTGAAAAAGAACAGCAAAAATTCTTAGTAGACTAGAATATGTATGTAATTTCATTTACATTTTAAGTAATAGTTTAAGAACACTGCAAGTTTTTAACCTTGGAAGAAGACTTACAGAGGGCAAAAGTGTTATGCCCTGTCAAGTTTAAAAAGGAAGAAGGACCCTTAAAGAGTACAAGCCTTAACATATGGATGGTGATTGCATACTATTAATAGGTTTTTATTCCCTCAAAGAAATACTATTTCTGGCATTTAAGTGCACAGAAGTCACAACAAAAGGAGAAGGACCATGCTTCAAACAGTCACAGCAGGCAGAGAAGTATAAAGGCAAAGGCAAAGTGATTTACCTAGGTTCATGTTCCCTCAAGTTGAAGAAAAGAATGTTGGGTCTCTTGATTCCGTGCTAGAACACCTTCTCATATACTTCCTTGCAATACCAAATGTTGAACAAAAAAGCAAGTTGCTTCTGATTTTTTTGGGGAGTAAATAAAATCTCTGTTTTCAAAGCTTTCAAATGTATATAAAATTATGAGATGTGTATAAGCTGAGATAAGTGAAATAGACTTACACTTAAATATCTGGCATTCTTGTCATGTTTGAAAATGAGAATAGAAATTTTACTTGTTCTGGAGTACTCTGCAAATGCTGGAGGATTTATGAGGCTGGCACTGCTGACATGACATTTCCATTTACTTAAAGCCATTTAAGGACTGTAAAGTTTAATCAAATTATAACCATCCTCTTTTCTAATGAAGCTTACAGCAACTTTTAAAAACAGGTATGATTTGACACATTTTTTTTAACTTCAATCATGATGTATTCTTCCAATCATGGTCTCTGTTTTTTCACAGTATCACTGCAAAGCTTGAAAGAGCCTTAGAAAAGGTGGCCCCTCTCCTGCGAGAAATTTTTGTTGATTTTGCCCCTTTCCTATCCCGAACACTGTTGGGCAGTCATGGACAAGAGCTATTGATTGAAGGTACTGTTTCTGTCATTTGATATGAGCAATTTTTCATTTTCACTAGACTTTATGTAACTATTTTTGATAAATAATCAATTGTTAATTATGTTGTGATTTCACTTCCTTGCATTTCATTTCATTTCAAGAAATTGATAGTTTTTTACCCCTTTTTTCCCCTGAGATGCTCTGTGAAGATACATTCTGTCACCTTAGAATGCAAGAACCTCTCTATAGTTTGCCTTTCCCTCCACAGAATAACTCAATGCTTCAGCCTGACTTTGAGAAACTAGTGAAAAATGCAATTAAAAAGTGTAATCAATTCCCATAGATGAAAGTAAAAGGAAGACTGTGCTCCAACATTATTGATGCCTGTATCTGTATTTGGTAGGGATGTTATTTCATCAGGTAGGTTGGTTTGATTCACACAAGCAGATAAACAGTTGTCCCTAGATGGCAATAAAAAGTGATAATTTTTAAAGAAAAGTGTCCTTGAACACTTTCAAGGATTTTTGTGGGAGTTTTTATGTTGTCTTTGCTACTGCATAGTTAGAAAATTTGCTTCACAAATGAAGCAGTAAGTAACACAGAAATTATGCAGGAAGTGCAAATACGGCAAGCTCATGCACAAAGTAATGAGTCAGTCCTAATGCAGTTAAAATAGTGAAGGGGGAATTTGAATGAGCATGCACTGCTCCTACAACCCATATTCAGAGGAATATATTCTACCAAGTAAACCTTTTCCTTCCAGGATTGTTCTTACACATAATAGTGCTGTTTATTGAGAGAAAAAGTCTCATTGAGGCAAGGCTTATAATATGTGAAGATTTACACAGAAGAAAATACAGTTTTGTGTTCAAATTCCAGAACCCCTATTATTATTCATGTGTTTTATCTAAATATTAGTGTAGAGTTTTTTCTACAGTCTCAGTTCTTATGCCTCACTTCCGTTGTTGCTAGAAATATTTGCATCCTGTAACTGAAATCTCCTAAAGAGCCTTTTTTTATTGTCTTATTATTGTTCAATAATATTATTGTTTAGTAATACCAAGGAATGTTGTAGTAGCTTAGTAATACTCAGAAGATTCAAGTATTTTATACTGTTAAATTTATAGCTGTGAATAAGTTGCACTTCTCACTTAATGACACCTGAAGTTAATGATCTGAGATGCACATTGTAATGACTGTAAGATATTTGATAGATTACATTCTTAAATCTCTTATTTCAGTGAAGTTGTTTGCATTATCCTTGCGTTATCCTTTTCTGTTTGGCAATTGATTAGTTGTACTATAGTTTTTATACAATACAGCTAAAATTGTCTTGGTCTTACCTGAGTTCTTTTATAGGTTAAAAAAATTCCTCACCAGTGCTGCTCTGAGTTTGTCTTTTGGTCAGATTCATAGCATGAACAAGGCTACAACAGTTCCTGGGATATAACAAAGAATGGAACCTCACAACTGTACAGTAGTATTTTATCTCACTGTCTATGCAGACAGAGACATGTTTTGTTGGCTGTAGCATGCTTCTGATAACGGCTTGGAGTGTCATTCCAGACTTTGCCTCATCTATGACTCAGCCACCCTATTCAGGTTCAGAAAACATTGTTTACAAACCAAACACTGAGTTCCAAAACAAGTAGTCTCTTCCCCATCACTTTTCCTTAATGTAATGTTTCCTTTATCTTCTCTTCAATCATTCTCTCATTCCTTATTTCTAAAAGACAGTCCTTTTTCCCCAAGATATTGAAATAGCAATCTGTAAAGAAAAAAATTGAAGCACGCCATAGATTTTTAGACTTCAGGACTTGAATTTCTGTTTGCTCCCTCTGGAATAGTTGGGCTTTTTTTCTTCTTAGCAAAGAATGCAGAGACCTGCTTTTTTAGTTATCGTATACTTCTCATCTTTTCTTCATTGCCTGTATTAAACCCTTGATCTTAACTAAACTGAATTTGAAAGAGAATTTTAAATTTTCTCCTAGTCTGATACCTGATTTACTTTGAGAAATTTCCTGTCATTGCTTACTGAAAGCCGGTGGTGCTCCTTTAAGTACTTAAAAGTGCTCTCCAGGTAATGACTATACAAAACAGGTTTTTAGTGACGTTATTCAAGATATGTGAATACATAGAATTCCTGTGAGGCTTTGATAGTTGAGATTTGATTGTTCTACTGGCAAGCAGTAATGAGCTTGACAGTTTTGTATGAAATAGTTTAATTTGTTGCTTTATATGTAAAGGTTTTAGTTATAGCAGTCAAACAGGGGCAAATAAACTTTATATAACCAAATCTTAAGGTTGTTTTTAAAATTGATCACCATAAAAGTACCTCTTGTGTTCCATGAAGCATGATCCTTTTTTTTGGTTATTCAAGCTTGACACATAATAATACCTTCCTTCCTTTGCTGTTTTTCAAAACCTTATTATGGTGTGAAGTCTTACTCCTATCAGATTTTGCTAAAAACTGAACACTCAGGCATCCTTGCTGGCACATGGGTTTTCCTGAAGTCCTCTCTAGTGCTCTTGTGCATGTATGTGTAAGAAATACTAAATCATTTTCAGATTTGGGAAGAATATCCACACTTTTGTAGTTGAGGTTTTGCATACTGGAGAGCACAAAATAAAATGGAACAGAAAATGAAATTCATTTTAATACTTCTAAAGCACATTAATTATGCAAACTTTCCAGAGTATCTGAAGCTTTTAAGATAGGTGTTGGTAATATATTTTGGGAAATCTGTGTATGACTTAGTTATGATTTCACCTTTTTGTAGTAGTTCAGCTGCCTCAAATTTTTGGCAAAAAGTTATGCAATCATATCCTGTCACCTCATCTTCCTTGAGCTTGTGTCATCATTTTGCTCCATGGACAACTAGCTGATTTATTGTTTGAGTAAACTATACTTACTATCCAAGTGGCTTCTTAACTTCTTGTTAGAGTTGAAATGAATGGCCTGCAATGATCTTGTTAGTCTAGACCAAAAACTTAGACCACTCATAGTCAAAATTGTTAATTTTTCTTGTTTGCTCATTTAAATTCCCAAATGTGACTTGTAACAGAGAAACCCTATCAAGTAGTAATCTGACATTGCAGAATATATTTATCAGTGAGTAAATGGATGAAGAGTCATCTATTTAGTAAAATTACTAAATTACTAATTACTAAAACAGTTATTTGCTCCTTTTTTCAAAAAGCTTTCTTTCTTCAAAGTTATCTTACGCTCAACGGAGTTTCAAATGTTTCATCAACTTTTTAGAGTATTTTATAAGTGAAAAATATCCTCAATGTTGGGTTAAAAAGGACTGATCTGCAATTGAATGCAAATAGCTTCAAATAGAGTGTACCAGAACCAGCACAAGATTCCTGTGGTTCATCAACTGAGGTTCTTTCAATGCCTCAGAGAACAGAAGTTGCAAAGGTTAAAATTGTCCGTATAGAAACTAATTGGAAACAAACACGCAATATGTGTAGGTCACATATTTGAGCTTAGCAATGCTCATTGTGGAGTTCCATTTAACACTTGCATAGATACGTTTTCACTAACTCTAGTTTCCATATGGTCTGCAAATTCCCTGCATGTAAAGTGCATTATAACATTCTAGCTTTTAGGTGAAAATGTTACAGGCAAGTGTAATCTGATCTGTAGACGAAAGAAAAGCTATATCCTCTTTTTGTCAAGCACAGATGGGTAAAAATATTTTCACTACAGCTATTCTTGGAGTGTCTTGAGCTGTAAGAATTCACGATTGAATCCATGATTGAAACATAGTCACATAGAATGTTTTCCCATCTCTTTAGTGAGATACCAAACAAACATCACTGATGCTTTTATTTTCTATATCATCAGCTGGGTAGAAGGTCATCAGGTAGGCCTTCTCCAAAAGAGCTCTAAGGAAGTCTTTGGTGTACATTTGATATGTCTCTGATACACGCACATTTCAATTCAGATGAAACAGGGAATGTTTTTGTGCTGATAGGAGCAGAATCTGTTTCTCCTCATTAACTCACCACATGGCCCTGTGAAAATACTCAGCAGAAGTGGTGATGGACTAGCTTTGTACGGTGTTTGACAGGAGGCTTCTTGAAACAATTGAAAAGTTGCCCAAAAAATTCCTTTTGAAACCACAGATAGAACTGGGGTGCTAAATGACACTACTTTAAAAGCTCCCAAAGACCACAAGTGTGACATCACTGTGGCATCTACCAATACTGTGATTAGTTTCTGATTTCCTTGAACAGTACTGAGTTTTGTATTAGGAAAACCAAGAAACCAGGGCAACCATTTTCCTAAGATACAGATGCATAAGAATGCATGCCCTAGCTGAACTTTTTTTCCCCAGTAAATATTACTCTCTCATTCTTTTATCTTGCTCTGCCATGTCCAAAAAATGTGTGTACAGGCATGTAATCTTTCACCTAATTAGACTTATGGTAATTGCTCTAACAGTCAATAGCAGAGCATGTAGCCAACATTCTGAACAAAATAAATTAATTAATAAATATTATCAAGTAAGAGGGGAAAGGAATAAATAATGTTATGGTTTTAAAATTTGTATTAGCTGGAATTAAGAGCATGTAAATAAAACCTTAAGCTATTCATATTCCTGAAATTTCTATAAACCACTTTTTGATTCTATTTTGCTATTTTTATTAAAAGTCTTTTTTATGATGCAGAATTGTTCCCAGCAAAAACTAAGTGCTTAGATGGAGATACACAAAATGAGAAGCAAGGGCATTCCACTGGAGTCATATGTTGAATCATTTTCTGGACTAACCGAAACTTGAGAAAAAGTCAGATTTCAACACAGTCAGATGCTGAGTTCAATTCCCAGGAGCAAAGAACACAGACTATACCCACAGGGTAGGACATGATGGACAAAGCCATGCTAAGAATGTAGGGATTGCCAAAATAATTGGGATAGTGGGCTCCCTTAGCTCAGTGCTGAGGCAACAAAGATGAATAGATGAGGAGGTGATTTCATTTCTATGCACAACTTCTGTAAAACTGCTATCTGGTTCTACTGTCAGCATTTCAAGAGTGATACACACACATTGCAGAGGGAACAAAAGAGAAGGGCAAAAGAATGACTGATGGATGGGAGATAAACTGCACAAAGTACAATGTAGGGAGCTCAATTTCTTCAATGTACCAAAAAGAAGAGATAAAAAGAAGTTAAATACTACATGATGTCTTAGCCTTTCTACCAACAAAATGTCTAATGAGGGTAAACATAATTGGAAAACTTTAACAGGGCTTACCCTTAAATGGTGCGATCAATGTTACTTGTAGTCTTTATGATGTTTTATACATTCTTTCTAAATATAGTCTTCAAGACACCTTCTCAAGAGGAAAAATGTCATGTTTTGCAGGATGGTTTTGGAGCTTCTTTGTGGCTTTGGAGCCTGTGAACCCCCATTTCCTCTGTGCCATATCCTGCAAGGAATGATAGTCTGCATTAACCTTAATTTGCTCTAACATTGCCATTACTGCATCTATTCACATGGTCACAGACAGATGTACTTCAGTGCCAGGTAGTCACTTGCAGAAATCAATAAAAAAAACTGGGTTAATTTTCCTTGTTCTGCACTTGACTGCATCTCAACTGTACATGCAGTCAAGAATGTATCATCTTCCCTTGAGGCATCAAAGATGTGATCTCACTTTATAAAATAAGTCTTTCTTCTGATTTTTTATATGTGTGATTGTGTGTCTATATATATATAAATACATTGATTTTTTTGCGTAACAAGTTCTTTAATCATTCCCTTGAAGCTCATATTAGTATGAGACATCTTCTGCTTTCTCTGCAGAATGAAGTTTGTCTTTCCAGGAAAGCCTCATATAAAGCTGGTACCAGCTATAGTTTGGTCTGAAATTTCAGAGAGCCCTTGCAAGTATATAACTGCATAGCTACATACATACTCTAATGTGATTTTTTGAGAATGTGAGACTTGTGTGATCACACTAGGGGAGGAGGATCAGCCTTTTACTCTCTTGATAACTTTTCAATGTGTTTAAGCCGGTTAAAGCCAGTTTAACAGAATATGATATTTTTACACAGTATTCACAAATATAAATATCTGCTTAAAGAGAAGATACCATATAATGTCTTGGCTGAAGCAGTAATTACATGTGTGTTTCTTAATTAGATTCAATATTTGCTCTGCACTAGTATTTGGGGTATGCCATCAACTTTTAGTGCAGAAATGGAAAACTAAAGAGTAACTCAAAAAAATCTCATTCATTACATTTGCATCTGTGTAACATACTGTATGGCTACAACACTATGGGTATTGCAGCATAAGGAACAGGAAAGCAATTGATAAAGTGTGAGTGGTAGAACTCAACCCCTCTGGGACACCAGAGAATCCCTTTTAGGAATCAAGGTGAATGTTAAAACTTTCTGTAGAGAAGTCAGGCTAATGTCATTTGTCATGTGTGTCTCCCTGGACACTATCACTCTGTTCAGTCAGGATAAGAAATTTTATGGAGTCAGGAACTCTGAATTGGTTTTCAAGGCTAGAGAGTTTATAATGTATTTCTTCTCTGCCATGCCACATCCCACTATTTTCTTTCCTTATGCCCTAGGTGTTTCAGCGTACTTTCTTGTCTGTCTAGGAAAAGATGATGCTGGATATTTAGCACAGTGCAGTTAAATCCAGTCCTCTATAAGAAAATTTTCATGAATTTATGGTAGTAGGATTCTTCTTCATAGATTTGTTTTTATCTTCACAGAAAGATCCCAGAGAAATCTCACTACTGTCTGAAAATAAGCCCTGTTTAGATAATGAGATTGGAACAATAATGAGTTACAAATAATACCTTTCTTCAGTAAGTGTAAAGTTGGTGTATTTTCCTTTTTTACTTTCTGAATTTCTTCAAGTAATTTGCAAGATTAGGTTTTTACCATGAAGAAAGCAATAGGTCATTTTGAAACAGGGCATGAAATCCTCCAATGGATATAATTTAAAATACAGCTGCTGATTGAAATCCTGCCTGCAGATGTTGTAATCCATTCACAAAAAGGAAAAAAACAGTTAATGAATTTCCAACTGCGATTTATAGGCATGTCAGAAATTTGTTGTAAGAAATTCTTTATCTACAATTGGTATGATTAATTCCTAATATCTTAATGAAAGGCTCCAGTGTGCTCATGTTTCTGCATACTTTGGGACTGCTTGTGGGTTTTACTAAAAATATCAATGAGTCAGACACACATGAAGACAGAAAACAACACTAGTTTTCCAGAAGTCTGTATGGTAGGAACAAAGAAATGCTGAAGGGTCAAGTGGATATTCAAATGTGTCTATCTATCTACACATACTCCAGCACAGTCAAGGGTCAAAGCTTTGCAACTTACACAGCTTTTCAGTGTATGCTACTAATGACAAGACAGATGCCAATTCAGAGGAGAACTGAAGAGCAGGTGCCAAAAAAGAAGTCTCTGTTATTTAGCCGCATTGAAATCATCAAACTATAATGACCCCAACCTCAGTTTTTCTTTATGACACCTTTAAAGGATTGTCATTACAAACACCCGAAAGAGGATATACATACACTCAATTTTGAAGATTTAACTCTTGATTTACTGAAGTTCCTGCATGCAGAAATATGTTCTGAACAGATGTTTAACATGGCAGGAAACATTATAGTTCAGAGATCCAGATAGCAACTAGGAAATGCATAGCATCTGGCACTTTTTCGAACGTAAACCCGCCAATAATTAATTACACATATGAGCCACTCTATCCCTGTCTAACGAGTTGGACACTTACTAAGATGTATTAGACTATGGAAGAGGGGTTAACTGCTCATGCCCTCTCTTCTGTCTTTGACTTGCGTGGTCCCAGTGTAACTTAAGGGTAGTAATCAGATTACATGTTGTTGATTATATTGTCATTATTACATTGATTAATAATCAAGATATCTTTACAATCCAAAATGTAAGGAGTTCCCATTAGACAGAAATTGGTGTTGTTCTGTTGCTTTGCCAATGGAGAAAAAAATGACTGAAAATGTGAAACTAATTGTAAAGTGTAGTTAGGAGACTGCAGCTGCAAAAAAAAAACAAAAAACAAAAAACAAACAAAAAAAAAACCAACCAACCAACCAAAATCGAACCAAAACAAAAAAACATAAACAAAAAAACACACACCAAAAAAAAAAAAACCGAAACATGCCCTTAGGAAAGCAAAAGGTGGTATCAGTGTAAAAGCAGTCAGGTTTGCTGGACAGAAGCTCTGAAAGTCATTGAAAATATAGAAGCCGCTAGATGTTTGAGGTAGCTAAATTACTGTTGAAAGTACTACTACAAAAATTTTGTTATTAGAAACCAAAGAGGATCCATTGCTGTTCTTCTAAAGCACATAAGGAAATGCAAAAATACTGGAGGCTTTAAGGAAATCAAGAAAAAGAGTTAGTTGTTTGTGACCTTTGGGTCCCACTTACCTTCAGCAGTATTAGCCGCTTTCTCACAAGTTTCTTTTTCAAACTAGTCACCTGTATTCCAGTTGCAAGCCATAAGGCCTAGAAAGGACTGATCCTTTTGCCTTAGAACTGTAGAAGAATATCTTCCCTGATGACTTCATAGTCCATCTTTTGTTGTAATACCAGCCAAGTCAGATGTCCTTCTCTCTTTCTTCTTGTTCTCACTTTCAGCTTTTCTGGAAAATAATTTTCTTCTTTGAGTAAGTTTTCCTACAACAACAACAACAAGAACAAAAAGTTATCAAGAAATTTATTTAAAGTTAATTCAAGGAAATAATTTTTAAAATATTTTGGAGAAAGTTCTTAACATGTACAGGCACTACTGTAATACAGCCTGTAGGTGGACTCATCATATCAGCTATACAGCAGTGCTGTATGGTAACACTGGAATAAGTTGTACAATTATTTTTTTTTTTAGAACAGCCACCTTTTCCCCCTTTATTATTTTCTCCTCTACTGTCCAGGTCCAAAGAAAAACGAGGTGGTATGCCAAAAAGGTATTCAGTATCTACAGGATGTTCATGCTGTGACTGAAGCTCCCCACAGGCAGAGGTTCTCTGGTTCTTATTCCACTTAATTCATCATTCAAAACTCAGCAGGGGACTCTGCCTGATTTTGGACTTGAAACAGTTAGGCTGGTATTTGCCCCACCCCTTGTCCTCTAAAGGCTTAAAAGTGGAATCAATCTACTTTATTATACCGGCAGTATTTTCCAGAGAACTACCTAGCTCTGAAAATCTATAGGGTGCAAATAACATCTCTGTATCAGGTTTTGCCCTGAAAGATGTTTTTCTCATGAAGCATGGTCTAAAAATCTTTTTCCAAGCATCCTGAGCTCTCTGTCCAGGTTCTTTACAAAATTAATCTCATTAGGGATGGTCACAATTTTTCCTTCTGTATTCCTTAGCTGTATCTACTTATCACCTGTTCTTATGACCCAGACTGAAACATTCTAATTAGGGACCAAATTTACCAAATTTCCTTAGTTGTCCTGGTGATTGCATTTCTGCAGTTTATCCCATTGGATGTGGATGTGCTCTTTTCCATGCCTTCAAGGCTTATAAAAGGAATATTGTACATAACTTCTAGATTCAATTAACTTGAGAAACTACTACACTTGTATCTTAGAAATATACCTGTTTATAGAGCCTTTTTGATAGAAAAAGATGTTAATTATAACATAGACATTAATAAACCATCAAACTTGATTTATTTAGATGTACACAGATTCCCTTCAGACCTGGGGTTATTTTTGCAAGAAGTAAGATACTATATCTTTACTGCATTCAGTGTAGTTTTATGTTAAATTCTACCTTCCTCAGAAAAAAACCCAAATCTGCTAAAAATCTATTCTCTTATATCTTATTTTTGTTTGATGGTGCAAGGAATTTTATGATTCAGTCCCGTTATACTTGTTGTCTGGAGATTTTCTTGCAATGAGAAACCCTCATGCTGAAAGAACTTGTCAGACAACAGAGACAGTTGTGATATGTCAAATTAAGATGGCAAAGTGATGTCAAAGCAGGTCTAGGGAGAGTCCATAACAATGTTACTGTCAAGTAAATAAAGAAAACTGAAACATGAGAAATATGAGTTATTTTAAGAGATCTATGACTGTGGTATGTTTTTGTGTTTTGAGAGACACTGTTTCAGAATGATTACCATTTGTCAGTAGGGCTTCAGGATAGGAGGAAGATCTGATGGCTGCCAAATAAGGTCAGCGAAGTTCACTTGGAAAGGGAGATATATTTTCTCCTTGTTATTGAATTCTCAGAAAACAATTACTGTATACACAAAATATTAGTTTTCCAACAGTTTGCTTGAAAAGATATAAAAATTAGTTTTGCTACTCAGATCACACCTAGTTAGAATAATGGTCATCTTGATCTTAGAAATTTAAGAAGCTACATATGCTCTGTGAACTTTTATTATAATTCCTACTTGTAGCTGCACTAGTTCACTCACTTGGGCCCCAAGGCTGCCAGAGAAGAAATGTAAAGAAAGACCAGTAAAGAGTGAGTGGTTTTATTGCTGTGTAGCTTAACCTTTTCTCATAATCCTTTTTTGTCATTCACCAGACACATATTTCAGTTGCATCATGCCATGTTGATAATACTTCCCTTAATGATAGGAAAGAATGTAACAAAGAACTAGAAGGAAATAGTAGAAAGAAAAAAAAAAAAAGCAATTCTATGTTTACAAAAAGAGAAGAGAAACAAAAAAGAATAAATAAGCACAGAAAACAGGGCATCAAATAAGTTATAGACTGAATCTAAGAAAAAGTTGGTAAAATTCAGGAGTAAAAATAAAAATTAACACTTAAGGAAAATATAACATTGAGTAATGCCTTTTCAGGGAAAGCATGATATTCTAGAGGCTATCATTTGGGGTCATACCTATGATCCATCTTGTCCAGGATATCACTTTTGACAGCTTTAGAAAGAATTGGTAAAGGTTCTTGAGATGAGGACAAAGCACCATAGGTACAGTGAAAGTATGAAGTATAAACATTTGCTTGTGTTAGTGAGTGAAAATAATGTTCTTATTTCTGCTTGCATAGTTCTTTGAAAATTCACTGTTGAAGTATTAGTTTCAAAGTGTATTTCCTATAACACAGATTTGAGAGAAGATGAAGGAATGGGAAAAAAAAAAAAAAAAAAAAGAAAGGAGAAAATTGTGAGGAAACAGTAGAATATAAGTTCTCAGAACAGCTAGTTTTTTTCCAGTTGTATTGATGTGGCAACTTCTTTGGTGTTACTTATTTTCATATAGTAATTTTTCTACAAATTTAATCATAGAATTAGCAACTTGATCAGGACACGAATGACATCTTGAGAAAATACCACATGAGAAAACTTGAAAAATCTTTTAAATTTTCACATTTTAACTTAATTTTTAAATGTCTTTATCCATCTTTTTTCTTATTTCTTCCATTGAAATAAAATCTCCAAAGCAGCAGCTGTGGCAGAAATTTATTCACAACTTTAAGCCACTTATTTGAAAAATAGCCTACTATGACAATCAGAAGGCTTTCCAGATCATATTTTAATTTTCACAGTGGACTGTTGTGTTTGTGGGGGGAAATGTAATGCTTTTCATTGAGATCCTTTCTAGATAAATACAAGATTTTCTAGAACGTATAATTGTAGAGCTGTTTTTGGGTTTAGTACTTCCAGGCTTTTGATGAAATAAAATGTTTATGAGTTACTCAAGTGTACCTGAAACTGAAGTACACTTCAACAGAAAGGCAATAGTTCAATTTTATAGACATTTTCAATATTAGAGATAATTTAATTTGATCAGCTGAAGTGCAATGTGATCACTGGTTTGGATGTTTTCACTCACAGTCTGGAAGAGGACTTCAGGAGAGAATACATTTCATTTACAAATTAAATTCTAGTAAATAATAAGTATCATACCATTAGAAAAAAAATCTGCTTCACCTAAATTTAACAGGCAATGGTTTTCTTGTGATTAACATTTGTGTTAAATTCTTTTATATGAAAAGATTTTTTTTTTATTAGAACAGTTTCTCAATTGATGCATGATAAAGTGATGTAGATTTTAGGTCTATTCTGATATAGCAATTGGATAAGCAAATTATTTCACTATGTCAAAGCAGATTTTTGAAAGAGATCTGTCCAAAGAAATACTGTTTTAAGAGAATGACAGGGAAACATAAATGCATATGTTGAGTAAATCCGAGTGGACTACTGGCCAAATGGAAAGTTACCACAGGCATTAAGTGAAAAACTGGATCAGTTTTGCAAATATTAAACTTTATTAAACTGAACAGTGGTATTGGCTTTTATTTTAGAGATGAAATTCTTCTCATTTGATGAATGAGAATTTGTGCATCCCATTATACTAATGGAAAATTGACAAAAAATCCACAGGTGTGCATTGGGTTGGACTCTTCAGAGCGCTGTGGACTCTTCAGAGTGCTGTGGCACCAGCATCAGTTTTGTCAATATCATTACAGCTCATGGGATTACAGTACCAAAGTCTGTAATTTTAAAAACTAAATCATGTATACATTGTAATAAATCCCCTCTCTGTGGGTATGCTCTCAAGGGTTTTTGCCATTCTGTGATTCCATCTGGATGTTTTATAGTCCCCCTTTAGATTCCTTTTTAGTAACTGGAGTGGTGAGGAAGTATAGGTTTTCTCACTTTGATAAAATAATTCAAGAAACTATTGCATAACATTCTTTTAAATATTATCCTAGTACTAAGATCTGTTTTATTTTACTAATTCGACTAAAAGGGCTGAGCCTTTTGAGTTGGGTTAAAATTTGGGAGGGTTTGGTTAACATATTTCTGTTTTTTCAAGGTGTTTATCTCTTATTAAGGTGTGAGTTCTAAAAATTTCTGATAATATTTTAAAGGTATTTCTTTTGACGGCCTGTATGATACCTTTCCTAGATATCCGGGTACCAGATACAAAGAATATTGTTTATGATGTACAGTGTTTTCACCATAACAAAAATCCTTTAAGAATTATAACTGTCTTGATGAACTGAAAAGCATTGAGTCAAATTCACATTCACTGTGTTTTTCTGTGTCACTATTCTGTTCTGTAAAGGAGATCTACACATACAAAGAATGGTCTGGAGTACTAATACAGCCATCCTTCATGGTCCCTAGAGTTGGTGGTACTGTCAGTCAAGGCTGCTGAAGGGATTGTTAAATCCATAACCCTGACTTTGTTATTTTAGTGAGTTATGTTCTTTGCAATAGTGTTTTCTTTCATCTAGTGAAAGCGAAGTTGTAATTATTTTGCAACCTGGCTGTCATTTCCATCTGCAGACTTTCTTCAAATCCTAAGTTTGCTTTTCATAAATTAAGACCATTAGTGTAATTTAAATGTCTACAAAATATGTGACATGTGTGGTTCTAAAACCAATTTTGAGTATAATCTTGCAAAACTTTACATTTTGCTAATACACATTTTTTTCCCTAATAATTGCTTTGCTTGGAATAAGAACATCTGTTGTTTCAGTTTAAGTTTTACATGCTTGGCATTTACTTTCAAAATTTTCATCTATCTTTATATTTTCTCTCCATACTATCTCATTTCAGATCGGTAGAGAACTCACCAACAACTTGATAATTTATTAAAAACATCAGTTAGAATTTATTTTTTTCTGAGTGACAGACTATGAAAGAGAGGGAATAATGTGGATTTAAATTATCCAAATAATTTTAATGGTCAAAAAAAAGAAATCCTGAGATTATTTCTTTGATGCTAAGGTGGATTTAGAAAGAAACTTCAAGAAATCATTCACCAGATTTTGCTGGTAGAAAAAAGATGGCTAGAAAGAACAAATAAATATTAAGGAAAACTCACATTTCCAACCAAAACATCGCCATCACTTTTTTCTTAGTAGTTTCACGACCAAAACATGCTTTGGTTTTCCTCATCAATGTGAAATATCCTTGAAACTTTGTTCTGCCATTGCTAACAAATGCTGAACAAAGTATAAGAGAATAGTCTAGGAAAAATGAAAACACAATTTGTGAGTGGCAATTACTGGTAAAAAAATGCCTACTGTGTCCCATGGCACCAAAGTCACTGAGGATTATGGGAAGAGATATCACAGTATGAGTTACCCTTAATTATAATAAACCATTCGAAACAATACATTTTTGTTTAAAGTACATGATGACTATATCACTAGGAAATAAAAAAATATTGCAAAAATAACAAAAATGCAAGTTACAAAGGAGAATTCTACAGTTTTCTGATTTTCTGTTTTTCCTAGTTTTAGGTCCTTTTGCTTGTTTCTAGGTATGTTTTAGACACTTACACACATTAATAAAATAATAGATATAATAGCATGTGTTTATTTTTTCATAAGCTTTTTTTTTCTATTCAAAGCTTCTGTATTTTTGATGACATGCTGTACAGGAATAAAAAAGATCAAGTTTTCTCTGCAAACTGGGTTAAATGGATTAAACGTTTTCAAGATTTTTATTTTGCCATACCTGAGATTTTTTAGATAAGTTGAAGCTGTAATTGAGTGAATTATTTCTTCAGGCTGTAAGGTTTTGTTAATTGCATCTTTTTTTGTAAGTTGAACATGAGCTATAAAAACATTTAACTTTTGTTTTTGTTAATATTACAATTGATTCCAGTTCCAATAAGGGTTTAAGTTGACACAAAGTAAAATCATTGAAAGAAAATGCAGGCAAACCTTGATAAATACCAGATGAAATTTTGGTGGTATTCAGTTAGACTCATACACACATTGTATTAATAATAATAAAAAGAAGTTCAAAACCATGATCTTATTTCATAAGGATTTTTTTTAAAATTGATTTTATCAGCCTACATTATATTTCTTCAAAATGGAAATTCATGCTGACTAGTTCAACATGGTGACTTGGAGGTTTTGAACCCATGACTTCATTAATGCCACAGTCATGACTAAAACAGTATAGCTGAAATTAATCTTTTTTTAGACATTAATAAGTCATAGTGAAAAGAAATAATTAGCATATCTTTGGACCAACAGAAGTACACTGAAAAAGAAGTCAAGTAAACCAGAGCATTTCAAGATAATTGCCAGGCATACATCATTTATTCCAGATTAGCCAAGGTCATGCACTTGATGCTCCCAGTTTTTGCATCCATATATGCAGTCATTGTTGCCATCAAATTGCTGAATTTTGATGGCTATATTTAATGGACTGAGAATAGACCATGAAGAAAAGTACTGAGAATAGCAAATGTAAAAGGCATATACTCCATTCAGTTAAAGAGTGACCTTTTTAACCTCACTGTATGCAGGAAATACCCACTTGTATTTTAGTAATTACATTAGCTTCCTTAATGGCATTTGATACAGATGGTATAGGAAGAACTTATCTGCAGCTGAAGAATGCAGGCAACAGTTTTACTTTGAGTTGTAAATACTTTTTCTCATTAGAGTTTAGGAGGGGGAAGAGAACTGAAAATAAATTTGTATGCTCTCTTCTGTCAGAGAAGCCATTATTTTTCAAAGCTTTTTTTCATTTTGTTTCCTCAATATGTTAAAACTAATAAAATTTTGCACATGCTAAAAAATCTGTCAAATCCTGCAAAATGGCAGAGAGGAAGAATAAAGGCAATTGTTAATGCATTTGGGACTTAGAAAACTGATATTTATTCTGATTCATACTACAAATTCTATTTGATTTTATGAAGATACCTCAACTGGTTTGTGTCTTCTGTCTGTAAAATGGGAACAGAATTTTTTCTATCTCTCTTTGTTTTGTTGTTTTTTTTATTATTATTTTTGTTTGTTAAAATATAGACTGTTCACTGAAGAAAATTATTTTAGTTCCTCTACCATGCCAAAAGCAGTGAGGCAATTCACACAAGTTGGACTCCTAGAAGAGAGGATGGCACAAATTTGAAAACCAAAAGAATATTAACATTATCTTTTTTTTCTGGTCTGTGAAGGAAAAGTTAAACAGGACACGGATTGTGATTCTTCCTTAACTTACTCCTACAGCTTTTGATGATGTAGGATCTTCATAAACCAGAGATTTCACTGTGACAGTTTTTCCTAATAGGCAGAAATGGATCTGTCCTCCATTAGGTCTGATCTGTTTTTATCATTCTCTACTATTGACTGCATGACAGCTCTGACAGTAGACTTTGAAGATTAATTATGTTTTGTGTAACAGGGAAAAAAATCGTTATTTATCTCAAGTATTAACTGCACAATCAGGAACAAGCGAAAATAGGAAGAAGCACAGTAGAGCCCTTGGCAGCTAGGAGGGAGGAAATGGAGCATTTAATGGAGGGCACACACTTTCCCTCATGATTGGACTGGAAGGAGTCCCTGAAGTGGGATTAGGGGGTGGGTAAGTAAGAAACTTATAACACAAAATGGTGGCCCTGCTATAAATGTTTCACGTTTCTGTATTCTGTGTTACTTTAAGGAATGTATGGTATGCGTACTTTAAGGTGAATAGAAAGTTTTTATGGTTTCATTTCCTTCTTCCTACCTATTTTTGCTTATTTTTAACAAGAGTGCTGCACACATAATTTCTGCTGTAGAATGAGATGAACATCTTTGACACCGTGAACGTCTTTTATGAGGCTTTGCTATCTCTCTCTGTATTTTCAGATGTGAAAAGTGCTACAGTCTGGAAGATAGTTATTTGTTTCTTTTGGACATGAAAAACAGCTTCTTAGAATGTTGTTTTGAATACTAGTGGTTATGAGAGGTGTTAATGGCTATTATCAATGGGTTGTTTCATCAGGCAATTACAGAGCTGGCTACAACTAATGGGCCTGCTGATGTGCTAACCAGATGTCAGCTCTGTATCCTTCTCTTCATGAATTTCACCAAAATCAGTTTGAGTCTTCTGTCTGATGCTGGCATGCTACATCCAAGCTGGTTAGATGTGATCTTCAAAAATTATCAAGTAATGTCCAGATAAAAATAGTGAAAAGACATCAATGTTAGGTCAGATGACCAGTTTACTTAAATTCATAGAATCATCAAGCTATTAAAAATTCTTATTTTTGTAAATAGTTAATTTTGCACTAAGTACTCCTTCAAACGGAGTTCTATTTTATCCTGTCTACTGCTTGTGTTATTAGGACTAGATAATCATTGTTATCTGGATAATAATCATGAGTATTTATTGCAGCTTTGTGCCATTTTAGGCATGTGTTTTGGTTCACGCTCCAAACTTTTTTTTATACTGTTTGAAGCTACAAAGGTAGCATAAGAACCCCTAATTAAATTAATTAAGCCATAAAATATTAATTTTGTGTTTATCTTTGAATGGTATATTTTCATCAAGTTGTCTTTTTGAAAACGTGGTGAAGATGCCAAGAAATTGTTGCTGATACATAATCATTTTTATGCAATTCAGTTGGTTTATTCTTCATAACTGTGCATGGTGCTTATTCTGCATATATTTGTCCTTTTGATGTAAAATTAGAAGTAAAAATTCAGAAGACTGTAGCATGGAGATATGTTTCTAAGAGCTTAGTTTGCCTTAGTCATGTTTTAGTACACCTGAAGTCTGATTTTTAAAGATGGTGAGTGTGTGACAGAAAGGTAACTTTTGGGGTTTTGTTAGTTTTACAGAATATGAGGTGAATTCATAGTAAATCAGAAAAATTCTATGATGAAATATTTTGATGTGTCTGTGCTACCTGCATTGGCTTAACTGTAGAGTTGAGTCATCTGTTTAGATTTTCTTTGTCAGCTTTCAAACAGTGGAGGTAGCCTGCAGGTGATAAGTATCTCATTAATCTTTCTGATCCTCTAGCACTTGAGCATGAGAATAGCTGATCAATTACAGCAATTGTCTCCCTAAATGAGCTTTGCACATCTGCCTCTTATTTCATTAACTGTCTGCACACATATCTGATAGAATGGAATCCTAGTGGCTTCATACAGCTTGTTCTGTTACCATACAATAAGGATGGGGTTGTTAGCAAAATGGGCACTAAAGGGTATTTATCCACTACCCAAAATAAATATCTATGCTGTTGTGTAGGAGTGCTTTTGTCTCTAATCCCTGTTGGTAGAAACCTACTTAAAGCACATCGGTTTGCTTTTCAGCCTCCTATTTAGTCCTTAACTTGTAAGTTTTATATTTGTGAATTTATCATTTTCATAACACAAGCAAAGTGTTTCCATGCCCTAAAGCGTCATATCAATGTCTATATGATTTTAAGTAACAGAAGTGAGATTTTCCTCCTAGTCTCCTTACAGTGCATCTTTTAAATATTTATATATGACATCATTCTCTCAGAAACTAAATTGACATTTCCAAAGCTGCAAACAAGTATTTCCAATAGTGACAATGTCATTAGGGATTTATTATTGAAATTAATTACAAAACAATGAGTAGCAGTTAGACTGCATAATACAAGATTTGTTTTAAGAAGCAGGACCCTCAAATTATGGATTGAGTTTAATAAAAATAAGGTTTCACGTAAAGGCCTCTTTCATTAATACTCAAACTTTCAGTTACAGCATAATCAATTAAATGAAAATTAAAATAATTTCTAAGCAGAGCCTTTTATTCTCTACTTGTTAAGAAGTGATTAGTTTATTCTTAAGAATTTACGTGATCTAATATTCAAAGGTTGTTTACTTATGTTTATCATATAGTGAATTGCATTGGATTATAACAATGTTCATATATTTATATATTTATTTGAATAGTGAACTAAGCTAAATGCAAAAAATGCTTAATTGAAAAACATTGTGTCCTCAGCTGGTATAGATTATTCCAGGTGATTCCTTGATGCTTTCTGAACATTTAAGTATTCTTGAGTCTGAAATACTCAGTTAATGTGCTTGAAACTTGTTTCAGTGCATTTGAATGATAAAAAATATACATTGCACATATTTTACGGATTTCAGAAACCATGGAGCTATAATAGCAAAATATAACTGATCTTTTAAATTAATTTTTGACTGTTTGTTTCAGGTCTGGTTTGTATGAAGTCAAGTACTTCAGTGGTTGAACTGGTTATGCTGCTTTGCTCACAGGTAAGACATTCTCTGGTTTTGATTGTATTAGTTTCTTTGCATAGTGCTAGATTACTGCCAGCCTAAGAATTGTATCTTGCAGTTTGCTTCGTTTTTCCATTTCAGTATAAGAAAATACAAATTAATCTCTTCTGGTAACATATAAATTGTTGATTTTTTAAAAATATACATTCTGTAGATTACAGCATATAAACATGTATTTGTGTTTGTTTTCTAAAAGTGTATGGATGTACATGATGCATTTTTTCTGTGTATGAACTCTCTTTCAAGCCCATTCTTACTTGGAATACATAAATAGAATACCGTTGTCACAATTTTATGTTGAAATCTGCCTTTTAATTAGTATCTTTTTAAAATTTTACTTTGTGCTGACTTCATTACCTTTGATATACATGACAATTGATTGGATGTTTTATGTAGCTGTCACTAAATAAAAAGCAGAGAAACATGGTTTAGGTAGTCCTCAAGAACGGAAAGAAGCAGAATATTTCTACTTAAAAAAATCTATGGGTAATTATTGGGGTTTTAGCGTAGCAGTAATGGGTTTCTCAGAAATCTAAACCAATTAATGTTTTGAATTGCTTTCACAAATAAAATATTCAAAGCTCAACCTCACGCTATTTGGATTATTTATATCATAATTATCATTTGTTTTGACAGAAGTGTTATTGGCTGATTTTGTATATGTACCCTTTTACTTTAAATTGCCAGTTATGAGCAAACATTTTAGAACTTTGTTAATTTTGTAAAATATAAGAAAAGTACAATGGCCTAGTAGATTGAAATAACTTTACAAGTTTTTATAGTTCTCTAAAATCTCATAACAATGTTTTATTTACCAGGTTCCCCACAGAATTACAATAGCAGTTCAGCTCAAGCCAAGTTAGTATATAAAATGCCCAGATTAACTTGTTATATTATTATCAGGGAAAATTACTTGGTTTTAGCTTTACTTGGGCATTTACTGCTGCATAGTGAGATCTTACACCTAAAATGTACTGAAAGCAAGTGAGTTTTTAGGGACAATTTAAATTAAGTTCTACTTTTGAGGAATTTATCTGAAAACAATAAACATTTAAAATAGATTTTGGAGGTAGGTGTTCCAACTTACCTGTGTTTTGCCAGTCTGTAGGTTGCATTTCTTCAAGCTTGTGACATAAGGAAATCATTAAATCTTCTTTTTCTTTTTTTTTCCTCCTTCCTTTTTTTCCTTCCTCTTTTAGAGGGTATCATTTAGGAAAAAGTAAAAGAAAAATACATCCTTGGCAGGAAAGCTCAGTGGGATTTGAACTTCAAACCTCCTCTAGCAGGGCATTTGAAAAATTTGTTACCTAATGGTGAAGTCCTGGGTTCCAGGAAAATTCCAAAAGATCCATTAAGGCGTTTGAGCTCTATGTTCATGTCATGCATCTTTTTTTTTTTTTCCCTTTGTTTTTAGCCATTCTGGAAACATTGTTTTTTTGAGGGAAGGAATAACTTACAGTCCCTTCTTCTCTACCCTTTGGTTTTGCTGCAGTTCTGAGGAATAAAGTGGAATGTAGCATTAGGGTCTAGTGTCTTTGATGGCCTCATCATCTAATCATAGGTTTAACATTACTCATTTGCTGGCTCCAGGAATTCCTGCCATTAAGGGCCCTAGAGATGAAACTTTGCCTCAAATATTGATTGAGAGGAAGAGAGAGAAATTTAAGCTCTTTCTGAGATGCTTTTTCTTTAGACATCTCAGTAAAGCTATGTAACATGCCGCTAAAATCAATTTGTTATTTTTCTGACTATGGTGCATGTTGGGTTTTATCTCACAGTATTTTACTATTTTAAAAATAGGATTAATTTTATACCTGTGGTGATGTGATGAGCCTACTAACTTTGAAGTTTCAAACATTTATTCATTTTCTTCACTGTTTGCTAGGAAGAACTATTTTCCACCTGCCTAATTACTTGGGGAAATTGCAAGCTTTTGGGTTTTATACTCCATCTGATATTTTAGGGTTGTTTTCTTGTCTTCTAAATAAGGACGATTTTGTCTCCTGATGTCCACTTATTATTAAGTACTTCAGGAGCTAATGCTGTAGTGTTTGCTGGTGGAGTGATGTTAATTGTTTCTGCAGGATCTGGTCAACAGGGGGCTCTAATGGTGCAAATTGCAGTCTCCTCCCCTCACCTTCCTAGCTCCTGGAGTATGGCTTCTGTACAATTGCATCTCCACAGAATATTGTCTTTAATATTATAGGTCTGTAGTTCTATCCATCTGCAGTGAAAATGCTATTTTCTTCTATTTACATTTTTGAAGTATCTGTCAAAAGAAAACATGAGGTAAATGCTACAAAAATACTGTTACATAAGATGGCTAGAAGAAGAGAATGGCAGACAGACAACTATTGTAATCCAGCCTAATGCTAACAGAACTTGGAATTAGGACCTTAGGAGATGTTTTCTGCAGCAAATGAGGATAATTCATCTCTATGAAAAAAAAATAGATAGTGCTACCTGAGCCTTCCCATATAAAAGATTAATACAAGCTGGAAAGACTATATAAAGTACTGTGAGTTTTTACTATTCCCAGTGTAACTGGGGTTTTTCTCCCTAACATGGGTAAATCCCTCATATTCAAATTGCATGACATTTTACAGATTATGTGGGGAAGTTTGAAATGTGTCACTCCAAAGATAGATGAGGATAATAAAAACCTTTGAAAAGTACAATTTTGTTTGCACAGGGCAGAGTAACTTTAGACATTGAAAAGGAAAGGGAAATGTGACGTTTGTTTTCCTTTCATTTGCTACAGCAAATTAGATGCTTTTATGCTTTTTATGTTGGAAATTCCATGTTAACGACTACAGATTAGCAAGGATGTCAGAATTTTTTTTCTTATCTGAGCTCCTGAATAAAATCAACATTGCCAGCGGCTCACATCCAAGGTATGGTCTAAATTTACATGAAATATCACATTACAAATGTCTGAAGGTACATGTCATGGATAATTCAGTTCATATGGGCAGCCTTTTAGACTCTGAGGGATATGCAATCAAGCCTTTCCCCCAAAGGAATTTGGAGTTTCTGTGAAAAATACATTTTAAGTTTTAAAAGAACTCCTGTAGGGATGGTGCATCATTTGTGGGTTTGGAGAAGAACAAAAAGCACTACTTTGTATTTTCACAATCTCTCTTGTACTGCAATTTGCAGTTGCCTGCATCCATTATAATTTTTTATAGTATTACTTACCTCACTAGAGTAACCTTGAGGTTAATTTGAAGGCTTTATTTTCTTTATTTCTGGTATAAACCATAATCATACCTCCAAGTCCTTGAAATCCATTCCTTTCTAGATAATTGATAATAAACATAGAATGATTTTCACTTCTCCTAAAATAGGCATTTTTATTTGAATTTTAAAATATTTTAGCATAAAAATGGATGAAGATGTGTTATTTTGACAAGATCTGTGCTTGATTAGCTGGTCTTTGTTCCCTCAGCCTAGCTGAACATATCACAGCTGTGTTGCTGTTGGAGTGGGAGATTTCTTCAATAAACAAAAAAGTTTTAAAAAAATACATTAATTTTTGCAGTGTAGCTCCTTCTTACATCAGATTTAGAATTTTATTACTTTTTTCTTCTTTTTTTTCTTCTTTTTCCCCTAGCCAAAACACTAAAATAGTTTCTAATTACTTTCAGATCTTTTATGGATTCTTCTCTTTGAGAATATAGCTTCTGCAGAAACTGAGTAGTTGTATCCCAAGGGAGTTTTATCTCATGCCACTTCTAGTTTTCTGTATCTTATCTATTAATAAGGGAAATTTATTTTCTTAAACACAAAATAATGTCTTACTATTTAAGACATCTTGCTACTTGATCTGTTTAAAAATATAATTGTTATAAGGATAAATTGTTATTTTTGAAAAAAATATCATTTGTGATTGTATATATCTGACAAATTTCTGGATTTTGTAGTTTTTAATACATCATTAATTCTGTATTTCCCCTCTCCCAACTCTGGAACTTTGGTCAAGATTTTAATTAAGGAGCCTCCAAAGGAAATATCAAAACTAGAAGGCAAATAGTCTACTGCTGAATCACCATGTTAAGGAAAAAGATTTCTTTTAGAAGCTATTCCTTGTAAACAAGCTTTTATTAGGAAAAACCCAAAAATCTGTATGGGGAGTGAGGAAAATAATATCCATAACCAAAAAAATGCTTTACTTAAGGCTGGCAATAAAAACTTTTGGGAGGCTCTCAAATAAATGGTAACATATAAGTCCCGCTTAAGATTAAACTGTAAGTAGACTCAGAAAATTATTTACTTCTATGAAAAATTATAGATCTTAAAATGCCTCACATTAGGAAAACTATACTTAGAGTATTTCCATAAGCTGAAAACCTCCAGTATGTAATTAATTAAATTGACTTTCAACTAAGCTTTTCAAGTATTGGTTAATGGTGTGAGCTTCATAAATGAGTTGTGGATGTCTACATTGTCTTAGCTATTAACCTGGAAACTGCTTGAGCTGAATCCAGTCTTGTCTCTCTGTATCACAGGCAGTCATTCAGTACATGCTTAATCAAAAAAGATCTCTGAATGATCTGCTCCCGTGCAACATTGTCCATAGAACACTTTCTGGGAGTCTGACACATGTAAACCAGTAGCTGCATACTGCTATGTATACACTACAGCAGTCCAAACTTTAAAGTAGCAAAATGGGGCAGAAGGTGGCAGAGGGGAAGGCAAAGGAGCGCATGCTTCATTGTCCTAAAAGGCAAGAAAAGATTTGAGACAATATCAGTAAATTAATCTCACTCCAAGGAGAGGTGGAAAAACAAATGAACAAGCAAAAAAATGTCTAACAGATGTGCCTGGTCAGTGTAAATTCAAAGGAAATCTGCGCTGAGAAAATTTGGTAGTAGGTTTATCTCTGAAAATATAGGAAGACCCACCAACCAGGCACTGCCTGTGTAGGCACTAGCACATCTAAATGCGCATTCTGCCTCAAAGTAAGGGATACCTCTTGGATTTCAGCAGCTGGCAATTGCTCAACACAGAAACCAAGCAGGAAAAAAAAAAAAAAATCTGGTCCCTACAGCTGATCAGAAGCCCTGAACTGTGCAATTAATACAGTAGAAACACAGTCCACAATTCTTGATCATAAACATACTTTATTCAAGGCTTTCTATAAAAGTTTAAGGAGGAATTCTCCAGCTCTGCAGAAACTTTTTAATTTTCAGTATAATTTTCTTTTTTCTAGTATTTTTGTATCTGTTTATTCTTGTTGCCAGTATTAGATTTAACTTTAATTATGCTTCTTGGTCTCCCTCCAAAGGTATTCTTAGAGTTCTCATTGTCTTTAATTTTTGTTTAATAAGTGATAGCTTTTTCAGAGGAACTGTGATAGCAACACAGTTACAGAAGTGTTGCTATTTGTCTTTTTGACGCCAACTGCGATAGGAAGGCTGAAGACAAGTTAAATAATGACTGCTTCTCTGAAATCTAAGAAACAGTGAACCAGGAACTTCATCTACTTAGGAAATTAAGTATGATATAATGAAATTAAGGTTGGTAAATTCCTATGGATCTATAATTTTATAAGTTTTCTTTTCCTTACCTTGAAACAATTTGGGTCTTTTAGCTTTGGTCATGTTTTCCCATTTGTCCTCTTGGATTATCCACTGTGTCTATTTTTGTACTAGTGCAAGTAGTAGACAATGCTGCATATCATATCGCTGCAAGAGTCTGAATTAAAATTTGTTGTAGAGGGAAAGAACACATAGAAACATATGCAAATATAGAGACTCATTGTTTCAGTAATATTTTTTCCAGTATACCTGGAAAACTTTTATCCTAGCAAAGTTCTGTGCTATACTACTTTTCCTGCAGCTTCTTCTCTGCTAGCCCCACTTTTGTACCAGTGCTGACATTTATAAGACTAACTCACAAACACATGTGAAAACTGCCCAGACGTTTGTTTTCTGGCTTAGTGAGTTAAGCTAAGCGTCTTGTTCAAAAGCCACCAGAGCTACTCAGAGAAAAGGATTCAGAATTACAAATTTGGGAGAGGAGAGGAAAAGAGAAAAAACACAACTCCTGTTTTCATGGAAGCAAGCTCTAAGTTCAGATCTCAGATCTAATGGAATCGTGCTCCTAGGCTACAGTTTCAGTGGTCAGTTTAGGCTTCTCCCTGGCCAAGATCACCCTGCCAGAGGTATCATAATTTCCCTGTGCTTAGCTCCATATTGCTGCTCGATCCCTTTCATCCATATGTATAATGGTGGAAACAGTCACATCAAAACTAGCTAAATTAAAAGTTATTTTTACTGATTATACTGTTAGAGTACCATGAAAGCAATAGCTTATAGCAGGTGGCAGGTGGGATGGCTGGGGCCATAGGAAATATGGGCTGCCTCTGTGACAGTCAGGATAAAAGAAAGGAATTTTGGCATTTGGCGGGAGGGCAATAAGTTAAAACAAACTAAAAATCACACAGATTTTCATACACAGGACAAAGCACTAGAAAGGTATGAAAATGTCAGCAATGTGACTTCAAACTGAGGCTTTGTAACTCAACAGTTTACCACAGGCTCAAATTTCATTTTGATAAATTAAGTCTTTGTACTTGAAGCTAGTACTTCCTTATCCTATTTGGACTACATAAAGGTCCATCAAGAGAGAAGCAATAATTCTACTGTGTCCTTATCCAGTATCAAATATGGTACAGCTTAAATGTGTATTTTGGGCTCTTCTCAATCCACAACATGGCCTATACACAAATAGGTTGTTCTACACACTTAGCGTAATTTCCAAAATGAACTTAAGTACAAGTTACAGGACAAGCAGAAAACTTTTTCATTTATATATATTTATATATATATATATATTGCTCTAGAAATTAAGTGGTTTGTTGGGGAAGAGGTTCATGATTTTGTGCATGGGGTTTTTTGCCAGTTTTTTTTCCCCTTGGCATTTCTCACTAGCTTTATGGAATTCTGGAAAATTATTTTCCAAAAGGTGGTCATTTTGTGCTATATTTTTTTGTTTTTATTTTATGTTAATTTGCTTGCATTCATTCCTTGTCTCTGTGTGGAACATCTTCCAGCCCAACCTCCGTCTTCATCTCTTGGTCATCAGCCTCTGATAATCTAACTTTCAAATAGAAACCATCAGTATATTCTTTCCTACTTGTTGAACAATTTTAGTTTCTTCATCGTTCTGTGAGGTGTCCTTCCAGACTCCCATAAACACAGAAAACTAATTCTTGTTTTGCTTTCAGTAATAAGCAGGATGTTGTCTTTCTTATCTTACAAATGAGTCATCTTAGAATATCTGCTCCTTTCTCTTGCCTGTCCTTGTCAGAGTATTTTTGTGAAAAAATGTTAAATACACTTACTGCACACGAGAGAGATGCTGATCTGAACTTCTAGATTCATGGCAAGCAGGCAGGATCAGAAAACTGCAAGAATTACTTTCCCTATATCCTAATATGGCAAGATGTCTTCCCCCGACTTCTCTATTAAATTGCCTACAACTGAAAAGGGTCTTACATCAGGGGGCAACACTTAGAAAGTCACAGTCAGCTGATATTTCTTAAAGGACTGAGAAGGAGTCCAAAAGCTCATTACTGGAGACCATCATTATTAATAAATATACCACAGTTTTGAGTGGTTTCACTATAACAGAGACAATGTGAGTAGTTTTGTGTACATTGAAAGATCTTTCATTTATTTTTGAAAGACTTCAAATTAGTTATCTACCTCTAACATCAAAGGCTGGATAAGTAAAACGTGGACTGGCTTTTTGGATTAATAGCCATACGTAGCAACACATGTTGTTAATAATAATTTTAAAAGAAGAACTGCTTTTCCAGTCAGGAAGTAAGCTCTAGAAGTTATGGAGATATGTGTACCTTCTAACACATATCTTCTGTCTGTATTAGAAGATATGCAGAATTTCTACGAGGCGCTGAAGGTTAAGTTTATATCATCTAAATAAATGTGTCCATTTCCCTAGTGTTTGAATAATGTAAATGTTTTTGCAATAGTAGATTTTTTTCCCCCCCCTCTCTTTTCTTCCAAGTTACCAATGAAATGTTCCTCTGGGAATGTTTCACTTCATTTTCAAGATAAATTGGGCAATTACCACAGGTGATTGGAAGGGCAATGGGTCTGTGTATTTTCAAGAAAACAAAATATTAACATATTACTCCAAGTCAAAAACGTAGAGGAAATATGAGGCCGTAGTCTTGTGAAAGTGAAATCTGAAACTTTCTATTACATTTGTTGCATTGTTAAACTCAAATTGTCAAAAATAGTGTTCTGGAAGTTTCATAATCTTTTTCTTTCTGTGATTTGGCCAGAAGCCAGGAGTACTGGAATACTTGCAGATTTGCCTTCCAGGAGGATGTCGTCAGTCATTCTGCAACTTGCTTATTGTGGGAAATAGCCACTTTTTAAATGAATGATCTATCACAAAATCCTGAAATTGATCCCAAATTTATTGAAAGAGTAGACCTAAAGTACATTTTATTTATTGTCTATCAGCAATATACATATGAGTGTGAGAGACGTATACAGGCAGTATAACTGGAATTCTTAGATCTCATTCTCATTCAAAACAATAGAAGGTTTTAAGAGTCCAATAGCTTTAGACAAGTTCTTCTAGGAATGGCAGGGACAGTCCTGAGATCTTAAAAATAATATAATAATCTCAAAAATGTATGACTAATGTACTCAAAAGTTTATGAGCTTGTATCTTGAAAGCAGTTAGTTTTTCTGTTTTTACCTGCTTTTAACAGACATGTTTTTCTGCCAGAAAAGAAACACTAAACATTTCTTTGACTATTGTAACATTTCTTTTAAATATTTCCTCTTAAATGAAGTAAAGCAGATTATGGGTGCAAGTAAAGTTATTGGTGAAGTAAAGCAAGTTTTCAGTTATGAAGTTATTGGTGATTTTAGAAGGTAACCCAACACGGAATTCAAAACCAAGCTAAATTACATGCATGTTGTGAATTGCAAACACATTTTTTATAAAGTTTCCTTTTCCAGATAAAAGCTAGCATCTGTTCAGCTCCACACAAGATTTTCATCCACATATTCAAGGGTCTAGACAGAATAGAGCTGATATAATAGAATTTCGTCTGTCTCAAGAAGTTTTAATTAAAATACGGTAATTGAGGAATTGAGGGATCAACTGACTTATTAATATGTTAGACTGGAAAATTCACTAAATATTCAGTATGACAAAAGAAAAAAAAATTACTCAGGTTAATTTAAGACATGGAGCAAAGAGAATTCCAAGGAAGATACAATTGATTGAGACAGTGACCCTTGGAGTGGAAGGAGAATTGTAGGGTGATTACTACAACAGGTATCTGTCCGTTCAGTACCTGCAGTTTCTGGAAAAACTTGAAATTTATGACGCAGTTTTAGATTTCCTTGCAGAAAACAGAAAGAGTGAGAGAACTTTTAAAATCACTGTTTATTTTCTTTATATTACTTACTTTTTAATATTATCACAAGATTTTTCAAGATTTTTTCTAATAATCATGAATACAAATTCAAAAATTGTAAACAAAATTTGAGTTGGAAAGAATAAACTAAATATATAAAAGAATTAAGTAATATAAACTAAAAAAGTTCTTAGTGTGCCAAGCCTGGTTGTCTTGGGTTTTTGTTTTTGTTTTTGTTTTTTTTTTTTTTGCTCCTTCACTATTTTATTCAGTGCAAATTTTCTTTTATCAATATAAAAGTTGCTAAATTTATGAATAAATTATGTCTGGATGTCTGGACTATTTATCTTTTCTTTTTTTTTTTTTTTTTTGTGCACTAGACATTGGAGAATTTTTAAAAAATAAGATTAGGAAAATACACTGAAAAGTGGACAGTAAAAGTTGTAACAATATCAGAGAGTAAGAAGATGTATGTTATGATGTATGTTATAAGAAAACAAACTGAATTTCAAGTAATATCTGCACTGTGTTTTGGTTCATTATTTAATAATTTCAGACTTTTACTCTCATCTCAAGGTTATTTGTGTCCTGTCCCCCTCTGTGTGTATAGTTTTGTGGCAGTATTCCGTCAGGGAGAAGTACTGATACATTCTGTGTGTAGTGAGACTTTTCAAACAACAACAGAATAGACAAGTAGGACAAATTAGGTGCAGACAGGAGGATAGCATTTGCAATTATCCTAATAATTTAGTACGTATTTGATGTCTTCAATAGACTTTTGAATAAAATAAAATATTTAGAACATGCTTGATGTAATTCAACTGAAACTCTAAAATTATACTATTTAATGATTGTGTATGAAGAGAATTTTTTTATTTGTTTCAGCATGAATAAAGTTTAAAATTAAGTTTTCCTTTCGGTTTTAATACAAAAAAGTGATGGCATCATTCTTGAACGCTGCCTGTGTTAGACAGTCTTTAAACATCCCTCTATCTTTGAGTCTTCCACACTCCACCTTGTTCTGAGAGGGGCACTGCTGCCAGTCATAGTCATCTCAGTGCCCCATCAAGCAGGACCCCAAAGAAAGAAAGATCAGTGCATTCTTGTATAGAAGTAGTTCTCTGGTACAGGATTTTCTTGAAGTCTTCTGTTACTTCAGCATGCAGTTGGCATCAGCATTTTTGAGGCACAGAAAAGTCTTCAAGCTCTTTTTTAAAGGCTCAGAAGATTCATGATAGGAACTACACCAAAACCACAAAAGGTATAGTGCAGTCTTTCAAGTACTTAGCTACTAATAACCACATGTCTATCCTCTGATTCTACTTGGCTGTAGCATAAATTTTTCAACTACTGTCACTACGTCCATTTTATTTGGTGTTTATTTTTCTGCTTCTTACATCTTGAGCTTGAGAAGGATTTCTGTGGAATCCAAGATAATATGAACAAAATTGTTCCACATCTTAATCCAGTTCTTAAAGTGCATGCAGTCATCTGAATGGCCATTGCAAAGGCAATTGTCATACTGACATTTTTGAGTATTTCAATCTCATGTTTGCATCTTTTAATAAGAAACTGAAAAAAAAAATAAAAAAGAAAACCAGATGCCTCTTCACAAGTACAGGTCATACCTTAGTATCATGACTCTATTATGTTAAATTACGCCTAAAAGTGAGAGGAAATTGTGGTAGTAATAATTATTCTCTTATTTGTGGATTAATGGAGGGTTGAGAGTTTGTAGTGAATCTTTTAGTAGCTGCTTTGTAGTGAAGCAATGCATGAACCACAAGTCCTTGTTTCTTTTTGGCTCTGCATCATTAAGTTTTCCACTAGTTTTTTGTAGATGGTTGGGCAGGTTTCAGACATTTTTATTGTGAATAATTACTTCAGCTAAATTAATGAAATTTTCTGCTTATGGAGACATAAGAAGAGATTTGTATGCTTCCACATAGATATCTTTTGGATAGATGGCTTTTTAAGTACCTTAAGATATCTGATGTAAAATCCAGTTAGCCATTTTGGATGTCCTGTAGAGTCTGAGACATTTGCACTGAGCAGGAATATCTGACAAAATACTTGCAAGAATCTCATGTTCTTTTGCAGACACAGAGAGACCCTCTGCTTCTCTTTAAAAATCTAATTAGCATGCTTTCTTCTGCTTGTCTCAAGAAAGCTTTTTTCTTTTCTCCTCTGCCTTTTCAACTTCTTCCCTGATTTGTAGTCATACCAGTTCTGCTTTCCTGTCTGCAAAGTCATAGCAGCTGCAGTGCAGAAAAGAGAATGCTAATAGAGGTTGTTAAAGTGTACTGTAACAGGTTCTGATTAAAAAAAAAACAAAACCAACCAAACAAAAAAACCCAACTCTACACTTCAAACACTATCTCACCCAGACTTTTGTTTCTTGAATTGTCACAAGGTGCCTGTGTTTATGCAATTGATTTTTTTCATTCTTAGTTTCTCAAAGTGATTTTGTACTCTGCCAAGGTGATTTAACTGCCTCCAAAAGTTAGGCTGCCTTCAGTTACTGCATTACCAAGATTAAAACGCTGAAGAAAGGACCTATTACAATGGTTTTTCAGCTCACAAGATAGAGCCTTGACTGCTGATACTCTGTCTTCTCTAACCAGGAGTTACCTGTGCAGTAACCTGGTCAAGAGTATGTTCATTATTTGGGTATTTTAGTAGCTTGCCTTTTATAAAGGCACTCATGAGTGCAAGATTATTATTGTTGGGTTTTTTTTAAGATGCATGACTTGGTCAAAGCTGTGAATTTTCATATAAACAGTAAGAAGAACTTTGCTGCTTAGTGACTAGATTTCAGAGCTATTCTTTAACAAAATTTCCTTATCTATGCAAGGCCATCTTTTCTTTACTCATATCAGGAGACAAGTGCTGGGAATTTCTGCCTGATTTTTTAGTACTGGAAAAAAAATGAAATATAAAACTGAATAGTTCTGTAACTGTAACTCTCTCTACCCATGAAGTCTCAGACTCCAAAATTTCTCTGTGAACAGTAATCCAGCTAATGTGTTTTGATTTTATTTTTCTTTTTGATGAAAAGGAAACATTTATTACTCTTAAGTGTTTTAAGGAATTATTTCAAAAGAAAGTAATTTTTACTTGCTAGAGATATATCTCAACCTTTTTTCATCTCAAGTGTCAGAAATCTTTGTGGTACCAGAAAATTGTTGTGGTAGAGACAGTGGGTTGTCTGACAAAATGCTGTTTGTTATGCATTGAGAATTTTCTTTAACTTGATGGTATATGAAGTAAAAGCTTGTTATCCTTTAATATCAGTTAGGTTGTTTAAATTGGTTTGAAATTTCATCTTGGAAATCTATGGTAACAGTCAAAGAATTTAAAAAAAACGCAGTTTGTTATTGCTGGCTGGTTTTGTTTTCACTTAGAAATAGGAAAAATTGAATTTAAGGAGAAATGGGTGGTACACAGATTGTTGTCTTCCCTACATAGTTACATGTACAGGGTGTAACAGTGACTCAACATGAAGAAACTACTGCTGTGGTACTTTGATGCATTTATGTTCATTGGACAGCTGTATGAACTGGAGAAACAAGATATGTTTTCATATTCACTGGGCAAGGAAAATAAAGCTTGCTTAAGGGTGAAACAGAAAACATAACCACCTAAAATTTATTTGAAAATCCGAATTAATTACAGTTTTTAAATGATCAGGTCATTCTTCTTTGGGGGAAAAATTAAGAAGTTCAGTCTAAATCAATCTCTTTAGTAAGTCATCAGGGTCAGCTTCAGATATGTGTTTTAAAATCCTTGGGTTTTGACCATGTTATATTTTATCTTCTTAGGAATGGCAAAATTCTATTCAGAAGAATGCAGGACTTGCATTTATTGAGCTCATCAATGAAGGAAGGTAATGAATTTTAAAGCTTTTGAACAAGTAGTCATTTTGCATTTATTCCATTGGGTGATAATACTTCCTCACCATCTGTTCCAAAATGATTGTGAAAAGGCAGTTTTAATTAAGAGATTTACTGTATACATACTTAATATAGTAAATATTTAATTTGGAAGTGTGTAAATTTTGAAACTTTTGTTTATTGACAGAAGGAAATAGAGTTCCTGTGAACTGTATATAAGTTTGGGGTTATTTGACAATTGAACCACCATTCTCCAGAGCAGCAAGGTTGTTTTACCCAGAGAGTCCAGGGAGCCCAATCTGTAAACCCATCTGCTGCTCCATCTGTTTTAGAAGCACAGCATTCATTTTACAGATGTACTTCTCTATACTATTATTTTATGATGAATTATTTTATCTAGAATTTCTGGTCCAATTTGAGTCCTCTAAAACATACATGACATTATATTTATATGAGCTTCCTTGCTTTTGCAAATTTTTGTAGCACTTTTTTATCAGTCCTCAAGTAACTTTGGTGTTGTGTCTATGTTAATTGTGTGCAGTGCTTGTCAGTACTTCCAGCCAGCAAGCTGGGCAGGAAAGCAGGACTCTTTGGCCTTCCTGCTAGTGGAGTACCCAAGACAAAAAGAGCCACTAGTGTAGTGTGTGTAACTTGTATTGGCCAATGAATTAAATCCATTTGAATCTGCATGTTTTGTTATGTGCAGCTAATGATGTTGTCATTTTATATGGGATTTCTTTTTCTCACCATCAGTATCTCATTGCCAAAGTGAAGTACCAAATCTTCTCTTTATTGTAGGATATTTTTTGTCTAGCTGGTATTTCAGTGGTTCAATCTTGCATTGATTTAAAGTGAAGTTTGCAAAACATCAGAGTATAGAAATATAGGAATATGAGTGTTCAAAAAACAGGAGTATGTAGCGTATTAGCTGATTTTTGGATGGTGTAAATTCTCCTAGATTCCCTGTGCACACTGAAGTTACACCACAATATAGCATAGGAAAGTTCTTCCATTGGAAATTCTCCTTGCTATGAAGTGTCAGTGTGAGTTTTTATACCATAATAGGTTTCACCTGAGTGGTCATCTACTGAACATTATACAATAAATATTACCTGACAATGAGCTGAATAGTTATAGTAAGGTTATGTTCTTGGATAGTAATACACTCTACTATTTTGACCTTTATTTTCTCAGCCAGGATATTGAGGTCAGATATTATTGCATCACAGCTATGGATAAAATTATCCCTATGAACAAATCCTACATCTGCCTATTTTTAGCAGTCAGGTATTAAGATACCAGTGTACCTTCTAATCCTCTAACAATGACTTTTCAAAGCAAAATAGCATTTAAGAACCACTGCTTAAGTCCAGTCAAAGGAATGTCTAATCACACTGTCTTTAGACATGTGATCCTCCATATACTTTTATCAGAAAGGTGTTTTAGAACCAGCGTATGTGCATTGCTAGAACACTTCTTTGTAATCAACGCATTTTTTTTTTTTAATTTACCCTTTTGGGTGTAAAGATAGCAATCCTTTAAGTGAAAATTGTTATAAATATTTATTCTGCTTAATAGCTAAACTTGTGAATGCAATTCATCAATCATAGCTAGAGAATGCAATTGTGCAGTTGTCAACAATTAACAGGACATAAACAGTTGATGAATGTGCAGCTGAATTAAAGTGCTCCCTAGGATAACCTGAAATTATAAACTGGATCATTTAAAGGAATCTAACAAAGGATCTTTATAATTAAAACAAAGCAGGGTTAATGGGATGTAAAATTGCATATAATCACTGTGCAATAATGATTGAATTTTAAATTATTTAAAAAGAAATGAAGACTAAGAATATTCTGAAGGACTTTCTGGGTAAGGTTTTGAGAGACCTGGGTAATAAATCAATAGTTTTAAGAAAGAGCTTTCTTTTGAGCATGGAGGAAAAGCTTTACATACCATGAAGAGGACCATAGGTTTTGTTAGATATCTATGTCTTAATATATAGATGCTATAAGGTGATTTTCTGACTACCTAACTTTTGGGGTTTTTTTCTTGAAATAATTTGGATACCTTTCTGATCCTTGACTTTATTAGAAATATTCTAAAATAAAATATTCCAGTTTAGTTGTAGTTTTTAAAAATATCTATATTCCTGTTACTTTAACAAATTGCTTTTTCATTTTAAATTGGTTGATTTGCTGTGTTTCTGTTTTTTCTTGGTTTAGATAATGTGTTGTTAGGAAGAACTGAACAACACATATTTGTAAAATTCAGTATACAAACACTGATACAACTTTCTAAAAATAGCACTATTGTAACTGCTAGTTAGTGTTTAGTATAACAAAAGGCCTGACTATAGATTTAAATTAATGCTTTCATATAATTCTGTAATATAACTGAAAGATTTAGTGGCGTCCTGGTTATGATCTTGAACTTTATGCTTCTTTTTGATCGTACTATGAATGTGTGATGTTAAGGGTATCACACATGTCAAGAGCTTCACTGACAGCAGTTTAATTAGGATTTCAGCTTTACATTGGGGTATACAAATAAGTAGGCTTCTTAATTTAAGAGCTGGTTGCGTCTGCAGTGTTGACTGTTAGAGGAGACATGAAAATACTTCTTTAGGAATGATGTGTGAGGAAACTACAGCCTACACTGAAGTGGAGTAGTGATGGATGAGGTCAAAAGAAAAGGGTGTACACTGACAAGAGCAAGAGATAAGATAGGAACACCCACCTCAAGCAAATATGCACACAAATGCATATGGCTTGGGCAACTAGGAGTAGGAATGACTGCACATATAATCACAAAACTATGACATCATTGAAATGAATGAATGAGATTTGATGAGACAGCCCACACTGCAAGACAGAAGTGCTGTGATAGACAGATACAAGGAAGAGGCAGAGAAAGCAACAGAGGAGTGTTGCCTTCTCTGTGAAGGAGAAGCTCAGATTTTTGGTTGACAGGCTAGTTGATAAGGACAGGATGAGAAGAGAGTCCAATAAGGGTGACATCATGGTAAGAGTTTGTTACAAACCACCCATTCAGGGTGAGGGAAAGGAAGAAGAACTCTCAACAATTCGGAATGAAAGAACCATTCTTTAAACACTTTGAAGAAGTATCTGGATCATAAACCCTATTTCCCCATGGGAATCTTTACACTTCCTGACAAACTCTGAAAGTGCAACAAAGTGGGATGCATATAGTCAAGACAATTACTAGAGAGTGCTGGGGATGACTTCTTGATGCAGAGTAAAAAAAAACTAAAAGCGACACACAGCTGGATCTGCTATTTACCAGCAAGCAAGAATTATTTTTGAATGTGGTAATTAATGGTACCTTTGGCTGTAGTTACCATGAAACAATGGTGTTAAAGATCCTGAGAAAAGTGAGGATGAAGAGTAGCAGAATACAGATTCCATGAGTGCACATTTTAGCTTATTCAGGAAACTGGTTGGTAGAATTCCATGGGAGTCAGATTTGGAGGTCAGTGTTGCTCTAGAAAGGTGGCAGGCTTTTAAGTACAGCATTGTCCAAGTGCAAGAACAGGAAGAAAGTAAATGTATCAAGACAGTGGTTTGGCTAGCCAAGGAAATTGCAGTAGATCTCTGATGCCAGAGCTGTACCATACAAGTTCGTAATACCTAATGAGGTACAGGTGATGGTAGTGAAAGTCCTTGGCAAGGTTTTCACACCGTGCCTCACAATACTCATGTATCAGAGTAGGAGCTCTAGATTCTGAATGGATGGACAAGTAAATAGGTAGAAAATTTACTACTTAAAGGGGCTCTGAGGGTTGTAGTTAATTGATTGTACCTTAGCTTGATGTTTTTGACAAGTGGGCTGTCTCAGGGATCTATCCTGCCTAAGAGATGGATGTTACAGATCATTATTTATTAGTCTTTCAGAATTGGCTTACTATCCTCATCTTCCATTTCCTTCCCTCTTTATGTTTTCACAACACTCAGCTCTTTAAAGAGATGACCTTTTTCCTTTCATTTAAAATATTTTTCTTTATTTTTTACAGAATTTCTTCATTTTAAATAGCAGGAGTAGTCATAATCATAATATAAATTTAAGGAAACACAAGACTATATTTAATATCAGATATAAAAGTGTAAACTTCGTTCCTGTAAGTTCATCTCTGTACCTAAGTCTGCTTTCTGCCTTTAGCCATGAAAATACACGCTTTTGCATATCCACCTACCTGGACCTCTGAGCATACTTAAAATTCACAGGAGGCCCTTTTCTTTTAAACCTTGTTTTGTTGAAATGTTTTGAATGAGTTACAGAATGCTTAAATAGTCTGAAAATTTGTTTGCTTAAATTTGGATGAATTGCTGATTAAGTCTTGAAAGAATTAATAAAGGATTAGTAATGTTACCTCAGCTAGGTTTGTTGGGTAGCTACAGCAAAATTCCTTTTGGACATCCTTTGTTGCAATGAGGCAGTGATATGTTTGGTTTGTGGCAAAGTAGTTCACAGTCATTATTCACTGTCTGCAATACTTAAATGTTTAGGCTCTATTTTAAAAGGTACACCTATAGTGCCACTTGCCATTTTCAATTTATGATGTGCATTTACTTCATCTTCAGTCATCAAGAATATTACATAGCTGAGGGCTATGAACAACATGCAGAGGATTCCTTTTTGATATGCAAAATCCAATATATGCAGATACAGTCAGAAAATAGCACTGGGGAAGCAGTAGCACTCAAATGCAATATACAAATAGGAACAAAGATGTTTGATTGTTCTGTATTTGAACAAATTCTCTTGGTTTATTCTCACCCTCACCAAGTATAACTTCTGATTGGAGGAGTCTTATATGAACTGAGTGGCTGTTTTACAGATATTTAGCCTACATGTCATCATCCTTTGGTAGGATTCCTGTCATAGATGCTTCTGTAAAACTGGGCACTGAACGGCTGTATTTCTACTCCAGCTGAGGCACAAGCTTGAGCTCCCTGTTTAGATGTGCTTTTTTAATAATCTCATATTCTTTACTACAGCTGTTGTCCTACCTCCAGCTGTCCTACCTCCAGAGTAATAGTCACTTTGTGTTAGACAAAGCATTGTTACGGTAACCATTGGTACTTGTGGGGTCAGTACAGCTGGAGTTCTTAGAACTGCTAGAGGTTTTGAGGTATCCTTTCACTTTCTAGTATTGCCTGATCAGGTCATATCTCAAAGGGAAGGCTGATTCTAAGACACGGGCCATCTCAGTTGTAACAGCTGATCTTGGATGTTTACTGGATGGTGACCATTTCAAAGAGACAGATTCCTCTCGATTTAGAAAATTTTTCTGCAAAAGAGAAAATCTTTTTGAGTAGTGGAATAGATTCTTTTTGTTCAACTCTGAGTTTCACTGAATCTGTTACAGCTTCTGTGGCATTTCTGAAGCATTAACAGTTACCCTCCATGATATTTATCTTGCCAGTGTGCCCATGTTGGACTCCAATAGCTGCTCTTTGCATGCTATAATTTCAAACCTTTTTCTAGAGAATTCGTTGCCATTGCTCTTTTACAAGAAATGAGACCTCTGTGTTAGACATTTACTTCTAAAGTTTATAGGAATTTACTTTCAAAGTATTTATAGCAGTGCTGCATCTCATGGAACTTCAAGCTCTTCAAGTTAGACTAGTTTATGAATCCTATTACAGATACCAAATGCAACTATAGGTTACATTTCTTACGAATGCCATTAAGGGGAATAATTGTCAAAACAACTGTTTGGTAAAAATGTGGCATATTTCCAGGCTGTTTTTTTGAAAAAAATAATCTATGGGCATCTGATAAAAGTAAGTCAGAGAAACATCTGTTTCTCTGGTCATGGGAGTTGGCAGAACTTCAGGAATGAGTAGAGAAAGCAAGACCTTAGCTAAATTATAACATGTTCATTTTGTAATCTGTTTTGAAAATTGCTGTTTGGGAATTATCTGCTTTTTTAGTTTTTTTCGAATGAAAGATTGGGTAAAGCAAACCAAATTGCTTTATCTAGCAGCATAACACTTATGAGCCCTCTTTTTCTCTGTGTGAAATTATTACTAGGAAGAACTGACTGCAGGATAGAAAAGTCAGTTTAGAATAGTTAGTGAGAATAGAGTTTTCATCCTTCAGTTCTGAAAGGTGTCCAAATAGCATCCCAATCCACATTCAGATGTATTGCAACCACTTTATGTTTTTCACATGTTTCAGGGACAGCTTGTGTCTTATCACCACCTCTATTTCCAAAACTCTAAAAAGTCCTCCCAGGCTCTGCCTTTTTATTTGAAGGACTTCAGGGAATGTGGAACTCCACAGTCCAGTCTTTTTAAACTCCAGTAAAACAGGGGCTTCTGATTGATTACGCATTTTCACAACTTGCTTTAACCTCTGGAATTTTAAGGTAATTTCACTGAGGAGAGAATTCAGGAAACGTAGCTCCATGGATTTAAAATAAGTACTCCCCCAAAATATTCACCAGTAACTCTTATTTATGAATTGGCATGTTCTGACACATACTCTGCCCCCAGTCTTCTGTCACTCCTAAACCTGAGATTCTTCCATTTTTTAGGTAAAAGAGAGCCAACCATTTACTCTCATTCCTACAGATACTTAAGGCCTGTCATGCTTATTGTAAAGCACCAGCATATCTTAATTCCAGTTTGTACTTCCATTTTCCATATGTTCTGCTGGAAAATCCACAGATATCTGTACAGAAGTATCATTTCTCTGTAGAAAGATTTGAGTCACAAGTGATTTCAGACTGCTTTGTTGGTGGATTCTGTACTGAAAGTCCTTTGATTCAGTGTGAAAACAAGTCAACCCTGTTTCCTAGGAAGGAAGCTTTAACTGTGGTTTGTAAATTTGTGGATGTTAATAAAAATCAAGCTTGTCTGGGTAAAGAAAAACCGTAAGTTACCAAGTCAGTGTTTAATCTCCACCTTATGCTGTAAGAATTACCACACAAAGACGATAAGATTTTTGCTGGTCATCAATTCCTGGTTGAGACCACTTAATCTGAGGAAGAACCCAGCAGCACATTTGGCTTTAATTTGGGTATGAGTTTCAGTGGTAAAACTGAAGAAATGGTCACACAGGATAAAGCCAAACTTTATTTAAGGTCAGTGTCTCTTTTCTTTTGGAAAATCATTAATTACTGGAAATGAGTATAAAAAGTGCAGCAAACCTATGGTGAAAATTTTCATACAACTCAGCCTTTTGGAAGCACTTCTTGGGTAGAGATTTACAAGTATGACCAGAAGGCCTGATTCATCATTGTCTCAACAGTAATTTAGCTACTAGGTCTTTTGAAGGTGGTGCTTGCTAAGATAGGATGAGGCTTTAGCAGGGTAAATGAGAACTGTGGGCATAACTCAGTCACAGTGATAAAGAGATCTCACTAAAAAACATGTTTGATTTCCAAAGGAGAGTAAAAATTCCATGGCTCTCAAATTTCAGATCATCTCTCTATATAGAAAGTAGAAAATATATATGCATCCTGTACGTCAAGCTCATTTTAGTGGGATTTGTCACTCCAGTACAGGATGATGGTTTAGGAAAGATACAGAGGATAGACTTTTCCTCAAAAGGGATTGCTCTGTAAAAAACTATAGATGGGAAACATAGTCAGGCAGATGACAGAAATATCAATCAAGATGTTATGGGTGGGTTTCAAACTTCCATTTGTATAAAAGGCAACGCAGGAAGAACCGTGCCTTGTCAGTAGTGCCGACAGAGACTTTCCACTGTGCCTTTTGTGACCGGACTTGCCTATCTCGCATTGGCCTTTTTAGCCAC
>JAWWEE010000001.1:50224660-50247503 GCA_035221455.1 Xenops minutus
ACCAGCGTGCTTGTAGCAAGCGTGGGTAGAGCCCTTGTAAATCTTCGTTCGCGAAGCCTAGCCATGATGATGATATAGTGTAAGGTGTTACATAAATATTTTATAATGTAACAGTACGTGGAGTTTGCCTTCTTGGAAGTATATGCTAAACACTACTGATTCATCTATTGGAAATGTCTGAACAGGTAAAAGACCAACTTATCACTGGATTTTTCTTCAGGAAATCATAGAATATAGGGCTAAGAAAAAGGGAAATACAATTCTAGAATTGTATCAGAAGAAGTATTTCCATTGGAACAAGGCAGAATTAATGTTACTATGTAAAGAGTGACTAAAACTTGTCTAAAATACTGCTGACAGCTTTGGGTATGCATTTGCAGAAAAGGTAAAATCAGCCTGTATTAGTAAAAACCTCTAATCAAATCTAACCAGCTGCTCAAGAATACTTTTTTTTAATCTTATGCCATGCATATGATGGAGTTAATAAGGACTTAGATAAATTGGTTAACATTCAAAGGATGAGGATATTATCTTGCATGTTTATCAGATGTAAACCAGTAGGACGGTACACTGAGAAGTGCTGTGTTTATATGAATTTGAGATTCAGAGTTAGCTGGCTATGTTTTAATGCAGATATAACAACAATAACACTTTTACCATCTTTTTCTTGATAGAAATGTAGTTTGAGAATACATGTTAACTTTCAGTTAGAAGACAAAATCAGTATCAAAAATTATTTTTAAGTAGGGTGTCTAAAATTGCAAAAAGTAAAAAGTGTCCTTGAACAAGTAGAGCAAGCACAGAAGCAAACACCTTCACAAAAATTTCTGTAAGACATTGCTTCCCTAACCTTGTAGTAGCTGCCTCTCAATGATAAGATGACACATTGTGCTGGTTTAAAAGTAAACCAGGTGGAGAAATGAACCCAACTCAAAAGAGATTACAAGTCAGAGTTACAATTTACTAAAAAGATTACAATAAATACAATCACACAGAGATAACTGGTTTTAACCCACAAAGAACAGATGCCCGACACCCTGGGGCACAAATAGAATGGTGTTTGTTAGCCCCTTTGCTGAGCACCACTTGGTCCCCCTGAGTGTAAAGTAAAAGGAAAGGAAATCTGTTGGTGGGGATGATAATCACAATTCTGTTGAAGTAATGATTGTAGTCTGGTAGAGAGTAGCAGTCACCGTCTTGTTGAAGTTCTGGTCCTCCTGTGGATCTGATTGGTACTGAAGTCCAAAAATTATGTATGCTCAGATTCAGCTGGGAATGCCCAGTACCTCCCCCAGGGTGGGGAGTTTCACAGTGGGTGATTTAACTCTGTGAGTTCATGGGATATTTTTAGAATCATTGATGATCTAGGTGATTACAACTGCCTGTTGTGCCAGTCCCTAATGGCCCATTACCAGAGATGACCCCTCAGGCTGGGTGTGGAGTTGCTGGTGCCTCCCCAGAGGCATCACAGCTGAGTCATTGGTGTAAAGACAGAAACATTTCCATGCCTCTCAGAGTTCTTTAACACCTGGTTTGTAGTCCTGCAGTCCTGAGCAGCTGCTGAAAATGACCCATTATTAACAGCCCATCAGAAATGGCACAGAGGGTGTGGAATACACAGTTCTGGTTATACACACATAGTAATAAATTGGTCTTATCCCCTAGGACACACATTTAATTCTTTTAGTTTATTATGCTTCTGTTTTCAGCCCAATATTATTGCACTTAGGAAACAAAACATCCAGGCCAAGGATGTTTTCAGGCATTTTGGATGTATGCAAGGCTTCTAAATGATGGCCTTTCCCTTTTTTTCAAAAGTCTTATATTTCTGACAAGTGATTTTAATACCCATGTGATTACTAATGGTCTTCTAGATGCAAAAGCGTAGTTTATCTAATCTTCAAAGTTCTATCTTAGGTGCATACAAGCACCTAAGGGAAGTGAAACACAATAAGTCCCTTATTAGCACACACTGATGCAAAGTTATTTAATGATTATATAATGTTGATAGGCTGTGGCCTCACTTTGATCATAATACAAATTTGTTAAGGAATATACAATTTTTCATCTTGAAGAAATCGCAATCAGTGATAGAGATACGAGAATGCATGAAACAACTAGCAAGACACAGTTGAAATAATACTGACATATGCCATAGATAAAACTTTTGACAATAAACAAAAAGGATGACAACAAGTATGTCTGTACTTTTAAATGAAACCAAGTAGCTTGGTCTTGCCTATGTTCATCCTGCTGGTTAGCACCTGCCAGAGCAGAGCGTCTTCATTCATCCTACACAGCACTTAATCCAGTTCTTCCCTGAGGCCTGTGTGGTTCCTGCTTCACCTTAAGATATCATTATTATTTTGTCTGTTCAGTTCAGATTGTTTGGATTAACATGAGAACTACTCCCTTGAATGATGTGTGTGCTGGGGTATGGTGTGAAAACACCTGTAGAACGTTCTTGGGTAGCATTGGAATGAGTTTAAACTGAATAGGTTTCTTCACTGTGTCTTTGGACAATGCCTCTATGTTTTCTGGATTGGAGTGAGCCAAGAAATTGAGTGGGGGCTCAGCTAATGATTTTAATGCTGTAGGCAGTCAGGACACAGTGCTCAGGCATGTTCTTTAATCACCTCTTATTTGTCATCTCCTTGACTTTGGACAGTTTAGACCTTTGACATTTCAAGGTTACCTGAAGTATGTCTTAGTTTGACTCATGTACTGTCCAAAAGATGCAGCAACTCCAAAGTTATTTTCAAATGCATCAGGGCTGTCAGCCTCTGTATCAGAAAGGACCATTAGAGGAGTGGGAGGTAAAGCTGGGGTCACCAGCAATTTCAGCCAGCTGACTTGAATCTGCTGCTGCCTGTCTATAAAAGTTTTCTTATTTTCCCTGTGTATTGGCAAGAAGTTTATTTATAATTCGTGCAAATTAGTGTTCTCTGGGGATCCATTCAAAGTCCCTTTGTAGGAGCACAAAACAGCACAGAGAATGTGAACACTTCCTACCACAGATAAATACAATTAAGATGAATATGATATTTATTTATCATTGCTCATGAACAGAGGTAGCTTACATTTTTTTGTATTTGTTTGTTTTGTGGGTTTTGTTTTTCTTGGGTTGTTTATTTGTTTGTTTGGTTTTGTGGTATAAAAACTATGTCCACATGCCCCAAATAATAAACTCAGTGGATTTAAGTTAGTCTTCATCTTTTCTCACCAGGTTCTTGGTGGTAGGGAAACCTATAGCCATTCACCTAAAGCCACTCGGAACTAGAATTCTTGTCTGGACCACAGCTGGACCATTTGCACTGTGCTCCATTTATTCCATGGCTTGTTCATTCAGCAAAGAATGTGCATCTTTGACACTTGAAATCTGCGTGTTCAGTTTTGAAATCCTAGCTAGTTGCTTCTAGGCCATTAATGGCATATGGAAAAGTTCAGGAAGACCTGTGATGCAAAAGGTAGTGTTAAACACTCAATTCTTCATTTTAGAGAAGCTTGTTTACGTCATGAATCACAGAATGGATGATGTTGGAAGGGACTTCTGAATGTCATCTAGTCCAACCCCCTGCTAAAGCAGGTTCACCTAGAGCAGGTTGCACAGGATTATGTCCAGACAGCTTTTGAATATCTCCATAGAAGAAGACTCCACAACCTCTCTAGGCACCCTGTTGCAGTGCTCTGTCACCCACAAAGTAAAGATGTTTTCCTCATGTTCAGTTGAAATTTCCTGTGTTTGTTCATGCCCATTGCCCCTTGTCTTGTTGCTGGGCACCGCTAAAGAGCCTGGCCCCATCCTCTTGACACCCACTAATGTTCACTCATAATCCACATCTGAGGGCAATTCTACACTTACCTCTTAACAATAAAAATCTGAACACAACAATAGTAAAATACTGAAGCATATCTTCCAAGAGGGTAGATTAAAAATAAGGCTAAATTTTGAAAACTACAATGTAGACTACTTTAGCCTTTCAGCTTATAGTTTACAAAAAAGCTTTTTCTTTCAAAAATAACAAAGAAGTAGATATAATAAAAAGAGTTATTAAAAGCATGAATATCCAATGTGAAACCTTTATCCAAGCTTGTTTATCTCTAAACAGAGGCCCAACATTTATGCCTTTCCTTGCTAAATATTAGCTCAGGGTAAGTGATTTGCTTCCCTCACAAATGGTAGAGCACACCAAAGAAGGCAAAAATAAGAGTCCAGATCTTTCCTTCATACAGGTGTAAGGTCTGGTAATGATGTCTTTAATTTCTAACAACTTTAATTTCTGGTGCTTCTAACAGGAAACACCAAGTTTAGGGTGATATTTGCTAGAAATTTCATATTCTTAATATAAGAAACTCTGAAGTTGTGTATTTCCGTGATGGTGCAAGAAGGAAAATCCCAGACTGTGTTCCCACTTGACACAAAAAGAAACAATTCTTCCTGACCCTGAACAGACCTGTCAGATCATTTCATCCTACCAGATATTTCTTCCCTGCTGATAAAGAGACCAGAATAATTGTTAATAGAATGGTCAACCCTAGATATGGACTATAGGGACAGGAAAGCAGTTGCTTCCATTCTTGCTGCCCAATAAGACATTAGCATTTATAACAATGCAGTGTTGCTTATGATGCAGTTTTGTTATGCATCTCATGCTATTTTGTGGTCTTTGCAAAAGTCTTAATTTAAGATGTATGACTGTCTTCATTCTCAGTCCAGTCTTAATCTATTTTTATCTTCTTTTAAAGTAAGATTTATCTAGTTCTGGTACCTTGAAAACTTAGAAACATGATGCACCTTTCACTCTAGTGTTTGAAAAACATAGAAGAACTACTAATATTACCTTGCAATTTTAATAGAATTTTAGATCTTCAGTAATCTCATGATTTTTTAAGACTGAATTTGGAATACTTCTATTTAATGATAGAAAGGTATGAATAAGAGTTTGAACACTTGTCTACATTTTTTAAATGATAGTGCATTACTCATATTGAGACTGTTGTTAAAAACATACTTAAAATATAATACTTCTATAAAGAACTTTTCCCTTCAATAATAAATAGAAATATTTTTTTATGTTTAATGTAATTTCTTTTTGCTTTCACAACTGCAGATAAATTTGTATGAAATGAACTTTTCATGTCAACTAATTTGACAGTTCAAGGACAGTAGTTTCATTAATTTTATTTTTTTCTATTTTAAGTAAATCTGCTGAAATAGTTTGAAGTGCATAAAATTCAAGGGCTGATTCTGAATTTTCTTATTTTAGATTATTATGTCATGCAATGAAAGACCACATAGTGCGTGTTGCAAATGAAGCAGAGTTTATTTTGAACCGACAGAGAGCTGAAGATGTCCACAAGCATGCTGAGTTTGAGGTAAGCCTGAGAGTTGCTGCGTTTCTCCCTCTCTGTTTTCACTCAATTGTCACCTAGACTGTAACTCTGTTACAATAAAGGGTTTTTTTTTTCCTTCCAAGGAAGGAATTTACATTGAAAGCATTTCACAACTAGTTTTTAAAAGCTTTGGTAAATGTCAAACACAAGGCATGGGTTTAATTTCTCATCTTGTCATTGAAATTAATCAAAGCATTTACAGCTTGAAGAAAAGCCTTAATCGGAATGTCTAATCTGATATGGCAGATCCTTAGGTTCACAAGGAACTTTTCTGATTTATTGGAAAGAGTAATGCAAATCACATTAGTAACTATTTTTGTTGAATTTTATCAACAGAATATATGAGTTCAGTAAGAAAGCAAAGCAGTTAATACACTTACAGTACTTCATGAAAAATAAGAAATAGAAATTTTTATTAAACAGGCAGTCTTTTAAGGTAATTTTTTAAAACATTTTGAATTTTGGAGCACTTTAGAACATTCTCTTGCTGTAATTTATATACTGAAATAGGATATTGCATGTCTTTCATGATAGTTAGGAATCATTGGCCATTGACAATAAGATTGTGTTTAAAATGGCTAATCTTTTTCCTTAGGAAGAAGTAACAGAGCAGCTGACTGCCATACCTCTTTAATGTCTATAATTCTTATTCTTAAAAGGAGTTAACACTCAATTATGTTTTTCATCAATGAGTGTTGCAGTATACAATTTAAATTACTTTACTTGAAAGTGATCCAAATGTAAAAAAAAAATTCTGGTTTAAAATGTGTTCAGTTTAACAGGTTTTTAAATATTTACACAGATGAATTTTTTTCCTATTAAAAAAATATTGCAAAAGTAATGGAAAAAGTTAAAAATTTCATTTTCGACATGACTTTATGGGTTTGCACAAATATAGTGCAAATGTTTTATACAACATTTCAGTATCACTGGTTTTTATTATTTCCAAACCTGCCTTGTGTTTGCATACATTTGTGTAGATGTAAGTATAAATGTGCAAACATACATTTCCACATCGTAATGTTCAAGTGTCCTAACATTAAGATAGACTGACTTAGTATCGATGATAATAAATAGCTGTATCAATTTATTCATCTGTCAGAAAATGTCAACAAGCACCTGGTGGCTAGAAATAGGATCCAGTAATCTTGGTTTTGATGAGGTTTTTATCTCCTTGAAACAGCTCTCTTAAATGTGCACTTTGATGTACTAGTTCTGGTGCTCCTTGACCTAGCTGAAAGGTGTGAGACGCAGAGATATCTGTTGTCATTTTGAATACAAGTTACCTTTACTTCATTTTGTCAGAGCAGACAGCAGACACTTGTCATATGGGATTGCAACAACTTTATTACCAAGCTTATACTGGATATTTTGAACATAGATAAAATCAGATTTACAATTAAGTATATGTCAGAGTGAAGTTTCATATTGCCTCAACAACAAATAACATTTGATATTTATCAGAGCATCATGCAGTAACCTAAGATGACAATGGAAGATTGAGTTATCTGCTCTTTGAAGAATACATTGAGGTATAAGATCTGTCAGAACTCTAGACAAAATGAGAATATTCAATTAACTTCCAGCTTCTGTTAGCAAATAGGATTTAGAATATTAACTAAATTCCCTAAAGGAATAGTCTTAAGTCAGTCTTATTGTCTGGTAAAGAAACCAACATTTTTCATATATGAAAATTTTCATTACATTTGTCACCTGAAAAACCTCAGATAAACATTTTACATGAGTAGGATAAAAACTGCAAGTCATAAAAGAAAATCATGAAGTGTAGACTATGTTAAATGTGAAATTTCCCTGTACTTAAATAAGATGATGGTTAAAGTCTGAAAGAATGTTTTATATATTGTCTTTAATAATGGTGTGAATAGAACTGAACATTTTATTTTTCATCCTACTTGAAAGCTGTAGGGACAAAAAGATTTCTGGTAGTTTTCTGTTACCTAATTGTAAAACTGTCATTTTGTTTAAATAAACTGTTTTGGTATATGTTCTGGGATTTAGTACATGTTAATAATTGCTCTCAGCTACAGAAGTGGGGGAATGTTTTATTTTATTTTGACCCTTTAAACTTTAATTGAATCATTATGGGTGAAATTATTTGGTCTGAGCTGCACCAAGTTGCTCTGTCTCCTGCATAGTGGGAAGGCTGTGGACCAGCATCTAAATATTATCCTGTGACTCCACTCGTAGTTAGGGCCAGGGAATTCCTCCCAGAATAGGTGCTTTACAGTTAACTTTCATTTTGTTAACCTTTATAATAGTTCAGGAAGAAAAATGAAAATTTAATTTTACTGTCCAATGAGCTGGTGAAATATTAACCTCATTACTAAGGCAGATCATTGTACTAATTGGTGCTTCCCTGTACAAGAAGATAAATTGAAAAATGAATTAACCCTTTATGGATTTGTGTAACCATTGTTCTTTTCCAGATAGATTACTTGAAATAGTGTCTGTAAACACAATAGAAAGACCAGTGTTAAAATCTTACTGAATGCTAATGTGATCTATGCTAAAAAGGTACCATGCAGAAATGCAAAGAATAAAATACAATATAGTATGAGGTTAACTTAATTTTAATTGCTCTTTTGAAAACTAGAAAATTGGATTCTATTCAACATTGTGTTATAGCACTGAGTGTTGGTTAAATGTGCACAATAACTGTGAGTGCAAAAATGCCTCTTAAAAGTTTTTTTTTTTTTTTTAAATTAGCTGTTCTGAGAATAATCTAGCCTTTTTTATTTATATCTAGAAAATTATATTATAATGGATTTATTTTATTTACTCTGGCTGCATTCCCTTCCTTTAGACATTTTGAAAGAATTCTTACTAAGAAGAGAAATTGAGTTTGAAGTTAATATTATTTGGAGAAATGAAATGGGAAAATATTGTGCTCATTATACCTAAAGAAAGGATTTATCAAAACAAAAAACACACTGTAGCATTTTGACGGTTTAGAAACAAATTTTTCATGAAGGCAAATAACCACAACATTTATTTTAGAGGTATTTTTGTCTTAAAGAAAACATTATGAAAATATTAGATCTTTTTCAGTTTGAAAGATAAGCAAGTCTAGTTATCCACTAGGATTTTTAGAAGTAGTAGTATGTTATGAAAATTATTCATGTTGTGATATGAAATATGAAATATGCTCCTCAATTTTGTAGTTAAAGAAGTTCCCATTTAGCACCATTAGTAATAAAATAAATTACTTTTTAATTTCAGATCTTAGTGTAATTTAAAAATCAACACCAGTGTACATAACTTTTACTTGCATATTATGTTATGTATGTTACAGCTGTATTTGATACCTGAGAACACATGAAACATTTCCCATGAAAAGCTAAATTTAATGCGTATCCATGGTGAAACATATCTACACAGAGATATATGGCTAAATGTTTTTAATTGCAATTCTCAAGTATTTGGCCTTGGTATTTCATTTTTTGCATGTTCTTTGTGCTTTTTCATGGATAATATATAGGAATAGAACCATTTCAATTGAATGGTATGACCTTTGCAAAGCATTTTAATGAGTTTTTGTCATATTTAAAGAGTTTTAGTAAATAATAATTTTAAGGCAATTCTAAATAGACTATCTTTTATGAAGTGGATGTGCTTCCCTTCCTAGTCGCAGTGTGCTCAGTATGCTGCTGACAGAAGAGAGGAGGAAAAGATGTGTGATCACCTCATCAGCGCTGCCAAGCATCGAGATCATGTTACGGCCAACCAGCTGAAACAGAAGATACTCAACATACTAACAAACAAACATGGTGCCTGGGGAGCCGTTTCTCACAGGTAAGTTGCAAATGTCAGATGTCTGGGATTTTAAGCATTGCTTTCAAAATCTAAGAGAACCGAGCATGATATAACTGAAATAATAATGTATTAGGAGCTTTGATAAATGTAGCATGGGTAAGGCTGAACATGACCAAAGTGCAGCTCAATTCTGCAAGTACTCCTGTTAAAAAAAAGTTTAAAAAATATATACTATCTATAATTTCTTCTGTATGCAACTGATGCGGTTTTATTCAGAGCTGTATTGAGTACTGTTTTTGAAAGTTCATTCTGTTCAAAGGTGAAATGAAGTAATTTCATAGATCATGCCAAAAATCAGAGCCTTACTGTTCTGAATCACAAAAATAGCCAGCGGCTAAGGTGCTGACCCTCATGTGGAAGAGTCGAACTGAAATTGCTCCTTTCCTTCATTCAGAGCAAGGTCTTGAACCTGGGTCTGTCATGTAAGTGCCCTGTCTGCAGTAGTAGAGACTGCCAAGTCTCTCTCTTGTTTGTTCATTCTAGCCACAAATACTTGATTATTTATTCAGAGTGTAACAAACGAAAGAAATCAAGGAAGTCCTGCTCCCAGATACCCAAAATTTTACTGCTTGATTTTCTACTTAAATCCTATTTAAGTCTCCTCTGTGTCAGGCAGAAAAGAAGAGGAAGTTCCCTTTTAGTTCTGAAAAACCTTTTCAGTAAGAAACTAGTTGAAGTGGATAGACTAGTACAAAAGCTTTTCACTAGATAAATATTCCATAAAAATATATATTTTTTGTTTGACTACATATATACATTAATAAATACCACATATACTGTTCATTCTTTTTGTAATTCTGTCTAGGTTGTTCTTGCAATTAAAAAAAGTTGTTAAAAAAATCTGAACATTTTCATGTTCATTATTCTGACATCTTCTAAAGAAATTGCTCTTTCCTGGATGATGATGATGTATTTGTTTTTTAAGGTGGTAGAAAGTGTGCAAATTCAGTCTTACAGAAGCTCTGTCATCTAACACTAGGGACATTCCGGTGGAAATTACAAAAATGACAAGTAGAAAATTGTGATATAGTTAATTCAAAGCAGGCTTAGTCCGTAAGGAATGCTTAGGTTGTCTTTACTTGAGGCTTAAAGCTATGTATCTGGAGAGTTGAGCATGATGAAAATAAATGCCATTTTCAGTCCTTTTAATGGCTTTGAATAATGAATAACAATTTCCGAATAATGTTGTTGCTCAAGTTTGTGAATGGCTGCGTACACTTTGCAGGATTAAATCGTTTCCTGGTCACTAACTTTTCCAGGAGACCGTCTCTTCCTAGGGCCACATAACTTTTATCTCCTGAATTGTTCATGGCATTCTAAAATGGCAATAGTCCACTGCTGCAGCTTTTTTTCCTCTTAAGCCCATCATAGTTTTTGATGGGCCATAACGCAGCTTGACCCTTGTGTCAAACCTATCAAATTTCTTATATCAAACAAAAGAAACTTATTTTATCCCTGTTGTGCCACTTCCCCAGCATGTCTGCTTCTCAGTTACTGGCAGGGCTTCTTTTCTGTTTGGGTGCTTGCTGTGTTAGGTGCAGCTGTTGCTGGATTGTGTTTTAGCTGCAGGCAGCTGCTTAACCCGGAGAACAGGGGACATGATGACAGCACAAGGTCTCTAAGTGGGGTTCCCCATTTGCAGAAGCTAGCTGGGAAGCAAACGGCCTTGCACTGCAGGTTTTGCCATGTATGCCATGGCAACTTTGTGATCCAGCACACAAGCACACCTTCTGTCATGAGACCTAGTGGACTGTGAATGGGAAGGACTAGGATGACAGCAGGGAGAGGAAGATGCCCATTGGGATAGCTTCTGAGCCTTGTTAGGGACTGAGGTCACTGATTCTTAGTGGGCATATCTGAAAGGCTTCAAGGGCAGAAAATGGAGAGAGGTTTCATTAAACTCCTCAGGTATAGAAGGCAAAACCTGGTGTTATATAGGTATCTCCTTCAATATTCTTTATATGATGGAAATTGAGATGGGTTCCAAAATCATACACGTCTCTGGTCTTGGCTGGCAGGAGACAAAACAGAACTCAAATCTCTGTTTTCAGTTCCTGATGAACAGTTACAGCATTAGCAGTTTCTTTATAGACTGTGCCCTGGGAGATGCAACCTAACTAGAATAAAGAGTTAGTTTAAAACAAAACAAAACAAACAAACAAAAAAAACCCACCAGGTTGTCATGCTAGACCTCTAGACCTCTGTAGTGATTCCATCATTTCTATCAGGGAAGGTGTTCCCACTTCTGAAGGTGCACTGCTTGGTCTTCTGTTCACCTTGGGAGCTGAAGAACCTTCACTGAAATGGTGAATTAGAGATTCTTCTCAGGCCTAGAAGGGGCAGGGGAAGAAACAGGCAGCCACTTCTGCACAATAAGTGCTTGGGCAGTAGCAATGCCTTTTGACATCCAAAATGGATAAGACAAGTAAGAAAATATTTGGGCAGACATGAGTGTGATTCTTCAAAGCTTCAGTTCTCTACTGCATGCACAGCTCTGCTCCTGCTTTACTGATAGTTGTAGCATATAGTACATATACATAGAATCATAGAATCATTTTGGTTGAAACAGACCTCTAAGATCATCAAGTCCAACCATTAACTGAACACTGTCAAGTCCCCCATTAAATTATGTCCCTAGGTGCCACATCCACAGTCCTTTAAATATCTGCAGGGATGGTGACTCAACCACTTCCCTAGGCAGTCTGTTCCAATGTTTCACAACCCTTTTGGTGAAGAAATTTTTCCTGGTATCCAAACTAAACCTCCCCTGGCACAGCTTGACACATTTCCACTTGTCCTATATGTTTTTATTTATTTCTTCTCAAGACAAACAATTTTTAACTTCTTTAACATTGGTGCTCATGTTACAAAATATTACAGTCTCATTTTGTCAAAGGTGACTCAACTGTAGAGAAAATTTTTCCTTGTGTTTGAAGATCAAGACAATGAGCTTGTAAGCATCCCCAGTTTTTGTGTCTATGTCTGCAGAAAGCAGCAACCATCATTGACTATTCAATCTGTACATGCTGCAAAGTTTACTCTGCTCATTAAGAAACAAAGAGACTATTAAGAAACACAGAAGACCAGTACTGAGAGAAAAAACAAGAGGTCTGATGAGTGAAATTCTATAGTATTTGTAAATTATGAAATTTAAATATATTATCATAAACTCCTTTAAAAACCTCAGAAGAAATAAGAATGGAGTTGAATGGTGTGAGTCAACAAAATACCATATGAAGTCTTCAATTCAAGTTAGATTATACCTACATGTAGATAACTTAAATAAAAATTGCATAAAATCAGAGGTAACTTGCATTTCAATTAACTTCCTAATTATCTATGAATTTATGAAGGTGAAATTAATTATAGGCAGTGCTCCACAACTTGAATAAATGCCTACATAGTAGCAATGTACAACCAATCCCTTGCAATACATTAATAAATCAGTAGAGTTTGAGTTGATATGAAAACGCCTTTACTCTTTCATCTCCTTCTGACTAGGAATGGTAAATAACAGTTTTGGAAAAAAAGAAAAAAAAACACTCTAGTTTTTATTGCTTGCCAGTGCTGACTTCTTTCCTCCTTCACGAGTGTTTTCCCTTTATATCTCAAGGGGAAAACCAAAGTTCTTTTGCTCACTTTCTTGCAAATGTGAGCATCAACTCCTTTACAACAAACAAAAACTACTGAATCATCTGACTTGCCTCTACATATATCAGACAAAGAATAATAGATTTCAAAATAAATCTCATTATTTCATTATAAATCCTGGTTTTGCTCTTAAACCAAACTAATTCTGTTTTTCACATTTTGGCAATTTGACACTTTTAGGCATCTTCATGATAGCTTACCCTATACGGGCTGGTTTTCCCTTTTTTAATTTCAGCATTATACTAAAATTAGAATTCTGCAGGGTTTTCCAATTCAGATGAGAAATTGATGACTTGGTTATTTCTTTGATGTATTGCCACGTATTGAGAGTGAATATACAGCACTGAGCTCAGGAAGAATCAGAGTGTTTCATAGCTTAGCATTCAAAGCTTCTTTAAGCCAGCACTTACCCTTAGCTTTTTTCAGGGTTATAGTTTTCATGTCACAACATATGCTTCCTTCTGTCTTCTCTGTCAGCTTCATATGGTTCTTCTCTTTCTCCCCATCTGCTTCTCTCCCCATACACATCTTTCTTGAAAAAAAATAATATTTAGTGAAACTTGTCTGTACATACAGTTCAAATTCCTTATCAGCCATATGCATGCATGTGTTTTAGGCCATAAACTGTTACTGTCTTACTTCAGCTTCTTGGTTTTATCAGATATCTCAACTTTCAAAAACTTTTATTCAAGAATCCTGTATGTATAGCTCTACCATACAATTTCTATAGGCTTGAGGCAATCTAGACCAATAAAAAGAATTCAGAGTTCCAATTAGTGTTCTAAATCTAAATATGAAATACTTATGATAGGTATTTTCACATGTTCAGTTTTGCTCTTCACAGGAGGACTACTATAATGAGAAAAATTACGTTTAAAAATGAGACTTGATTCTCTTGCTTTCTGGGATTTGATGAAGGAGGTTCCACCTACGTTAAAGCAGCTTTACCAAAGAGCAAGTATACAAGGGCTTTTTCTGTTCAAATCCATCTTTGGTTAAACTAGACACCCATAACAAATTAATCATTCATGGTGGAGGGCAGAGCTGTCAAACTCATTCTGTGGTGAAGACCAAATTCGTTGGGGGAGACAGGCTTGAAATAAAAAGTTTCTTGCCAGACAGCTAGTTTTGCCTCTCACGACAACATGTGCATCTGCAGGGATTGGGTTCTGCTGGGGGCCAGGGGGCTGAGAACAGAAAGAGAACTCTGCTTTCCCAAGCCTATGGGACTTGGCAGTTAAATAAGTTGATTCTGGGACAACACTACTTCTAAACCAAATGTTTCCAGTTTACAGCAAAGGAGACCCATTTGCAGGAATGTAGTAAGAAGTTGTTTCCCTTACAGCCAGCCTCTGACTCCATCTCCTTACTAGCAACTGTCTTAGGAAGTTCAGAGAAACACAGAACCTATCCTGTCCCCCACTGCAAATCAGCTTCATCTGCTTTAGCTATTCATTCACTTCTGGCTCATTTTAACTGCTAGGCATAAATTACAAAGGGAGCTTTAGAACAGTGGAAAAGATGCAGGACCAAATCCTGTCTGCTGGATCCAGAAGCATGTTTGACATGCCCATTGTTAGAGGGCCTCTTAAGGTTCTGCATTTTTCCACTTTCTCTGTAAGAACTATGAATTTTCTATTGCCGGAATTGTTGGAATCCTTTTCCTCTGCAGAATATATTTTTCCAGATTGGTCTGATAGAGCTACATGCTTTAGCTTGTTCATTAACTATCCTGTTAAAAGTTCCAAATATTTAGTTCTGAGAGGATTTCATCACAACAAAACATTGAGAAAATGCTTTTCTGTCTTCTGTTGTTTTTACTTAGCTGCATTACTTGAGATACCCTGAGATCAGCAAATGTGTCAGCAGCATTCACATTTTCAGTCCATTAGTATTATAGATTTCAATCCACTTTCTAATTTTCTTAACATGCTTTCAACTTGTGGCTGCTCCTGCTGTTCTGCACCCATTGCATACCCTCTTTCTTCCTCTCTCCCTGAATGCTTACCACTGTGGTGGAAGGCAGAGACTAATTGAAGGAGTTCTTGCTAATGGTGCTGCGGCATTTGACAAGCATGGTGGAAAAAGGGAGATAGAAGAATTCTGTATCTTTTTCTAGGGTGCTATTTACAGCATGGAGATACCTGCCAAGAAAGGAGTATTGTATAACCAGAGACAAGCTGTACAAGTGATTCATAGTTTGCTTATGTGAGATTTATTCAGTTCTGTATTTGTGCAAGGTTACTCAGTTAACTGTTTTGAACTGTGGTGCTGTTCTGTGGATTTTTTCCCACATCTGGAAGAAACCTTCTAAGAAAATATTTTCTTTGGAAAGAGGTAGTGTTTTCCAATGTTGAGAAACACATGGTACTTAGGGAAGACTTGTTCAACATGTTCAACTCTACGGAAAGACGTGTTTACTTCTAGGAAGTACAGTACATTGTATTTTGTATTAAAGAAGGAAGGCTTCTTTATTCTCTTTCATATTATTACTTGTGCACTGCAGATTTTTTTCCTTCTTTACTGTTTTGTTTTTCTTTTTCTATTTTGCTTCAATATGTTTTCTGTTTCTGCTTAAATTTGGTTTTCCCCTTTTGTTGCATGGGAAACACAAAGAGGAAAGTTTTGTGAATTTTGATTTTCTTTAAGTCTTAGGAACAACAGATCTTTAGATGTTAACTGGAACAGGTTTTCAACTGGAACGGTAATCAGAATGCAAATCCAAATTGCATACAGTCAATTTACCATGTATGTTGTGACCAGTTTGTTAATCAGTTTGCACCTGCTGAAGTCTAGCCATAGAGCTAGGCTGTGCATGCACATGCAGCCATTCAGCTTCTAGGATACCAGTCACAAGAACAGCCACACTGGTTCAGACCTGTGGTCCATTTAGCCCTGTAACCTGTCTTCAGCTATAACTGAATGATTAAGAAAAAGAAAGACACGACAAGTATTAGATGGATAAGTCCACCTAATACTCACTCAGACTCCTTGAATTTTCAGCATAGGACTTCTCGAGGAATCTCAAATTCAGTCAATCTTGATTTTGAAGTTTCCATATCTCAGTAAGACTTCAATGTCCAGCTGCCTTTCTTCATGTTTTTCTCCTACCAGAATGGACTAACAGTTGCCACTATTGGACAAAGTTCCTAGTATCTGTGCTCCTTTCTCTGCCTCCAATTTAAATAGAAGTAGAAACTCAGGAGAAACCATGAGGGAAGAATTTCTCATTAGGCAGATAACACTTCCTTCACATGATTAGAATTTTTTCTCACATCTGTCTAGTAATACCTGTGCAATATAGCAGTGGATTTCCCATCTTTCCCATATGTAAGAAGAGAAAACAAAGAAGAAAAAAAGAAAAAAAGCCATAGATTAGAAACCTGAATAAAAAAATTGTATGCTTCTATGAAGGCCTTATTTGCTCAGAAATGAAAATTTTATGATTCACCCTTTTGTTTCTGACATAAAATGGGTGAGAAAGATCCTATTTTTCAGTCAGAGTAGGTTGCCTTAGTACTATTGCAATCCAGGGTTCTTTCCTATGTGATGCTTCAAGTAGATTACAGAAGGTGAATGTGAAGCTGTTTTTCTAAGAGAAACATCTGTAGTGTTGTGATAGACTTCTCACACATTTTTTGTTGGAAACATCAGAAATGCAAAGTTTAACCAGAAATGAAAACCCAGAGAACAATTTTGATTCTCTCTGTCTCAAAACCTTAATGTCTTGTACTTTTTTATTTGAAATGTATTTATGTCCAGCCATGCTACTGTAAAACACATTGCGACATTCAGGAAAGTTTGGAAAGGAACTGAAAAGTAAATCATCTTCAGACACTGAGGAAGGTATAGCATGGTACATCCCAGTCACATGCTTTGTATCCCCCTTTCTTTGCAGGGCAGGAGAGTGTAATTCTGCAGGTGCCTCAGAAAACCTGTTCCCTTTCTTTGAGAGATCCATAGTTCAATTTGTATGTGCATTATACTGTCATTTTCTTTGCTAAAAATTAATTTTACCTTTTAGACTTAGCCCTTCTATTAGTTTTCTCTTCCTAGTTCCTTTTTCTTCATAGCAATGTGTAATCAGCTAAAATATGTAATAGACTAATCTGTTTTTCTTGTCTTAGTTGCTAGGTTGTTTTTTTTTTTCTCCTCCTCGTCTTCCACAGGGGGGGAAAACCAACCTTCATGATGGTTTTTTTTCCCTTTTCCCTTTTTTTTTTCTTTTTTTTTTTTTTTGTTTTTACTTCTCTGTTGTGCAACATCTTCCTTCTTCAAATTAGTTTAGAGCTTTTCTAAGTCAGTATGTCAATAATAGGGTTCATATGATGCTAAAAGCAAAATATTTTATCTCTGCATAGCAGATTTTTGTTTCAATTCACAGTCTCCTGTTTGATAAATTCAAAGATCTCTCAGAGTGTCTGTTCTGTCCTTGTCATCTGTAGTCTTCATCTATCCGTACTTTTGTGGCCAACTAGATATACTCTGTGCTTGTGCCTATTTCACTTTATCTCCTCTTACTTTGTCTGCAGTCATTTCTAACCTGCTGGGAGCCCTGTCTTGCAACATTACTACAGGGAGGGATGGGCAAGTGTGTATGAAACTGTTGCTCCCAAGTGCCCCATAAGAGCTCCTGTTTTTGGGTGTACATGGAGCATGGATACAGAGGCCAGAGCCTCGTCCCTTTCCTCTTACCTTCATATAGCTTAGCAGGGGGGTTTCTTGGGTTTGATGTTTTTGTATGCATTTTGTTAGCACTATCCATATATTCACAGATACTAAATTATGAAGATCATCTTTAGACAATTCACATTTCTGATTTCTGAAAAATATTCCCAGCAGATATCTCTTTCAACTGATCATTTTTGGTTGGGTTTTCGGGGTGTGTTTGATTGATTGGTTTTAGTTTTTTAAAAGAGTGAAAAAATAAGTTTACACAGGTTTACTTTGACTGATTCAGAAACAGAGTGTCTGTCATAGGTGTCACCTATGGTGAATTGAAGGAGGTTACTGTGCTTGATTATACGGCTTTTCTCATTGAGAAAATAGATATGGTAATGCAGAGTATAATTCTAAAGACTAATTACATCATTCAACTTGATATTGAAAGTGCTGTATAGGCTTGGTTTATTATCTGTTTTTACATGGCTTGCGTAGATTTGGTACATTTGTTATTATAACATTTACTTTTCCTATATAACTGTGTTTTTACATAACCTATAAGCTCTGAGTTTTTCAGCAGTAATATCTATTCACACAAAGGTCTGATGTATATGTAGATATATTAATGGTACACTTACAGACATAATATATTTGATGATGACAGATTGCAAGCTTCTCCCAATATTTGGGCTCCCTGGTATATTGATATCTGTTGTCAATAATATAGATTGTTGGTTAGGTTGTAAAGCTCCACTGCTCAGGAGTGTTATATTTTTAAGTCATCTGTCATGGATGTGTTATAGAGATAGGAGACTATTTATGTTTATGGTGTTTTAAGTAACTCAGTAAGACCTTTTAAAATATACAGAAAAGCCTTGTTTACTGTCATCACTGCTCACTTAATCCTGTGACCTTGACATGATAGTATGCCCATAAAGCTCCCTGAAGGTAGTTCAATAAAACAGATGAAAATCACAGTCCAATGATTGTTGCAGTTTCAGGAATATACTGTCTTATGCCCAGAAGTTTTTCTTAAATATTCAATAGCAATGAATAGTTTTACAACCCAATAATGTAGCAAATTATCCAATTGTCTAGATTACTCAAAAATCCACCAAAAATTCACAAGCCATATATACCTTTCTATTCAATTTGAGAATGCTAACCATTGTTTTGAAAAATAGTTTGCATAGACAATACCAATAGACTAGCATTTAAATGAAGTTATTTCTTAAAATTTAAGTGTACTTATTTTTCAGATTCTCATTGTTTTGTTTTGGGTTTTTTTCACTTTTTTCCTGAACCAAATTATTTTTACTGGGGGAGAATGCTTTTTGGTTTTGTTACAGTCATAAGCTAAATCTAGGAAAGATTCATGTGTAAGAAATTCCTTTAGATGATTTACAAGAAGCTATGTTTGCACTAATGGTAGGAAGCCATAAAAATGTACATAAAGAGGAAGGTAAATTTGATATCTTTTAAGCTCAGTTTGGAAATACTACTGAAGCCTTTGGGACACTTTGCCATAAGAGTGAGTTAATTTTTATGCATAATATATCTTGTGCTATGTGAAAACATGGAGGGAAGTAAAGCATGATATATTTGCCTTGTGTTGAGTGGAAGTGTTGTTTTGGTATTTAAAAATGTTCACTTTCATTTTCTTTACTGTATAGACATTCAAGTTTTCAATTTCTGTTAGGGAACAAGGTATTGTTTTCAGACATCTAGTAGTAGCCTTTTACGCTGAATAGTACTCTAACCTCCTGTGAATTCCTGAATAAAAAGTGGAGTTTTCAAAGATGATGACAGCTTAATAGTAGAGGAAATTTACTTAGTGAACTTCAGACAGTATTTTCAGTGGTAGAGTTTTGTCCTGAACTGTTGAGCTAAAAATCTATGAAAATTAATTGAGTGAAACCTTTCAGGAAAGAAGAGCAGCCAGAAGTGGGATGTGATATGTGTCTACTGAAACAAAATGGAATCTACTATCCTTTCCAATTTAATCTCAATTAAGTACCACTGAGAAGCATAAGAGAAAAAAAAAAAAAAATCTACCCCACATTATTTGTTTAAATTCCAGACAAGACTGAATAAGAAAAAAATAGCTTTTTTCATATTAGTCTTTCCAATTGAGATCATGGTGGTCAAATAAAAATCTTTGTATACTCTTACAGGAGGCAGACAGATAATGTAGAAAAAAAACATGATTAGAAATTTGTGGGAATGGCAACCAATTTCTCTGGTAATGGTCTCAATGAAAAGTATATGATCTGTTAAATTTTAACAAAGTAGGTGTTTTAAAAGTTTGAAGCCCAATGGAATAAAACCAAAGTATTGAAATTAGTATGAAAGATAGATTGGAATTTATGACCTATTCAGTAGTGTCAGAGAAATATTGCCAAATGTCTTTTCAAAAAGGAAAAAATAGTTTTTACATACAAATTATGTTTTTCCATTAGGGTGAATGGTCCTTTAGCATATCAGATATTCTCAGTCTTAGTTTTTGATTGGGTTATTTGACTACGGATACTGGTGTGTTGTTGCTCTAGCTTGGTGATGAATATATTATCTTCCCAGGAAAGAAAGAGACATGTTTCTTCTGTAACATGCACATTAGAAAAATTGATGTACCTTGCCTTCACTAGATATCCATTCATGCTTCTTAATGGACATCCAGTGGAAGCCATGTACATTATTTTTTTTAGTATGAGTGATGCAGAAGCAAAGTCTACAGGTCAGTGTTGGGTTCTAGATATGATATTCCCTGTATAACTGTATCATTTGATAATCTTTCGCTAAGCTATGAAAGGGTGTGGTTGCCAGCTCTGCAGGGAAATTCAAAAAGTTCTATGGGACACCTTAAATTTCAAACAAAGCCTTTTGTTTTATGAATGTCCTATCTTGAAAGTACTAGCATAGCCCCATTATCTCAGTCACACTGAAAAATTACTAAGGTGTCACTCTCAATGCAATATTTATTTAGAGGATTCCACTTCTTTAAAAGTAATCAAAAAATTCTCAAGCTGTGTACACTAAAATAAAAAAATATACTTCTAAGAGTTTGTTCTCTTGTATTAAGATTAAGAAAATACATTTACTTTGTTGTTGTTGTTGTTGTTAGATTTAGCTTTTCAGAATTCTCATAGTAAGCTTGTAATGCTACTCTCTTCTAAAAAAAACCAAACAAACATAACATCTGTAGGAAAAATCTCAACTGTAAAAATTAAAAGGCCACAATGAACATGCCCTTTCTGTGTCATTCATGGTTTCAATAACATTTATAAAATGTTAAATCACAGGCAAGTTTTGAGATACCTTTTAGTAAATATTTGGGTTTCCTGACTACTGGCTTCTTAGGTTCTCCATTGGCTCCAATACTCTGAAGATTTTATTGTTGTTTTCCTCCCCACTAGTCAGCCTTAGCAGTTGTAAAGGCTAGACAACTACCTCCTACTGGTACTTTTTCAACTCTATTAGAAATTCATGGTTAATATCATCACAGACACTAGAGAAGCATGGAGGTCAGTGAATGATATTATTGGCATACATATAGCTGAATGATGGTATCTGTTCCAGAAATTGGAGGCACGAGGAAAACTAGAGCAGATTAATTAAAGTGGGGAGAGGATGATTTTCATACTACCTGACAAACACTGTCTGACTGAGAAATAGCTGTAGGTGCAGCTGAAGAGTCATTCTGCAAAACCTTCAGGTTTAGATCGGATAGACAACCAAATCTGGAAAGCTCTGTAAGGTGTGGTCTTTACTCTCCAGCTCTTATTCTCATGTCTCCCATCAATAGTGAAACTATTAAGTATCAGTCAAGGATTTGTATTGCTTTTTGAGCTGGCTGAATTTCAATATAGTAGCAATATTTCAATATAGTAGCACCTATTTTATTCTTTTGAGAGCAGAAAAACAAGGGGTGAATCTTCTCCCTTTCCATAGCCAAACTTACATCACGTCATTCTTCTGATGGTAAAAAAAGGCAGTCAGCAACAAAATAATAATAATAAAAAATTGCTAATCTTGGCTTAATGCAGAAACATTAAAGTTTTAAGTCCTTTATGAGCTGAAATAATTTTGGGGATTTCCAAGAAGGGCCAATTTCCTTAATGGAAATTCTAAGCTTTGATATGTTTGCACATTTTACAGTTTGCATCAAGGAGAAAAATTCTTGGAGTCTTTGTCCAAAGGAGGGAAAGATTGTTGGTATATTCCAAGATTTATTCTATATTTACATAATGACTTATTTTCTTTTCTAAACCAGCCAGCAAAAATGAAGAGGAACATGGTTTACAGGATTTATAGTCAGGAAGTCTTCAGATTTCTCCCTAGACATAGTTGTCTGTACAATTGAATTTAAAGCCAATTATGTGCCTCCATTTACAGTATCTAGGTGTTTCCTCCCTTCCAAAGCTTTTCTATAGATTTGGATCACTGAAAGGTGTTTAGCTGGCGCTTTACTGAGTGCATTCAGTAGGTTCTACTCTCTAGTATATGGAAAACAAGGGAATGTAAATTCATCTTCACCTGGATATTTCATGTATTGAGATCAAGTATTAAGACAGAAATACAGCAAAATGCTGTTTCATTTGTGTACTGCATTAAGTAACTGTGCTCAGACATGCATTTGTCCCATAGTATGAATTAAGTCACAGAGAATAGTTTTTGAGATTTTTTTCAGCACTGTAGCTTAATTGTTTTTAGTTTTGTGGTGTATTTATTTATTTGCATTTTCAGTCTTACAAATTACGTGCTTGGGCATATTTGTCAAACAAATGGGGTAATGCGAGAATATTTTGCGTATGATTTTGAGGGTGTGTGAGAGTTGTTTATCTGTGGGTCAAGAAAGCAATAGGAGTGAAAAAATGATGTGTTATTTCCATGATCTAAATGTTCTGCAGCAGTAGCAGCAGCTGAGCAGCTCACTGTTATTCAATGCTACATTAACTTTTCCATTAATGCTGGTGCTGTAAAATATGAAGCCCTTAAGCATTGTGAAGTTGCTGCCTGATTTTTGTTCCTTTACACGGCTGCTGTATATTTGCATGCTACAACCATTATGTGGATAATCACCATCATTACTTTTTAGAAGGTCATTTTCTTATTGTTCTGAATACTGTTAGATACAGAAAAGCCTTAACAGAAGAAAGGATCTTTAAAAACATTCACTAGAAATTGTGTCTTTTTAGTTATTTGTTACTATAATTAGATGATGCCAGCCCAAGTGTCAACATGATATTTTATTTCTGGGTTTTTCTTTATTTATTCATTAAATAAAAAACAAAACCAAAATACT
>JAWWEE010000001.1:50247539-50263346 GCA_035221455.1 Xenops minutus
AAAAAAAACCAAAATACTCCACCCCACCTCAAAAAAAAAAAAAAAAAAAAAAAAAGCCAGAAACCTCAGAAGCTCTACTTTCTCCCTAAAAAATAATTAAACAAAACTGTTTCATTTCATTTCCCCTCCAGTTAGGAGGGAAATTATGAAATGTTATTTTGCACCAAGATAAATTTTGGTTATATAATAAACATTATTTTATTTTGAAAATGTTGCATTTTTAAAAAAACTGAATAATATTTGGAGATTGGAATTCTGTTTAAATATTTGTTGAAAATATATGTTTATGGGAATAGTGGATTTAATAAGGCTCATTAGCAAATCAGAGCAGCAATTCATGGTACTGCCAGCCAAGACATACCGACCATTCCACCCACACTCCCCTCCAGAATTCACAGTATAGTTCATATGGGAAAGCAAGATTCTTTCTTCAGCTATGAAAGCAGTCACTTTATGCCCTAAATAATGAAGTTATAATCTTCATGGTGCCAGTGAGGTGACACCTCAACTCTGAATAAATCAGTTCAGTCTTTATCTATATGCCTTGCTTTCCCCATCTGTAACATGTGAATCATGGTACTTTGCTAAGAGTGATTTAAAATCTGTTGATGGAAGAAAAAGCCCTAAAAATAGTGCTTAATTAATATCTTTTATTTTAAGGGAAAGATTTTAAGTATTTTGTGCTGTTTTGCTTTATTTTAAGACATGCTTTATTCATGTAGTTCTTTAGGTTTTGCTATATCACAGATTCACTCTGTTCACTGTTTTGGTGGTAAAAATCATCAGCATCTGAATTAGCATCAGCATCAGAATAATAACAGGATAAGTTTGTGTGATGGCTCATATAAAGTCTGTTCTAGCTGCATAAGCCATTACCATTGCACTTAAGATCTGTTGCTGCAATTTTTGGAACAGGATGAAAAGGCACATCTGATTTTGACTATCAAGTTCTTACTTTGTATTCAATTGAATGACTCTGATTGTTTTCTGTGGTTTTCTCTGCCACCACTCTGTCTTACAGAATTTTTGTGATACTTTTTTTTTTTTTTAATTCAGATATTTTTACCTGAATTTTACCTGAAAATAGATATTTGTTATTATTTGATTTCAGGTATATGTGAGAAGGTGAATTTAGTATCCAAATGCTAGAAATAATATCTTGTATTCTATAAAGGAATGGACTATCCATAATGAGCTCTAAATCTACAAAGAAATTCCACTCTGGTTTCACTGAATTTGCAAAGAAAGTCTAGAATTTTTTATATTCTTTCCATTGTGAAAATATTGCTTTTATTTCAGGAATTTCACTTAGCTTGTAAATCAATAATTTAAGAATTTTTCACAATTCTGTTTAGGAAGCAGCAATCTGAATGGCACTGTGTTACCAGCACAAATTCTGAATGTGCACTTACCAATCTAAACCCTCTTGGGTGTTGTCTCAGTCTCATCCCTGGACTGTGTCCTTCCAACATAGGATTATGGTTTTTTTCATTTATTTCTCATATGCTGCTGAGAAAATTATTTTGCACTTTTACTCATAGTGTATGTAGTGTATTTGCTTCTAAAACCTGTTAAGTATCTTTTCCTTATTGCTACCCTGGCTGGATAGTATATCTGTATTTACCAGCAGTAATATGGCACTCAGAAATGTTTAAGCAGCTCATAAATTTTTGGAATAGGGGAAAAAAGAGGAGTAAAGAAAGAAAGAAACTGATTCAAACTTTTAAATTATTTTTAAGCTTTTTTTTTTTTAATTGAATAAGACACAGAATAAATTAAATAATTTGGAATAAGAAAAGCTGTACAATTAAGAATGTCATACAAAATAAACTTTTTTAAAATTAATTCAGTATTTATATCAGTTTGAATGGGATGGCATAAAAGTCAATAACTACATATGAGCAAATAACATGTAAAACAGAGTATGTTTTCAATGCTGAGGAACAACAAAGCTCTTAGATAGCACAAAAATTAGAAAGCCTGAGGTGGATAAAACCAAAGGTACTCGTGTAAGAAGTATTGTTGTGTTAATGTAGGATAAAGATCTTTGTTTCATTAAATAGTTGTTTCTACTTTGAGACTTTGTTTTTTTTCCTTGATATCTTGAAAAAAAAAATTCTCCCTAAAGCATGAAGTGGTTCTAGATTTGGGATGCAAAATCGTGAATATTTTAACTTGAAGTTCTAGTTTGTTCTATTCATTAAAACTGAAAGGAATCTCAAGAAACTTGATCAGTCAACAAAGGGAAGTTTTGTGATCTTCCTTGGTATGAATTGAGTTAAAGAATTAACAGTGTTAGTCAGACTCTGAAATGGAAAGGCAAAAGGATATTACACAAAATACATTTTAACAGTGATTAGCTGTTACCTGGAAAACTGGATTTCACTTCATTCAGCAGAATGCTGTATTTTGCTGAAAATCAAAGTTTACAAAATAGATTTCAATATTTTTTAGTATGGCAGGTGATGAATGTTCTCCCACTGAGGCTATATCAGAAAATCAATATTTGTAAAATTGAAACAGTATAGGTTTGTATTGATCCATGTGGCTAAATCAAAATGAAAGGCTTTGTAACAGCTTTCTTAGACAGCCTGCTACCCAGTAATGGCAAACTATCAATTTTAGCTTTCCACTGATAAATCAGCTTGAAAATTGGATGTCAAATTTTTTTTTTTTTTTACTTGAAGTAGTGATTTTTTCTTCCCTCTAACCTTTCTTGATGTGTTAGATTGGTTTATAAGACTAAGCTCTGCCTTTTTGAAAGCAGTTGTCAAAACTGACATTTAGATATATTTTGAAACAAAATCTAAACTTTTAAAGCCTAATTTTGTCTACTGGCTGGCTTGTTGGTAATCCTATATGTGCACCTCTGTGTAAACAAATATGAATATGTGTTTAATAATGAAAATTACTTGTATTTAGTACTTCAAGTATATGTTTCTCCCTTTTCTGATCTCTGGAGTTCACAAAGGTCAGGTCTTCAACTGCAGCTTTTAGGAACTAATGCCTCAGAAACTATTTCAGCTTTCAGTGGTTAGGAAGATTGAATTTTCTTTAATTGACTGATTTTCTTTTTTATTTTGTGTTAAGTGAGGCTTTATGAAATTATAACATCAGTTACAGCTGCAGATTACAGGTCCTGAAAACCTGTGTGGATGCTTGCTCATTGTTTTTAATGACAGAGAAACCAGGATACAGATTTTCTCAGAAAAGAGCAAAATCCTTTTGAGTCATGGGGGGAAAACCTTTAATTTGCGTCAAATGCAGTAGTTTTCAGTGGCAGTTAACAGTGCTATACCTTCATGTCTGTACAGCAGAATATAAGTTAGCTCGAGTGGGTATTGATCACAAAGTTTGCTGTTGTATAATTACTTTTGGCTGTAGAAAAATGTGGTGTCTATTGATCTAGATGGAAGCATTTGACCAGCAGTTTCCCTTGGCTAACAGTGAGTGTCATCTTTCAGCCATGATAAATGGTAACACTCTGGGTCAGCATGATTATTTGGTGGTGAAATGAACCTCCTGTACCCTTCTCCTCTCACACCAAGGATCCGCCGTAATCATCTTTATCTGAAATCCATGATTTACTGAACTAACCAACCCCTTAATAAAGTCCTTTTCTCCCCTTCCCACAGTATGCACTCCCATTAACTGTGGTTCTAGACTGTTATTTTAAGAACTAGGCTGTTCTCTTCTGAATCCACAAATATGATTAATTTTTTCCCCTAACCCCTGTCAGTTGACCTGGACCTGCAGGAGGCCAGCTCTTGCAACACTCTTTTAATGTTTAGTATTCATGTAAAAAAAAAAAAAAATAGAAATACTAAGGTGTTCATCGTTTTGACACATTGCTTTTTAAGTCTTGGAACTAAACATTATTAATGCACTGTTAAACTATTAGTATACTGCAATGAAAACTGCTATATGAATTTACTGTCAGTAGCCCTTTAATTTTATAGAGTAATGTACACTCTGAATGTGATGTCTTTCAAAAACAGATATCTTTTCACAATTTGCTGTTAAAAAAAGCTTCATTTAAAATAATTTTGACACTTCAGCTAATAACAGTTTTAAATGTGAGAATTTTTAAGCCATTTTTCTCTTTGCATGTATGTCTAGTAGGTGACAAATATGTTATCAGAAGTAAGAAAATAGTATTTATTGTTAGAACAGAAAACTCTGATGATTTTTATTGCTTGGCACCTTTTGAGGGGGGGGGGGGGGTTGATTTGTTGTCAATATTTAATTAAAACTTTGGATCATGTTGTTGAAAAAGGATTTGTGTTTACTTGCCAGTAGTGTAATATGGCCCTGGGGTAATGACTTTTTGTTAAGTAATGTTAGTTAAAGAAAATTTGGCAATAGTTTTAGATCATTTTAAGACAGCTGTGAAGGGTTTGGATAAAGGTCATTTTCAATGATTGTGCTTAGTTAAATAAATGTGAAGGGTTTTACAATGGGAATCTTGCTTTTCAGTATGCTGTCATAAATTTCCCCTTAACACATCTGGGAATACGAAGTAAAATGTAGTTGTTTCTGCCTTGAAGGCTATGTATTTTATACTTTCCTTTGCTTTGTTTGTTTTCCCCTTATAATGCTGTTTATTCACATAACTAGAGTTCAAAGGTTTTACTTTGTCATAAATTAAATCTTGTATTCTCTGACAGTTTGTGGGACCCACTGCCTATAATTTTCAAGTGGTTGTAACTCAAAGATTTTTTTTTTTTTTTTTTTACTGAGATTTAGTCATTAGAAGTGTTAAAATTTCTGACAACTCAGCCTCTATTGTGACCCTGGTTCATTGCTTGCTCTCTCCCTTGGCCACAGCTGGCCTCTTGCTGTTCACAGCTGAAAAGTGAAATCAATGCTGGGTCTAACAAAATGCAGATGAAAGCCATTCTGATCATATAGAGTCATTTCCCGTAATTTTATCAGCCTTCAGTTTCTTAAATGATCTCTGGAAATCATTGTTTGTTCATGTGAATACAATATCGAATTTTGTGATAAAATGTCCTGTCTTTCTAAAAAGTAATACTTTCTTAAGCATTAGTAGTGATATACAGCTCACATTGCCATAGCACAATCTTTTAAAGTATCAGTCTGCTCCTTCCCCTGTTCCCTCCTGAAGGGAAGTCCGTCAAAGAGCTGCTGGCTGAATCCTGCCAGCTTTGAGCCTTTGGAATCTTGCGAACTGAGGTTTTTATGTTCTACAAGGCTCAGAGCTGGAAAGTAAGAACTCTTACCATGTGTCAATCCGTATTTCCATTGATCTCGCATCCTTTTTATTTTTATTTGAGCAAGATTGGTAGGAAAGCTGTGTTGCAGTTAGAGGTGGCAGCATATGATGTAGCTTAATGCTCCAAAGGTCACAGAACTACACTGAGTTTGATAGAAAACAGCCTTTCTCCTTATTTTAAATGGTTCCTGCTTTGATTACAGGCATTTATTATAATTATCAAGAGATTAGTCTGTTGTTATAGAATCCTTGTAATGGAACCATTTAAAAGGAATATAATGGCAGTTTATTGGATTTTGCAAAGGAAAAGAGAACGGATAAAGTGGTGGTTTTTAAATGGATCAACTGCTGCCTTAATCATACTGATTTTTTCCTTTTGTTTAACTTTGTATTTCTTTTTGTTTCACCATTTTCAGTTACATAGCAAAGAAATCACTTTTTTCAGATTCTGATGCTATTTTATTTATAAGATTTTCATTGTAGTCTAATCCCATGGAGTTTTGTTGTTAAAGCCATTCCTTCCAAAATGTTCTTACACTGTACATATCATAGAAAGTATACTGTCTGGCAGAGATGCACTGTGATTTTATTAATATCTCTATTTAAATAATGGCAACAAAAAAAAGTATTTTTGATCAAAAATAATATGTAAAATAAATTGTGAATTCTATATTTTATCTGTTGAAGTGCAGCTAGGGTGATTTCTCTTTTATATAAGCAAAATACCATAATATTGATGAAACCTGGCGAATGTCTTTCATGTTTGTATCAATTTCCCCTACTTAATAGTGTACAGTTGTATTTAGTTCACCTACTCCAAAAGAATAAATGTTAAGATTATAAAGCAGTCATCTTATTCAAATGTTACAGAGTACTATTTCTGACATTGCAGTGGATGTAAGAACTAGATGACATTGAAAAAAAAATGAAAGCTCGTGAACATAGAAAGTTTTATACTAGAAGTTAGTTTATATTTCAAGACTTAAGAATTTTGAGGTATGTCTTATAGTTTGTATGAACACTTTCAAAGGTTACATTCTGCTGCTGAAAATGTTCTATCCTATACTCATTAGCTGATCAATGGCATGAGTTACTTAGTACTGCTGTTAACCTGGGGAAGAAAGTTAATTGACTCAAACTTAGTTGGTCTATTTAACAGCAGTGGGGAATCAGCCCCAAAATAACAATGAAAAACAATATAACAGCAGACTACAAGAATAGGATTACAAGTCTGCTGTTTCAATATTTGTTGGCTGCCAACAGAGGAGGCCTGGGGAGGAGTGTAGCATTTCCCTAGGTGACTTTGTCATGATACTCCCCCAGCATATCCTCCCAGCTTTCAGCAAATTGTAGCTCAGGGACTTCCTGAGCCAGAGGTGATATCCTTGAGTTTAATAACTTCTGGTGTTTTTTCCCCATCTGTGAAAGGAAATGTCTAGTCCCTTTAAGAACTCATTTAAACTTCTGCTGTCCACAATCTGACATAGTGTTGAGTTCCATACCTTGAGTATGTTCTGTGAGAAATTCACACAAAGTGCACTATTGTTTGTTTTGAACTTGTTGCTTGATAACTCAACATTCTCCCTAGGTCTTTTCTTATGAGAAGTTCTATGGTTGTAACCCTTTTATTCTGCATTCCAACTGATATTTTACTAGTGTAAAATGAGCTAACATCATAAGAAAATGCTGACAGCATTCCATTCCACAAAACTTTGGTGATTCATGGAAGAAGCCTGCTGTGTCCACCATAGCTTTTCTTGTATAATTGTATTTCCTCAAGATGGAATGAGCTGTAATGATCTAGGCAAAAAAACTATTATTGGTGTGTATGGTTGAAAAAAATAATTCTGATTTGCTGTCTCAGGCTTTGAGAGTATCACCAGAGGACTGCAAGCATTATGTTATATAGTGAAAGGCCTTCTGGTGCCTTTGGATGTTGGCAAAGTTAGAGGGCATGTGGATTTCACAGTCATAAATGGTGCTTCATTTGTTTTTTGATACATAATGTGCAAATTAAAAAGTACTTTGCTTGCAAATATAACCTGAAAATTAGGGAGAGTGACTGTGATTCTTCCTGTCGTGCATACGTCTTAAGCACGGAATGATACAGAGTGACTCTTGGGCAAAAAATTAATCTGGGTAGTAAAACTTTGCAAAGCAGGGACAGATTCCTCTTCGTCTTTCTAAAATTTCCATATACTCCTAGTGCTGAGTCTACGGGTGCTTTAGGAGCATTATGCTCTAGGATGCTTTAGGAGCTTTAGGAGCTTTAGGAGCATGCTCTTTTTTTTTTGTTATTTTGGTATGCTGTCAGTAGTCTCCTATGGACCAAAAGTAGAACACAGATTTTCTTTATTTCTTTTCTTTTTTTTTTTTTTTTATCTTACACTAGAAAAGCATTTAATATCAGAAAGAGCAATGGTCTAATCTGATTGCTTTCTTTCTGCTTAATTTCAGAGGTTTGATGCAGGTAAATGAAGGTTTTGGAGATGTTCACTAAATAGTTTTTATAAACATTTACAGTGAAAACACCAAGTATTATAAACAAACGAACTATTAGCAGCTCAACCAACAATCCTCCATGATGCTTCCTGGTTTTCCCTTGTACTCTGAGTTTTCAGTGTTTCTTGTGAATCTGCTCTGAAGACAGACTCCTCAGTGGTTTCATGCCATCAACCAGTTGTGTGGTGGCAGAGTAGATCCTGAGGGAAGAAATGACTGAGACTGAATTCGTGACTATTAATGGATGACTGATAAAACTGTAGCAAATTAGTGTCTGAGAAGAGTGTATTACTGAGAGTTGTTTCTGGATTTCATGTTTTCTTGAGTGTGAGATTTTCAGTGTTTTTCTTTTCTACTACATTAGCCATGCAGATATTGGTGAGTTACCAGCAAAGGGATTTTTGTTGTGCAAGGACCAATGGTCCTGCTGCTGTCCAAAGGCAGGTTAGACAGAGATAATATTGCTTGTGTCAGAAATTAATTCATGCCGCAATGTTGTAAATGTGGTGGAGGGTAAAACTAGGGTATTTTCATAGCATTTTATGTAGACATCATGGTCCAGTGTCATTTTCCAAAGCTCTCCCTAAAGCTAAATAATGGAAGGATTACATATGTTTTTCAAGCGATGAGATAAATTGAAGCATACTGCTTATTTGCTGTGAGCAGGAACACATTTTTTTTGCGTGCCTTTTTTGTTTTTTCCACCAAAACCATGCAAGAAACTTTAGACAGATTTTTTGTTAAACTAGAAAGAGCTGTTGATTTCTTGATCCATAATTCAGCTTTACTATTCCATGGAAGGATATCGCTATTAGAACAATAATAGATCTGATTTATTTTGTACTTTAGTTTGTTAATGCAGTTTGGAACCATATCACTAACTGCAGAGATTACAGAACATCTATAAAAAGGCAAGGATGTTTGAAGGCAATGATAGTATGAGTATGACTAAAGCAGCTTAATTTGGATGGTTTGGAAGAAGAAAGACTCATGGAAGGTCTTATTATATAAAAATCCATAGACAAAACAATATGAAGGGAAGAACTAAGTATTTTGTCTCTGTTCATAGGACAAAGAGACTTTTTCTAGTTTGTTTAGATGTTAGGAAAAAAATAAGACAGCCCTTGAGCAATAGAGTATAGGCCTGACGTGTATTCACTGACTTAAGGCACATGTTGCCTTGGTTGCTAAGATAAAGTCTGTATACTGGACAAAAGCTATTCTAGAACTGTATTAGAGTTATTTATTTAATTAAAAGTCCTATAAGGCATGCAATGAAAATAAACTTTACATTAATTTGCTATATAAAATATTAATAATCTTCCCAAATTATTTCACAGCTGTTCACACTAGTGTCAATTCAATATTTTTCTTACTAGGCATGTTGGAAATTTTTCATTGCTTGTCTTTTTGGTTTCATTGTTCACGTTTTGAAAAAGGAGGAAAAGGTTAATAAAATAATCTCAAGTCTTATTTTAATGTAATAAACAGCAATATCTATATACCTTTGCTGATCCATGTTGAATCCGTAGTGTAAAAAAATGCATTGATACTCTACCATCGGAATAAAATGTTTGTTCAGATTTTGGTGGAATTAAGCCCATAGCATAGGTCCTGAAACATGTCTTAGTTTAAATCTGTTGTTGACTTTAATGGGATTTCTTATAGGCTTAAACAGAGTCATACTTATTTTTAGAATTGAGCCTAAATTTTTTTTTTTCCATAAAAATATGTATATACTACACCACAGATTCAGATTCTCAAAAATAGTGTTCTTGGTTTTTTATTTTGGATTATACATAATAAAGAGTATTCTGGTTTTAAGTATTTAACTATTAGGCTTTTTTGATTGCTTTAGTAATACAGTCTGATTTTTTAAGAGTGTCAGGTTGGTTTGGTTTTTTTCACTGCTTGAATTTATATAGCTCTTGTCTCTTGAATTTAGATAATTTTATGTTCATTATTTTCTATCAGTTCAAAAGGATTTTGTTTCCAGTAAGGCATTTACAGTCTGAATCTGGGGATTGTGAATGGTGACCCTCTGCTTCTCCATTCCTGTTTTATAGCAATAAAATCATAATCCCATCCTTTAGAAGAGAAGATGAATTCTATGACTGTTGCCTATTTTATCTTTCAGGATTTCCTTTATCAGGTCAATCAGGTGATGAAAGGATGTGTCCATGTAACTTTTGCTTGTGCTAATGTAAGACTGGGACAAGTCAATCAACCACATTCTCCATTTCTCTCATTTAACAAGACCCATATAGACTATAATTCTCATTTTCTGAATCCTGCCTCTTGGATTTCACTCAGTCATGTGAGTTCTCTGACTTGATCCTTCCCTTGACAATTCACACAATCTTAGGTGCCAGATTTTTTCATGAAAACCCCAGGGTTTTACTTTCTCTGCTATTGAGAACTTTGTTACTTGAGACAATTGCACTGGGATTCCTATCCTATCACCCAACTAGTTTTTTCCATTGCCTCTGGAATAATCCTGGGTCGATTAGTCAAATATCAATAATGTTGACATTTTAAGTTAGATAAAAGAAACTCAACTCAGCTATCATTTGGCATAATTTGACAACCTTAATCTTCCAGCAAATTGCAACAGTTAATCACTGGTATTAACTTCCCAGTAATTGAACTGTGCCTCCCAGATTCCAAGAAAGGAAAACAAATTCTACGAGGTCATAGGCAATTTGGTCCCTGTAGAAAAAGCAGTTTTCAAAAATAAGGTGATAGTCAACATCACAGCATCTTCGAATGTAATTTCAGCTGAGCAATCTGAAGGAGCTAAATGAATCAAGAGGTTCCAAAAGAATGAAATTGGGTGAAGAAGAAAAAGAGCAGACTGTATTTTCTCCTAAGTTGGTCACTAGGATTTGGAGAACCTCTGAGGTTGACATATCCTGTGTCATGGCTCTTAAGCCACAGGTGACTTTTCAGCACTTCAAGATCAGCTCTTTCCCAGGACCTGTAACACGAGGAGCTTTGGCAAAAAATATTCTGAACAAGTCAGATTCACAGCTCAGGAAAGTAAAATAAAAAATACTATCAGCAAATTGCTTTCAAACCCAGGGACAGGCTGAGTCCAGCTCCATTTTGTCCCACTTTCTCACATTTTTTAACTACTCTTAGAATGTTGTCTTTTCTCAACTTCTAGTTTATATTTCACAATCAGGTGACGTTTTTGATTTTTATTTTCTTGGATCATGAAATTTGGCTACCCATACTCTTTAGGGAGAGTGACACATCCTTCTCTTCCCAGGTGTATGGTTCCTTCCCCCATCCATTGTTTACTCCAGTAAGGTTTCCTTTGTAGTGTAATAATAGATGGGTTTTAACTCTTTCTGTAATTTTTCATCTTCCATGCAAACTATTGCAATAAAATATCCAAAAGAAACCCAAAACAAAACCAAAATGTGCAATGAACATGTAAAGGATGAAATCCTCTTAGCAAAGTTGAGAATTTTAATTCCTTGTGGTGATTCTACACTGAAAAGTGGTGAGGGGCTGTATAAATTTATTAAACTTCTGCTGCTGTTTCTTCTTTAACTGTAGTATTCATTTAAGTAACTACATACAGCCAAATATAGCCAAATATACATTCTGTAATATACTCGTAAAGCATATCACTATGGGGACTCATAATATACAATATCAACTGAACTATGAACATGCATGAAAGATGCAGAAGAGACACGTGATCATGTCACAAATTTGCGCTACAAACAAGGGAAAAGCCAGCTGTGTCTCCTGATTGTCACACTGAATTGTGTAACAGATTAAATAGCTAAAAGGGAGGAAAACATTAAAAAGTATATCCAGAATAATGGGTTGTCAAATACTCTGTATGCAAAAATACTTTAATGCATATACTTCTTGTTTTTCAAAACCCACAAAAATAGAGGGTTTATTTCAAGAAAGAAAAGTAAGTTATAATACAGTGTCTTTTTTTTTTTTTTTCTGCTTCTTCTCCTATGAGAATTTCAGAGCCCAAAATAAATCACTAGGTCATGCTGATATATTTTTGGATGTTTTATAGAAGACTGTTTCTATACTTCTGAAGAACCTCTTGCCTGTCAAAAATAAAGTGTATATAGAAAAGTTTTAATTTACTTGCCAAACTAGCTTTTTAGCTCTCACAAGAATTCCCAGGAACAAAAAAGATCAAAGTTAAGATTACTTCAGGACTTATTTGATAGCATTGTAAACATAGTCTCTGTTAAATATTCTATAGCATTTATGGCCATGCCACTTGGCAAGTGTTTATTTCATCAATACAAGTTGCATTTGGGGATAGGAATAACTGTTTATAGTGCAGACAATGCATAGTCACTAATTGGGCCAGTATGTCTTTGTTTCAGCTCTTAAGACCAATATTAGCTTCAAAGCTAAATATATGCTTTCTTTTAACTTAAGCTGTACTTCTGGATGATACTTAGGAGAAAAATAAATCTGTCACAAAAAAACTTGCAGGATACATAAAACTTCAGGCTTCTATAAATTTTGAATTCAGATAGTTCGATTTACTAAGCTTGAAATGGCATTTTGCAAAAATAATCATTCTGTTAAAATAGTGTATTATTAGACTTGCATTTTAATAAACAGCTCTGCATGATGGAAATTAAAACAATTGTCTAGGTAAAACTTTATTATTTATTTATTAGATTTTGATTACTGTTGCTAGGCCTCAAGAAAGCTAATTATTTCATCTCAGTGCCAGGTTTATAAGTTAGCTGTCTTTAAACAGTTGCAGCTTGAATAATTTATAAAGGTTTGAAACAGTAATTCATTATGGGATTTTAAGGAATAGTATATATAAAAAAAAAAAAGCTGTGTGCCTTACTTTTAGAAAAACAATTTTAAAATGTTTAGATAAAACGTTTTCTCTTTCTTCTAGTTAAAAATTTTGAGACTAAATTTTTATTCCTGGATGCCATAGCCTTTGAACCATGACTTACAAACAGGAGTAACTATTGAGATAAAAAGTCCTGGCTATCTACCTCAAGCATGTTGTTCCTGTTAAAAGCGCAGCTCTAGATTTTTGGACAAGTCATTGCTGGTTTGTCTTGAAACTGGACTGCAATTTGTATGCTCAGTAGCTTCTTCAGTAGTTCTTTCACAAGCAATTCAGACACCCTAATCCGAGTGTCTGGAATGGAGCAGACAGTTGGGACAGCATCCTCATCAGCAGGCACATATGTTAGCCCTACTTACAAGTCTGAGCCTTTAGTGTTGGACCTTTAAGTAAGCCAGTGAGGCACCAAAATTTTCAAGAGCTTCAACAAGCTCTTTTACTTTGAATGCCCACTTTGAAATCTGGGGACTATTTTTTTACTTGTCCATGCAAACTAGCCCAAACTGAACCACTGTTTAACATTTCTAGAATTGCAGGCAAGTCATAAAAGCTCATATTTGTTTTAGAAACCAGGACTCTGCTGTCCCTAGATATATATTTAATGATAGATAAGATCTTGAAATAAAAAGTTTTGGTTTTTTTTTTCTTGTAAAACATCCCCACTTCATCAAAACATTTGCAAAATCTCAGAACTTCTGTGTTGTGCTAATGTCAACTGTATGGAGGTGACATTAAAAGCAAAGTGAGGAGGGACTCCAGCATCCAGCTTTGTTTGGTGGGGTTTCTTAATGCAGTGGTATTACTGTCATTCACAATTCATTGGGAAAATGGATTGTTGTGTTTTTGGGGTGGGTTTTTTGTTGTTTTTTGTTTGTTTGGTTGTTTTTTTATTTCACTTCAGAAGAGGTAAAAAAAAACTACATAAAGACTCTAGCTGTGTTCATTCCACTTGGGAGGAAAAATGTCCTTCTATCTGCATAAATAGAATAGTACTCATGCAGAAGACAAAGGAAGAGGGGTCTCTGTAAGATTTGAATAAATCGTTCTCAGTATTCCCTTTTTAGTACTACAACTGAACCAGGCAAATCGTACTACAAGACCCAAGATGGGCAAGAGTTGTTTTGAGGGGACTTGAGATTGGCTTTTTCTTTTTATTAATTTCTGTGGAAGAAAGGAGTCAGACAAGATGCTATACTAGAGACAAAGCATAACTACAGGACAGAGTTGTCTTACTCTCCAGGGGTCATAACACCAGTTTATTTGGTTTTTCTGCAACCATTGTTCATTTTCCCCAGGCAGAATTGAGTCACCATGCTTCTTACACAAAGGCACCTTCATGTTCTTGGTTGAAAAGTTGAACAGAAGTAGTGATCTCTATTATCAGACAAATCCTGGACAGAGTTGTTGCTGAAAGATTATTTAATATTTGAAGCTCAAGGGATGAACTACATTTGGACACTTGGTTTATAACAAACAAACAAAACTTAATACTGTCTTAGGTAGTATCATAAGAACTGTATGTGTTAAAGTTAACCTTGTTTGTAAAATAGCATCCTTATGGCAAAATTAATAGTTATCCTAAAACTTTTTCCATTTAATTTATTAAATCAGCATTTTACTTTACTTAAAATTGAGAAAAAGAAGTTATTTTCTGAGATGTTTGTCTGAATTCTTATGGATTAGAGGTGTAAAATCACATAATACTCTCCAATTTGGCAAAAAGTTGTATTATTGTATTATTTCATGAGGACTTCTTTTTTGTGTGTGTTCAGAAGACATCCACTTTTATTTTTCTTTTAATATGACACATAATGTGCTTAAGAAACAAAATAATATTGCTACCAGAAGGTTACATGCTTGTAAAAACAGAAGATTTGAATGGAAGTTTGATTTTAAAACCCATTTAAATCAGAAAACATTATTTTGATCAAATCTTCTGGTAAAAAATTATGACAGTATAAGTTCCTATGAAAATGCCTGATTTTCTCCTCTCATTTTTTAAATTAATAAAAGTCTTCAATTTTTTTTTTAATTTTCATGTTGTCCTTCCTAACAGCAGGAGTGTGTAAGCCAATGTCATAGTGCCTGTGTCAGATGTGATTCTATAACAAACACAGTAGTCAAAATGTGAAACAAATGGATTTTTTTTCCCCCCGAACTTGGATGATTATTTGCTAGATAGTTCAAGTTTTTTGTCATGGGACCTTTGAGATATTTCTACATTTTGAATAAGAAAATCTGCACACGTAGCATGGAATACACTGTACTTAATTTTAGCAATCTACAGTTATGTCTCTAGTCTAAGCCACTCTGTCTGACTTTTTTGCAGTCATTTAAGAAAGACAAAAGCAACCCCAATACACTATTTATTCCATCTTGGAGTTTGTCGTACTGTGCCATCATGATAGTGCTTATGAAATGTTACTAAGTGCCCTTTGTGCTGAGATAGCATGACATAACAAAACAAAACAAAATCTTAGAAATAAAATTGTCCTACTCTATTTTCTTTGAAGATATTTTCCAAAAGTGAATTTTACCCAAATTTTCATAATGAAACTATTAAATGGCTTTTTGGGCTTTGAGGGGTTTTTTTCTTCTTTGTTTGGAGTGATGGTGATACATTCTGAAATAGAATAAAGGTTCCAGAGCAGACATCTGAGTTGAACCACAGAGTATTGTTCCAAACACTTCCTCTTCCTTTTTTTTTTGTTTTTTTTTTTTTTTAAAAGTTAGTGTTTGTTAATTTTAACTGAAAATTTACTTCATTTTAGTGTTTCTGGGGTTACAGTGTATTATTCCTCAAATTTGGTACAGTTGCATTCAATTATTACTGATTTTTTTTTTACTAAGAAATCTCATTGTGATTCTGGTGAGTCAAACACTGGTGATTTATGGATCAAATTTTTATGTTGCCTTAGTTTTCATTCAATGCCATTGAATTAACTAAGAGGAACTGTGTATATAAGTTCAAAAAACTGTGTAGTTTCATTTAGTTGTGGTACATGTAGTGTCCTACTATTGCCCATTAGTATTTGGATAGATTTGTCAAACTTGTCTCACATTAGTTTAAATTTCTTTGGTGTTAAATCAATTCAATAAATTAAAAATTTTTACTTATCTTTAGTTTTATTTTGTAGACATTTGTGTTATTGTCATTTCCATTGCTATTTTTAAGAGATCTGTGGGTTTTTTTGTCTGTTGGGGG
>JAWWEE010000001.1:50263446-50309259 GCA_035221455.1 Xenops minutus
TTTTACCCCCCCCCCCCCCCCCCCCATATAGTTATCTATGGTTAGTCTTATTTGCCTACAAAATGTATAAGTTGACTCCTATTTAATAATACAGCAGCCATTCCAGATTTAACATCTCATTCTGGAGATCTATGCTTTATATAAAATATAGACAACCAGTTAATTATTGTTTGTTTGTATATTCATTATCAGTTTTTTCCTTCAGACTCTGTGTAATATACTAAAATCCACAATCCCAGGAATTAACTGCCTTATAAGTTTGTGGTTTAAGTACTACCATAGCTAAAAGGAACATCCCTATTGTCACAGCCTTCCTTCCATATCTACTGTCATTATTCTCCTTTCTGACATCTCTTCTAACTGAAGATTAATACAAATGGAGAGATTTCTGTTTCCAGCTTCCCCTTTCTATTTTTCATCTTTTGAGCTTCAATGTCCTCAATTTTTTCACAGGGCTGAAATCACATAAGTTTCTGGAATTTGAGAGTTTCATTAAGAATGTGTATTAAATACACCTTTTCCCAGTGCCTTAAGAAGAAAATAAAAGCCACATAAATCACTCCCTCTTCTCTGACAAGGATGTTACTCTTTAAAACAGTTCTTAGAAAATTCCTCTCCATGAGTTTGGTGGATCTTTAATCATTTGTCATCCTCTGTTTTTTTTTTTCTCTGTTTTCATTTGTCGCCAATTCTCTGTTCTCTCAGCTTCGTCCTTCATTATTAATGCAAGACCATTAGTAACATGATCATAGCAGAGAAACTGTGTTGGCAGTTTTCTTTCTGCTTTTCAAAGGTGACTCCTCTGCTCCTGTTCTGATGATCTGTAGTAGTATTTGCTGGTACTTTGTGTTCCTTCGTTTTCTGTTTCACCCTGATTTCAAAGTCCACATGGTAACTTATCCCCTCCACCTAAAGGTTGCAAAGCAACAACACACAAATACCAATCTCTGTAAAAGTTTTCAGTTTTATGAATTGTAGCCATCCTTCACAAGTCCAAACAACTTCAATTTTTTTTTTTTATTTCCTATTTTAAAAATTTCAGCTATGCCACAATCTTCACAGGGAAACCTGTGGGTCAAGTAGCATGCAATCTGCTGGTAACTTGTGCTACATATATTATTAATTGTCTTGAAATTAACTGTTTCCCCCTTTTTCTGTTCATAAATTAATCATCGAGCCCCACAGATCATCCCTAAACTTCACAGATTTCTAGAGTTCACTACCTTAAAAAAGGTAGCTCAAATTCACAAGTCTCAAAATATTATAGAATATCTAACCGCTATTCTTGACAACCCACTATTTACCCATCCATGAGTCACATGAATTTATTCATTTTCCCATCCATTTCCACAGTTATTTCTCTTCCACTGGTCTTCATAGTCATTGGATTTCTTCTCACATATCTATGCTTTGCAAACTTACTACTCCATTTTTTTCAGCTCAGTGCTGCTTTTTCTTCACCATTCAATAATTATTTTTTCAAACCTTTTATGGTTTCCCAGTTCCCAGTATCATGGAACTTGTTCCTGGAAGAAACCTTTTAATCTGCCCTTTTGTTTCATTCCTGCTCCAGTATAATTACTCCAGTTAATATTATCTGTTGGTTAGACCCTATGACTTTTCTAATTCCTCACTGCCTAACTCTAGACTTTTCTATCAAGTCCTTTTTTCATTTTTCAGGCTTTAACTTCATCTACATTTCTCCTTGAATTCCACAGTCATTCTTGTCTCATGTATCTTCTCATTTTAATTTTTCACATTTTGGCAGCCCTAAACAGGAGGACACATCTGAATGTGGCAGTGCTGGCATGCTTTGTAGCCTTCTGCTGCTGGGCTGTGAGTCATCTGCTGGCCTGCTGTCCTCTCCACACCACCTCCTCCAGCTGCCAGTGACCAGAACACTAACCAAATTCACAGGAAACTCCTTCTCTTTCTCTCTCTTTTTTGGTCATGCTGGTTTGTTGCACTGATTAGAAATACAAGATAAACTGAAAAAAAAAAAAAAATCTGGTTGTCATCAACCATCTAGCCATCCCCCAGGCAATAGTATCCCTAACCAAAAGCCCCTGCCACAACTGCCATCCCCCAATTTTACCAGTGCTCTCTTCACCAACTTCTTGTGTTCTTCATGGCCTGCCTTCCTGCTCTTAGGTCCCCACACGAGTTTGTGAACACGACTTCATATTCTACTGGTATCCCATGAATTGAGTCACTCAACATTCTATTCATAAAAAAAAAAAAAAAAAACCAAAAAACAAAAAACAAACAAACAAAAAAAAAACACCAAAACCACAAAACAACAACAACAAAAAAAACCAAGGAAAACAAACCTTTAAAAAAATTCAATATTAACTTAAATTTCCCTAGGTATTTACCATCTTTCTATTTAAATTGTAAACTCTTTTTCCCTTCTGTGCTGAAACTCTGACAAATACACTCCTGATGTTAACAATAACACTTCGTCTGCATGTGTACTTAAGGGGGAAAAAAAAAAATGTTCTTTATAAGAATGCCTAAAATTTGTTTCAAAAACATCCTGTTACCACCTTTTTCAATAAAGATGTCAGGTTCGCTGACATCTTTATTCCATGTGTTGGTATTTCCAGTTTTTAGTATTATTGATATTTGTTTAGCATCATTTTTATTTTTCAGTATTTCTAGTTTTGTTTCTGGGATTTTCTAGCATACTCTTTGGATAAAAGAAAAATGTAGCTCTGTGATATTTGTAACTAAAAAAAGTCTTTTTTGTGTATGTGTAGGGTAACTACTAGAGTAACTATTATGTTAAGTAGCGTTTCTGATATTTGTTTCTATTCATGTACAACAAGGCTATTCTTTTAGCCATTAAGTGGGATGTTATATTTGCATTCCTGTCTCACCATCATGATAAAACCAGCAGTCACTGTGTCTGATTCAAGCAGAATCAGGAAAACCTTCACTCTAAAACAGCTACTGTATATTGCTATACCACTTCTGAACCTTATTTGCTCCTTTGTTTCTGCAGAAAATTTTTGCTACTTGTATCTTCTGGCAAATAGATTTATGTTTTGGCTTGTACTGTTACAAGTATTGGATAAGTAATAATTCATATTTTTTGTAATTCAAGTTTTCTCTTGCTTACTTTTCTTTTAATGTCACAGATTTTCTGTTCTTTATATTATCTTAGGGAAATGTTTCACACTTTCCAAATATACTTTTTTTTCCTCTTTTTCAAAACAGTCTTAATTCCACACTGTGAAAAGAATTGTTTTTTTCTTTTCAAAATATGTCATGTAAAAAGCAACCAGGACTAATTCTTGAAATTATAGATCATTAATTCCTTGCCTTTTTTATGTAGTTTCCCAGTATTATAAAGACTATGGACTCTTTGAGATCCTTCCAGTTCTGCGACCCACCTCTTTTTCAAAACAATTTTTTTCCCCTCCCCCGATGCCTGCAGGCTTGTTCCTCTTCGTTAACATATTCAAACTTAATCTCTTCCATCTGGCAGCCCATCCTTTGGGCTGCAGTCTGAGGATCTTCTATGGACATTTGTGCTGCTACTCTCCACTATTTATATTTGTCTCTAGTTGCTGTAGCTGTAGGTGACATATAGCAAACTGCATTTGTACATAAACAGAGACTGGGTTTTACAGCCATGAAGCTGCTGTCATGAGTGCTGACTGCCCACAGGGTGGACAAAGACTTGCTGTTTAGGACAGCTAGTATTCATAAGTTAAATTAAAAAAACCCCTTCCCTTACACTTCATTGCAGCAACGGCCATAGGAGTTAGCAGAAAATCTTTTCAAAAGTTGTTGTTTAAATGTTCAAGCTATGAAGATGTTGTGAAAAGGCAGGGAGAACTTTGCGGTGCAGGCTGGCTTGACATTCCTCTTAATTGTTTTGATGGCACAGCTCTCCACAATTTCTCCGCTAAGAGGGTAGTTGAGCTACCAGAAATACTTTAGTCTGTCTCAGTAATCTTTTCCCCTAAATACACAGAAGATGTGTTTGGTATTATTACAAGAGTATTGTACAGAATTCTGAACAGATCTGAGTTTTATAGCACTTGGAAGACTTCAAACCTGTTTGTTCTAACATGTCCAAGTCCACCTTGACTACCTACCATCACTGTGCCTTTGCATACCATGCTGGCCTTTAACAAGAAGAATGTTGTTTGAAGCAGGAGAACATATACATCGCACTGCCAAGTGGGCACCAATGATGACAGTGGCAGCGAAACAGAATTTGTAACTCTTCGATAACTGTAGTAAAAGATGGCTTCTCATTATGATGAGAAGGGTTTGTATTGGATTATAGCATAGTCTGTAAGGAAGTTATCTTGGCAATTAAACTCATGATACAGACTTCCTTGAGTCATTTGTTTTAGGGTGCATTCTAAGTAACTGTTCAGTTGAAGGGATAATAGATATATATATTTTTTTTTTTTAAGTCTGTAGAAGTAGCTCATGAATGATGTTATAAACTTTTCATTCTTAAAAAAAAAAGTCATTACAGTGTGCTTAATATGCACTTCTTCATTCAAACAAGCCTGATTCAAAATGTCACAACTGGTATAAGATACGGAGCAATGAGAAATTACATATAATCTAGTTGGCTATGGAAATAAGGATTATTAATAATATACATTATTAAGAAAAGTAAAGCTTCTTGAAATATGGTACTTGTCACAGAAATAAATTACTAAAATTACTTGATTTAGTCAAGTCTCTTCTAGGAAGAATGCATTGTAGCAGAAAGACATGGGTGATTTGCAGGTATGGTCTCTTCTAGGACTGACTTGTGCCTAATACAGTATTAGAAATGTAGTTCTGCTTGATTTACAGATGCCACTTAGAACTACATATTAGCTACCTAAATTCCTGAAAAAATCTTAAAGCCTAAATAATATTCACAGGATTAGAATATAAGTATTTCCAAAGCACTGTAATCTGTGAGCTAGACAATTTAACACTGATTCAGTCCATAACACTACACTTTTAAAGCAGATTAAATTCTTAGTTTTAGACTGGAACTTGTGGCTACAGTCTTCTACTTACTAGTATTTTTAATCTAATCTAGAGATGTAATAATATAACTTTTTAGAAAAATCCCACACATTTTTTCTCTCTATAATTCAAGTGATGAAACTCAAATTCAGTAAGTATAGCCATCAGCTTTTCAGGTGTCAGCTTCCTTTCTAAAAACAGGGTAGGAAAATTATCTTGTCTTTTTATTAAAGATGTTGCTCAAAGAGTCAAAAATAGAGTAACTAGTCAAGATTCAGAAACATTTTCTTTAGGGCTGAGATACCATCTTCTAGTATCTGGAAGTATGTAATAACATTGTGGGATAGACTTCTGTAGAAGACAGTGGGAAGAAATTTCAATTCTCTTTTAAAAAGCCATATAATTTATGCTTAGGAATAATGTTTGTGTTCTGTTTTAATTTTGCACTATTATTATGTATTTCAAACTTCTTTTCCTGTGAACTTGTAACCTTTTTTTGGATCTGCAAAATAGACAATCTTCTGACAATTTAAAGTCTGGTTTACTTTCAGCTGAGAATATACAGTATTCTTCAGACTGATTAGGCAAAGTAATAAATTTCCAGATTAAACACAGAACAAATTAAAAATGTCATTTTTTTAGTCTTTGAATATTTCTCAATTTCATAAGAAATTTTTAATTATTTCATACTTGTATCGTTCTTAGCAACCTAAGAGTATTTTTTATTATTACTGCCAAGACACATGCTATTTCAGAGAACTGTTGTGTTCAAAGAAGCTTCATTAGTATCTTTATTCCTGTTCCATCATGACTTACTCAAATTAAATAGGAAAAAATGTCTTGCCTTTCAAAAAAATCACTATTATAAAAAGCCTTTATGATTATCTTTGATATCATCAGTTTAAAATACAGACTTAGAGTGCACAATGAGACTTTCAACTTTGCCTTTTAAACCATGGGGCAGTTGTCTGCCTGTTTTTGTATTCATATCACATCAGGGTCAAGAGAATTTAACAGTCACAATAAAATTACTCAGTGCTCAGCCTAGGAGGAGAAATGATGGACTGATAATTCAGATTAACACATCTGTGAGAAAAAAACTGTATTATAATACAAACCCAAAGCAAGCTATTTTACTTACCAAATATAATTGGCACTCAAGATGGCAAGATAGTTCTAGATAGGCCATTAATTCTGCATTTTCCTATCAGGGGAGCTCAGAGTCACTGCTTCAGCTTTACACAAAATGCTTTGCATTGCTCTCAGAGAGGAAGCAGCTCCCACTAGACTCCTGAAGTTGCCTCTTCACTGATTTTAAATGAGAAAAAGACCTGTTCTGCAAGGCAGCAATGAAAGTAGGACCTTCACACAGACTCAAGAAGCATATAGTGAGACTGCAAAAGCCACAAACATTGACTAAAATTATGGTGTGCTGCATCTGAAATTTTGTAAGTGGCTGGAAGGTAGGCTGCTAGATCCACTCCCCTGGGTGCTCTGCCCTCCAGAACTGATCCAGGTCTCATTCATGACAGCAGTTAGTAAAGTTGGACAATAACTCATGAAAGCATTAAAAAAGGTGGTTAAATGGACTGCAAAAAAAGGTCTGTTCTACATTAGCATATTTCTACTTTTCCCCTGAAAATGGCTACCAGCACATAGCTTCTCAAAATGAAGACAATATGAAGCAACAGAGGCTGAAGTAATACCTAGAAAAATCCTGCAAAGATGTAGCCCTTACTCACAAGTAGAAAACTTTTCTCTCTCTTTTTTTTTTTTTTTTCCACTTGCCTTTTAACCATGCACCTGCAGGGTCTTTCAGTGCTGCAGACAGATTGAAAATGACTGGTTTAAAGCAGTGGTTCCACAGTTATGGTCCACAAGGTCCATAATAAGGTCTGCAGAATAATTTTAGTCAATAGCATTCAATTATGAATTTGATTACAAGGATGCATCCACAAACATTTTGGGTACTTGCTAGTGATCCAAAAAGTTTTTTAAATACTGGCTTAAAATACAGCTTTGCCCAAATATCTTACAAAAAGATACGGGAGGTTTGTGTTGATAAGGTGAAGAAGTTGTCTTAAAGTGGAGCTGGTCCTTTCATTAGAACCAAGGTTGAATACCAGATGATTATATGTGTGTATGTTTTGGCTTTACTATAGATTAACAATGTTTTGTATCATTCTACAGGAGTTTAATATACTTCTGAATGTAAAGGGCAATGGAACACAAAGATGGCCATGGTTGTTAATGGCTTGTATTAGCTGGAAGCTATAAAATCATCCTAGTACTCTGTTAGTGCTGGAATAATAATTTACCAAGACAATTACCACATGGTGGAACTTTTTTGCTGCTCTAATTCAGTGTTATTAATAATGAATAAAATTGCAATTTTCTCAGGTTGCTAGGGGCAATGGGGAATTATTTCAATAAATATTTCAGCACATTAGTTTAATCATAGTTCCACAAAATTCAAGTGGGCAATATTTTATACTTCTAAGTTCAGTCTGCTAAGGGACCATAGTCATTAAATTGCAAACTATTTGCACTGAGGTCCAATCTATGATTTACAAGCCTTGTTAAAAACACTGTAAAAGAAAGCAAGCTGTGCCATTAATACTTGTAATTTGATGCTGCATTTGTTAATGGGCTCAGTGTGATTAATGTTTTTAGCAGCAGGCAGAACATTTTGAGATAGGCAGTACTGGAGCTTATGATATATAAATGCATGTAAAGAAATGCTAGAATATTGTAAGTTTTAGTAATACATGGTTTTACAAGATTGTATAGCTGAAATGAAAAAGCAGCAATGAAATTATACTGTAATGTATGTAAATATAGTTCAAGCCGTGTTAGGTGCTGATGTGTGTGTTCTTTATTTCCTAGCCAACTGCACGACTTCTGGCGCTTGGATTACTGGGAAGACGATTTGCGCCGACGGAGGCGATTTGTTCGCAATGCTTTTGGGTCTACTCATGCTGATGCTCTTCTAAAAGCTGCTGTGGAATATGGTCAGTATTAGCTCATGCTTAAAAATACAGCTCATGATGTTTTCTTAATGTCCATGAATCCCTGAGAATCATGTCCCTTCTTTTCTAAGGACAGTATTGAGAATTCCTAGGACAACATATTCTTAGAACACTAATTCTTTCAATTTTTACACTGTAATGAACGAGAAGGCTTGAGCCTGTGGGCTGTTAAATTCTCTGATCCCCAAGGGATTCACATAATACTTCTCTGGCATTCCCAGACACTAATTCTGAGGCACTGGTAAAAGCAGCTGAACTTCTCTCTCTGGAGTAACTGAACAAAACTGTTAGGACGTCAAACTAATGTGTCTTAATAGTTCCACTAGAGACCTTTTGTGAAGAATTAAAATATATCAGAATTTTTATTCTGGCATGCATAATTTCAGCCAAAAGTATTTTTTCCCCCACAAATTTTGGAATGCATAAGAACTTGTTTAAAATAAATATTTTTAAGAATAACTTGTGATTTGAGTAGTGAACTGACTATTTGGAATCTTCAGTCTAGGAACTGAAAAATTAGATGATGTTTGATTTTCATGGAGATGTAGCTGCAGTATAAAAGAGGAATGAGGAATTTGCTTACAAATTCCCTTATAGCATCTAAAAGTTTCATATATTAGTGAATTCTGTACAGCTGACTGAACCTGAGTACTCAAAAAAATCTAAAGCAAGTTTATTTCTCAGGTTTGACCTGGGCACCTCTAACATATCAAAGAGAGGAGTTTTTAAAAAGCATATTAAGATGGTTTTCTGCTCACCCCCCCCCCCTTTTTTTTTATCTCTGTAGTGCTGAAAAGAAAATACTATGATGCTTTAGTATTTAGAAGTAAAAAATGGAAGCAATCATTCACAAAGCAAGTTGAACCTTTCAGCTGATGTGTAGCCAAAGGCTAATGTTGCCAGAAGTTCTGAGTATGATAGATATAAAGCTAACTCTGTGTGACCTACACATTTCACCAGCTTTGCAGTTGTTGAGGAAAAGAGCTGGGATTCAAACAAGGTTAGACATATGAATTAATATTTGTGTGTGCAGGTATACTAGCAAGTGTAACTTAATACTTATTTAAACATGAAGACTATCATATGCAGGACATCAAGTCATAAACTGTTCATAAGTTGGGTTAAGGAAGCCATTTCCCCCAGTGGTATATATAGTGGTATATAGTATTTCATATTTGACAAAGCGTTATTTTCTCTACATTCTTCCAAAACATCAAAATAGGGATTTTATGAGAGGCAGGTACAAAACTGTGCTAATTGCTGTGCTACTTTTGAAGGGCAAATAATCATCAAAAGCACAGGCTTCATATGTATATAACACCTGTTAGTGCATTCAACATACAGGAAAATGGAAGCTCAGGTGTGTTCACAGGTGGTGCACATCAAACTTAGTGGTTACATAAAAGTTACAATAGACTGACATTTTCGGAATTAAAAAAAATAATTCTAGCTTTTCACATATGTATTAAAATTAACATGGAATTTTAAACCAGCATGCATTAAAGTTTTAATTCATGGATTCTATCTAGATGTACTTACTTTCAGAGGCTTAAGCCATTGGATTTTAATAGTGAAACTTTTAGCTGACCTTTTTCTGTAGGAAAACATCCTTAACACTGATGTTATTTTTATGCCTCTTGGTGTTGCTAATGAGTTGAATAATTTATGAGGTTGTCATGTGAAAAGGATTTGGTGCAGTTTGATGTACTTTTTGCCTCTGGTGTTGGAATGTGATTAATAAAGAGCTAGAGGCAGATTTTTTTTTTTTTCCATAGGGTTTAACATTCATTGTGGTTGGGGTTTTTTATTGGCTTTGTTTTGATAATTTTGTTTGGAACAGTTTGATAGTAAAATGCCTCTAGCTTCCAAAACAGAGCATGATATTACACTACAGAAGGAATTTAAAGCATTTAAAAAAAAAAAAAAATCATACTGCTTAGTTTTCCAGTAACAGATTTTATTTCCTGACCTCTGATAAATTGTTTGTGAGAAATAAAGTATTCATCAAAGCAAAATTTTTTGATTTTTGTTTCAGTTTTTCATCCTGACTGATACCTCTAGTACAGTTAAAGCTATTTTGAGCATCAGTAAAACAGTGGCAACATCTTAAAAGTTTTTGTTATCTACATTGACTGTCAGTTATCATTTAGGATTCTGTGCATAAAAATTGCAATGGAGGAATGTTTAGTCAAAGCCTAAGTCAGCAAGCTCCTCAGTGTCTACGATCAAAGGCATCAACTTAAATAGGTCTGATCAGGCATTGCAGAAGAGGGCAGGCAGTTTCAGCTGAGCAAAAATCACAGAGCAAAGATGACAAAATTAATCAGTCATTTCCTTGGCAGTAAATAATAAGATACGCTGAGGATTGCAGATGAGAGAATTTCCAGATTCCTTGGAGATGTCCCGGCTTAACACCTGATTTATCTGAGCTTGTGCAGCCATCAAGATATGACCTTGATAAATAAAAAAGTGCTATACAGCTACTCTAGTATTAAATCAGTCGATGTTGGATGTATGGATACTGTAATTATATAATATTTGCAGTCAACAGGGAATGGAAGTCTTGGAAATGAAAACTATGTCTATGATCTCTATGTTTGTTTTAAAGAAGTAATAAAAAATGTTAAATTCTACCTTGAAGAGCTAAGAAAAACCACATTAATTTTAGCTGATAGTGACTTCTTTCTGTAGGAAACATACTATGTTAACCACTACTGGAAAATAATATTCTCTCAAAAAATTTCTGCTACGGTGAAGTTTCCATTTAACTACAGTCTGTTAATCAACTCTTGTATGCATGTTTGGATCTTTTATAAAGTATAATATGCCCACGTATATGTATATGTGTGTGCATATGCATAAATGTCAATATATGTTCAAAATACCTGACAAGTAAAAAGTATTGCATTAAATTATAACATATTTCTATTACTACATAAAACCATGTGAAAAATTATAGCATATTCTTATGGCTATATACTTAGCTGTCCTTTGAGACTGTATGTATGTCAGAGCCATATAAGCATTTACAGGAGGTGGATTAGTCTCCTCCATTTCTAAGAATTTGATATTAGGCATTGGATTTGTTTGCAATCTGTTAAAATTACTTTCATACCCAGATTTAACATGCAGGCATATTTAGTTCAGCATTGTATCTGCTGTGCCCTTTTGTTTCAGTTAAATTCTTTCTTGAATCAAAATTTAGATTTGTTTCTCCCTTTTGTGAAGCTGAAGGGATGCTACTTCCTGCAGTGGCAAAGTGCAAGCTCTAATGGGATTTTTAACTACCTGGAAGCTTAAGTTTTAATATTTTACTATCAATAGCTTAAACAGTTCTTATTCTGAGTTTAGATGGAATTTCAATATAATTGATTAAATTGTAGACCGAAAAGAAAGAAAGAAAAAGAGAAAAGATTGTATAAATTGTTATAAACTCTACTTTTCCTCCCCAAATTTTACTATGATGTATGTGTGAAAAATACAAATATGACCCACAGGTCTTCTGTACATGTGGTGAAAGAACTGTCTCTTTAAGTTAATCACCTTAACAGTTTACAGTCGTTGGAGATTAGTATAGATGAGACACTACTGTACCCCCCTGCCAGTGAGACAGAATAATGGCCCACAGAGGTCAACTTAAGTGCAAAATAGTTACTTTTTAAAGCTTTGATCCTTCAGTCCTTAATGATTGTGGTCCACAAACAATTTATATATAGATGGAGTACAAAACCACATTTTCTAGACTACACTGGAGAAAATGGACATGAAATCAGTGTCCATGTTCTAAACATACATGTGTAAGCTGGTCAAATATATCTAGTGTCTGTGCTCAAGAGTGTTTAGCCTGTTAGGCTGATTATCATAGAAGATCCTAAGTGCTTAGAATGAAAATGCAGGGCGGGGGGGCGGGAGGGCGGGGCAGGGTAAAGCACCTTCATAATGTAATATGTAATACATTTAGTACATTCAGGTCTTGAAATATAGCTACAGATATGTCTTATATGTGCAATATAGCCACGTGGCTTTTGACCTTGCATATTTTAAGATGCTCATTCCATTATATGTTTGGACATCTAATTAGCAACCTTATTTCAAGGGCAGTTCTAGCTGAAACAGACTGTATATGGCTCCTTGTGGGACTTGTGTTCAGTGTTGTAAGTGTCACCAAATACTGTGTGTGCTTATCTACAGAAATACAGTTTCATTACACAAACAGAATTAAAAAGCATCTGGTTCGGAAATCTGAAATGTTCAAATCTGAAACCTATTTTCATGACAGCCGATGAATTTTGATGGACTGTCAAAGAATGGAAGGCAGGATTCCTTCAGGCTGCTGAAGGACTTACATTCCCAGAACATTTAGCTTTGAACAAATGCTAAAAGAATGGCTGTGGAGGTTCCCTGCTGTGAAACAGGGGATCTGAAACACTTGGGAACCCATACTCAAAGAAGGAACTGTCTTCAGAATGGAGTATCTGGGTGTCCCAGGGACCCTAAAGGAATAATCAATTATTTTGGGGTCCTCAATGTTAAAGAAATATCTCAAGATGAACTTTCAGAAACTCTAGCTCTAGAGCAATCCCTCAGTCCTGATAAGTCCAAAGCAGCTGATTCCCACAGCTCCTGAGCTCTATCTCATGAACTGCTGGGCTTCCTACCTTCTGCAGACAGAGCAAGATAGAGGGAGGAGTGCCCAGAGAAAATAAGAAGCTAGTTTCATTTGGAATGCACCCAATGCTGGAAAGCTAAGTTAGTGTTTTACAAACAAACTTATCTAACATTTTCAGTTGATAAGACATTTGAAGAAATCAGAATGTCCCATGAAGTGGAGATGCTCAATTTTATCATTTCTGTTCAGAAGCTTTGTTGTAAAATCAAACACCTTATTCTAGGAAGTCTAAATGTCCACCTAGAAGCTAGTCATCATTTCCATCCTGCATTTTGGGTTCTACACTTTGTTATATTAGATTGTTGACACTAATGACGTTGCTAATAACCCAGAGGTGGGGAAATACCATTATCATTTACAATAGATTCAAGACTGTCAAAGTTACTAGATAATTATACACATCTAAAATGTTTATTTTTCTCAGCTTCATAAAGATCTCAGATTTCATTATCTTCACCCTGTCTTTTTTCTGTGCTTATTGAAAATGCCTAATGTGTTTCCAGAACGATTTCAACAACGCTGATTTCAGAACCATCTGTTAGAAAGAAGTATTTTTTTCATTAACTGATTCAAAACTGAAAGCAAGTTGAAGACAACTGATGTTGAATCATCAGTTATCAGAGTTTTGCTAGCAGGCCCACTAGATATATAAAAAATAGTTACTTTTCTAGGTGTATCTGCAGGGAGAGCATTCTATATGTATCATGCAAGAGATTAAAGACCAAATTATTCTTTCTTATACTATGTCTGTATGAATTGCCTTGCTGTCAGAGTTGAGTTTTGTAGATCCTATTGTTGGATTCTTTAACATTTACTTCTAAACTGATCCAGGTATCTGTTGGTCATCAGTGACAGGACAAAAGGCAACAGGCCATTTTTCTTTTTTTTACTATCATGGTGGACAAACAATGGACAGTTTGTCCATAAAAATTGTATGGTCTCCATCCTTGGAAATACTGAAAACCAACAGGTCTTTATACACAACTATATAGCCCTCTTGAGCCTTCTCTTCCCAAGATAAACAATATCTACAGAATATTTGAAACAGTTTAGTAGTAGAAGTAAGTGTAAAAGAATATCTGTATCTCTCTTGTACTGGGGAGCCCAGAACTGGAAGGAGCACTCTAGACGTGGCCTCACCAGCACTTAGCAGAGGACAAGGATCACCATCCTCAGCCAGATGGCAACACTCTGTCTAATGCAGGCCAGGACAGCATTCACCATTGCAGCACGGGCACATTTCTGGCTGATGTTCAATCTGGTGTCCATCAGGACGCTCAGCTCCTTTCTCAGAGGGCTGCTTTCCGGCTGGGTGATCCCCAGCAGATACTGGAGCCTGGGGTTTTTCTTCCCCAGATGCAGGACTTGGCATTTCTTGTTGAACTTCCTGAGGTTCTTGTCAGCCCACTTTTTCAGCCTACTGAGGTCCCCCTGGATGGCAGCACAATCCTCTGGCATATCAGCCACTCCTCCCAGTTTCATGTCATGTGCAAACTTGCTGAGGGAACTCTGCCTCATCAATCAGATCATTAATGAAGATGTTGAACAAGGATAAAATGGCTCTAATATGAATTTGCTCATGTTCAGTATATTTATTAGCACTGAAGTTGTGTTTGTTGTGACTGCATAAGCCAAGACAGTATTTTTGATACTCTTTTATTTTCCCCTCAGTTAATGCACACACACGGTTTCATAAAATATGCTGCTCTGGGGAAATACAGGTGATGACGTTTATCTAAGATAATTTTCCAAACTGATATTTATTTAAGTAATAAGTATGAATACATGAGAGCAACCAAAGAATGAAAGCTCTTGACTAAAAAGCAATCCTGTTTCCTCACCCCATTCTTGCACACTTAGTTTTAGTCTGAAAATATACACAAGTTGACCATTAATTGTGAGCAGTTTTAAGAAATAGCATCCACTTTATTGGCAGAAAACACACCTTTGTTACTTGTTCAGTGGTGAGCATTATAAGAATATGTATGCAATCATTAAATTAATTCATAGCAATGCTTCAAAACCATAACATTTGTCAAGTAAGTCCCCTTTGTTCTTTAGTCTGCCACATGAGACAAACATGTAAACCATTCTGCTTCGCTTGAAGCACCTAAAATACTTCTATTACAAAACCTTCCTTTCAGTATATGAACTAACTTCCACATTGATTGTGAAAGCTCAAGTGTGCTCTGAATGAGTTTATATCTGAATTGAGTGCCTGAAAGAATCACAAAAATCTGTCCTTTTTTAAAGTGTAGCAATATTAGATTTTCATCTACAGCCTTATAATTGTAGCCCAACAGTGCCATCCACTGCTTCTCCAAATAATCTTCCAAATATTTCATCCTCACAGGATTTTAGGGAAAATATTACATGGTAGTTGTGTCCTGTTAATATTTCACTGTGTTATTGCAAGATACAATTTTGTTTAAAGAAAGTCTAAGTAGAAAAGCTTATACTAGGTATTAATAGAGAGGAATCTGCAAAGTACAATCTTAATACTGAGGATAATTAAATACTAGATTTAACTTGGTCTTATTACTAACTTTTCCTCCCCTCCCAGTCATAAATATATTCTCATTAAACATATCTACTACTATGGTGATCCTTATTTTTATAACCCACTGTAATGTAATGAAAGACACCTTCAAGATATAAACGGTAATAGAATTGGCTTGGAGTACTGAACAGTGTTGTGCTGAATTGTACTGAAGACTCAGCGTCTGAGCTCCTGCTCCTTGAGTAGGTGATGGAAATGAGTTACAATTGCATCCTATCAGTACTCTGCAGTCTCTAAATATCTTCTCTCTGTTATATACTATTTCTAGCGTAGGAAATTTTGTGGCAGCTTTAGAAGTTTTAAGTACAGTTCCATTAAATGGTCTTGGTTTTTTTTCCCTAAGGATTTCCTCACCTCTTGAATGTAAGAATCTCTGTCTTGAATGTCAGAATCTCTATCTTGACTCTAATTCAAACTTTTCACAGAGCCAAATGGCATATGAAAACTTTTCCCTCAAAACCTCCGTGTTGCATCTCAAATGCCTTTCCTCTGAGATTTTCAGGATATCTGGCATGTCCTGAATTTTAGCTGCTGTTACAGGTCTGAGCTAATAGATTTTGCTGCAGAATTTTCTGGCTTTTAACCAACAGTTAGCATACTACTTCTGTTTCTCACTTCTTCATCTGAAACTGTATGACCCCAGAATATTCCTGGAGTAATCAAATTGGCCTGCAAAACCATTGCTAAGATCTAAAAATTGCAATAATTGTCAGTCTGAGAATTCTAGCTGCATTTTCCTCCCTTCCATCCTCATATTTTCATGTAAAAAGAATTCACAATATGCCAAATGAAAGTAATTTATTAATTTATTACCAAAACTCATAAATTACTATAATGACAAATGTTTTTAAATCCCTGTGACAGATGTATTTGTTCATTTTGTTCATTTCTATACCTAACTGACAAAGAAATAGAAGTTCTTGACCCATGTATATTCAGTAAATCTTACAGAAACATCTCGAAGAACATTCTGTCAGTGAAAGCCTAATAATAGTCCTTCAGGACAGCTTTCACAGCTGTGTGAATTTAGGTCTTGGGTCTCAGGTTTTAACACATGCTTTTCTTGTCTCTTATTTTCTATGCTTCAAAACTCCATATTGAGGAGTGACAGCACTTTAAATAATCTTTATCTATAGTTAAAACACAAACTATTCCTTTTCTAAATGTTCTCCATTCTTCTTATTCGTGATGTCTTGACTGCAGGGCTCTGATCTCCACTTTGTGTGTAAGTGGAAACATGTATCGTTTGTGTCTTCTGAAGACCTGGCTAGAACACCCTGCCTAGCACGTGGCTGGAATGGAGGGACATTATTCCAGCACTGCTGCAACCTTTGCAGCCTAGAATTAGAAGATCATAGTACAGATTTAAAAAGACTTTACTGTCCCACTCTTTCTGACAGTCAGTAGGAGGCATGACAGGCTTTCAGGCAATGGGCTCAGGTTTCTGTAAGCCTCTGAGCTACTTGCAAGGGTTAAGTCAACATATTCAGACTGTGGGAATTTCTTCAATATAGGTGATTCCTTGGCTTTCACAAAGCAAATGGAACTGGTATGTATAGATTTTGAAAATTAAGTGATTCGTTTTCAAAGACAACATATATTTAAGATAACAAAGTATTTTTACTTATGTTTTTACATTGCACTACTTAATATTTGTCACATAAAATCTATTTCTATTATATCACATTAAAATTATTGTAGAGATTTTATGTAAATAGTAAGATTTGTACAAAAGTAATAAAAATTTAAGTATATGTGTACTAGCTATTCCATATCCTTACAAGTAGACTGAGTTCTTCAATATTGATTATTTTTGTGTGTTTCATTATTTTACAGTGTTAGCTTTGAATTGCACACAAAAAGTACTCAGTGCTGTGAGTTTCAGTGTGGTTCAAGTTACAGGCAAGGATGAAGAAACACTATTTGAAAGTAGTGTATTAAAAGCTAAATAGATTTTATGGAAAAGTTAAATATGCCATGAGCCAGCATGATAAGGAAGGTACCTTGTTAAGTATTCTATTGGCCAGCACATTTTGCATGTGTCCAGTTATTTAATTTTGTTTTTCATATCATGTACCTTACATCATGACATGACCTTTTTCTTGTCCTTACCGTGTGCCTAAAGAGTTTATCTTCCATTGTATTTGTCCTGAGCATCATCTACCATAGATATACTTCCCCAAATGAAAGGACTGTTCATGGTGCTTGTGTGTTGTATTGGTGTCTCTTTTGCCATATAGCACATACACCCATAAGAAAGATATTGTCTAAATAGCAGCTCAGCTCTCACCGCAATGGAAAACAGTGTTGCTAGTGCTTGCAAATCTAATATAAGCATAGAAACTTTGCAGGTATCCTTGCAGTTCCACAAAAGGTTTGTGCTCTCTTGTAATCTTTGTGAAGCAGAATGAAACATGTCACAGACTCCATGCAGCAGCTTAATGGAAGGTGAAATAAAATACTGCTATCCTTTTTTCTTTACTGCTGACTGCTGCTAAGATTTCTGCGAGTTAGCTCTCCTTAATACACACACAGGCTTTCTGCCTGGGACTGTGATTACCATTCACCCACTCCAGAGGCAAAATAATTAAAATCTTCTCAATTAACTCATTGAGCTGTTTTAATGATAGACCCTCAAAATTTGTTTATTGTTAATTTCTTGTGTACTACCACTACTGTTTCACTTTTCATCTGCTAGTCTGCATGAAACAAAGGCATTTTATAACTGCAGCTATTTTTGTTTAAAATAAAAATGAAAAAGAATTTTTTATTTTTTTTTTTTAAAAGGTGCAGAGTAAAATTCTGTTCCAAATCAAGAAAATAGCAAAGCCTTGATTTTAATTAGATAGATAATTGCTACCTGGATAGATAACTTTTGCTACTGCTAGATAATTTCTGACTTGGAGAGGCTTATGTATTTACAGAAGCTTGACCCAAACAGACATGCTGTCTGTTGCTACTAGAGCAAAGTCCCTTAGTAGCACTAAGAGTTAAACACAAATATCCCAATGTTAGGGCCACATTGCTGCCTCTGTATATCCTGTAGTGCTGCCCTTTTTCTGGTGTTGCTCTAGACATTGATCAGTCCTGAAATGTAAGAAGTTTCTGCCACCAGTTACTGCTGAAGTGAAAATACGTAAATCAGTGAAGATGTGGTCATCTATGTGAGGACAAAATGAAATCTGTACAGATAGAAACCACAGTGCAGCACACTGAAACAATTGGAACTGTACCACCAAAGGCAATGTAATGGAAATTAAATCTAGATGTTCTAATGGCATTTTTATATTGACAAACTTATTTATATATAATGATGACAGTCTATTTAAGAAACAATTGCAGCTGACATTATATCATGTTCATGAGATTTTATCTGTGTAAGACTGCATAAGATGGTCCTTCTGTATGTCTCAGAAGAGCAGAGTTTCATTTGAAAATATTACCATACCAGAAAGCAAAAGTACTTTTCAGACACGTTCGCAAATGGCTGTCTCATAGCACTGATCATGAGCTGTTGAGACTTCCTTCTGTAAATAAGTAGTCTTGATAGAAATTGAAATGGTTACCTAACTACTGCAACTATGATAGCTACCATAAAATAATTTTAAATGTACTTCCTACACCTTCATTCCCTGCACTAAAGAATGAATTTTTTAGCTGTCCTATTATGTCTCTGTTTAGTGGCTGTTTTCAAAGAACTGATCTTTTTTGAATCTGATAGCAAAAGCTTAAGTGATGAGGGGCAAAGATATAATCGCCCATGCTTTTGCCACAGAGAGGGAGAATTGAAAAATTAAAAGACAGATTACAATACTACAGATATGTAGTGTGTATTTTCTTTCTTAAAATATTCAGGTTTGGACCAGTCCTGTGGTTTGGAGGGTCTAATTTTTAAATATTAATTAAGGGTTAAAAATGTTGGGGTAGAATACCCTAGCATGGGAGATAAAATCACATTTCACAGAATCTTAGAATGACTTGAGTCAAAAGGGACCTTAAACATAATCTAGTTTCACCCCCACTTCCATAAAGAGGGAGACTACTTCCAGTTCATGGAATTTGAGAGATGCCATACCACTCCTTACATGGCACTGCTTTATCAAGTGCTTATATTTCCAAAGAGCATTTCATTTTTTTCCAAGGCTTTATCATTATTAGCCTTTTCAATTAGAATTTTTTTGTGAGCAGGGAGCAAAATTAAGGCCAGTATATGTGGGTGCAGTTCCTCTGTATGGAGTGTGCCACTTTATAATTTTGACAACATTGATCCTGGTTTTAGGATCTGCAAGCAGATAGAGTTAGAACATGGCTTTTCCTGGAGAGTGTTCTCAGGAACTAACCTGAAACTTTCCAGACATAATCCAGGCTTGAATGTTAAGACACGACACAGATGTATTTTTCACTTTTATGTAATCTTAAAAAAGTTTTATCAGATGCTATTTCAAAAGCATAGAATGCCTCATTTAGTAGATTCATTATTTCACTATTATGTCATACATATTTATATTCAATCCCCTTTTGTTTCTTACCTTATTAATGAAACTTTTCTATTGAAGTAGTTTGATTATCCTCTTCAGTGGCCAGTCTTAAGAAATCTTTGCTTACATGTGAATATTTTGAATTAAGAATAAATGAAATTCTTTTTTTGCTGTCAAAACCAAATTGTGAAAACACATTACATGGCTTTGAAAATCAGTACACTCTATTAGCAGACCTGTCAATATAAAAAGTGCATTCCATTTCCACCTCTTGCTCTAATAACCTTTTCTATGTTACTCAGAGGCAGTTCACATAATCAGAGTATATTGTCAGCTTACTGGAGTTGGGGAAGCATGAAATGAAAATCACGTTAATATTGATCCAATTCTCTTACTTGCAAGTGTCCTTGATGTCCTTTCCACTGAGCAATAACTGTTGGTGTGATGTAGCTATTTTCCTCTCAGCTATTACTGTGCTTTTGTAAAATGGTTAGAAAGACACTTAGGAAAATCTTATTGCTCTTAATTATTTTACTTGTGTATCATCTTTGCCTGTTGAAATACTCCACAGCAGAATTTGGTTTCTTTCTGCAATTTATCAAAGTACAGTACACACCGAGATGCTGCCTTTCAAACTGACAGGGATTTGTAAAGGTCATCAGTCATGAAATATGAATCCATTCTTGTGGGTGCAAGTTACAGTGGCAAACTACATCTTAATCCAAATATAAACATTTAGCTGTTTTAAGTTCCCATTAGAGGGACTTCCTCTCGTTCCATTTGGAATGAAGACTGCCTTTCAGGAGCCTGCAATGCATGGGAGCATTTGCTGGACTGGGCATATCTGACTGTCAGCCGCTGGCTTTTAGCAGTCAGTGCTGAATCAGTGCAGAATCCTTTCTCATATGCTGAGAACTCCTGAAATCTCAAATATGTATAATTACAATATTGACAACTCCTAAAAATTAATTTCATGACCACTCTGAATCTGTTTTCCTACCTCTAAGCTAAAAAAAAAAATAAGTGCCCACTATAGTACTTTCAGCTTTATTTTTATTAAGGACATTTTTATTAGTATGCAAAACTCTAACTACAAGTATTTATTGTTTGAAAATACTCATTCTCCCCTGAGAAACATGTTAATTTTGCCCCTGTCCGTATTCTCATTCTCCTTAATGGCATAGTTTGTATCAGTCTCATTTTACAATGCAAAACATCTAAAAATTTGAAAGAGGAAAGCATATACAGCAGTAGAGTATTTATTTACAAATGGTTTACATGAAGAAGATCATTTGGTCAGATATTAGGTATAAAAGTTGGAGAAAAATATATGGAATATCCATGATTAAATGTTCAGGTATTTATCTGTTATAGAAAGCAAAAATGTGATTTGGTTTTACTTTTGGTGGAAGTAATTTCCAGTACAAATATATACAATTTTTAATTTCTATGCAATTTTCATAGTTTTTCTCTCTCATTTCTTCAAAGATTCTTAATAATGAAAATGTGATTTAGATTTCTCTGTTTTTCATTAAATCTATTAAAACCAGCCTTCCTTTATTAACAGTCACTTCTCCGATTCTCTGGGGAAACTAAATTATATGCCATTCAAAGCTGCCAGTTCCAGAAACACATTGCAATTTAAATAGCCACTGCAGCAGACACAGGTGGGGACAGTTCATCATGATATGCCAGCACCAGACAAAGCCACATCAGTCTCTTGAGTGGACCCAGGGATACCTGGAGCCTCTTTCCCATGGAATGAGCACAGTCCTAGGAGTAGTCATACAGAAAGATACTAGCCTGGGTTGGAGTGGTCACTGTGTCGATGATTTAATCTTACTGGGTTTTGTAGGGGTCAGTTTACATACTCACAGGCAGCTGCTCTCCATAACTGTGACTGCTGTGAGGGTCCCAGGGCCTAATCAAGTTAATAGAGATTAGCAATGATAGACTGTTAGAATATATAATGCAGGAATATTACCTAGCAAATCTTTTTTCTAAGTATTTTCAACCATTACTAATGTCGAACAAACAAAAAAAGGTAGATAATACTGTTAAATTTTAATTCTGTGAATAGGTAAGCTTGGTTCTTTGTACAATAAAGAAAAAATATCTCTCAAGAAAAAGCTTTGTTCTTTCAAACTCTGTTGGTAAATTATATGTTACCTGTGATATAATTTCATAGTTCACATCATGACCTGTCAGGTAACCTCTTGTGAGGAATTCTGAATTTCTTTATTAAATAAAACATTAAAAACTACCTTATATGATTAAAATTCAGCAAGAGGAGCAGTGTTCTCCAGCTCACTATACTAGTGATCTGTAAGGAATAAAAAGCAAGTTTACCCTTAAAAGTTTCTGAGGAGAGCTAAGCTTCACAAAAACTCTACTTTAGCCATTATTAGAGTTTTTAATTAAATGCAGAATTTTACTGTAAAAAAGAACAGACTTTCTTATGTCAAAATGCTCCTTTAGAAGCCACATAAAACTGTAAAAGACAGTATATGAAAGAGGTTTCTTATAGAAAAGAAGAACACCATCCCATGAAGCAGATTTCCAGATGTTTGGAAACATTAGAATTTCCTGTCAGTATATTTAGGTAACATTAAAATGAGGTTAACTTTCCATTCTGCCATCTCTCTTCAAAGATCAAAGAGCACTCACTGCATAAATTGCCTTATCGGTAATTCGTTGAAGTAAACTATGAAAACAACTTTATAAGAAGCAGTAGTCTCCTTTTGCTGGTTACAGTATTACCAAGCAAACTTTTCTTAAAATTAACAATATTTTTAACCTCATTTTTACTAAATGCAGAGAGAAAAAAATATAATACACTATATTTGAATGTATAATAAATGGATAAAAGTAAAGAGAGAACTGGAAACTCCCTTGCTGTGTTCAACTGAAGTGTATAAATTAGTATAATGTCTAAGGAAATACATGTATATAAACATCAATGTAATCAACAATATGATATGTTTATACTGCTAATTTTTAAATTCTATTTAGGGACAGTTTCTGTGGACCCAGACACCTACATGTTCTTAGAAATGTAGATTCCATCCCTAGAAAACTGTTGTGACCTACAAAACACAACAGGGAATTCATTCATTTAATTGAAAATAGAGAGGCAAAAATTCAAATGTTACAGTAAAAAAAATCCACACGTCCATCCCCAATTGAAGCATTGCCTGTATTAAATACTTCTAGAGGCTGTAGTTGCAAGTTGACATCAGATTCTCCTGTTCTTGCAAAATTATTAGGAATTTTGGTAGTGGTTCTGTGGTTGTTTTGAGGTTTTTTTGAATGCTTAATAATTTCTGTTTAAGGAAAAGTAATGCTGCTGGAAGAGAGATTATAAATTCTCGGCAATACTGTACAAGTTTACTGTGCAGCTCATAGAACCTTTCAGACATGTAAAATACACACACTTCCATGGCAGTCAGGGTTTTGTAAAGGAGTGGTTGTTGGTTTCTCTACTTTCTTTTGAAGATGAACTGGTTTCAGTTATCCTGAAGTTACCAAAGAACGCCAGTTTGTAACATGCACATTTACAAAAATAAGCAAGATGGTAACGGGTGTAACAAAAGAGGGATTTTTTTTTTTTTTTTGATGGCTCATCTAGTCCTATACAAAGGTTCTCTTGAAATATGTTTAAAACAGAGCCTTCAAGTTTCAGGAAAGCAAGGCACCTACTTCAGCTGGTCTTCAGTGCAACCTGAGTGGCTTATTTCCTCTAGTTTCTTTGCAAAATGTAGTTTTATGAAATACTTAGCTGCTTATTTCAAGGCTCCTTTCCAAATCCCAGCCTATCCCTAAAGTCTATCCTTTAAAACATACCTTAAGAAGGAACTTGACAGGGGCAAGAACTGGAAGCATCTGCCAATTCCAGTTCTGTGCACTGCAATGTCACAACCTTGCTTTTTCGAAATGACATCTAGTTTCATTTTATTTTTTTCTTATTTTAATGAATTTGAAATATTTTCTAATTAGACGTAGGAACTAAGACTATTAATTTCATATTTTGTCTTTAAAATACAGACTCCTGTGTGTGAAAAAGTTTTAAATTAAATATCTGGACATGGATTAAATTTCATAATAATTTTGCTGAGGCTTTGAAAAAACAATATGAGTTTTGATTTTTTTCAAAAGCACTGAAATATCAAGTATTCATTTATTCATCTCTCCTTTTTATATCATTGTTAACAATACTAGACACAGTTTTATGTCATATAATTTTTTATTCAGTTTGTTGTCTGGTTTTAAAGTGACGAGTTGTTTTTCTTCTTACTCTTACTTGGAGAGGTTCTCTTATTTAAAACCTTTTTGAAGTCATCTTGAAATATAAAAATAGAACATCTGTGACAGATCTGTTTTGAACATTTCAGGATCCAAGGAGATCTGGTGGTCTGTGGTATTCGCTTGTTAATTTCTTGATGAATGGGTAGAAAGGCCACGAAGTGCACTCAGTACAGCATGTCTTCCTGAAGATAGATGATCTCAAATAAATTCTATTCCCAATCAGTTTTTGATTTGTTAGGTGTTAAACCATTTCTTTGTAAGGACAGTGTTTACAAGCCTTGTAATGAGACAGCCCTGTGAGACCTTACTCTTCTTGCTGTAATTTTGATAAATGGAACTCTAATTCATAAAGGATATAGTGATTGAAGGGCAACTCGTACACTTTCATTTAGATAAATGTTTGATACAGTACAGCAAAACTGAGGTGCACTCAACAAAGTGATAAATTTCAACAACAGTCAAACCAGAGAGTTTTTCCTTCAAGACAAAGAAGCACTATTTACTATATTTCCTTTAAATAAGTGTATTTTTAATATTATAAACCAGAATGGATTTTAGAAATATTTGTCTTGTTGCTAAGCTCCAAATTTGCCAAACTAATTTAATGCCTTCTACTCGGCCATATTTCTTACACCTGTGGCGATATTTCTGCAACCTTCATCACAAGGGGCCTTCATCACAAGGGATTTAAAATACTCTAAATTTCAGGTTCATGTGATGTATTTTGAGTATTAGTAATAATTTGGGGCATGGGATTTTTTCTTTATAATTTCAAAAATGTATTTTCGTGCATAAGTAATTACAAATAATTGTCATTAATCAGCTACTATGGAAATGCTTGATTCTACGAATACTCCAGATGAGTACTTTTCAAGTAATTACTTTGAAGATTATCACATTTTATATAGCTCAGAAACTTACATAGCACTCCCTAGAACTACCAAAAAGGAAGAGAACAGTGTTTTCATGCCATGTTCCTTCACCACCTAAGTTCATCTCAGGCCCAGTCTCCTCTAGTGTCACATGCTTCACAACAGGTGCTATTACTTCTCTCAAATGGTGCTAAACTCACTTGCTGTAAACACAAGTGTAACAAGATCCTGACCTACTGATAAAATACTCAGTACAATTCTGATGTAATAAAACTGACATTCTGTTACACCATATTAATTCTTTGTGTTTTTCCAAACTCCTACCATTCTTGCCTCTTTTTGTGAACTAGAGAAAAAAAAAATACAAACCAACCAAACAACAAAAAAAAAAATCTTGTACATTATACTGAAAACTTTTCCAACCATTAATTAATTGATCTAATTTTAAATTGAGCAAATAATTACAGTTAGCTGTATTAAGTAATAACCTATGCAAGTGAGATAATGATCGCATCAATTGGGGTAATAGCAATAGTATACAAAAAATTAATATTAGGCAATGTAAAACATGAATTATCTCAGCCTGTGATGAAGTCGCACATCAAGTGGCATGCTAACAGTGATCTTCAAACAGAACGAACACACCCACAGAACAATACGCCTCCAGCATTTTTATTTATATCCTGAGACTCTCCTGTGCACAAATTAATTAAAAGACTCTAACTAATTGTAAAAGTTGGAGGTAAAATCTTAACACCTTCCACACTGTAATAACAAAACTACCTGACACATCAGTTCCATTCCATGTTTCTATGTTCACTCCATGTTTCTATTTTCACTAACCTATCTGCTTACTATATTCCTCTTAGTCGTCCTGTATTAATAGTGAGTCTTGCAGGGCTTTACCTCAACATTTTACATCTGTCATAATAGTACTCACAGAAACAGTATCACTGAATATTCTGAGTTGGAAGGGACCCACAAGAATCATCAAGTCCAACTCTTAAATAAATAGCCCATATGGGGTTTAAACCCACAACCTTGGTGTTATTAGCACCATGCTCAAATTCATCCTGTTTAAGTTCAAGCATTGTGGAAAACAAACAAAATCCACATGTGTGTGGTTTTGCTCAGATTTCACACATCATTCTCTAGCTTAGTAGGAAGCAAATTTCCAAATTATCCTGCAAAAAAGAGAAATTACTTTTGGGGTTTATGTCTTGGTTGAGGGAACTGGAGGTGCCCAGACCTTGTATGGTCCAAATGAAGTTGCAGGGTTTTCTGTTGAAGGAAAAAAAAAAAAAAAAAAAAGCAAGCTTTCTTCCCTGGGGCTACTGTGAATCTGTAGTACTGAAAATAAAACTTATGACCTATCCCCAGCTAAGAAAGGAATACTGTGAGGAGGTCACAATGGGTACATGAAAGCTACTTATTTTATGAAAAATCCTTATGATTCTATCATTCAACCACACTATGATTTAATTTAATAAACTCTGGCAAGCCCCGGTAGGATCTTCCCAAAGTGTAATAAGGTATGTCTCCTGCCATAAGAAACCATCAGGCTGCAGAGAAAAAGTCTGTTGTAGTCAAGAAAAATAAGTATTGCCCATGACAACCTTTGGGTAATTGGCACTTGTCCATACACCAACATTTTTACTGTGCTCCTTACAAACACACACACAGACGTGCACCAAAGTTTCCTCACTGTGCTTGTCTTTTTTCAGTCTTTTCTGAATCCCTGCGTAACGTCCTTTGTTGTTACTCTGTATTGAGATAACCCATCTCCTACTTCACCATCCTGTCCCACCTATCTCAAAAGAAAAATATCCTGACAGATTTTGGATTCCTGGAAACAGCTTCTTAGTTTAAAGTATGTGGTTTGCTCTCTCAGAGGTCAGTCAGAGTCATGGCACCAGGAACTCAAGAGAAACTCCTGCTGAATTTCTTGCAAGTGGAAAATAATGGAACAACATTGAGCACAAAGTAAATAGCAATTATTAAAAACAGGAGAGTCTTTGGGAACAGTCAGTATTTTATTCAGGACAGGATGGAAAACAGAGTAAAATTGCATATTCTGTAAACGTTGGTATAGTTTTAGAAAGTGTTCCTTTCCTTTTTCGATAAAGATGATTTATACTGTATTTTTTTTTTACTACTTGACTGGGGTTGTTTTATCTTTCAAATATTATTCAGCTAAATTCTCAACATTTGTAACTTTTTTAGGCACTGAAGAGGATGTAGTGAAGTCAAAGAAAACTTTCCGAAGTCAAGCTGTGGTAAATCAGAATGCAGAAACAGAGCTTATGCTGGAAGGAGATGATGATGCTGTTAGCCTGCTTCAAGAGAAAGAGATTGATAACCTTGCAGGTAATTATACTTTTCATTAGAACTAAGATAGGAGCCAAAAGGCTCTTTTAAACTTGTTAGTTCTTAACCTTTGTAGTTAGTGTCTTAATATTGACAGCTAAGCATGTAATTGCAGTATGAACAGATTCCTGGTATTCTAGATTTTATTACTTCTTCCCTACTTCCATAAACTAGGGGAACAGATTACAAAGCATTTGCCCTGTGTACAGTCTTTGAGTAGAGATGTGAGAAATAACAATACTTCAAGTGCTTTTATTACTGCCTGTGAATTGTTGAAACTGCTGTGGAACCTCTTTTTTCTTTTTTTTTTTTTGTTTTTTGTTAAAATGGAAATGTGGACTAATTTCACAACTCAGGGTTTTGTGAGTCAGAGTGTGGTTATGCACATTCGTGACCTGATCCCAAGTGTCACACAGCTTGGGGAGAGACACCTACCCTCTTCCTGGCCCCCACTTCTCTCAGTGATGAAGTTAAGGGGGATCTGTAGTATTTCAACCCTTCTGTCATAGCAAGAGAAAAAGTTGTCTGTTTTAAGCAAGGACTAAGACAGAATGAAGCTTTAACCAAGCTATGAACTTTCTTAGTTAGCATATGAGCTGGGAATAAACCCATACGTAAATATGCTCATGAGACAGCCCTTCTGGTCCTTTCTCCCTGGGTGAAGGATGCAGTGAGATCCCAGTTTCATCCATCTTCTGGCAGGTTCTGTTACATCTCTGTCTTGAGGCAATACTACCTTTCCGGGGGAAGTAGTCTGGAAAGAAAGGCATGTTAAAAGTTGAAAATGCACTCTCCTCTCAGTTGGGATGAAAATGTGAGAACTATGAAATTCAGTATGAAATTTTTAGATTAATTTACTTAGGACTACATTCATTAATCAACTCCACTAAGGGAAAGTTTTGTGATGTCATGATTTTTTTCTGCATAATTGAATTTCTAAAACAACTGTCTTCATTTCTGCCCTTTCTTTTGGTACCATAGAGGAAATCTGTAGCAAAGATAAGATCATAAGTGAATGATTAAAAAAAATAAAAACAAAGCAAAACCAAAAAAAACCCAATCAAATTAAAAAGAAAAAGAAATGCCTACAAAGAGGTTAGTCTCATACTTTGAAACTATGGCAGAGCAGAGGGGGGAAAAATTCTTTTGTTTAGTAGCAACCATCAGTATATGATTATCACAGTTAATATGTCAATCTGCTTTCTTTCTCAATCTGCAGCTAACCACTGCTGAGACACTTTTGTGTAAAGTCAGTAAACTAGTGCATCAAGCAGGACCATGAGTGGGATAATTTTATCAATGTCCCTTTCTCCTTTAGAATTTCCAATTGCTTCCAATTAATATGCGTACAGTAGCATAAAAGGCTGCTTAAAGGCTGCAATATACATTTGCATTAAAATATTGATTAAAACTGTAAAGTGGACATGAAAAATTCTTACCCTGTTTGGAAAATCTCAGTCAGCTATGAAGTTCTTATCTATGCCTCAACACTGCAATTTTGTTCAGACACACTGATGCAATACAATCCCTCTAGCTACCTCCCTCTGCAGAAACCTGGTATTTCAGTATGTCCTTTAGTATCAATGCGCAATGTATCCTTTTACTCAAGATCACTGTTGGATGACGTTCCCTTCTCCTTCAGGACATGCCACAGTCATTCCAGTCCTTTGCTTTTACAGTTTGTAGAAACTGGGAGATATTGTCAATTTTGCAAAAGCAGAAATAGTAGGAAGTGAAACAAAATTAACTTTTGAAATATTGGCAGTATGACTCTGTGTTCCCTATCACTGCTAATGGAGCGAGCAAACTGCTTCCAAGTGTGGTGAGATGATGTGATAAAACTAAAACTTGTGAACTTCTCAGAAAGAACTCACTTTCCACTATCTGATTTTTACTACTAGATTAACTGCAGCCTTTGCTACTCAACTCTCACTCATTTTTGGAGCTGAAATGATTTTGATAGTTAACAGTCACACATAGTATCCTATGTGTCTTCTGTAAATTTTGCCCATTGATGAAAAAAATTGAATCCCCCGATACCCTCTGTTTAGCTGCCAATTTTGCATGATTTAGCATGTAACAATGTCACTGTTTTTCACACTTTTCAATATAGAGAATGTGACTCCGAAACTTGAGTCCAATAACAGAAATCAAGAAAAGCAATAGCAAGGAAGTTGGGGTTTATGCCTAAGAAGGTTAGAACAACCTCCGACGGCTCTGAAGAGAGGGTCCTAATAAAGCCACACTGTCTGTTCTTATCTAATTCTAAAGAGTCATGTAGTCTGGTATATGTGATCTGGAAATCTTTTGGATATATCAAGTTATGGTATAGCACAGCATCATTTATATCTAGTTGATGTTCAAAGTGGAATGACACACAAGAATTTCTATATTCAGATATGCCTCCAATTTAACTTTAAAGCTTAAATCAATTGAAACCTGGTTTACAACGATTTGGATCGTCTCAGTAAGGGATAGGAATTAAACAAAGTCTTATAAACCAGATTTCAATTGATTTAAGATTGTCCACGTTTTACTAAAACAATTTAGCATTGTTTATTCCATGAACTAAGGCACATTTTAAACAGACGAGACCTTGGGTTTTAGAAAAAATTTAACTAAGAGAATATAAATAATACAATATTTTGATTTTTCAACTTAAAACTGGATAAAAAAAAGAAAGTTTGAAACATATTACGATTGTTCGTACAAAGTTATCTGTACATACCTTTTGTTCCAGAGACTCTTTATAGTTTTTCATCAACCATGTGGCACAAATCAATGTAAAGTTTGCTTTGATAAATTGCATATGGGATAAAGAATTTTTAAATAATTATAGTCTGAATATTTTTATTATATAATCTTATATTCCAAATGTTGCAGTTGGTCAGATTTTATTACATTAAGTAACATTTTAATAAAATATAAAAATCCGATTCCATGTTAATATGGTCTAAAATGATGACTTTTAAGTTTGCATCATGATTTTTAACCAAAGAAGTATTGAAACTGTCTTACAATATGAGTTAGCAAACTCTGTTGTTCTTGTTTTAGCACTTACATATTAAAATATTTTACATGTTTCTGTTTCAGTTTTAGCTCCTTTTCTTCCCAGACTGTTCACTTCAAGAGGCAAGTCACATCTCTGTTAGAACTAATGATTGAGATAGACGAGTCAATTTTAACAGTTTCCTAATATATCATGAATCTATGGGTAATACAATCAAACCCATTGTAGTGAATTGATACTACTAACCCCTGTGCTTTTCATTTCTTCTTATACCTCTTAAAGCTGCAGTAAGGCTCTTAAATACTTACCTTTTCTCTTAAGATCCTGAGAATGTAAATTGGCTAACAGTTTGTCTCCTGCTTAGCAGGTGATTTTTTCAGAATGAAAAATACGTGGATGTGTTCTAATATTGCAAGCTTGCATTCTCACTTTGTTAATAGATACACAATTTTCTTTTCCCAAACTTTTTTGTCTTTTTTTTTTAAAGCACTGATCTTGCACTAAAATAGGTCATTAAAAAATAGAATAAATCTTGATCCACTCAAGTTTTATGAATTTTACATTTTAGAAAGATGTTTTCTTCTCTTTTCCAAAGTCACATTTGACTTACTGAGACTTTTTTGTTTGCACTTGAGAGCAGAATAAAGCCTTAATGGCATTTTTGAAAGATACATGTTCTTAAATGGAGCATGTTTCATCTATTTTGCCATATAGCTGGTGACAACAAAAAATATGCCCCAGACAAACAAAGTATCTTTGATGGAGTATTTTGATACTCTCTAAAAGAGTAGTTTCTAGAAGAAAAGGCAATAAAAATAGGAGGATATGAGGCTTTGGGTTATTTTAGGATAACAAAAGGCTCTGTAAGGTGTCTGGTTACTTGCGTGGGCTCAATCAGCTCAGAGTCTGACTTCCCCATCAGCCACGGTGAATTACAGCCTCACAACAGTCTTGCAAGAATAAATACATGTTATTCACTCCATTATATGAGCAGGGTGAGCAATTCATCCAAATAAGCACAAGGAAAGCCACTAACTGGCTTTGATGCATCTTAATCAATGTATCTTAACCTTCACTACAGAATCTTCCCTTTGTCTTGAATGTTTGTCTCCAGGTGGAAGGAGACCCTTCCCCCCAGTGCAAATATGCCAGGAATATTTGAGAGAGATGCAGCATCCCAGGAGTGCTGTAATTTTTAGCAACTCTGAACTTCACTGTAGAAATATTTCTAGAAAGCAGCGTTATTACTGCTAAACAAGAGCTGATCTTCCATTCAAGCCATCAAGGGTAGCCAGTCCACACTGGCTTGAGAGCTATGTGATAAGCCTTCTCTCAAGAATTCTAGGGAATGTGCTGAGTGTACTGACTTAATGCCCTGTGCTAAAGAACACACTAGGTCATGACGATTTGACAGCTTGTATTATTATTAATGACTTATAAGACCTTTCACTTCCAGGTCATCTGTTTGAAGTCCAGACAAAACTGGTGGTAACCAAACATTATCAACATCTGTTTTGTGGCCTATGTAAAATAAGCCTTTTGTCTCACTTCAGACAGAAATCATCACAATTTTGAGCAATTTCCAATTGAAAAAGTATTTGATGCTGTCATTAGAGAAATGGAAATAGTGCCAAAAGTTTACTACATAGAGTTACAGTTAAAATAGCAGTACCAAAAAAATAAAAAATTGTTTAGCCCACAGGGAAATTTTCTATTCCATATTCTAACAAAGAACTCATTTACATTTCTGAAATTATATCAAAGTCTTGCTAAGGACCAGATGCAGTAATAAAAACACTAACACACCAAGGAACTGCATCTAAAGCCCCTAAAAATTTGCAAATTAAGTATTTGGTATGGAAAACTTAAATACGATTGACTCATCTTTATATATATAATATGCATTTCATATTTATACACTTATATTTTGAGTTACAGTAACATTTCTCATGGCTAAGTCTGACATGTAATTTTCTTTATAAGACTTGCCCAGTGTAGACAATCTCTGGTAAGCAAAGCTGTTTAGAACCTTTTCATCCCTATTCCTAAGGAGTAATGGAGGAACATATATTCTTGAGTTTTCTTCTGTTGCCATCTCAAAATGATTTTAAGATATGTAGGATTATTTCTCTTGTTTTTGTTAATGGAGTTAAAAAAAACCCCAACAGTAGATTTTCTTAATTAAAAAAAAAAAAAAAATCTCTACAAAGAAGGCAGAATTTCTAAACTATTAGATTTTGCAGGCATATAAAAAATAATTTGTTTGTGGCCAACCAGAGGCACTTTTGTTACATTATCTGCTGTTAGAGTAATAGGTTGAAAGAAAGGACCAAGTAGCACATTATATTGTCTCCAAGAGTGACCACAGCCTGTCCAGGAGGTTTAGGAGTACAAAAGAGGAATCTTCATTCCTCCTAGCTCCTGAAAAGCAAAGCATGACAGTGGTTCTGAGAGTAATCTCATCCTCCCTCTCCAACCCTTCTCCTCCTTCCCTGGTGAGTCCTCTCCCATGAGGCTCGGACAGCTCTGTCGTCTACCACATGCTCTCCTTCTACTGCAGCAGTCGCCATCCATTCACCAGTGGCTCTGATGATCGGGAGTGTCCCAGGGGGCAGAAAGCAGCAACCAGAGGGGAAACTCAGGAAGGACTGTAGCAAGCACGGTGATGCTTCCTAATAATTCTCTCTCATTTTGCACCTCTAATAATTCCAGAATCAGAAGCTATTACCTTTCTTTCTTCCCATTTTATCTCTCTCTTCTCTCTCTTACACTGTCTTTCTCGCATGTTCTTTTTCTCTCTCTCTCTTAAGGTACTAAGGTACCTTAAGCTTTGCCATATTTCATGTTTTTTTCTTTAAGAAATTATGTACGTATATGTGGGCACACATCAGTTAAATAACAAATTCAAAGTTGCAATCAAAAACACACAAAAAGTCTTAATATTTCTCCTAGTTTTTCAGGTTTCTTGATAGAAACTATTCACTGAATTCAGCTTGCGTTACTGAGTAGTTCTCTCCCTTCAAACTTCGTTATTCTTGCAAATTAGCATCCAAGATAGGAATTTCATTGGGGGGGTTGCTTGTCTGGGAAAGTGACAGGAATGTGAAAGAAGAGTGATTCCACTTCCCATTCTATGATACATACGTAACCATTCAAGCCTTGAAATTCCAAACATGGACATTTAATTCAGCCAGCTTTCCATAGTTTCTGCTTATTGCAATATTGTATATTCAGATTCTGATCCTCAAGTCTAAGTATAAAAAAGAAAAACATATTTGTGTGAGTTTAGTTCAGAGTAAAGATTCAGGCATAAACTGAAAGCAGTTATGCTTTTGATATGTAGCTGGCTTTCACATTGAAAAAGAAAAAGGCCCACAGTTTCTATAACATACTATTTTTAGAAATCTCAGTGTTTATTCTAGTCATTTTTTCCACATTACTATACAGAACAACAATATTTTATAAGGTGCTTGTCAGTCACACATGATAGTGCTCCTAAGCACAGGTTTAAGTTCTCTTCTCTTTGTACCTTAGTATGCCCACTCTAAGTCTGAGCATCTTCAACTTTTAAAATGGTGTAAGGAGACTCCACCACTTTGCATCTTATTACATCTTCTCTATACAGCTGGTTCCCTTGCAAAAATTCCTGTAATCTTCATAAGAACATATTGGAACTGTCCTGCATAGATTAGTGATAGGAATGTACCCAGAACTATATTAACAGTAACTATGTTTAAACTAAGCACTTTCATTGACCTATGGACAGGACTTTTTTTGCCTTTTTTTTCCCCTCTGGTATTATAGAAGCAAACTAAAAAAAACAAAAATCTATCAAGAAGACAGTTTGATTAGTCTTGGTTTCATTAATCAGAAATTGTCCCAGAGGCAGCCTCATCTTGAGCTTTTGGCTTGGCTTTCTAAAAATACAAGGCTTATGTGAACATCCTCTGTCAGCCTCTATCTTTGTAACTTCTGTACCTGGAAGCCATTTTGAACAAACTTTTAAACAGGAGTAAGGACTTCAGAAGCAATAAAATTCCAGCAATGGAATCAGGTTGTTAAGGAAAAAAGCCTGCATGACAGAGACTGCCACATCACTTCTCCTTTTATTAGGTACAAGAGAATCTTTGTGGAAGTGCCCCAACAACTGTGGGAAAGCAAAGCATGCAGACAACTAGTAGACACAGTTGCACTAGAAAACATTCTCTACTGGTTCTGTTGTTGTTTAGAGATACTCGTATTTTCAGAAAATTTTGAAGTTAAAACTGTTGCATCTCGGGTGATTTTTCCAAGTATACCTGTCAAGTGAGATGTTGACCCTACAATTTATTTAATTGTTCCCACACACATATAGGAGCTACTATCCAAACAAATGAACTTTAAAATCCCACAAGGAATCTGAACAAAATCTTTCCTTTCACTATGCTCTAAAGAAGTACAAGGCTTACAGCCTGAAGAGCTCTTCTAGAATGGAGACTAGAAGAAAAAAAAGCTGAAGGTTTCTCATCTTTCCTTTAATTTCTAATTAGTTGAGCTCTATTGGCATGACAAGGTGCACAAACTGGACTGTGTAAGATACCTGTCAAGTCTGGTTCACTCAGATTGGCAACTGGGATTTGATCCCTTGTGTTCCTGACTCATTATCACAAATTTCAGTGGTATACTGTTATAGCGGGATGCTCTCTCTGCATTCTCCTTTCTTCTTTGAACATTAAATGTGCTTTTCTAAGATGTGGATTTTTTTCTGTTACTCTTTGATTAAATAGGCAGCTGTAGTGATTTTCTCAGAGAGGAAAAACTGTCCCTTATGCGGGAATGTTCAGCAAGTACCTCTAGTTGACAATGGGGAGTGCAGATCATACTGCATTTGTGTAGTGTACTCACATCTGGACGCATTGCTTAACAATCAAGTTTTTAGTTTCTAAAATATCTTAATTTACTCAGTCCTTCTAAGGTATAGCTTCAGGCAGAGCACACTGGATGAATCTAATTTTGAAGTGGCAAATGTGTGCATTGCAGTAGTGAGGTCCCTATCCCAAACATTTACATTTCTGGACAGGTGTAAATCATTAAGAGAAGCCTTGACTATTATTAATACCTGATCATCTGGCAGGTTGGTGCTTGGACACATCCTGGAAAAATACTAAACCCATGTAAGCTATTTGGAACTTCAGCACAGTTCAAAGGTTCTCATGTGTGCCACAGAGCAAATCAGACCTTATCTGCAAAAGAGGGCAGCTTTTCCGAGCTGACACACAGCTAATTGTTCCATGGGACCCTCAGTGATTGACTTTGATATGGTGTTGAGCTTGTCTTTGCGTATTATGTAACTGCTCTATTAAGTTATTGCTTTCTATCTCACTTTGAACAATACAAAGAGATACTTATTCCTAGGAATGTTGGGAAACATGTTTTTCCTCAGGAAGAAGTGCTATTTTATATTTTTCTTTTAATGAGACCAGGGGAATATGGAATTCAGATAATAATTTACTTGTGAAGGTGCATATGTCACTTAATTCAAATACATGGGAAAGTATGTTTATTTTTGAGAGAAATTTTTTTCTTCTTAAGCAACACTATTTTCACAATCTCGTCACAACTATGTATTTATTTCTTACTATTTTATTCACAGTTGTAATATGTAAGATTGTTTTTACTTACATTTTCTTTTTAATCAAACACATTTGCTTGTTGTTATAGCAACCACTTAAGAGAATTGAGTTGCTGTAATTGTTTAGCCATTGTTACTGAAAAAGACCATTGAAGTTGATCTTTGATGTTAGTAGTAGTAGTCCTACATGTTTATGGAGGAAAGGGGGGGAAAGAGGGGAAAATTTTGAATATCAGGGCCTATCCACACTGGCAATGACATTTAAACAAACAATAAAAATCAATCCCTCTCTCACAATATAAAACATATGATTGTGCAGGACTAAAAAGCCAACAAAGTGAGCTTGGAGATCTCTGAAAACAGGGGAAAGGAATTGGGGATGTTATTCACTGGTGGAAGAGAAAACCAAGATTATAGTCATATTTAGACTTAGATACTGGTTTTTGCATTTAAAAAGTTATGCAAATTATCTTTATTGAAACTGATGTGTAAAGGGAGCTGTATATGTACATGCTTATAAAAACCTTGGTTTGAGTGAAGGAGTTACTGCCTGTATTTGCTATAGTGAAGAACAAATTGGGGGCAACTATCCTCATGTAAGTTCAATATATTTATTGCAGAAATCTTTTTAAAGGGTAGTTTGAATCAGATTTATGATGACAATGGAAACAAAAATAACTAAATTCTGTGACTTTTTTTAAGGCATCTTACCATGTTTACTTTTTATTCACATGGTACTGCATGTATTATATTAGCGTTGTTAACTGGTTGAAATATTTTCAGACTACAGAGCTCTTCCCGAAGGCTTCTAGTGCATATAACTTTCTATTTCCATGCTCTGTGATTTATATTACAAGAAATTGAAATTTTTGTATATGTGAGCATGTATTATATCTAAGTTGTTCCAAGTATAAGGATATGTACTCATTTTAAATACAACTCAGTGTCAGATACACCTGGCTTTAGAGTGAAAGTGCTGATGGAATTTCCGTTGTCTTATTTCAGGTACTTTATGAATTATTTTTAACAATTATTCTTAGTACTTAAAATTCTTAAGTATCAAATTACAAATTGTAATTTATGAAAACTGGTTTACATAGTAAAAGCTTTAGTTTCAGCTAATCTATGTTGAATATATGTATATAAAAAAGGATTTATATGTTTTTTCTTTTAAAACAGCATCAGCTAAAAATTAAATATGACAACATCCACCACTTATTTTCAGAGTAATTACTACTAGGTTGTAAAATTAAATTGGTCTAGCGAATTGAATATGACTGAATATGATTTCAAAGTATTTGTCCCAGCTAATACTTTTTCATCTATAAATTATTACCAAAATTTTATTTTAAAAGTTAGACTTTTAGGTCTACAGCAGGCAAATTTCTTGTTTTCATAATTCATGTAAAAGCATATCCTCCTTAGGAGTAATTGTGCCTAGTCTTCTTAGCCAATATACCTGTGGTGTAATTTTCAAGCTCGGGAATATAACACTTTTAGGTCTATCAGTTAAAAATTACAGTCTATGAAAATGTTTGAAATAACAAGTTCAAAATACCACTTTTTGGGAGCTTACCTTGGGAGGTATAATTTTACTGGTATTGCCTTATGAGATAGCAAACTTTTAAACCTAATAGAACTTTCTGCTTGCCTTGAGTTGCTTTACTTGAACTTGAAAAGAACAAGAGCTAAGATACACGAACTAAGTACAGGGACTGAAGTCTCTGTTTAATAAAAACTGTGCAGAGGAGGAGTGAGACTACGCTCTACTTCTATTCACTGGGACCTTCTAATTTCATAATCATTTACTTTTGGAAAGAAAATATTATTTTAAAATGTATATGTGATGTAGCGTTTATTTTAGAAATGTAAATCACATGTGCAGACCACAGGGACCAGGCAAAGGGGAAAATTCACAATTTGAACTGATTGCAAGACTTGTGGATCTGAAGTGTTGTCCGGTCTAGTTTTAAGGCCAGAACCTCTTTGGTAGGTCGCTGCCTCTCCGCTGCAGGACGCCCCGATCGCTTTGTAGAAGTGTGGAAGAGGCAACGAAATGTCCTTAAAAAGAGATGCTTTTGCTTATAGTCCCAAGAGCTAACAAGCACCCTGTCACCTCCACAGAGCAGAGGCTCTTGGGCGAAGCGGAGCAGCCACAGGTTGGCTTTTCCCCCGGAGCGGGAAGGGAAGCTCCCTGGGTGCTGCCGGCGGCTGCTGCGCTGCGCGGGGAGCACTCGGCAGCATTCCCGGGTGTCGGTGCTCCGGGTGCCGCTCTCCCGGGCAGCACAGCCCCGGTCCCGTGCTTCCCCGGGCCTGCAGTTGCGCTGGAAATGAATATTTACATCCCCTGGAAAAGCGCAGCTCGCCGCCTCCAAGGGGCCGGGCTGGGGCTGGTAGCCGGAGCTCGTTATCCTTCCCCAGTGCGAATGAGCCCGTCCCGCGGCTCTTGGCTCAGGTGTGCCCGGCTTTTGTTTCATTAGATTATCAATTGGCTTTGGCAAGAAGACCCAGAGCTTCCCGATAGCGCGGTGCCATATGGAAAATCTGCGCTATTTTGATTATGCTCTATGTAAACATTTTAATATCGGATCCTTAAAATCCAGGGACTATCCCAAAGGGGATTAAAACATAATCCTCTCTCTATATAGCTGTAGTGGATTAATTTCGTATTCTCTCAGTGGCTGGCTTGCTCCCCGAAGGCTACAACAAAAAGACTCAGTGCTCCTTAAACATGCTATGGAATTGCAAGTTGTAATTGGAGATTTCCAAAGGACAAGTGTAAAAATGACACACTGTTAATACCTTTTTTTTTTTTTTTTATGTTGTGCTTTCAGGAGAGAAAAAATCTGTAAAGATTTTTTTAAGCTTAATTTGGCACCCCCTTCCCCGAAATCACATAATTTGACCTCTGGTGGTTGTTAGGTTTGTTTGTTTGTTTGTTGGTTGGGTTTTTTGTTGTTGTTTTGGGTAGGGGTTTTTTGGTTGTTTGTTTGGGGGGTTGGTTTTTGTTTGGGTTTTTTTACCGAAAAAAACAAACACAAGGAAACGTTTTCTCTTGTGGAAGGTACAATAATGCTTATTTCTTGTCGCGTTGTGATACCTCTGACATGTTTACATTGCAACAAATCTAGGGTGTCATTTGAGCAGAATGCAGGGCAGATGCCAAGGTACCAGTCTGGGATCTCGGAGCCTTTTCTCGGGAGGAAAAAGCCAGAAATCCTAATTTCCCTTGCATTCAGTAACAGGCTAAGAAGTGCCTCTTTCCCTCCACATCCACCCCTACTTTTGCAGCTTTGCCCCTTCCTCCAGTCCGTGAGGGTACGTCGCTGGCACACCCGCTAGCTGGGGTTTACCATTGTCTTCTGAAGGGCAGATTATAGGGTTTGGCCTTTTGACCATTAAATAGTGGTGGCTTTATTTTTATTTTAGCCATACAACACCGGGGAAAAGAGGTAATTGGATTAAATTGATGTTCTTCCTTTTGGGATTCAGCAAAGCCCACAAACGCCTCCTTAAAGTGATAGAATACCAGGTCATTTCCAGGACGCATCTCCCGAAGATGCTTTTCTCCCCGCACAAAGGCCCGGGAGTCCATCACCGTGCGCCGGGCCAAGTGGGCCCGGCAAGGGTGAGAGGAGGGGTAGGACGCTCTGCTTGAGAGGGCAAGTGCTTCTGCAGGGCAGGGAACTGCTGGCTGCCCAGACCCCCCTTCTGTAAACACAAAGAAAGGGGGCCTGGGGAATAGAAACCCAAATCCACTTGTAATCGTACAAGAGAATCGGGCGTAATTACTTGAGCAACCTAGATGAAGATTGATGAGGCTTTAAAGCGGCGTTTCGGATCGATCACCCTGCCCTTTGGAGTCTGCTGCCGGGCTTCCCCTGCTCGGCTCGGCTTGGCTCAGCATCTTTCCCACCGCCAAGGGAGGGAGAGAAGATGGAGGCGAGACGGGGAGAGCACCAAAGCAAGCCCAGCGCATGTGATTCCGATCAGCTGACTGGGGTCAAGAGGCTACCCCGGTTTATTAGGAGATGGAAAACAATAAAACGAAAGAAAATAGAGTTTGTATCAATATTATCCCGTCTGCCACGCTGGGCTGCTGAAAGCTGTCACTGAAACGGTGCGTTTTAGCTTCCCCCTATACACACAGTAATCCCTGCCTTCCTCTTTATTTATTTTGCAGCGTAAATGACAAAATATTGTGCAATAAGGACTCAAATTGGGTGTTACAGTAAAGTAAAACATTAACAACATGACAGTTAGATGCGCCGATACAGGAGTAATTTGGGCTAAGTGAGTAATTTGAAGTGTTGCTTGCAAGAGCTGGTAGTAGAGTGTGCGAGCTAGGGGAGGAGGAGAGGGCGCATTCGTGGCTTTCGCCCCGGTGCGAACTGCAGCCCTGGGCTCGGCTCGGCCGCGCCAGCCTCCGCACCGCTCTGCGGGAGTGGCGAGCGGCCGGGGACGGAGCGGCAGGCGCACGGCTCTCTGCCCTCGGAGCAGGGCTTCCCTTAGTGCAGGCGAGATTTTTTCTTTTTAGCTGCGTAAAACAACCAAAGGCTTTTTAGTATCCCCTGAGATGGTCAGCTTGCCAGTTTTTGAAAGGTGCCTAAGTCAGATGTACTCAGCTTCTCAGTACTGGAGCTTTTATTATTTGCATGTCAGATGCGTGTATGTGTGTGCCTGTGGTTGTGTGTGTTTATGTATATATTACAAATGACTCTACACGCTTTTGAGGTTCAGCCTGGAATAGTATTTTATATATAATATTTTCTTCGAATAAGAGCAATTGAGCTTCCTAAACATGGACGCTGTCAGCTTTTACATCAGAGTGCATTCGTATTGAAGATAAGATGATGAAAAAGCGATCCTCTTGGGGTTTTTTATGAAAGCAGAAGGTTTGAGGTTTTTTTCATGATTTAAAACCTAACAATCTGTGTGGAGAAGACTGCCTCTTACAACAGGTTTTCCCCATCCCATCTTTTCAATGCCCGTGAAAGCGTCTCGTCAAGGAATATATTTGAGCGAAATATTGTTCTAGTAATTTTAAAAGGATAACGGCAGGGAGTTGAAACAAAAATGATATTGCCGTAAATATATTTAATGATGCTAGCCTCCATGTGCGTGCGGTGTTGAAGTCGGTGTAAAAAACAAACAAACAAAAAACCCAAAAAAAACCCAAAAACACCAAAACAAAAAGAAAAGAAAGAACCCTACTCCAAAAACAAACAAACAAAAAAACAAACAAAAAATCCCAAAAATAAAACAACTAAAAAAAAAAAAAAAAACAACTGAATTTTCGCTTTACTTTCGGAGTTGAGGTCTGGAGCCAGAGTTAGAAATAATGAAAAATAATGCTCCCAGGCCTCTCAGGATCGGTGTGGCGGGCAGGGGCTTCGGGCTGCCCTGCCCTGCCCTGCCCTGCCCTGAGCCCCGGCCCGGCCGCCGCGGGTACCCTGCGCTGCCAGGTCGAAGCTGTGCGGAACAAGCCGTCGCTATCGCACATGAACAGCGATAGTGTTAACGAGGAGCAAAAGGGCATGAAAAGAGAGGGGACCTTCTTCTAAGAGGCAGCTATTTTTCACCCTAACCCCTCTGAATTTCGCTGCCGTGATTTATCTCGCAACCCCGTAGCTCACAAACGCGGTTCTGCCCTGGCCGCGGAGTTCAAAGCGCTGGCCGCGGGCAGGGGGGGAATAAACACGCGGTTTACAAACAAGGTTTATGAGGGGGCTCGCCGGGCGCTGGCTCGGCAGCGGGAAGGGGAAGGGCCACCAGGGATGGGCCGGCCGGGCGCCTCCAACCTGACGCCGCTGCCCTTGCCTTGCAGGCCCCGTGGTCCTCAGCACGCCGGCACAGCTCATCGCCCCCGTGGTGGTGGCCAAGGGGACGCTCTCCATCACCACCACAGAGATCTACTTCGAGGTGGACGAGGATGACTCGGCCTTCAAGAAGATCGACCCCAAGGTGAGTGCGGCGGGCGGAGGGCCGCGGTCGCGGTCCTCGGCACACGTGCGCCGTGGCAGCCCCCTCATTCCAAACTCCGCTCCCGTCTGCCGCCTTTCGCTGCATTGAAAAAAAAAAAAAAAAAAAAAAAAAGCGCAATGTATTAATGATGTTAAATCCTCTATTACGGCAGCGTGCGCGTTTTCCAGCAGCATTTCGCGCGGTGCCTTTGTATGAACGTGGTCAGATTTATTAGTTAAGCCAATTGCTCTGAAATCCCTGGAGGGAGCAGCAGTCCCAGCCCGCAGCCTTCCCGAGACACAGCGGAGAGTTTTACCCCTTCCGAGGATATCGGAGAATCCCGTTATTTCAAGAACGTTAGTTTCCGTGTAAGAAAGCACGGCGCATTTTGTAAACATTCTGACTGCTGAAATGCAACTTAATGCTTATTTTCGGGGAGGGGGGGGGCAGGGAGGAGGGAAAGGAGGGGGGTGGAAATAGACAGGGACTCGAAGACTTGGTTCCTGGGAAAGCTGTTTCTTCCTGAAGTCATTTACTACTACCAGTGCCCCAGCGCCGCCCCCCTCTCCCTTCCCCTCCCCTCCACGAAAACCTCCAGCCCAGCCGCAACAGAACACGGGTGCGTGACTTGAGCGGAAACCTTTGCGTGGCTTTCTCCCCACGGGAAGGCGCGGGGGCTGCCACGGGGGGAGGAGGGGGCAGACGGAAGGGTCGTGTCTAACAGAGCGCTGCTCTCGTCTGCATCTCTTTTTATTCTTACCGCCCCGGCTTTATTTCTTTGCTATTGCACTGGAAAATGTTGGAAGAGAGGAAATAGGGAAGGTACTTTTACAAAGGCCTTGGGGTTTAGGTTTTTTAATGCAGAAATATCATAAATAATTTCCAAGAAAATTCCTCGTCTGTTTGCAATAAGGTGATTTCTCTTTGGCGAATAATTTGTCAAACTCGGGACTTTCTTCGCAGTGCTGGGGTAAAAACTTTCTGTCAGAATCTCTGAATATAACGGTTTCCCTAAAGTGCACCCGCTGGAAATAGTTGCTGATGGGTGTCACACAGGCAATCGGCCTCTTTCAGCACTTGTTGACTGTTGGGATCCTAATCAAAATCCGCGTTAATTTTGCGTTTTGATTTAAAAGCCGCTTTAAAGAAATGCATCCTGAGAGGGACCAGGCGGTGCAGTACGGACAGGCGGGTTTAGATCGCTTGCAGTTTTGTAGGCACACACATGTTATTCCCTTTGAATGCCCCGGGAGCGCAGGGTCTTGATTCCTGAGAGTGCAACTGGCAATCTTACCACATTCGTAACGGATTTGTAGGTCAGAAGTAATATTGTTGTTCATTTTATTGGTGCCGGCTTTCAACTATAAATTTTATTTTCTTCTTTATTAGTACCTGCACCAAATTGCTGGTTTTATCAGGCCCACTGTTTACTCAATACACTGCTTCACGGATATGTTGTGCGTCCTCAGCTTTGTTCGAACCCGAACAGAAACATCTCATCACCCTATAGTAAACCTTTAAAAACCAGAGTTGTTTCCTGATGCCTGAAAAACTGTGACTGCATTTAATAACCACATTGGTGTCTGACAGTTGCTGATGGTCACCTGGAGCTAAATTCTAACATGTTTGTATGACCAATATTTCCCTATTCTACAAAACTAACCAAAATGAAAAATCAGGCGCCTGCCCTTAAGTTTTCTGATTTACAGGATTTAAACAACTATCCACAGAAAGGTAAAATCCCCAAAACATAGATGCCTTTGTTTTTTTAAGTAGAAAACTTTGTAAGATATTGAAACACTTACCCATATGCATTTTACTTCATTTATTAGCTTGTAATTAAATAAATCAGCAACAGAAATTAAAATCTAAATCACAAAGGTAATTATCCAGTGTATTTCAAGTGCATTTTCAAATATATAATTCCAATATTCAAGCGTTATTATATAAGCAGAATCCAAATTTCTTTTGAATATATTTAAATAACATTTCAAGTATATTTATGGAATGTTAGAAATAGATCAAGCAATATATATGAAACGAAAAATGTAAACTTGTTAAAATCAGACACTTCAAAAGACAATTAACAAAAGTACTGTGATAAAATCTACCTTTTTAAATGGTATCTTCTTTTTAGCAGAAAATGTCCTTGAAGTATCCAAAATGTCAATTTAACTTCTGTTCACCAAATCACAAAACACCAACATCCACAATTTCAAAGACAATGTGAGATCACAATATTTGATACAAATTAAAAGGTACATTAGGGTTTGTTCAGGTGGCATATCCAAATAGCATTTACTCACAGAGAGTTTACATAAAAATATCGGGTTTTGTTATAATCCGTTGGTACCGTTTTTAGGCAGAATGATCACAATCATGTTAAATTACGGCCAATTTTCCCTTCCAGGTAAAGCTTTCCTTGTTTTTCTTATTTTTTTTTCCTTTCTTTCCCCTCCCCTCTGACCCCCCCTTCCCCCCGGGAAGCTGCAAAACTGTGACGGAGAGGAACGATGCTTGCCGTTCTCATTTACTTTATTTTTTTTTTCCTCTGTGAAGAGCCTAAGCTATATTCCTTTTAAAAAGAAAATATTATTTGCATTGTTGTCAAGTGGAAATATTTGATTTTTCGAACAGGCAGCTTAAACTTCATGGGGAAATTAGCAGATTTATCGGTCAGGTCGGTTTTATAGTTACCCTCTAAAGTTTCTCCAAACTTTTCGGGTTGGTAAGTATTTCCCTGGCCAGTCGCCACGTTTGTTTGGCTGCGTTTTCCAGGGCTGAGTGAGGTTTGCCCTGAAAGAGGTCTAAGTTGGGCAAGAAGTAGTGCGGGCACCTCCTGCACTGAAGGCAGGAGATGAGCTGCAGTAAAATCCCGTTGAGCCGGTCCCCCAGGCACGACTCGTCCCAGTCCGATTCGCGGGGATGCTTTTCGCATTCGTAGGAAACCAGAGTCTTCATGTGATAATTATTCAGGGGCTGGCCCGGCAGCTCAAGGTGACGGTCCCGTAAGGTTTTGAGGATGGAGAGGCATTTCTTCCTGCAGCCGCCCATCTGCAGTCTGTTCTCGGCTTCCGCGAACTGCAGCACCCAGGCATCGCTCTCGGCCGAGCTCTGCTTGCCGGCCAGAGAGTGGCACTCCTTGGACAAGAGGTTGAAGCCTTCCGCCTTGACCTCCGCCACCCGGTTGGGACCCGGCCAGGGGATGTGGGGAAGCGGCCAGTGGGCAGCACTCCGCGGCCAGATCCCCGTGCACTTGAATGCCGGAGTGATCTGCACGACGTACCGATCCCTGATCCTCAGCTTCACTTCGCTGGTGTCCGCCACCATCTTTACCACGTCTCTGTAACTGCACTTATCCACGGCTTGAGCCACCAGAGTCTGGAATCTGGACCGGATTTTGCGAGCGGAGAGGTAGCCAGACGCCGTGATGAACTCCACCCAGAGGGACATGCTCCTCTTGCGCCCGTCACTTAACTTTAACACAGCGCAGCCCGGCAAGGAGCCGTCGTCCACGAAGTTGAAAACCCCCATTTGGTTCAGATACAGCACGACTTCAAACTCCGTGGGGGAGATGACTTCCAGCCCCTCGTAGCGATTGTCCATCTCGTTCAAGGAACTGATGAAGCGAGGCTCCTGCACTTCCACCTCCTTTAGCACGTCCGACACCACTTTGCAGACTTCTCGGATCGTTTTGGCGATGGCAGCTTTCCTGGCTTGGCATTTCTCATTGTAGTATTTATTCAAATGATACACCAGCTTGGCCTGGGCCGCGATCATGTTGGGGCAGAGATCCGGATTGTATACCGGAGTCTCGCAATAGGCTGTGGGATCCAATGCGGCTGCTAAGGCTGGAGCCAACTTCAGAGGAGAAACAGGCTGCCGCACTCTGAAATGTAACAAATGTTTTTCAAAATGCGCCGGGGCTGCTGCTCCTCAGATGCTCTCTTCCTGCTTTT
>JAWWEE010000001.1:50309269-50378189 GCA_035221455.1 Xenops minutus
CGGGGGGGGGGAGGGAAGGGGGAGCGGGCGGGGGACGGGAGGGGGCGATATTTTTCCTTCCCCTTTTTTTAAAGGGTCCGTGAGTGAGAGGAAAGCATCGAGAGCTGCACCTTTCCCAGCAGCAAGAAAAAACAAAAGTTGCACTGAGACACAGCAAGGCGTCCAGTAGTCAAAATAATAAAACCTCTTCGTATTTATTTATGTTTTCCCGTAGTAATCACCGTGTGTATGCAGGGCGGTTAATCAGTTGGTGGAAAAAAAAGTGCCGTGTGTGTATGTCAGAAGAAGCTGGCTGTTGGTTTGTATAAGAGCCCAGATGCACTCGTGTGGAAATTATAAAGGCAGGGCCAGGCAGGCGGGCGGCCAATCGCCACTGGGCTCGTCACTGCAGCCTCTTTCAGCTCAAACCCGGCTAATTAATCCCTCTCTAGGAGATAGATATGTATACAGCCACACGCACATACACACGCACACGCAGGCACATATAGAAAGGTAGAAGGTTACTGGCTGAAAAACCGCCCCGGTCCTCAGTTCGCTCGGAAATCAAGAGAAATCGCTCTCCTTTGGGTGTAATTTGAAGGGTATTGACGTTTCGAAAGGACTTGGCAAAACTGTGCCGCTCTGCACTGAATCCCTGCGTGCCTCCTCATGGCCGGGACGTGAATGCAGGTGTATTAATAGGCATCCATCAACTAGGGAGCTACAGACCGGGCTCGCTCCGGCAGGAGCACAGGCGTAAATTCATTAACTCTCACTTGGCGTCACATCATGCTGTCCTTTTCCTCCTGATAGTTGTCTGTAACTGCAAGCGAGAAGTTGTTGGTTTGTTTGTTTTTTTTTGTTTTGTTTTTTTGTTTGTTTGTTTGTTTTGGTTTTGGGTATTTTTCTCTCGTGAACCGGCCAGTGAACAAGGCAGCGGATTCACGGCAAATTTAGTGTTCTTGGAAATAAAATATTACGCAGAAGTCCACGATTTGTATTGTTTTAAAAGATCTTCTGATGGGCTCTAATCGATTTTTAAGTTTAATGCATTTCGGCATTCTCTCTGCCTTGCTTTTTGTATTTATACCTTATGAAGGGAGAATCAATCGCTAAACGTATCTGTCAGGTCTTTTTCACGTTCCCTCCAGAAATCAAGTAGCAGATACGGACGGTAAATCTCATTTGCCAATTCTTAGCTTCGTTTTTGTATTCTGTATCGCGCTCCGATATGTTGTGAAGAGTGGATGTTCAGCTGCTTTTTTTGAGACGCAGTATCTATTAATTTCAAACCTGGAGGATTTATCGTATAGCGAGCTCTGCTAGCAAGCTGCGCTTAGTAAATGTGCACACGGGAGGCACGCTAGCGACTGCAAACATGCTGGCTTGCTTGTCTGACAGTTTGGGGTTTCGCCTGTGTGATGTGCAATTAGCAAATTTTGCCTTTGGTACTTTAGGTGTTTGTAATCGGGACCTTTATTTGCAAATAAGATGGAGTTGTAAACTCTTCTGCTTCATAGCATTTACTAAGCTTCAAGAGAACCCTAAATTTTATGTATGTATATTTAAGAAGAAGAAGGGAGAAAAAAAAAACACCACCAAAAAACTCAGCAAAGCTTTTGATCGCTTGGAATCTTTAATCTACTGACCGATTACCAATGCCTAAAGTAACTGTCACAGGCATATCCGTCGCCGGGGAGAAGCCATACCACAAAGAACATTTCATGACATTTATTCAGCGTATGAACGCGACCAACTTTACTGCACATAGCGGAGGATTTGTGACAGTGCGCTTGGCTCCCTCGGTCCGGCGGTTGTGTGGGCGCTCCCGTGCCGCTCCCGAGGAGGAGCTGACCGGAATCCTTTCCTGCCCACGAGTAGAGCAGGGCTGGGGCTGTCGCTGAAAAGCTGCAGGTGACAGGTCGTCCTGAAGAAGCTTTCCCTCTTCTTCCCGGCCGCAGCCCCTGGCTGCTGGGAGAAGGGCGACCGCTCTCTGTCTGTTTCGGGCGGAGAGGGGGTAGTTTCCTCCCGAGTTTTCTCCCTTCTCCGCTTAGTTTCCCGGCCGGGCGCCGGGCGGGACACGCGTGTCTCCCCCCGGCCGCGGGGGTCCGGCGAGAGCGCCCGGTCCCGGCTGCTCCCGAGGAGCGCATCCACCGCCGCGCCCGGGGCCCGGGGCTGCCGCCTTCCTCCCTCCCTCCTCCCCTCCCTTCCTCCCTCGCTCCCTCCTTCCCCGCGGGGCGGTGGCGTGAGCGGCCGCTGGGCTGCCGGGGGCCGGCTGCCCCCGCCTTCCCGGAGCAGGCCCTTGGAGGGGTCTGGGCTGGCTCCGCGGGGACCGGCGGGCGCCTCCCCGCCGTCCTTACGGCCGGCTGCCCCGGGAACCTGCCCCGGCGGCGGGGCCGGGAGCCGGCCCTCTGCCCCCTTCCCCCGGCTCGGCGGCCGGCGGGCAGGGGGAGGCACCTCGCCGGCCCGCCGCATCCCGCCCCGCAGCCCCGAGGAGGGGGCCCGGCGCGACCCCAGCCCGCCCCTCGGGGCCGGGGCGATGCCGGTCGCGCCCCGCTCTCAGACGCGGGGCGGTGTTGGCCGCAGCGGGGCACACAGGCCGGCCCGTGCGGAGGGAGGAAAAGCGGTCAAGTTGGGACCAGCTCCGGCGGGCGGGTCTCGGGGGCCGCCTTGTCCGGGAAAGGCCCATTGCGGCCCCGTTCCCGGACCCCGCTGGGACCCGGGGCCGTCCGGCTCGAAACCTCCGGCGCTGCCGTGTCCGTGGCGGCTTCTTTGGGATGTAAATGTCAAAGAGCCCCTTTGCCGCGGGGTCACGGACCAGCGCCGGGTGAAACCGAAAGTTACAGCGGGCGGACAAAAGGGGGACAGCCCTTTCCTGCGGAGTGGGCACGCCTCAACTTCCCAGCGCCGCATGTTAGCGATGAGAATGTCCTGGGCCGGGGTTTGCTTATTTTTGCCCTGTGGGTTTTGGTTTGGTAATTCCAGTTGCTAAAGGCAAAAGTAGACAGGTCGTACCTTTAAGCTGTTAGAAGTCGTAATATTCATAATGTGCCAAAATTAATTCAATAAAATTATATGCTAAATCAGAGCGTTCCATGTGTAATGCTAAGATTAAGCTATGATACCAAGTAATGCAGGCTATACGTGTTGTATCTCGATGGCTATGGGAACTATTAGCTTTAGCCTAGGCTAAAGATCTTTAGGCCTGAAGGTCAATATTCACTATATTTCATATCACACATGCACACCAAACATTCGATAGTTTGAAAATTTGTGGATCTAGGCATCACTGACATCAGTTAACCACTGAAATGTGACTGTTAAGTTGACTCAATTGTTCAACAAGAGAAGAAGTCGGTCGCTTCGTTGAAATGATGCTGGAAATTGTTATCTATGTGACTATATATGATATAAAAATATGGATATTTTTCAAAGCTTCTGCCCACTTACTGCAGGTAATTTTTTTTTTTCTGTAGTTATTCATGTGTTTTTTGTAAACTATCAAAGGGACACTTTTCATCACCGAATTTTATTTCTATTGAGTTTATTGAGTATGGAGTTGTTTTGGAAAATTGGGATTAAAATCACCTCATTAAAATGATGATTGATCATTTGTCATGATAATGGTACCATATGATATTGGAGACTTCTACCAAATTGCTGTTTTCTAGATATTTCTCCTAATCAGGGGGTACTATAACAGTATTTGTTGACCTCTGCTTATTATTTCAAATCTTTCAAACTACAGTGCCCTGTCACGTAGGGCTCATGTTATCCAAAAAGCCAAATGGTATTGAAAATCTTTGACTATGGGTACTTGCCCACATCCCCAAAATGCAATTTGGAAGAAGAAGAAGAAGAAAAAAAAATAAAAAAGAAAGTTGCCGTACATATAAATTTAACCAGTAATTTCATATGGTGAAAAGTGTGAGTTAAAATGTAGATGTATATCTTCACAAAGGGCTTGCATAGATATCACTTTATATTTCTTATTATATAGTGATAGTTCTTCCACACACAACTGCTCATGAATTTTAAAGTTTATTTTTTAATATCTGCCTATTGCACTAGGGAGGTAGTAAGAAAAAAATGAAACTGAGTTGATTAAATTATTTATCCCTACTGCTGAAGTGAGTTTGAAGGCTCATTGAATGTATCTGATTTCTTGGCTCCTCTTTCTCCCCCTCCCCCATCAGTTCTTCCTGGTTATTTCATCCATATCATCCTGCCAGCAACAATAAACTCACTTATTTTTTTTTTTTTTTCAAGTAAGAAAAGTAAAGACAGATATTTGTGCTGGGTTTGCCTTATGTGTCACATTATATAAAATAAGCAGCATCACTTTTTTTTTTTTTTTTTTTTTGTGAGAGAAGTTGATCGTACCTGCAGTTTTCTGTATTCTTATTTTGTAGTTTACTTTTTTTGCCTCCACTTTCAAATTTAGGAACAAATAAAAAGTTAAGTTGCAGAAGTGCAATTTTAATGAATTTATACACTTCATTGCTTAGATTTGTGAGTAACAATTTCTGCATATTTTGGTACACAGACATTTTTCCTCTATTGCATACAGTTTTTTGCAGATGTTTTTTGCTTTTTTGAAAAAATCTGACATAGATTCTTTTGCACTACACAATTAACATTCATTAGTGTTAAACTTAACATGTGTATGTATTCGCTTTCTGTTAAAAATTAAAAGAAAAACATGAAAAGAGTTTGCATTGCTGGACTTGGTCATCCTAAGTCTTACGGATGAACTGTTAATGCTTTAAATTCCTCTAATCTACAATCTGTTAAGAGAAAAACAGTAATTGATTTGTTTTCTTTAAAATGCTCTGTCTCAAAAGTAAACACAGAACTTGCACAACTGTCATTTTAGCTAGAACTGCAGAAATGTGCAGGCAGGAAAAAAATGCATTGAATTATTCATTTGGTTCACTTCTTCATCAGCTTCTCCAAAGCCAGACATTCCTTAAGTACAGCATTTTATTTAAGCAATCCAGCATTGGTGCTTTTTTAAAGATCTCTAGCTTGGAGAATGTTCTTTTTTGCTGAACTGCTAAAGGAGTGTGGAATCAGTGGGGATTAGTGCCTTTTAATCTACTACATCTGTAGTGGGTCATTCAACACTGCTGAACTCTTATTACTGTCTCATGCTGTATATGATTAGATGATTGAAAATACTGAACATTGACCTTGAAAATAAAGCTGTATGTGTTGGATGAGCAGCTTCCGAAGACTTCACATATAAAACTAACCATTCCCTGTGGTAACTTCTAACCCTGGAATATGTTGTCCGAGAGGACTAGACTGTTAGAAAAAGTAAGGAAAAATTGAAGTGTGTGAACATTTGAAATGCATCATTATATAAATTATGGCATCACTCAACTTGTTCATGCTATGTTTTAGGAGTAACGCAACATGTTATTAGTCTAGTCAAAATGATAGGGTGATACGTTTTGAACATACATATTTTTGTGATTGGTGTTTTTCTTTAAGATGGTTTCATACTGACTAGTAAACTGAACTCCATCATCTTGTAGGGAGCTGCTAGAGATACTGAAATTAGCAGAAGACTTGTTGCTTAACATCTTTAAAAGCTAGCCAATATAAAGTGAAAAGTAAGAACCACCTCTTTTTATACATTTGATCACAGTATGTATTTATTGCAAATTTTTAAGCTGGCAGTACTTTGGGTATGTTATGTCCCTCTAACTCAAAATGAAACTTATATGCATGCATGGTAAATTACCTATGTAACTCATTTGATCTTGATTTAGCTATAAAAAGACATACCAAACATATGTCAATGCAGACTTGTATTTTTTAATGTAGTGTACAGCTCTCCAATATTTTCTTTCCAAATAACAGTGAAGGGAGGAGTTGAGTGAGTTGGTTCTGAGTGATTAATCCATTTCATTGAACCTTATGAAGGCCCTGGTCCTGCCCATGCGCACATGGTTAGCGAAACATTCAGCTGGTTCTGGTGAGGTCATGGGCACTTTTAGGCTCACAGTGAAGTGCACAGGCAGCTGTTTGCAGGATCAAGGCCAAAGCAAGGTAACACTTGGATGTTAACATGTGAAGAGGATCAACTACTGTGAACCTCTGCAATATCTAATGCATCAAATACATGTATTGGGTGAGAATATGCATTTTTGGCTCAAATATCTACACTTCTGTCAAGCAGCACTTCCCATTAACTTCATTGTGTTTTAGCCATAGTATTAAATTAAATTGTCCTTCTTGAGAAAGGACAATACTGTTTTGTCCATGCTTCCACAAAAATGCCTTCCCTAATCTACTCTAAAATCCTTACAAGCAGGATGAGGTTATACAGAGAAATGAGTGAAAGATTATGCTTTCAAAATCTCCATTAAAACTACATTTTTAATATACTTTCACATATTCAGGACTATTCCTATAACTCCCCAAAGCTACAGAATCTTTTAACAGTCTTAAATATAAGTAACCTACTTGCTAAAACCCCTTATTGTTCCTAAAAATATCCTAACTATAGCTGTAATATAAACAACCCAACCAACTTTTTATTTAAGGAAGAAGAGGTGAGATCTGTTCAGGAAAACCTTGATGCTTATGTCTTTTGGCCTTCGAAATATTTTTCTACCACCATCCTGAACTTTCTTTTTTAACCGGTGGAATGTTGTCATTGTGGAGCACAATTTTCCATCTAGGAGAAAACTGAGTCTCTTATTAAGAGCAGCACTTGTCCTCTTACTTGAATTTGAAAATTTAGCCTAGATCACCTACTGTCCTTCCTACTTTTCCCTACCCGTTTTTTTAGGCCAGCTCTAGGACAGCATATACAGAACTGGATCCTTTGTGGCATAATGCTGGTGCCCCTGAAATGAGAAAGACTATAGAAACAGCATGTAGTCTTGTAATTTCATAAATATGCAGTTAAATTGTTGAAAGAGAAATACTAGCTTATGGAAATATCTGTTTATCTGACAGGACTATTACTATCAATTTTCCTTGATAGTTGAAATAAATACTGCCTTTTGGACATGTTATCATTTATAATACATTAGTGCCATTGAAAAAAATTAAAAATATTATGGTGTATCTCTTAGGGTAGTGACAATGTTTTCTCTTATGTTTCCTTAGTTTTAGATGAGGCAATACTGATTTTAATGAGGTTATGTAGTGTGTACAGGCCTACTAAGAGTGAAATTGCTGTGATCAACATGATTCTGTCTTATTTTCAATATATGTTTTACCATCTCTATTTCTTGTTTTCCTCTGCAAATTATTTCCAGTAATGAACTGGCTAATTTTGTCTTCCTTTTCTTTTTTTTTTTTTTTTAACTACCCTTATCAAAAGGAACCATTAATAGGTTCAGAACTCTTACTAGCCCACCGAAGCACAAATAGGTATATGGCATATGCTAGGATGTGCCATAATGCATGCTGTTTTTCAGCTACACTTCAAGATGTTGCTTCTTCAAGTAGGTAAAAAATGACAGCAAGTATGCTGGACAACAGTTTTCTCATTATATTCTGTGAGTACGTTCATTATGTATTATTAGTCCTTAATTGAAAAGATGAAATAATATAACCATTTATCTTGGCAAGCCCATTATTTACAATCTGTATGTTAGAAAGCTGCATGGATCTGCATGGATGTTTTCTTCTACACGTACTATTGAGATTTTTGACATAAGGGACAAGAGAAAACTTTTCAGGTTAAATCTATAGCTAACCTAATCCACTCTTCATAGGCAAACTGTATCTCAGTGGGGTAAAAAAAAGTCCTCTATCCCTCACCCCCCATCTCCACCCCCCCAAAATTCAGTTCTTCATTTGTTTTGTTCACCACGCTGCATTAACACAGTTTTCCCTTGTGTGCATCTGCCAGTGTACAATTTAGCCACGGGCATCTGTAGACCTTGTGGTGATCAGTATTGCAGGCAAAAGCCATATGTGTTTAAATAAAAAAAAAATCTCTTTATTTCATTTGCTGTTTTAACTGGATGGATAACTTCTGTGCCTCAAGACAGAGGAAGAGAAAATACAGAAATAATTAATTGCCTCTATTCTTGAGGCAGTTTCATTTTCCCTCTCCAATATGGAATGCTTGTCAGCTTCCCTGATAAATGACTGCATGTATTTGCATAGATTTTACATTAACACAAAAATTAGTTTTATTTGTGAAAAACTATTTTACATAATAATGCGAAATCTAGCATTATAGATTCTGTCTCCAAATTTGAGAGACTGTGGAGAAATGAGGGTTTTTTCTTCTTTGCTTTCCTAAAATGTTTGGTTTGCGTTGGTTGGTTGTTTTGTGTTTTTGGGGGTGTTTTTTGTTGTTTTTCTATGTTTGTTTATTTTTTTGTTTCATATCAAGGCATATTAATTTCTAGCTTTCTATTTTGTTTTTGTAAAAGCAACCAAACCTGGGTCTATTAATGTTTATAAGCAGTTTATTCAGTCTTTCACAGATTGAATAATTGATGATGGTAGGAAAACAACTTCTTTTCTAGACCTCTACATATTATGTTTATTAAATATGCTCTTAATTATGAATACATACGCAAAATCTCATGGAACTGTTTTGAAAAAAATACTGTATTAAACATAGCTATTAAATATACTATTAGAATATACTTTAAATTTCTAAAGCTGCTATTAAAATCTGTATAGTACTCCATTAGGTTATTCTTTCAAAGCATTAATGTACTGCATTAGCTTGTATGCCAGTGTAGGACTATTTTTTTTCCTATATCTAATAATCTGTCTCTTTTAAGCAATTAGGCGCTCCTAGATTAGAGCGACAGTACTATACCTCTAGTTAAAAACTGTGTTTTATTCATGATTTGTCATGTCCATGAATAAAATTTACAAATCAATCAGTCTGAAGTATCTTTGTGGGAAAATACACTGCCTTAATTTTGAGCCAATTGTACTTATTTTCAATTGACATGAATTGGATGTTTGTTCATATAATAAACCTGGTGTCTTGTTGTCTAAAGACAACCGCTAATTGTATATCAGCCAGTTCTCCATGCTGAAGAAAATACAGATGCATTCACTGCTGTTATTTCATGCTCTATAACAAGAAGAAAATATTATTCCTTATGAAGCATGCTATACTTGATGGCAACTTAGGGTAAAAGAGTGCCTTTGCCACTTCTTAAATCTGGGACACCCTAGGTGCCAGCTGTCACTGCTCAGCTAATGATGACAAATGCCCCTCTCTATGCAGATTGCAGAGCTTGCAGGCTGCTATGAAAGGCAGTCAGATTACCTTTCTTCAGATAGTAACTTAACCTTTTAAACTCAAGTGTCAGAATGAAATTATTAGCTGGGATAGTTTCAATATCTGTTTCTTTAAAAAGGAAAAAAAAAAAAAAAAAAGAAAAGAAGGCAGTGACTTCAAATAATACCATAGCAGCTCATATTCACAAATAGTTTTTGCTTCTCTGATGTTTTAAAAATAGGAAATTGCTTCCATTGTGCCTCTGAGCACTCTATGGAGTTTGCTGGTGTTGAATGCATGAATACTGAAGCTGACCTCTTAGTTGCACTACACAGAAATGGGGCCAAGTGGGACAAATTCTGTCCTTGCTTACATCCATGCAGTGTTACTGATGCACAGATCTGACAGATCACAGGTTAACGTGTGCTATTTGCAATAGACCTTAATTGATCTTATGTATTGTGGTTATACTCAGCTCTCTCCGTGACAGTTTATGTTACTACTATAAGTCTGTGAACTTCAGCTAGATTTCACTATATCAAAATAACTGGGTATTTGTTTTGTGGGTAAGAGTAGTTTCACAGAACTCATTGTCACATGGTCAATATCAAATTACTAATTTAAATATATTCTACAGTCAATTTCTGTGTTTTCTTGGAAGTACCTAACAGATGTGAAGATATTACATAGTTATTTAACAGCACTTCAGAAATGTAACACAATATAAGCACTGGATGTGGCACCTAAAGTGGTGTAGGGTACTTCTTGAGTGTGTGCACATACATCTTTCTGTGTTCTTCTGTGAGTCTATTTCTCTATGTTTATACACTTGAGTACAAAAGTAAATAGACACATGGGAATACATATCAATGTGTACACATGAACTAGCCTACACATGTAACATCCAAACAATATATTTTATTTTTATATTTAAAATATGTATATTTATATTAAATATAAACATGTTTATATTAAAGTACTGACATATATGAGCATGCTTAGTACATTATATTTGCCATTAAATCAGTCTGTACAGTGAGCTGTATATGAATATCAGTCTCCCTTTGAGTTAAAGCATATTTTTTTACAGGAAACAAGTACTTATGCCAATATTTTTCATGAACAAATCCCCATAGCAGTGGGCAATAATAGAAAACTACAGAAAATATGTGAAAAGGCTTTTAATGAGATGACCAGGAACACTATGGTATGTGGATGCAAAGAAGTAAATAATGAGAATAGGAGGGAGGAAGGTGCATTTGGTATGAGATTGGAATGTCCCAGGCAAAAAAAAAAAATAATTATTATGATCGGCAGAAGGTACAGGAGAAAGAAAAAAAATGTGCAAGTATACAGAGAAAGCTAAGATGAGATCAATAAAGCAATAGTTTTGTTTTTTCTGTAGCTGTCATCAAAGGAAAGGCAATCTGATCCATGTACAGAAGTTTAATTAATATTCTTTTCTCCAGAAAATAATACATCTGATTGCTGATATGTGCATTCTCGAAGAGCTTCAGTCAGTACTTGTCTCTTTTGGTATCATGTATAAAAAGGAGATGCTGGTTAATACATTAGAAATATTTCCAGTTAAAGTTTGAGGAAGAGTGTTTCTTTTTGCTTGTGCATAAGTATGTTAAATTTAACATCCCGTTTTGTTTTGTTTTGCTTTGTTGTTTGTTTTTTTTTTCTGTAACTCATTACGTTCAAAGTATTTAAAACTATACATTTTATTATTTCGAGCAAGTGTAGCACAATCTGGGAAATAAAAAAGACAAAGATCTAGTGTTTCATACTCAGCTTTCTCAGCTTGTTGGTTGAATAGACATCAAATGAAGTCCAATGCCTATACAAAAGAAATGTTCCTTGTTTGGATTTGCCCCATCTGTGTCATCTGGTGGCTTATGCAATAGGAGGTGTTATCACATGAATCCAAATGCACAAGCCAGTTGTTTTATGGACTCTTTCTGTGCTTGGAGGAGTTTATAAGTTGCCCACTCTATTGTGTGTCACTCCCAGATGACACGTGTGCATTCTGCTGAGCATATTTTGGGGGTAATTATAACTAATGAAGCCTGGTACACAGCTTGTTCACAGAGTGATTTATTCTGCTCCTGTCTGATTCCTGAGAGTTCTGTAAAATGGTTATATTGTGCCCTCCACTTTGGACATGTATGGGAGCATGTGGTATTGAGTCCATCAGAGAAAATTTGCTATTCAGTGTACCACAGACTAATTACAAAGTTATTGTCTGAGTACATCTGTTTAAAAATATAAAGTTGGACTGAAATTATTAATGGCATCTGTAACTTTAGGGATATTGACTAGAGTGTGGCTCTTGTTTAGTCATTTACTCTTCCCAGACTTGCAGTAACCCACTTAGATGTACTGCTGTTAAATAGTTCAGAGTTTCTCTGATCCCCATAAGCTAAGGTTAGAATCCCTTCATATCTTTTAGCAAAGCAGATTTTATTATGCAATTTCACTTCTGATGGGTGGTGATATTTTGTGGAAAGATGGATTTAAAAGTTGAGAAGACAATACCTTGTAGCTTTGAAGGTTTTGTGAAACAACAACAAAAAAATCATTACTGAAGCCTGGGTGTCAACCTTTATTTAACCTTAGATTTACCATTCTCTCCCTAATTTATCTTGACTTACCAGTCTCTCAGGCAAGTAAATCCACTTACATTACTGAAACTCATCCACTATACAAGAAGTGCTCATACATTTTTTTACTGGGATGATTCTAAAAATCTTTCTCCAAGACACTAACATGCTTCTGAATTTACAAAGTAATGGGTTACAGAAGCTTCAGGGTTTGTCACTTCATCTGTCAGATTCACAGCTATGCAAGCAGGCTGGATGTTTTTAGAAGTATCTTGACATCAGTGTTCTGTAATAATAGTCTTCAATTATATCTGTCCTCAGTTATATCAGCTTCTCCCATCTTTACCCTTAACTCCATAGCCAGATTTGAAAGACTTTTGCATCTTACATTTTTTTCAGTACTTACACGAAATCTTTTTTCACATGGAAAAAAAAAAAAAGAAAAAGAAAAAAAGAGGAGAGATTAAAAGTTATAGTACTGCTTTTAGGAATGGGAGAAGGGATAAATACTTATTTTGGAACACATTCAGTACACATTTTGTAAGGCTGGAAAACAACTTCTTAGAAAATGAATTTCACATTCTTCCCACTGGCTGCAAGAGTAGAAAAATAGTTTTACTGAGAATGAATTATTGGTTTAATTTCGTTTTATGAAAACGACCTGGGGTGTGCTTAAGATGACATTAGCAGCACTTGGGAGTGAGAAGATACCTCTAGCTGTCAGAAGTGAATGGTATAAGATGGCATTCCTTAGCTAGCATGTTAGGTAAGAGAATCTGGTCATCAGCAGGCCTAAAGTTTGCTTGTGCCCTAACCTGTCCCAACATTAAGCTTATGGTATGGATAGCATTCTTCAAAATCAGTGCTTTCACTGGGGATGGAAACAAAATAGAATTTCAACCTAATTTTAATCTTAATAACCATGAAGATGAACATGGTCAAAGGTCTGCTAGTGCCTTCATTTTTACTCCTGAATTTGTGTGGAGCATTGTGTGGTTGCAGTTTTATATACCCATGATAATAACCATCAGAAGGTAAGAGTGCTGTTTGTATATGATGAGTGTGAATATAGCTGTATATAATGTGTGCGGAGAAACATAAATTTGAAAACTGGCTGGTTTGCTGAGAGCAATTGCATCAAAAGGTAGCATTTTAAATGAACAGAGTTTGGTTTTGGGTTTTCTGCTTTGTTTTGGATTTCCTCCATATACAAAAATTCTGAGGACAATTTTCACATGATGATTTATGTAGTGATATAAAATCACCTAAATCTGGATTTGAATTCACTGATGAGAGAGTTATGATAGGTTTTGACTTTTGGGATGAAGCACATAATACCTGCTTATCATGCCAGATATTACAAGAGGCTTACTAAATTGACAACACATACTTATAATTGAAATCCTCAGATATGATAAATGTCACAGATGAAAACAATGATTTTGCATGCTTTGTAAGGTTTTTTTAGGTTTTTTGTTCTGTGTTAAAGGACCATAGCAAACTACAATGACTGGTATATTAGGAAATGCCTGAAAATGAGCAGTTGTTTTATTGTAGAAAGATTGTCCCAAATTTAAAGAATAGTTACCAGGAGTTATGATTGTGTACTATTAAAATATTGTTGTCAGGTGAAGTGTTGGTCTCTGATTAATCAGCTCGTGTTTAGTCAAAGTGCATCTATATACTTTTAAACATCTAATAAAATATTTAAGACTAATGGTTCAAATCAAGCACTAGCTAAAACGATGACACTAATTACATCAGATGTAGCTGGGTCAGTGAAGCTTACAAGTTGTTCATTCTTTTGTGCTGACCAAACTTTCAATGTGTAAACTCATGTCTTAGTCGGCCTCTGAAAGAGTTTGTATCAGAGCAGAGCATCGCCTTCCAAAAGCTGGGAATTGCAGCTGTAGTTTCAACACCCTGTGCTTCTTTCCACTCTTCTGCAAGCTGCATTCATTTTATTTCCATTTCTTTGCTACTTTACATGAATTTTGTGACAGGAATTACTATTTAAATTGCCTTGAACTTAGAAACTTCTTCATGCTTTGCCATGCTAGGGCTAGTGAATATGTCATGCTTGTCAGGCATGGGTAGATGAAAATAGTTTTTCATTCAAGTATTTAGGAAACAGTAGTAAAATAGCACTCATTAGTACCTACATTGTTAGGCTGAAATTAGAAACAAGAAGCTAAGTTGCTTTTTGGGCAGTAAATTCCTACCTTGTTAACCTCACCAGTGTTAGCAGCAGACTTTCCTTTCTGCTGGTAAGCTATTACCTTCCACTCTTTCTGGTAGTCTCCAAGATTTGTGGGGCTGCCTAGTTTTCTAGAAATTTTGAAAAAATGCTGAGAGAATAGTGTTTGCCATATTCCATATGTGCTGAACAGTCACACGGTGGACCTGTCAGACTGCTTGTAAAGCAAATGCTGGCATGCTTGAGTTTAGTTAATGCATAAGGAATTTGCACTCCAACCTCACACTGACCCTGTGGTACTGTATGTATTGTGCAGTCAAAATTATAGTGATTCCATTAAAACCTCGAGTTTTATATCAATTTAGTGAAGTTTATACAGCTTTGTGGAATAGAAGAAATAAGTCACAAACGAGGAAAAGTAAAAAAAATATTCTGTGCTTGGGTAAGAATAAAAAGTGATGGGATGGGATGGAGATCAGGGCAAAGAGATCAAAGAAAATGAATTTGAAATGGAATACATGAAATTTTTTGAGGCAAAGTTAACTTGAAAACTAGTAAAATTTTTTTAATTGACAGGACTGCACTAAAAAACCAAACCAATCAACCAAACAAAAAAAAACAAAAAACAAAAGAAACACAAAAAGGTGGAAATCAGAAGACAAATTAGGTAGGAAGAAGGAATACTTTTTTTAAAGAAATTTGAAATAAAGTGGAATCATGTAGGGCTTTCTTCATATAAAGATAAATGCCATACTAAGCAGGAATTCCAACACTGAAGAGTATCTATCAGAGCACCTAAGCACAGTTGGCCAGTGTGATGACTCTGATGTTATGAGTGTGCTGTAAATTATCAGCATTCCCCAAAATTATTCTTGGCTGTTCTTGAACTGAGCCAGCCTCAGTTTTTGCTTTTGTGTGCAGAAGTCATTGCTTTGTGAAAGGAAATAACATAGTCCTCCAAGAGCTGCTCTCCAGAGCCCCAGATAGTGACAACAGCAGTCTCTTCGTCATCCTTCACTGTCCTAAAGGTTAACCTGTCCAGAAGCTTATGAATTCTCTACAGTGAAGGAAAGCTTTTTTATTAGAGGCAACAGGATGTATTTGTGAAGAGGAAAACAACAGGGAATCCGGAAGTTGTGAGGGAACATGTATAATGAAGTTCATGACATGACTTTAGGAGTGTAGATAATTATTTGACACCTTGGCTAGAATTTCTTTAACTTCTAAATTAAGTCTGAATGAATAGAACTGAATGAAACCTTTGTATATGGCACCAACTGCTGAACTTGCTTCTGTTGCGTGATATTGTATGTTCTTAAATTAATGCTACCAAACATGAGACTTATGAGGCTGTCATTGACAGGCCTACATTATTTGTTATTGGTCTTGTTTAATATTTATAGAGTGGCACACATTTCCATGTTGCCTTAGAGAAATAAAAATTTTGTGATCCCAGCCTCATTTTACAGTCTAATTTTGGAAAATACAAGAAATTGTGAAAAAATAAAATAGAAAGAAGAAGTAATGGAAAAGGTAAAAATTCATAATAAATAATGTTTGCTACTACATTATGTAGGAAGTGCGTATGTCTGATTTTTTTTTAAGTTGGTATACAGTGGTGTTTCTATAAGGACAGTGATGTAAGGAAGAAGGTTTTTTTAAGAGTTAGGATTGGGAGAAGCAACAGTTGAAAGGCAAAGGTAGAAGGTGTGAGAATTAGATTTCTATTTGATGTGAATTTGTTTAGATTGGTTGAGGCTGCTGAGAATTCATTCAGAGATGTTTGAACAAGATGCACTGGCTAGTACAGGAGGGAATATTTCGCTCTCTCTGTTCCCAGAGGGGTGAATTGAGGACCAAAGGGTAGGCAAGATGCAAAGTAAGCTGAGCCAAACACTAGTGGTGCCAAAGTTTTCCAGAAATGCACAGTTCAGTTCACGAACACAGAATACTCAGCTGCAAAATGTATATGTATATAGGAATGTAGGCTCAATTCCCATCCCAAAAGACCCAACAAAAAATCTTGGCAACCCTGTGCAGGAAGATGGTGACATTGGTGTGACATGGTAAAATGGTACTTTTTTAGACATGACTGCAATAATGCACCACATGACCTTGTCACAACATCAAGCCTGTAGTGGTCCTTTCTCACTCCTTTTGATGCACACAGTGCTAATATAGCTCTCCAGTTTTGAAACGTGGAGCGCTGATGTGTCTGGGTCTTCCTTTTGTGTATCTTTGTGGACTATTTTTTAAAAATTGCCATTTCAGACAAATACTACTGTTCCAGTTTTGTGTTTCCTTGATATTTGGTGATATATCAGAAAGTTTGCTCATACTTTTTCAAGAATTGAATGAAAGATTGATTCATCTTTTTAGTCATACAGACTGCAAAAGTGTTCAGAGCTCATCATAAATGTTAAGATGATAGGCTATCTAGAATACCTCAACACAGAAGCACATAATCAATTATTTATACCACTTGTTTAAAGACAGTGTTTTAAAGTATGACTTTCCCCCTGTAAGAGCAAAAAGTATAAGCATTGAGTGGAAGGTCTAAATATCTAATTTTAGTAATCAGACATAAGTCCCCACAAAGACTGAAGCATAAAATATCTGTATAAGGGCATGAAATTATGACACAAAAGTTGACTGGTTTTATGGGTTTTGTGTGTCCTTAATGGTAGTAATAATAGGTCGCATGTAGGAAGTGGTCAGTTTTGCGTAACCACAATTTGTATTGTTTAGGGTCTTCTTCTTCAGTGACTCACAGTAAAAGCATGCAAACCTTTTTTTTTTTTTTTTTTTTTTTTGTTTTACTATAGGAATGAAGCAAAATAAGGTGCAGTGGCTGTATTTCCAGTTATTAAACCTGTTCATTTGTTAATGTTAATCATTAGGTGGTTGTTAATCTGGCTAAAAGGACACATGCAAAAAAATGGTTTTATGATAAGAAAGCTGCTTTGTCTCAAATAAGGGACACTGGATGTAGAGCTCTGAACAGTACATTTCACAGAAGTGCATAGGATCTGTTTACCTGGTTGAAATTCAAATTGTTTTATTATGGTGTCAATTCTTTGGTTTTGGCAGCACTTCTAAAGTGTCTATACACAAAAGGACTACCACAGTGAATGAATGCTAGTGTTGACACCACCTAACAAGCAGGGATTATGTGTTTACAGAAGAAGTAATATGATAGGTCAAGTATAAGAGGCACTTCTCAAGAGCACTTCACCACATAATGAGTGACTGACTAGAAAGTGCAGAGCTGCCACTCTTTGGCTTCGTTTCGGTGTTGATGCCTGCCTCTCTCCTCCAAAGCCCTCTTGATCATGTTCAGCTGCTCTGTTCTCATGTGGTGAATAATAGTAGAGTAAAGCTGCTTTTCTGTCTCATTTTTCTTGCTAATTTACACATTCAAGCCATTTTTTGTTTGCTATCCTTATTTGCTATTCCCTTTTGTCAAGGCACTGTTCTCTTTTTTGCCTCAGGCCTAGGAACTAATTTGAGCTTCTATAATTACTTCATGTTTTACACCTGTCTGCATATCATGCACCCCTTGTCTCTGTGCTTAAGCTGTATATTTTCTAGGAAGAAAAAAAAAAAAAAGAAAGAAAGGCTAGTTTCCATACACAAGGAATCCCCAAGTTTCTCCTCTCAGTCTTCCTACAGGAGAAACACAATTAAACTGTTGAGATGTTCTCAGCAATGCAGCTGACCTTTTGGGTTCATGAAGGACAAATGAATGCTGTCTGTTCAGACAGTTTGTGTTAAGACATTGTTGAGCAAAGAGCCCTGAGCTTTGTTCCTCTTGAATGAAGCAATGGTTGTAGTCATTTTAAAATCATTAAGAGCCTGAATGCACGGTATCATTCTACAGTGTTTGCTCTACAGCTGCTCTTCTGCTTTAATAGCAGCTTATTAAATTTGGGTCAAGCACACTCTGAAGAGTATCACAATGAAGAAACTGTTCAAAAAGTTACCTGTTTAAAAAAAAGGCAATTGATTAGATTTTTAACTTAAGTGACAGCTGCAATTCATTGCCTGTTCTTTGTGGTGTCCTGCAGCCAGAGTGGAAGCCTTTTGTAATTTGGTCTTCATTTTGTAAAAGCTTTCTTGAATAATCCAGGGTTGCTTTCCACTCTGAGACCGCCTCAATCCAATTAGGAGTTTAACAAGGGTCAAATTAAGGAGACTTTACACTTCATGTTTGCATCATTAGCCATAAGACTGTTTTGTGTGTGCACGACTGTGTGTCGAGGGAGGAGGGGAGGCCTCAAGATGGGGCAGACACAAAGCTGTCATCCACCATGTGGTGCATCCCGCTGCTGAATGAAGGCACAGCAGGCTAGGAACAACATTTCCAGTTGTCTTTTGGGGCTGTCGTCATGTGGATTTCAGCTGGTACATAGCTGTTTGGGGTTACAGGTGCTAGCTAGAGCCGAGGAAGAAGAGCGCATTCTACATCTAGTCTTTTCTCTCCTGGTAGTCTATTGTTATCGGACAAATGACTGGGAAGAGATGAAGTTAGAAATCTCTTGAGCATTCATTATTTTTGATGAGTTGACAACTACCCCAGTTCCTTGTTCTCACTACTCATGCTGTTTCCTGTTATTTTTTTGAAAACATAATTTTTCTGTGTGTTAAGTGTATCCTACAGTGTGAACTTTTTTTATATCAGTAGTCAGCAGGCTTTTGGTAATTCTGATGTGCGTATAGAGGGCTACAAACATGCAGTTGTATTTTCTACATTAACAAGTGTTCTAGAAAAGGTGCCATTTTACTTACACAATTTTTGACTACGACTACATTTTCCTAATGAATAATTTATAGAAATTGTCAAAAATTAAAAAGAAAGCCATAAGACTCACTTTTCTATATAAGATTGTTCTTAATGACAAGAAAAAAATCTCCTGCTAATCATTGTTTAGATGTGTGGGATATTGCTGGAGAACTGTTGCAGTGTCTCTTTAGCAAATGCTTTGTGCTGCTACATACAAAGTAACGATTTATCTAAAAATAACACTTTCATTGTTCCTCCCCCCCTAAACCCATTAATAGGTACTTTAGTATCATGCGAGTTTTCATAGTTTAATCCCTTTTCAAAAGCTTTTCAGAATAAAAGCTCTAAATGGTCCTCAGTATTAATTTGATGTGACTTCTGTACAATATGGTTTGAAACTCTCAGAAGCACATTTTTACAGCTTACCTCTTTTCACTGGATCAGTGTGTGGAAAATACCAGCTAAATGTTTCATGGAGTCTCTGCTGTAAGCCTTTTTTGTTGTCTTGCAGATGCTATAGCCTTCTAGTGATTTTTATTTAGTACCATCGTTATTAGATAATACTCAAGCCAGATCAAAACCTCTACTGATATTCTTGTTCACTGAATTTAAAGAAATGCCCCTTAAAAGATAATTTAAAAAAAAAAAGTTTTGACCTCCCTCTTGAATGTCATTTGATGAGAATTTATCTTCAACAGTAAACTGTGCATAATAAATGATGATTGTGCCTAACGTAGTTTGCTTTTGTGGTCAGTCAGATCTTTGCTTATATTTAGACAGGAATAGATGGCTTTAGGATTTGGACACTCATGAATAATTACATTTTGAAAATGCTCAGCTCTCAGTGACATACTAATATGATGTGTCTGGTGGAAGTAACAAGAAATTGTTTAGAACTTCTCTCAACCTCTTTATCAAAAGGGGAATGTATTTTCTATTTGTATTGCAGTATGTGCAGTGACTGGTGAAATAAAAATTGTGACTATCAGGTTTTTTTCCATAACATATCCCTCCTGTGGTGATTTTTTTTCCTCAGAACCACTAACTCTGGAACAAGAGAGTTCAAACAGTAACAAATGGTGTGTGGGTGTGTATTTTGTTTTGCTTTGTGTTTTTTTCCTTTGTTACCCCAACTTTTAAGGCATTTGCATAAATTAGTATCACAAATGAAGTGAATGTGAATTGTATGATATAAGTCTGTTGGAAGATATTTTGGGCTGTTCTGAGCTCTAGATATCTAAGATGATCAGGATAATATGAGGTTCAGAGTGCCACAGATTTTTCATTATATATTTTATTACTCAGTTTCTTTAGTCCAAGAGAACCCTGTCTCTTCATTATAGAAGCATTTATTCCTGGTGCTGTTTGCCATACCCGGGTAAAATAGGGTTTCACCAGATATTTTAATATTAAAGAAAGCTTCTATCACTGATTTGTAGTATGTTTTCCTGACTGACTATTACATATATCTGTTGAAAACATACCGATTTATTGTTTTCTTAACGTGGCTACCTTCAAGATGGTTCTTAATTTTATAATTTCATCATCCTGCAGCCTGGAGAGATGCCTTTTACAAAATGTTGACAAACTAAAATGATGAATTGTAGTAGTTACAAATTAACTCCAGTAACATGAAATATATTTTATATTCTGCTATTCTGTGGTTCATAGGCTGAAAAGTGCTTTATTCATTCTTCAAAATGAAACTAGTGAACACCTTCCCATGCTGATAAAAGTCCCATTTGTTTTTCTGCTAGATCCTTTTATTATAGATTTTCTTTTCCTTTTTATATGCTTTGGAGTATGAGTGGTGTACAAGAAAAAGAAACAGCTTCAATGACAGAATTTACAGGCTGAAGGGAGAATGAGCTTATGATTGGTGAACATTGCAGCCATTATTGTCTATTTATCTTCCACAAAATGCAATGAGAGAGAAAAATAATTATTTTATCTCTTTCAGTGGAATGTTTTACAAACATACATGTGGACATTTGTGTGTCAAGAAGTTACAACCTTTGAGCTCTTGGGAAGTTAGTAGAGTAGGCCTTCTACCCTCTCTGCCAGGATTTATATAGCTGTAAGGGGAAAGACAACAGCAGGATTTATGCATCCATGTAAGTTTCTGGGAGATCACCCAGCCACCATTTCATGCCAGTGTCACAGAGATCTGAAAGTGTCAATGGTAATCAGACTGTTCAAGTAGAGCCTAGAAATTTCTGTCAGCTACAAAGGTTGGAATTTTAGATAAACAGATTTAGAACTTATATAATGTCAGGAATTAAATATTTCTTCTCCATTACATCTAGTCTGTACTCCATAAATCCTTAAAAACAATGAAGCTTTAAAGGCTGCTGATTTAAACTTTGAGTTTTTCTGTATCAGTATGTACATTTTCACTGCTATTTAGTGTTATACGAATGTTTTCCTCATTTTAAAATTTATATTCTGTTTCTTTGTTGGTGTGAAACATAGCGTCTATCTATATTAAAATAAAACATAATGACAATCTATATTGAAATATGAGGTTATTTGGATCCTTATTGTAACAAAGTTACCATAGACCTTGTTTGCATTGTTTTAACTTCTTACTACTAATGTACAAAATAGTTACTAAACCTAGTTTTACTGAAAAAGCAACTGCAATATCAAATTGATTACATTATTTTCCAGAGGAGTATCAGATGCCAGCTTTATTCCTTTTAGAAGAGCTATCTACACTTTTTGTGTATAATGAATTTAGTTCTGTTGAAAGATGCCAGATTGACAGCCCTGAAGACCAAAGTCCTTTATTTATGCATGAACAGCAACAGTTCTGCCTTTCCCACACTGCCCTCCTCATATGCTTCACCCATGACCTGAAGGATCCCCCTTAACGGTGACAGCTTAGTAGCCGTCATACCCATTCACTCCTCCACTCCTCTGCTGAGAGTGCCAACAAGAATGCCAGGGCAGTGGTGCCTTTTTGCTGTGGGCATTTCATAATTGCCTTTCAGGGTGCAGTGGTCATCTCATTTCCCCTAGATTACTGAAGGGCAGTCTAAAGGTGATAACTTTCAGGCTCTTTGGGATGGTGGCAAAGCAGTGGTGTTAGGGTAATTAAAGGCAAGACCAGGATTTGGTTCAATTATTGTATGTAGTCTAGTAAATTAGAGTGAAGGTCTCTACCACATTACCAGTTTCCTGATTGAACTAGTCCTCTAGGACTTTTACAGCACTATTAATGTTTCTCAGACCGTCTTTTACTCACTGAAAAGAAAGAATGCTTTCTGCAAGTACAGGCCACAAATAGCCCAATTTTCTTCTGGCTTACAAATGCAAAGCATAACTAATTTGATAGTGGACTCTATGAAGCTTAATTTGTCTCAAAGACTTTATGGGCTAAATGAGTATGCTTCTGATCTCATTTACGGTAAAGTAAATTTAAATTCCATTTGAGTTATGCTAGATAGACATGTGGGCATAAGCACAATACTTACTTCCCTGTGTATACCTAATGTACTGGATGTGTGTTATTTGTCCTTTATGAGGCATAAGATACAAATATAAATGCAGAATTATAATGACAAGTTGGTGTAGAGCTAACAGAAACTATCTTTTTCCCTGCAAAAATGTATTTTTGATGTTTTGCATCAGTGATACATTTATATTGGAAATATCTGCATTTGAGCTGCAATTCAATTGCCCTTTTTCACGTGTATTTTGACGAAAACGTACCAGGAGTTTGATTTTATATTTCTAGTTATTCCAGAAAGTAACACATATATGTGTTGAAAAAAACCCACAGCATTAAAAAAAGAAGGAAAAAGAGTAACTGTTGAGTTAAACTAAATGGGTATATTTTCAGTATTCAGTGGAGTATTGAAATATTCCAAGCTCTAAACAAGAATACACAAGCCTGTGCATATGAAGAACTCCACATGTGATTCTATTTTAGAATCCTTAATGGATGATTTAAGTGTTTGAATAGTAAAATAATTCAATTATATATGCATTAAAGTCATTGAATGAAAAAATGCTTCTATATTTCAGAATATAGGAACCTACATTGTAGGTTCTACATGCAAACTACAGCTATGTGCAAATCCCTCATCATGTTGCTAAAGGTTATCCATGGCTCTTGTGGGGAGAAAAGGTTCAATTTCAGGCTGATTGTTTTGTATTTTTCAAAATGATTGTGTCCTTAACAGGCTGTATTTAAAACAAGCCAAACTTTAAAATGAAATTATTTTAAAATAATTTAGTTCAAGTTTGGAAAATATTTTTCAGACATTTAAAATAATTTAAAACAACAGCTCATGTCTTTATGAAAAAGTCATTCAGCAAGAAAAAAGTAGACAATCCCTCCCCAGTCTCAAAGTAATTATCTCAAGGTTTGTAACATCCTGAAAAACACATTTATTTTGGGAGCATCACTTTATAAAGTTGTTTATAATACTTAATTACTTTTTGAAAAGTGTATGATGTTAATAATGAAATCACATGGCAGTATTATAGTGACCATAGGTTATTTTTCTCTCCCCTGTGTGCATTGATAAAAAAAACTGGAGAAAAAATCTAGAAAAAAAAAATCCTACTCCTTTTCTGGACTCCTCATTGCAGAAAGGAAATAAGTAAGAAAAAAGTAGATTTTAATTTTATTTCAAAGAAACCCTTGAGGTGGAAAGTTAGGGAAAGCTGCATTGGTTTGTAGCACACAAAATGTCGCTTGAATTTTGCTGCTCAGTAGTTTGATATACTCATTTGCTGATGCGAAATGACGAGGGCTTAGAAAGCAGGGTTTTGTTTTTTAGCTGTCTGCAGACCTAGTGGGGCCTTACAGAACCCAGTCAGCAGGTCATTAACTCTGGAGAAAACAGCTTGCATTAATATGCTCTAATCCGGTATAATTAGTCAAATTACTGCACGCCGACCGGCTTGTCATGTGTTGTCAGATTTGGCATGCAGGCAGGATCACCAGGGTCCCTCTGGAATGCCACCCTGGATCAGGGAGAAGGGCTCGTTTGTAGTACTGTGGATTTCTTGAAGAGGAAAACAAACAGAATCAGTAGCCATAGCCTCACAAAAAAGAAAAGAAAGGAAAGGAAAGGGGAAAAAAACCCCAAACCCAACTACCAAAAAACGGATCTGTTATTATTTTGTTGAGAAGTAGGGAATTCATGTCATGGGAACCATTTACGGTTGATACCTGCTGTTAGTAACAGGAGCTGTTCAGTTGCTTCTTACAACTTCCGTGTATCTAACAAAACTGGAGATCCGCTGTACTATAAAAGATTAGCATTCATAAAAAGATTTAAAATAAATAATTACAAGAGGATCAGCTACAAATTACCTACCACACTGTGACACAGATTATTAAACTACCAGCGTGTGTGCGTGAATGTGTGTGTGGATGTGTGTGGTTGTGCGTGTGCATGTGCCCCTTTTTCCAGTAGGGGAGGAGGTTATTAAACTATAAAAGGGCCATATTAGCATAAATTTACAAGAGCTCTTGTTCTGGCGGCATGATAAAAACCTGTGTTACCTTTGCATTAACACTGAATTGCTTGTTGTGCTTTTGGCAATGACAGATAAGTCAGTGTAATTCCCCATCGCAACGGAAATGATGCTCCAGATTCCAAACGCATCCTGAAGATGTCACTGACAATAATCTTCAAAGAACGGCCAGTGAAAGTGGGCTGTATGTTTGCAGGATGATATACTGCAAATGACAGGAAGAATTATGTGAGTGAAGACGAATCTGTAACATATTATTAAGCAATTTCACGAGAATAACAGGGATAAAAGGATAATGGATGAGGGTGTCATTATTACCTTCATGTAGAGGGAAAGCAAAAGCAAAGGTAGAGAGACAAGATTAATTGAGGAAGGGTGAAGCATTCATTGCTCATCAGCTCTTTTGTACTCTCTGCTCCTGAAATTCCAGACAAAAAAAAAAAAAAAAAAAAAAAATTGCTCAGGGCTGCATTTTAATGCAGCTGGCAAGACAGAGCTGAAAACTGACAGGGCACTTTTTAGTCACCTCCCTGCTTCCATAAACACACAACGGCTGTTACTCCTGGAGTCTTCCTGTGGTCAGAGCAGTAAACTGATGGATGATCTTTTTTTTATTCCAGCTACTGTTTTTAATTGTGCTTTTGAGCTCAGCGATTTTATCTGATGATGGTGTGGAACTGAACAGGTCATTCTCTGCACATTATTTGCATTGCACAGTTGCAAATGAAAGCAGAATGTACATAATAGATGTCAGCAGAAGGGTTTCTTCAAGCACAAAGGCAAACTGGAGTGTCCTGAGACATTAGTGACAACACAAAATTACGTCAAGGCATCAAGGTTTTACAGGTTTTAACATATATGAAGAAACAGGAAGTCATTTGGCAATTGTGCAGTGTTAAGTATAATTCCTGTCGAAATCAAGTTTTGCTTACTCAGAGAGTAATCACTGTGTTAATAATTTCAATTAGCATCCTTATTTTCTATGTGTTCTGAAAGTAGCAGCTGATTTTACTGCAGAATGTAGTTTTAAAAATATTCCATTTGCTTTTCAAAATCTAGATATAAAATACAATCTTTCAAAGTTATTCAAATATTATGCAGATATAGAATATGTACATTCTAATTTAAAAAAAGGAATGTCAGGGACCTGGATAATTAGGAACATATAACTATTTGTATTCAGATTATGGATTCTGGGGTTTAAGCCTTCAAAAATTAAAGAAGTATTCTCCTTCCCTGATTTTATTTTCTGTGTCTATTTAGTAATAATGGCTAATTGAAGTAAACAGTTGTTTGTTTTATTTTTGTGAACTCATTAAAATTATTCCAAAGTTTTGACACTGAAAGAAAAGGAATGAAATTAATTTCTCATCTGCTCTCTGCTGGGGGGGGTGGGGCAGGGAGGAAGAAACAACAGAAAAACACAGTGGTTTTTTTCAGAACTCTAGTAGTGTAAGGGAGACAGAGGAAAACCTGCAGTATGATAAGAAAGAAAAACAGTGGGGGCAGGGAATATACCTCGATTGTTGTTTCCAGAAATACAAATTTGGTTTGATTTCATAAAGTTGTGTATTTCTTAAACTGAACTGCTCTCAAGTGGTAAAGGGCATGTACAGGATTTCAGAAGGAATAGCTGAGGTCAACAGCATAGGCTTACTCACTGGCAGAGTCTGAAACCAAGGCACTGGGGAAGAAAGGTTTTTTCTGCTACCTCATTAGTAATAGATTAGGTTGGGCGGGGGCTGCATGGTACTGCAGTAGTTTTATCCATCACTGATAAATATGTGTGTGAAAAGAGTAGAGAGCAGTTTTATTCAGAGTTATGCTTTGATATATCAGCACAAAAATATGAGAGGTTGTTTCAGCAGTGTGAATGCTGTGCTGCTCAGGAATTAAATGGTGCTGTGAGGAGCCTCACAGGACCAGAGGACCATTCAGGTTCATTACAAAGATTTTCTCGGTAATTTACAGGATCTCAGGCATAGATTTACCACAATATCAATGACAATAACCTGCTAAGTTAGAAACTGGGTCATCCCACGTGCAGAACACATTTCTGTGCTTGCTAAGTCAGATCATGTTCCTTTTTGTGGATTTTATTGGTTCCTAGCATATAGTACAGAAAGGTCTAAAGTCACTGCCATTATTAATGCAGTTATCTGATAGCCCTTGTGAATTTGCCTATTTATGCTCAAAGCAATTGTTGCTAATGCAAACTCAGGCTGCACTAGATACCTGACTGGAGGTACTCATGTCAGTCTTGTATATTATATTTGAATTTAAATTAAAAAATGTATTGACTGTAGAGGTAGTGGTTAGACTGCTTAATATCAGCAAAATCTTTTTCCAAAGCACATAGTAAATTTTTGTCTGTATAGGAAGATGCAAAGATTCTGCTCCTAGCAGAATCCTAGCACCCACCTCTTGTCCTCGAGGGAGAGGATTAATTTGTTCCATCGGCCCTACTTTTCACCTAGCTTGGCCTACTCTGTTCTGGTGTTCAGCAGTGTAATGTCTTGCAATAAATCCCTGCAAAACTGATTATGAATCATGGAGAAAGTGGGAACCTGATTGTGTTCCTCTTGCCCCGTCACTGCTCTGTGTAATGTTTGTTTGATTTTATTCAGCCTGTGTGTTAGAAAGGGGAAGGAGGTAGAGAGGAAAGCATTTGTCTCCCAAAGGTTTTATTTTACTATTACTAAGTGATGCTCAAAAGAGCACAGCAGAATTTTTCATTACTCTGTTTTTAAACTAAGCCAGAAACAAATGTGTTTAGCTTTGCAGGTAAAATGCAAACAAAAACAGGTTTGCTTTTTTTTTTTTCTCTACTGTTTGACCTACCAGTCTACTGAAAATTCTGTACACCTCAATTTTACCATGTCAACATGTGGCATATGCCTCAGGTGGCTTATAGTTACTGGGGATTATGTGCAACCAGGAAATAATCCAGTCTGACAATAAGATTCTTAGATGAGTTTGCTTGACTCATCATTATAAAAGAGATCTCATTCTTTTACACGCAAACTTTTCATACATGGGCTGAGCTAAGCAGGGTGGAACCCTCTGACTCTGCAGAATTGACTTTATGGAAAGTTTTGGACAAGTATCTGAACTGATGTGTTCATACTAATCTGAAGAGTAGTTGCCCAGGGTATTCCCTTACCCAGGGAACCAAAGGGACATCCTGACAAAACACAGTGATGCCTTCATCGTGTGGAATCACCACCTTTCAGAATGTATTTACAGAATGCAGTAATACTGTAAAAGATCAGGTTATTATGGTTGTCTTTTGTCTATGCAATGCCTCCTCTCTTTCCTTTATCACTTAATTATTTGAAAAGAGGGATGTGCTCACTTTCTATCTCCCTGTTTCGTTGTGCTTAGTGCTGCTCCCTCCACTTTTTAATGATGGTTCTCTGATCAGAGTCCCTTTCAATCCAAAGCCACTGAAGTCAGTGGAAGGACATGGAATGACTTCAGTGAGTTTTGAATATGGTCCAGTCCTTCTAAAGTCAAGCAGCTCTGCAATTCTGATCAAACCTTTTTCAGCTCAATGTCCATGAAAATCTTTGAATGTTAGTGGGTTCTGGAGGCATGAAAGTACTAGCATCATCATCAAAGAGGTTAATTTATCATTGAAGAAAATTCAGACAGTTAAAGAATACAAGTTTCAGATAACTTCAATTGTGTTCCTATTATCTTATGGTTTATACTATCAGAAGTTTTACTTGAAATGTTTGTTGAGATATGTAATGTTCCAGTTCGATATTTTAATTTCCCACCTCCTTGCCCTCTAGTGGACAAACAAGCTCATTATTGTCAAATCCTGACACATCTGGGACAGTGATTATCCACAAGCAGATTTTTCTTCTTTACAAGAAGCGATCTTTTCATATAAAATAGATCTTGTTGTTTTGTTCTTTGGTTGGGATCTATTTAGCTTACCTGTACTGAGGTAGGATAATGTTACTTCCCAGTGTTATTTGCTGTAAGCTTCTACAAAATTGGAATTTTTCTTAGGAATATTTTGCTCAGTATCGTAAATAAAGATCCCAGCAGGACCAGATAGACTCTCCCCATATTCTAAATTTTTAACAAGAAGTTTGAAATGTCATGTTTGTTGATTCATTCCACTATAAAATGGCAAAAAGTATTTCAAGTGTTGGGGTTTTTATAGAACTAGTTGACATTTTCCGTTGTAAAAAATTTATGATTTTTTCATAAATATTAAAAATACCCAAAATTTTCCTACTGGCAGTGAAAGCTGTTCCAATAGCAGTGAATTGATTTTTAAAAAGCTCTTCCAAGAATAATGCTCTCACTAGATTTTTTTTTTTAATGTAGCTTGACTACATTATTCTCTGTGGTAAAAATGGTACAATGTAATGATACAGGACACTCATGTCAGTGTTTTACTTTGGAAATTTGGAAATGACCAAAAGGAAGGTATCGGTTTTCATTCACTAAGGTACTTCACAAATTATTGTGGCCTTGTTTATTTATGTTTCACAGTCTTTTATATGAATTACACCATGGGCTCTTAAGGATAAATGGTTAATACCGAGTAGGAGAAATATACAAACCTATTTCTCCTCCTGAAGCAAATAAGTGTTTCTTCTCAGGAGTTCTTATACATGGGTGAACTACTCTTTCATGGGACAAGCAAGTAAGATATAGCTTCCTGATAGTGGGCACTCTGTGTCAAAACAAATTTGGACTTTCTGAAATACTTCCAGATTCTACATCAAACTTCTAAAGGTAGCAGCTGTTGAGACTACTCAACATTTTGAAAACAAGTTCAAAAAGCAACATTAATGCTTATAATAGCTAATGTGTCTTATTTAGATGCTGCTTCTAGAATGACAATGTAAAAAAACCTCATCTATTTTCTGTAGTATTAATTTTTTAAATTATTTCTGCTAATTTATATAAAATGGATTGCTCTGTCAGCAACACTGACACAGCTCATTCAATTATTTTGGTGGGACAGCATAGAAACAAATGTAGGGAAAAAATTCCCTCCAGTTCAGACTTCCTCTCCCTAATTCTGCTATATCTTCATTTTGCCTAATTATTTTTGGCAGAAGAGGGAGGCAAGTGATTGTGGTAATTTTGCGTTGCTCTCCATTTTGGAAGGGCATACACAGCCTTGATGTTGTTTCCTGTTCTACTTTCAAAGGATAAACACATATAGCTAACATTTTAAAGTATAAAATGGAAAAAATGCAAATACACTGAAGAAATAATGCTTTTTTCGAGAGGATTGCATGGTTTTGGCACATACAAAAGTGCTCTAGTACTACTACATTCCAGGAGAATGTATAGATTTAAATTACTTTTGCATGCTTGACAGAGGTATCTGAAAGTGAATATAACATTATCATAAGATATGGTGATTAACATTATATTTGGATAGAAGAATGTTGGATACTTATCATGATAGGAAAAAGGTTAATATTTTAAAGTGAGGCTAAAGGTTGACAGGAGAAAAATTGAGTTAGTTTGCAAAAAAGAAATTTGTTTCTTTAAGTGAAAATTGGGGTCAAGAGGCCAGCGCTCTCTGCTTCAGCATGAATGAAATAAATTAAATAATATCACCATAAAGCAGCAGTGTATAATCTAATGATAAAATGGTACATGGTGGTTTTGAGAAAGATACTGTCTATGAGAAAAAAAATCTGCATTTGAAGAATGCTCTTCAAATCCATAGGTTTGTTTTGTTTATTTGTTTACATATTTATTGCTATTGTTTTAAAATAGAACAACCTTTTTCAGTTGGAGGGTTTAAAATTTATGCAGTACCTTTAATTATTAACAAAGGTGGTAATGCTGATGTTCGGAGAAAATTACAATTTTAATAAGTGCATTCTGTCTAACAGAAATTTCTGGCATTTCATATGGGTGTGCTTTTCGGTAGCACCTTATGGCTCAGTTGGTGTGAGATATTAGATGACATTTCCACATCTTAAATCAACAGGAGTTGACTGTGTATGTGTCTTTGGTCCCTCTATATGTGAATAAAGATAAGATATAACATCAATCTGTAACTAGTCATACAAATATCCCAAATATAGAAGATAGGAAATCTATCAGTGTCATTCCCCTCCTTGTCAATCTATGCCTTTGACTGGCAGACATGAGCCGGTAGTTGACTATCATCATGACCTGTATGGCATACCCGTGTTTATCTAATTATACACATATTTTTCTCCATTCTCTGTAATAAAATTCCTAAAAAAAAAAAAAAAAAAAAAAAAAAAAAAAAATCCTGAACATGTTTCTCATTTCCTGCTTTCCAAAGGATTTTTGCACTCTAGATAGCTCATATATTGAAATACTAACAGGTTTGCTGGTAGCACTTGCTTCTACTGTGCCACTTTTCAGACTTTAAAGATGGATAGGGAATTATAGATTGGAGTATGTTTATATTTGTAACTCTGGAGTGCTCACAGGAGATGTTTCCACTTGTACGTATTCAGTAACCCTCTTCTATTTGCGTTTGTCCTCTCAAGACTACAGGTAGATTTTGAGTAATGGTCAGCTCCACGATGTATCATCCTGCATAAGTTTGCACACTGCATCCCTGATGGGGAGTTTTAGGCTTTGCTGGAAGGTCACTACTTCTCCCTGGCACTGTCAATGGCATCTGGCATCAATTCCTTTTTTCTTTTTCTCAGCCTTAGCTGTAGTCTTTAAATTGTGAAAGAGATTATTCCTTCTCTCTTTCCAGGAAAATAAGGTTGTGCCTAGTTGAATACCTAATATCTCAAAATGGGAAAAAAAAAAATAAAAATCTCACTAGTCCTCAGGTTATAAAAAAAAAAAGAAAGATGAATCTTACTGATTTGGACTGTCTCATTCATACAGAAACATCAAGGTGGCTGTGGCTTTAGTCAGCATATATTTGGCAGCTGAATCTAGATATTACCCTTCTGTCTGGGGTCATAGTTTGTTTTAAAAGAGTTATGTATGAATTTTCTCTAAATTGTAGCAGAGGGTCATGAATTAGTGTCTAAATGTGGGCTTGACAAGATTATTATAGTCTGTATTTCATGCCAGAAACAAAGATGAATAGAGATAGCAAGCTTTTAAACAGACTTTCTGCCATCTATAATGTCAGCAGAGAGTGAATGAATGGCAGGATGTAACAACAAATCTTCATTTCTTATTATTTTATAGGGACTAGATGGGCCTACGCTCATTCATAATTTCATCCTAGAATAATTACCAAGTACTACATGAACCACTCATTTTCCATCCCAGTTCACTTCCAAATAATGAAAATTTTTTACTAAGATATATGTATTAAGACACATACACGAGCAGATAAATGTATTTTGATTTATATTTAGGAATAGATAGAATACACATATTTAACACTTTGCAATTTCATTGTAGCTGAATATGTAAGTTTGTTTGTGTCTAGACCTAATAATTTGTTTTAATGCCTGATGGGGGAATTACTTTTTTATTTTTTTCCTTTTTTCTATTTTTTTTTAATAATGATTTCCAGCCTTTCTTTCTGTGGATTTGCTGATTATTAGATTTCTGGAGCAGAGATCTATGTTAGCAATTTTTGATTATTAAATTTCTGGAGCGGAAATCTGTGTTAGCAATTTTTGAATGAGAAAGACAGGATGCCTACCAGTACAGTACTGCCTTTTCATTATAGCCCCACTGAAGATACATGTTCAATGTTTTCTGTGTTGTTTACTCATAGTCTGTGTGTAAATAGGAAAGAATAAGCTATGTTGAGGCTGAGGACTTTAATACTTTTGTTTAAATTATTATTCTTGGGTATGAATATTCATTTCCATTTCAGGAGCACAAACAGCCGCCAAATTTGTACGTTGGCAGTTTTTGCCCAAATGATAATACAAACCCTAGAGTGGTGACTATGAAGAAATACAATGTTCAGTGAGACCAGTTGCTTTGAAATAATGAAAACACAAACCGTAATTCACACATTTTTGTGAACATAGTTCAACCAATAGTTGCAGATAGATTTATGTCTATAAATGTTGGAAAACAGTGTGTATACATAGCAATAAATGCAGCACAAGCATATCCAGGGGCCACAAATACTGTCTCATTTCCACTTCTTTTTTGTAACCTCTGTCATTAATGTTTATATTGGTCTTATTTTTGTTAAAAAGAAAGATAGAAACCCTTCCACTAATGGAAACCAGCAGCAGTGCTAGCAGCTTTAAAAAATGTTCCCCACCCCTCCCTCGCCAAAAAAGGTTGGTAACTGAAACAAAAAGCATTGTTTCACTCCTATTTTTTTTTCCTCTCTCTTTTTCTTTTCCTTGAGCCCATCCTGTCAGGCTGCGAGCGTGAAAGTTATTTTCTGGTGGCGTGATTAGATTGGGGCTGAACTCTCCAGCTGGCAGGCCTGTCTGTGACTGGCGGCGGCCTGTCCCCAGCGCTTGTCATCTCCTGACATGCCTGACAGGATGGGGACAGCAGCCCCAGACAGGTTCATTAGATGGTGTTTCCTACAGCTGGGCTAAAAATAAAAATAATAAAAAAAAAAATAAAAAAAAGTGGAAAAAATAATAATAAAAAAGAAGGGGAAAAAAAAAAAAAGAGGCCACGCTTTGTCAAGACCCAAGCTGTGGGGGCCCTTCTTGTTGGTTTAAAGCAAGGCCTTGTTTTGACAAATTCTGATCTGTGCGGTTTTTAGATTTTCTGACACGTTTTTGTTTTCTTCGCCTTTGGCCTGCACTCTTTGCACTCTGCCTTGTTGCTGCTTCAAAATCCTAACGCTGCCTTCCCGGGAGAGCAGGGAGAATGCTTGTGAAGGGCTTGGAAGAAAAATAGAGCACTACAGCGAAACAGCAATAAGTGTTCATTTCCATGGTGATCAGCCCAATGGCACAAAAAACAACCTTGGGACTCTCAATAAGCCAATTACAAGAAAGGTTAAGAGGTTTATAGTGCCAGAAACATGCCATCTACATGAGAAAATAGTATCATTACTAGCAATCTATGCTGTTAAATACATTGCTGTCTGGTGCTGCCAGAAACATAAGCTGTTTATGTTATTTTGGGAGTTTTGGAAGCTGACAGAGTTTTCCAGTGGTATTGTCAGGCTTTGATGCAGTACATCGAAAATCTACATGGTTAGATTATAAAACAGTTAAAACCAGTAATAAAATGATTTGAAAGCATTACACATATTGGATGTCACAGTGTTAATTAAATGGGTTCAGACTCTGAATTTCCTACAGATATGTATCAGATCTTCACTTTAGATTTTTATCATAAAGACAAAGGATTTGTACATTGTCTATAATTAAAGAATCTCCTATAAAATTTTTGAAAAGAAAAAGACAATACCTTTTTTTTTTTTTCTATTGCAATTATAAAGTACCATTTGATGCCTTTAATTAATGAACTGGTGACTGTAGATTGACTCCAGTGTTACCTGCTGTTTTTCTTAGAGAGTGTCACATAATTCTGGACATTTTATGTAGCTACAACACGCCGGCATGTAAAGCACTCTACTAGCTACTGGGGGAAAAAGGAAAATATTTACTGTTTAACTTACTTTGCCCTTCTGCTTAGGAGCAAGGAGAGTATTAGAGCCTTTTATGTTTTCTGCATTTAGCTGCTTGCAGTGTGAGCACTGTGGCTGGAAACCAAGCCCTTCATTCACAGAAATCCTACCACTTACCTTTCCTTTGTATTGTTAGTTACTGCTGCTTTAGTTCATGGTCTCTATGACAACTGTTTAAATTGGGATGGGCAACTGTCATCTGGAGTATTACTGAAAGAAAAGTGTTAGTGAGCACACAGTTCCATAGATAGAGCATTTCAATATAATCCAATTTTAATTGAGCTCCAGAGACTTTGATGTGCTGCCGAAGGTTGGGAGAGAGCTATTCCAGGGAGAAATTAAAGCAGCCCGGCAAGGCTTCACTACTTCAGACTGTCACCATTTTAAATAAGCATTAGCATCAGACTTAACCTTCTCTATGAAACATCTCACTTTTTTTCCTCCTAGTCTTTTTTTTTTTTCCCTCAATATTTATAAAGGCAAAGACACTTTCATCTTTTTATATACATTTCTATATTCCCTTGATTAAGTTTGAAAAGCATGTAGTGGACATGAGATGCATCTGAGGCTGCCTATTGGACCTTTCATTACAGTTCATAGAAAGAAGTAGAAGCAGAGTGAGGATTAGTTTGCAACAGTCAAATGGCATGTGTTGGATTTTCTCTCTAAGACTGCTCTAAGAGTAACCTGTCATTATGCTACAAACTTGAGTGGGGACTTATTTTAGTTTGGTTTCTTGATTGCTTCCCTTAATAAAGAAGGGCATATATTTCATTGTAGGTTCTCTTACTAAGAAAACTAGGTTCTTTCCATAGCTATGTGTCCTCTGGCTGGGGGTTTTTATTGTTGTTGAATGGGTTTTTTTGTGCACAACAGGCAAAAATAGTCATATAATATTTAGAATAATAATTTGAACTCTTATCCCTGGTTTTGCACAGTGAGAGGATTAGATTTTTCTCTTGCAAATATGTATACGTACAAAAAACTTTTAAGAGAAGGAACTTCATAATAATATGGCAAAACTCAGGATCAGTGTATTTTTTCCAATATATTAATATACATTAGACATAATTTTATGTTAGAGAGCTGAGACACATTTTTACATGACAGATTTTCCTGACTTTTAATTACCCCAGTGAAAAGATGCATCTTTCAAAATTGAGTCTATTAGAAAAAAACTGTTACATGGGATGCTTGTATTCTTTAGAAGGAATGTGATATGCATCAAATCCAGACTTAATGGCAGTAGAAATGGAACCAATCACAGTACAGGCAGTAATCTGTCTATACAAGTTAATAGGGTTTATTTTCTTCTAAAGTAATTAGCCTGTTTCCCACAAAAAAAAAAAAAAGGAAAGGTAAGAATCTAGATGAACAGGAGAATTTGAATAGTTGGCTGTTGTAATCTATTAGAAAGCAAAAATATCCAATCTCTTTTTAAAGCTTGAGATGAATCCCATTTTATTATTTTTTTAATTAAATAGAAGTTGGGAAGAAATTAACTGAGGCTATATGAGGGAGCCTTTTTTGACGGGGATTGGCACAGTTTTTCATAGTTGCATAGTACCCAGAAGTCCATAAAATTTAAATACCTTCTATGGCTCAGCAGCTTGTAGTGGATAAAAACAGAGATACATTCACACTAAGTACCTCTACATGCTGACAGGTGTTGCAGTAATTTTCTTACTGGGAACCCAGAGTTCACCACAGGAAAGCCTGTGAGTATGGCCAAATTTATTGCATGCAGGTTTGCATTCCAGTTGGCTGGAACTCCAGAGAGGAAGGTACTGTATGTCAAATATGCTCTAGCACCTCCCCTAGCTAGTGCAGACATCAGAAGACTGCATGTGTGCCCCAGAATCCATTTTCGGTAGCCAGCTGAATAGACTCTTAATATTCTTCCTAGTTTTCATGAGAATTTTTTTGTACAGTATTAAATCCCCCACATATTGTAAATATCTCTTATTTTGACATTTACATTGTTGAAATTCAACAAGCTGATAGTTAACTATGGGAAAGTAGACACAGAATATATAGAATGCACATACGAAAAAAAAATCAGCAAATATGGTTTCATTTATTGAAAGAAATGTAAAAATAATTTATGGAGTTTATATACGAAGTTCACATTTGATACATGTTAATTTTTGCAGGTTTTATATTTTTATATTTTGTGGAGTGGTTATTTTTCAGTTCTTTATGATGGTATCTGATAAGAAAATGTTCTTTAAAATGAGTAGAGAATGCATGGGTACTTTTCCTGTAATATTTAAACTTAAAAATTAAATTAATATTAATTATAGCAGGCAGTTTGCAAGTACTCCAAGTTAAAATTCTCAGAAGAAACTTTACTGTTCTTTCCTTGCATGGACTTAGTATTATTAGATAACATTCCATATACAATAATAAAATATATAGTAGAAATTTGCTTGCTATTGGAGTTGTGGATTAGCCTTTTCCCAGTGCTATAGTTTCTTGTTGTCTCCAGCAGTGTGAAAGAAACTCAATCAACCCCATTTTAAGTGGTTTAATAAAGTATCAGTTGGTATGGCAATATATTATGAAGATGAAGATACTTTGATGTATGTTCGCTGTTATTCACAGGCAGTGTAATTGTTCTTTGGGAGCATTAGAAATTGACATAATAATGTATAGTTGCTCTGAATCTATTCTAAATTCTGACACCAAGCAAACTGATTTCCAGGAGTTACTGGTGCTCCATACCCAAGACTTCACTTCACAGCTGAGTGGATGCAATCCTGTGCCATGTGCTCTACAATGACCCTGTTTGACCAGGGAGGATGGAGCAGGTGACCACTGTGGTCCCTTCCAACCTGACCCAGTCTGTGATTGTGTGATTCTGTGAGCTCTAGAATTTGGAATTTGTTGAGGATTTTGCTTTGTCTGTTACAAGCTGTAATGCAGAAATTTTGGGGATGGTGAGGACGTTTTAGATGTATTTTACATATCACTTTATAAATGAACATATTCCTTTTAGCTTATAAAAAATAATTTTAAATTTATTCCTAAAATTTCAGCAGTAGAAATTACTCTGATTGTATTCCTAAATATTGGGATTAATGAAACAGCTTTTATATGGTAAGTTAAAAACAGAGTATTACTGGTTTTTGATTAGTTTTATATAAGAAGAGAAATTAGGAACAGAAACTTAAAAAAATTAAGCTTGATAGTAGAAAAACCATTGTATTCTATTTACTTTTGTAGATCTTAAATCATATACATTCTGATCTGAAAAAATCAAATGTGAAACTGTTAAAATTCAAGATGCTTCCATGCATCTTCCGTATTGTGACATTAAGTTCACATCTATGAAAAGAGGGACACAAAACTATCTTTCTACCTGTAATTTAGTGGGAGATGGGTAGTGTTTAACAAAACCCAATATTTACAGTTTTCTAAAGAGCAACTATAGTGACTTCATTTATTATAATGTTAAGGATTTGTGATATGGTGCTTTTGAGTATTTATACACTTTTTAATTGCATTTCACTTTTGAATTAATATATGCAAGTTCGGAGGGGTGGGGAGGGAAAGACCCAGAGAATTTTATGATGGCTTTATTCTTGGGAAAGAACACACCACATACTTGGGGATATCATCCATTCTTTATTCTTCAAAACTATTCTTACATTTTTGTTGCTTTTACTGAGTCCTAAAATTTAATTGAGTCACTTCTCCTTAATCCCAGAGAAAAAATAGTACACATGAGCATGAAGTAAACACCTGAAGGCACAATTTTATAACATAGAATCATTTAGTTTGGAGAAGACCTCTGAGATCATTGAGTCCAACCTTTGACCAATCGTCACCTTGTCAACTAGGCTGTGGCATTAAGTGCCACGTTCAATCATTTCTTGAACACCTCCAGGAGATGGTGACTCTACCACCTCTCTGAGCAGCTCATTCCTATGTTTAACAACCCTTTCTGTGAAGAAATTCCTTCTGATGTCCAACCTGAACTTCCCCTGGCACAGACTGAGGCTCTGTGTTCTTGTTCTGTTGCTAACTGCCCAGAAGAAGAGACCAACCCCCATCTGGCTGCAACCTCCTTTCCAGGTAGTTGTAAAGAACAATAAGGTCACCCCTGAGCCTCCTTTTCTCCAGGCTAAACAAACCCAGCTGTCTCACAGGGCTGAACGTGTTGACTCTTCCCCAGCTCTGTTGCCTTTCTCTGGACTCATTCCAGCACCCCAGTGTCTTTCTTGAAGTGAGGGGCCCAGGACTGAACACAGGATTTGAGGTGTGACCTCACCAGTGCTGAGTAGAGGGAGGCAATCACTTCCCTGGTTCTTCTGGCCACACCATTTTTGATACAATGAGAAGAAACATGAGTTCCTAGTTCTTTCTTGTAACTGCATGGTCAAATCCATCAGAAACCAGGGAGCCTTGTTTCACTTCGTCCCTGTGTTTGAAGGGGTCGGGTTGCCTTCTGTGTTGGTAAATTATGACCGATGAGCTTTGCAATCCTTGCAGAAACATGACAGAAATCAGAGTATTTCTCTTTCTGTTGCTTAATGAGTTGTACTTGTGCAGGAGCCTTCCAGGAGCTGCTTCCCTCTGCATTTTCTTGGGACAACACAGAACTGTGGCAGCTCATTTAGGCAACTGTCCATCCTAAACCAGTGAGGAGCACTCATCCAGCTTTGAGCTGCTCATTGAGAGCATGGTGATGAGGTGGAGTAGATAAAAGTGTTGGGAAAAGGCGTGATTTGGGATCACATACCTTTTAGATAGAAGGGAACTGAATCTGAGTGCTTATCGCAACGTCTCGCTTTAAGAAACAGAGGACTTTTTTGTTTTCATGCTGGTGTTTGAATCTAGTCCTGCAACTTTTCCCAGATAAAAGAATTCTCACAAATTCTGTGAAATCCAAGAAATCCATTAATATTTCAAGTGTAATAAAGCTGCTTTTTCTGTCAAAGAACTATTTAATGAATAAGTATCATACTTTTGTTTCAAGTTACGAGCATTTATTAACACTGTCTTCTCCCTGAATTTGTAAATATTGCCAGTTCTTTGTTTCTACTGCCTTACTTTTGCTAAGGAGAATGAACCAATTGACAGAAAAAGAAGCGCTACATTTTTATTCCTGAAAAAAAAGTCTCTGTTTTGACTCAGCTCATGTCAATTTTATGTCTTTTTTGGCAAGTCCACTCAACTGAAAATGTAATTTGTGCAGTTCTAATTGAAATAATTTGATTGCATTTCACTGAATGTGGCGCTGGGGCAGAATTGGTCAGAGCAGTTTGAGTCTAAGTACTGAGATCACTACTCGCCTGTTTGGATTGATCTCTGAGCGTGAGCTGTAGAGTGAGAATGAAAACATCAGTTCTGTTAACATTTCTTACTGTATTTGATTCTGACATCCCATTGTTGCCAAAGTTAGCAAAAAAATCATCTTAAACCTTGTGAGGTAACTGACACAATCTGCTTCAAACTTGTTGCAGACAAGAACTAATTGAACTCTTGTACTTTGGATTTTGCCCCATTATTTGTTTCTTCAGCCTCTGTGTTTTGAGTTGGGCTATGCTCTAATACAGTTTTTTATGTCTTTAGAATTTATTTGTCTTCTGCTCCATATGTACTGTTGCCCCAGCCAACACCATCAGATTTATTCCTCATTTAAATCCTTAAATCAGCTGAAACCTTTGCTTAGACCAGTAATTGTTGACTCTGTCCAGAAGTAGACCCTAAAGAAATACTCTGCCTACCTTTTCTAAGGTGATAATTCTAAATCTAGTACCTCTTTCTAATGCTGCTCTTCCCAAGAATGTCTGTCTATCGCTGGAATTTCCTGAGTTGCCTAAATTGACAATCTGTTTGCTTGTTGCACAGAAAGGAAACTGGGCAAAGACACACAGATGTGCAACACCCATAAAATCAATGATAAAATAATTATTATTCAGAATTCTGTTTTCTCAAAGGTAATATTTTCCCATGTCAACAGCACTTACCCTTATATTTAAAACTATGCATTGATGTTTCACAAAAGCAGTGTTAGAAACCATACATAAGGTGTTCTCTTTGGATTATTTGGTTTGGATATTAACATGGAGAAGCAGCATTTCCATAGCTATGAACAGGGTTTTTTTTTTTTTTTGTTTGTTTGTTTGGGTTTTTTTTACTCTAATTACTTTACTGCAGCTACTTCTCAAAAAATCCCATTATCATTTCAATTCCCTGCCTAAAATACAAAATCATAACATGCAAAACCATTTTGCCAGTGAAAAGAAGAAAATGGCCTTCAAATGGACCAACTTCAAATAATTTTTCAGATGGCTGAAAATGAATGTGGGAATAAGAGTGTCTGCTGCTTTCAGCTGAGTGGGCATTGTTTTAATGGATACCAAAGCAGTATGCTGACCAGAGAAATCAAATTTAGAAAAGGTTTGGGTGAACAGAACCTCATGTTTCAAGACAAGGGGCCTCTTGAAAGCTTAAAAAAACATTGGAAGTAGAAGTATAAACCGAGAATATTTGGCAAAGAAGTAAAGCCTAAAACCACAAAAATAATATCTGCATTTTTTAGATCCCTAAAGACAAGGAGAAAAATGAAACAGGAGTGCCAATATTTATTTTTAAAAAAGTCTTAAAGAAGGTTTTTAAAACTGATGTGACTTGAGAAATTATAATGTCACATAATACTCATCTCATCCTGCAAAGCATAGCATTACAAGATCTACTTGAAGGAAAGCTTTTAAGGCTTACAAATAAAGAAGCATGTTACGCAGAAGCAGGTTATAAAGAAGGAGAAAAGAGATCTTAATGTAAAGAGAAAGTGAGAACATTTTACTAGACCAAAATGTGCAAATAAAGAATGATTGTATAGTATTTTGATGAGATTTTAGAAGTATTTACTCTAATATGACTATGGGAGTTGAGGCAGAGAGGATGTTCTTAAAATGGTTTTAAATGTATAAAAAAATAGTAAGAAATCAATGAAACAGTAGGATATTAAATTCATTTGAATTGTCCTTTCTGTCTATTTGCATTCTCAGTTTCCCAGTTTAGAAAAGCAAAATACAAGATGTTTCATTATTTGAACTTACGTGATTTTGATTTTTCTTAATAAATATGGGGTTTTTTACACATATATCTTGACATGATATATCCCTTATTATAGTGTATGCTTATTTTTCTTGCTAAATCTGAAAGTTGATCATACTCAGTACTTCATCAAACATTTTGAAATTATATAATGCTTACTCAATATGGTATTTCATAAACCTCAAGAGCCTGGTTCCATGCCATCAATGTCTGTCATCTCGACCTGTATTTAGAATACATGAAGCAATCATGCACTCTGCCACATACTTCTAGTGAGCTCTGTACTGTTAGATTATTTGGGAGAAGAAAATTTGCTGTATGTGCATGGGAGCCATTTTACTTAACCTGTGAAGATCTGCTCTCAGAATTTCACATTTTCCTAGGAGCAAGTTGCAATGCTAGAAAACTCTTGAAAAATGGAAATTCAAATCCATGTCAGGAAAGAATGATTTTCAGTAATCTGTTTCATGTGTTTCTAACCTCTAAAATCATGCAGTGATGCCAAACTATTTTATGAATACCTATTGTGTACCTGGGCCAGGTGCATAACCATACTTCTGTAATTAGCTTAGACAGGCCTCTGATGAATTACCCTCCATGTTTTCTCCTCCATGGAGCATGTTCAGTGAAGGGCAACAAGGCTTGTGAAAGGACTAGAGAACATATCTTATGAGGAAGTTGAAGAAGTAGGAGGGCTAAATCAAGGATAAATTCATAGAAGTTTCTGGCATCTCTAGAAGGAAAAGAAAATGAAATCTATCACGTGGCAAAGACAATACCCCATGTTGCCAGGTAAAAGAGACATCGAACAGGTGGGATTTTGACATCTACACTAAGACGATGCCAGAGCTCTTGTCTTTAAGGTTTTAACTAAATTAGTGCTGTCCAGGTTAAAGATAGTAGCAACTACACTCTAGCACTGAATCAGTCTGTCTTTATAAAATGAAAAAGTATCTTCAGTACCAGAACTATAGTATTCTTACAATCCTTTCTGGTCAGTGATAAAGGAAAATGCATTTAATTTTGAAAAGTACCTGTTTTATTCAGAAAGCCTGGCTGTGAGGATCACTTTCAGACTGGAAAATAATCTGTAGGAACTTTGGAATTACTTGATTCTACTACAGATAAGTGCAAGGCAACCGTGTCCCTTACTACTCTTGTTTGACAATATTTGTATAAAAGGCAGTGAGTAATGAAATAAATCAGGGAATAAATGTTTTGAAAATAATAATAAAAAAATAAGAAACCCAAACAAACAACAAAAAAAACCCCAAACCACAGAACATAACAACAAAGTTAAATTGCATGTTAAAGGATATATGCATTTTGCATTAGATATAAACAAAGCTTTGAAAATGTTGCAGGTATCAATTGATACTTTCATTGAGAAATCAAGTCAGAATTAAAATACCCTGAATGAGAAATCTGGTTTTAAATGACAAATGATGAATTAGTACTGAAAATGGCAGATTCAATTCATAGGCACTAATGAATCACCCAAAAGAGCTATTTTAAACAAAAAGGAAGTATGCAACAATTCTTTTCAACAGGCTGTAGAAGTGACTGTTCATACCATAAAGTTAGCAACTGAACATAAATAGAACTTGCACAGGCTGCTTTCCTTGATTTCTTTATAGCACCTCATTTTGTGATTATTTCAATTCCAGAAACAACAATCAAAAGAAAAGGGCCAGAATATCCTTTTTCATGCTGTGTCTGGTCTATGAGATACTAAGTAATGCTATAAAGCAGCAAAATTAAGCCTCAATATTTAAATGTCCCTTCTGTGGAGATAATCTATCAGGATTCTAGCAGTATTCTGGTTTCTTGGTTTATGCAATACCTCAAAAGTCCAGCTGTTAATTAGCAATTCTTTATGAATAATTGAATAATTACTAATATAGGTTTATCATTAAAAATGTCTTGACTATTAAATGAAAAAAAATTAATTCTTGATTACATCAGAAATAAAATTAAAATAATGCAGCCTTCATATCTGAGCCAAGTAGGAAAGTACTTCAGTAAAGGTTCTGCTTCTCCTCTGTAGAGCTTTTCATCTGTATCCCTTGCTGCTTAACAAATTTAATCTAAATAGGTGTCACCAATAGGTATTTTTCTATGTTACAGAATCCTGAGTTTTAGAGAATTCTCATTCCTCTGTTAGGTGGGAGCTTCATCTTGCTGCAATGCATCCTAGAAATTTTATTTTTTTTAAAATTTTTTTTCTGGCCACTGGATCCATTGATATCTTAAAACATACCTATATCCCTGAGCAAGTGAAAGAGTTTTACAAGGAAAAATGTGCTTTAAACGAAACAGCTGCAGCTGTTACTAAAATTGAAAACTGTGCTTAGGTCATGTAGATATTGGGGGTTGTTTTTTTGTTTTAATATGACCAGCTTATCTGAGATATATCTAGAATTCTGTGCTTAGTCATGAAGTTTCAACCATTAAAATTACAGGCCTAGACAAAAAGTTTTCATGACTGTTTTTAGGAGAAAGACTCATAAAGCTATCAAGATAAGAAGCACTGACTTTAAGTATAAACAACAGAATGTTGGATGAAGCAAAAATGGTAATTTTGGCTTTAGATAACTAGGTAATGTAGTTTCAGTGTCTTTTGGTTAATGAAATGGTTCCTTCCATGTTGTTAAGAATGAGATATATAATACATATAGTCTGCAAAAAAAAATGTAGAATAACCAGGACTGCATTCACGTGATAAGAGAAAGAGAAATGCTAAAAATCATTCTGGAAGAAAATAAATTATGTAAGCCTTTTAAAAGATTCAAATTCAGAAAATTGAAATTACTTTGAATTGGCTATTATAACAACAAGAAAGAATCCTACAACTCTGTCATTAATACCTACTGTAAATTTTAGGTGTCTAATAACGGAAGGTTTAATGCATCACGTGAAAATGGTGTGAGAGTAATATTATGGAGAATGGCAAAAATGGGTAGTATATCTTAGACAGGAAAATGATGCAACAGAAATTCTGAAATAATTGAGATGATTTGGTAATGGCATGAAAATCTGATATTTGTAGGGCTAATAGACAGTTAAAAAGAGTGTAATTGAGGACAGTAATTGAATTGTAGACTCCTTCCTTTCCTCTGATTTCCTATCTGTTCTGCTGTTTTACTGGAGTGCCATCTTAAGTCATTCATTTCATGACTTAAGTGGGCTGAATGTACCTCTGTGTAGTTACAATTGCTTTATACTTAATTAAAAAGAGGAGGAAGTAAAAGGCAACCAGTGTGTGATTGGTATACAATGTGTTGTTAGTGTTGATCTATAATAACTCAGTTGTGGTATATGTCAATACATCATAAATGTATCATTGTGAATCATCTAAAATGCTAATACATAAGATATAGCCAGTATTAAACATCTTTCCTTACAAAAGGAATAAGATATCTAGAAACATTTTTGGTATAGAATATGACTTCCCGAAGCATGGTGTTTGGTCAAGAAATTAATTATTTGGCAAATTTTCTGGCTGCTGTGCAGATGGTTACACCAATATACTTTTCAAACTCCTCTCTCTGAGAGACTGTTCTCATATTTTAGGTTTTTAAAATTAAGCATTTTACTTCTCCATATTTTCTCTCTGTATCTTAAAACCCTATGTATTTACAAGAATTATATACCAGATAGCAGGAAAATACATTTTAAGAAGGAGGGTGCTTAAATCTTCACAGACATTGTTCTTAACCACCTGAAGCTCACATACATGATACCAGCTGTATCCCAGCATCTGATCTCAATGAAAAAAAGAAACAAGGAAAATTTGTTTTATTTAGCTTATCAAAGAGAAAGCTAAGCAGTAACTGGGTCCAGTCTGTAATTACCAACACATGGAAAAGTTATCTGATATTAGAAGGCTCACAGACAGAGGTGTCATGGGATCTACAGAGTTCAAAGTAAAAATAAGGTGCAGATTTTTAACCATTGCAAGAGTTTAGCATATGGGGTAGTATTACACAGCTGACCTGTGGCTGAGTGGAGGGAGCATATAGTCTCTTGCATGAGTCTGGGGGATCTCCAAAAAAATCAAGCCCCTTCCCTTCTTTCAAGCTCTTAGTGTGGAGGGCTGAGTTGGATAAAATAGTGCCATCAGCCACAGTGTTGGTCTAAGTTTTGTCTGTAAGTTATTGTCATGTGAACAGTGTGTTCCTCTGACCAGCTTCCATCAAGGACAGAACTAACATCTGAACACTGTTCCATGTGCTGAAGCACAATTGTATTATTGCTGTTATTACTGTCCTCTCTGAAATAGACTTATCACAGTTATGAGAAGAAGGTTGTACACCAAGTGCACAAACTTAAATGAGCTTTTTCATATATGAAGACGTGTTGCTAACTTGAAGCTGCAACTGTGAAAAAACTGAAGGAATATGATTTCCATTACCCTCAAGCCTGAGGGATCACTGACAGCAGAAGCATATGGTCTCCCTAACATTTTCCTGTTCAGAAGCTCGGGGAGCTCCTGGTTACAGAAAAGAAAGACCTCAACTGAGTGAACAGAGCAGTGCAAGCTGGTGTACCGACAGTTTCTATGTACCTAAAAACGGAGATGCTCAGCCTCTCCAGTTTGAAACCCTTTTGCATTTCCCTTCAGTGAAGGTGTTTACTGTGTTTCTTTTTTTCACTGAGTCTGCAACTGTCAGTGGCTGCATCCCAGGCAAAGGCACAGTCTGGAGCCTGGGAAATGCAGGTTGGTGTAGGGAGGATTCCCATTCCAAACAACTGATTCCTTGTAGGAGTGTCATGGCAGAGCCCACCTGAGCAGATGTGGAGGGCTGAACGCAGCATTTCAGGTGCTGAAAGGATGGGAAAAGGTTGTTCTACAGTGCATGATATGGAAGGAATGGTAATTCACAGATGAAATAAGTTAATGAAGCTGATGTCTAACTAAATTGTGTGGGGTTTTTTTCTATTTTTCTGAACATTCAGAACATTTAAAGAAAAGTGAAAAAGATTATTTAGGTATTAATGTCCAGTCTTAGATCAATACATTCAACTGAGAAACTGTCAAACTGGAAAAGCAGTGCTAATTTTAAAGTATTTTAAAATATTTTCATATTAATTTTAGAATGCAAAATTACAAATTGTTAAATTTTGTTCGTGGTTTGAGTCTTTAGATGTACTTAGCTTTAGAAAAATTATTGTATTGACATACTGTTCTATCTAATTTCTGCATTTATTAATGGAATGGAGGGACTTGTAATTTATGACCCTGAAATGGATGTGAATAGCAAGTTGTATTATTTTGGTCGTACTTTGCATACAGCAGCCTCAGAAGTAAATCTGTTATCTGATAGGTAACTGACAACTGTGTCATGCATACTGTTGGAAGAAAACACAGCTAAGCATAATTGCAGCTGCCTCCATTTCCCTCTGCTTGCTTGTAGAGTTTGGGTATGGGGTTTACTTTGAGGAAAACAAATTGGTGTGACTTATGAGAAATAGGAGCATCAGGTTATGTTACTTACTGATATTTTTCTAACAGCAGGTATATGTAATTGCATTTCTTAAAAACATTTAAGTTCATGTTTTAACTCATGGGTTTTAAGTGTTAGAGAGATATGATTAACTTAACTGTAATTCATTGATGGGTAAAATTTCCCGTGTTCTTATATAGTATTTAGTTGAAAAACTCCAGTTAATAACTGTCACCTTGACTTTCTTTAAAGGTCCTTGCCTATACTGAAGGCCTCCATGGAAAATGGATGTTCAGCGAGATTCGGGCTGTTTTTTCAAGACGTTACCTTCTTCAAAACACAGCTTTGGAAGTGTTTATGGCAAACAGAAGTAGGTCATAGTTACATTTGTTGCATAAAACTGTGCTCATAATTATTTTGTGTGTTATTTATTATCTTCGATTTTAGACTCTGTGCTTCCTTTGATAAAGTGCTTAGGTCTGTTCAATAATGCTTATTCCCGTATGTATTTAGTGCACATTGTATTAAAATCAATCACATAAATCAATCTTGTTGCTTTCTATGCACCAGGGAGATTTAGTTGCAAAACCACATCACTGCAACTGGTAAATTCTTCAGATGTTTGATAGGAAATTTGCTTTTTCTATTGTCCCGCCCCTCTTCTCAATTTCCATAAATATTTTAGTGAAATTTGTAAAGGGGTGTTTCCTTTTCTAATTATAAACTCAGTTAAAGTAAAAGAAAAGTACCAGATCAATAAATGGAGTCACTCAGTTTTCTGTATATGTTACTCTGAATCAGAGTCCAGTGGTTGCTGAGGTGTATCAGTGGTCTTTTGCCCTGAGGAGCTCTGACGTAAATTTTGATTTCAGCTGGAGAGGAAATTAAACAGTTCCTTGGTCCTGTGTGTTTTAATGCACCATTTAAAAGGCCAAATGCTGTGCCAACTATTGAGCAGCTTCCCAGCCTGATAGGAGGTTACTGTATGGGTTAATAGTAAGCTGTCATTCCTCAGAAATAAACACTCCAATCTTCTGCAAAACATTAAGCAGCTAATTATACACAGTTATGAAGTATATCAGGATTTCTGTTGTACCCTGGATCTCCAGAAGGATAAAAGTGGAACTGACTTCTCTCCTCAAATAGAAACCAGAGCATTTGAAAAATATATGCAGGTGGAGAAACAGACTTCTGCAAATGTTTTATTAGTCCATATTTTCTTTTCTTTTCTTCCTTTAGCTTCTGTTATGTTTAATTTTCCTGACCAAGCAACAGTGAAAAAAGTTGTGTACAGCTTACCACGTGTTGGAGTAGGAACCAGCTATGGTTTGCCACAAGCCAGGTAATTTAATTAAAATAGATAGTATATTTTGCATTTATTATGTTATAAAGTGGATATTTTTTGAATGTTAATACTAGAACATTATTCTTGTCATGAAGCTCTAGATTTTCTCTTTCTTAAGGTTACTTTGATAAATCTTACTTACTATATGGCCTATTAGTATGGAATAGAAATAAAAGTATTTTAAATTAGATTTTTAGATTTGAGGGTTTTTTTCCAGTAACAGGAAGAAAGTACCTTCCAATGAAAAAACCTTATTGTATCTCTTCAAAGCCTGATTTCCAGTTAGGTTTTATAAATGTATAGGCAAATGTTCATCCTTGCTGTTATTGTTATACAGAATGTGGAAGGTTTTGTGTTTGCTGAATGTAAATTATTTTCTTCTGTATGAATGTGTGTGTATTTTACTTCACTGCTTATCAGAACAGTGGCAATTTCCAAATTTCTTCTATACATTAGTAGAATGCATTATTCTTTTCTGTTTCCAAAATGAAGAAGTATATATATTTTAGAAAGACCAACTAAGGTTCAGTCTTAGAGATTTACGAATATATCTTTTATTTTCTGATCAACCTCAATATCAAATCAGTCTATGACCAGAAATAAGGATGGAAATGTTCATATATTATAAATGTGCTTCTATTTCAGTAAGATGATCTTCATGTGTACTTCATTGAATTAGAAGGGGGAAATTTCCAGCCTCAAGGGGTTTTTTTTGTTTGTTTGGTGTTTCTTTTTTGTTGTTGGTTTTTGTTTGTTTGTTTGGTTTTTTGTTGTTTTAAAATTTTCTTTGTTGTTGTTTGGGAGTTTTTGTTTAGAAATGTCCATTCAGACATGAAATTGTTTTTGAGGGTGTATCAGCAGAAATTTGGTGAAAAACTTCTTAGGTTCAATATTAAGTCCTGGTCAAAATGAAACAAGAATAAATAAATAAAAGGGAGAGAGGAAACAGCAGGAAGTTCACAAAATATGGTGCTTTGGATTCAGACAACCATTTGGCTTGATTTGGTCAAAAGCCAATGATTTACTCATCAGTGTAATGTCTGGGGTGTATCTTTCTCTTTCTTGAAGTAATTTCCTACAAACTTAAACTTCACATTGTCCTTGTTTTATCCCAGTGCAAAATGTGGAAATACTTTGAAGTGTCAAAGCATTTTTAGAACTGGAGAACTATTTCATTCCCAGATGAACATCATTCCCTGTCACGAGCTTGAAAGTTTCATGATACCTAAGGCTTGATCTCCTGAATGTGCTGAAGTTTCTTGGCAAACTGCCAGATTTCTCAAGTTTTCATTGAGATCAAGGAGAAATTGGGGCATTTATTTGGAAGGTGCATCTTGTTAATATTTGCATTGCTCTTCCATATACTCCAGCTAAAGGAATTGCTGTCTTTATGTTGAAAGTAATAGTATTCTTTTCTGAAACAGAAATGGCCACATGTTCTAGCACAAACAAAATGCAAATTTCTCAATCAGAATTTCATATCTACAGTGACATTTTTTACTTTTGAAATTCATATCCTTTGTGCATTATTCAGTGAATAATTGTCTGAAAAAGTTTGTTGATACATAATTATTTAGAAAAGTTTCATCTTCAATATAATATGCAGTTATTTCCATACCTTTAGATTAAGGTTCAATTTGAATCGAAAATGGGCTTGCTAGCCCTCAGAATATATCTGGAATACAGCAGTGAAGTTGGTTTTCTTTCCTTGTTTTGCTTTTGCTTTTGGTGGCGGTTTTTTTGTTTGTTTGTTTGTTTTTTGGTTTTTGGTTTTTTTTGCATAATCATGTTATTATTTATGCACAATAAAGACCCTGTAATCATGGTTTTTTCTTTTTCTTTTTTATTTTTTTCCCCATCTGCATACCCATATTGTCTTCAGTAGGATTGCAGTGGAGTAATTGAAGGGAAATCTAAGTCTATAACTGCTCTGTAGTTGATTTAATCTTTTGTTGATATTAGGATATCATTTCCCTTCCTATGAATATGTTGGTTCTGGAATGCTAATTTTTAAAATTATGCTTATTTGTATAACTAACATAAGGAGAAATTATGCTGAGTAGTCAAAAGGAGCTGCTATGCTGAGTAAAACGATTTTTTTTTCCATCAATTTTTCAGATTAGGCTGTACTTTACAAAAGCAGATACTTCTGGTTTTTTTCCTTAATTTCTTTAGTTTTATTTATGCAAATAATATTTCCTCTCTGATATTCCTCTGATAAACATGTCATCTAAAGTTAATTACAGTATCATAAAGACTTGCATTCATGATGAAAACATTCTGAAAAAGTAAATTACTTTTAATGTGGTACATGGACTTCAAATGCATTTCTGTTTCCATTATGAAATCCTGCAATTCATAAAGATGCAGGGAAGTAGAAGGAAATAGCAATATTTATAGAGTAATGGCACAAAGTATTGGAAGCAGGTGAACCAGTGTGTCTTCCCAAGACCTTACAGATCTGCTGTTCTGAGAAAGCCTCCAGTTTGCCGCTTTGCTACCTTTCTCGACAGCCTGTCTAGTGCTTTGATACAACAAAGGTTTCAAGCCTGTGCTTAATGTTACAAAGAAGTAATTACATCCTTAAAATCAGTCACATGTTGAAGGGTTCAATCTGATTTGGTAATCAAATTAGTCTGTCTCTGATAAATGCATTTTCACTGTTCCTAAAACATGTTGCATTGATTGTAATTTCCTTATGACCTTGCCAAATGATACAACTGGGCAGACAGTGCTGTGCCTTTTAACTTACTTCTCCAGCTCCATATGATTCTACATAGGTAGAGTAATACCCACATTTTTACTATTATTAGACTACTTTTGAGGGTTCTAACGCCTCAGGTGTAATTTACTGGTGCCTTTTTATTGAGGATAACATAACAGCTTAGAAAACAACTGTGAGCTGCCTCGTGGTTTTGTAAGCATATAGAAATCAAAGAAGTGGTAAAAGATACAGTACCTTACTTCACCACTAAACATGTGCTGGTACCTTCCACTGAATTTCTGTGGGCTAGTGATGCAGCAGAGAAAACAATGGCTCCAGTTACTAAAGTTAAGAAATTCAAATTGTGAACTTTTTGCTGAAAAAGTATATTTTGTCTGCTAACTATATTCAACATCAACTCAACTCTGCCACATCAGTAGCTTGGTGATAGATTTCCAGTTCTCAGTATAGTGGGTTACAGAGATTGGATTTTTGGGAAGAGAGAGAGGTAGAAAAACTAAGATTTGATGTTATCAAAGTATAAAACCCTTTCTAGAGCTTTGATTAAAATTCAATATTGGTGAGGCTCTTGTCAGAATTCAGTGACTTTCACAAGTCTTTTTTTTTTTTTTTTTTTTTTTTTTTTTTTTTTTTTTTTTAATCTCTGAACAGGAGCAACACAACACAAAATGTCATGTAGGTGCAAGATACTTGAACATCCTTTGTATGAGATTGGATTGTAGCTAACTAAATTAAAAGTGACTGTGAAAGGGGGTGTGTCATGCTCGACATATGGGATATATAACATTCCTTCTCTCAATAAAATGTCATGAAGGGTTTTTTAAATATATAAAACTTTAAAAAAAAAATCATTCCATTATACATCACTCTTCTGCAGTTTCCATTTTGAGTAGATATTTCATGGTTCTCTAGAAGCAAAGAAAGCACATTCATTTGTGTGTCTTCATACTGGTGATGGCATATTGAAGAGAGAAATGTTTTGATCAAAGTTGGTGGATTTAGCAAAACAGAAAACAGTGGGTCTTCCTATGTTAGCTGAAACAAGCAGGAGTGGAACCAATTTATTGTGCATAATTTCTTCCAGTCTCTGCTGAAATAACTGTGAATCATTCAAACACCTTAGATATAGAGTAAATAAGGATGTTTGTTAGTATATTTTGTTTTCCTGTAGAGTTCACTCGAATCAGGTATTCAAACACGAAGTCCAGCACTTGACAGTTTATAGATTTTTGAAATTCCCTAGGAGATTGTGAATAAAGTCTAAAAACAGCTACTACACTGTTCTGATACATAAATGTTGTTTTGTCATAAGTGGAACAGAAAGTCTGGGACAGAAATGCTTTGTAAATTTAATGATCTCCTTAGTATTTTTATTTTCTGTGTTTATTAATTTGTGTGTAGTGCTAGTCAAAATTTACTGCGAACAATATGTCTTTGAGAGTTCCAGTGCAAAAATAATTGTTAATCTATAAAAAGCAATATAAAGTATGATTACATGCAGATATTTCTTTAGTTAACTTGTTTCATAAGAAGTGTAATAGAAACAACTTTAAAACGTTTTGTATTGCCTTCTGTGTACTAGTAAAGTGTATTTACCTTTGGCATCCTAGAATCTACTGTAAAATAAGGCTAGCCAAGGTGGCAAGACGTTATGTCCTGCTATTTGGATAGATAATTTTCATGGTCATTTTTGTATGCTCAGTTTGTAAGCTGAAGTATGGCAGATATTGACAACCTACCCCCTGGCAATTTAGACACATAATTGTGGTGACTCCACATGCCAGTGTGATACCAATACTCATAATTTCTCAGGAAATAGAGTTTAATTCAAGTATAGAAGTATGTACATATATTTTTAGAAGTATATAGTTCACATTTTTATAAACACTACCCAATTTAACAATGTGCATATTAATTTATTAAAATACTCAGCATTCAGGATCTAGAAATAGTACAGTTAGTGTGCTCAGTGTGCAACTAAAATCTGAAGCATTGACTGTCCCTATTTACTCTTGGCAAACTATGTAAATACCAGTAGAAACATTCTTTAATCTCATTAACTTGAGGCTACACATTGGAAATCCCATTTGTTGTTGTTGTTTTTAACAGGTACAAATATTTTCTCTATTTTAATACACTCATAAAATCTAAATTTCTGGGGAAAAAAATTATTGAAGGAAATGAATATTTTCTCCTTTCAAAGATTTTCCTTGGGTTTTTTTGTTGGTTTTTTTTTTTTTTTTTTTTTAGACAATAACTGAGTTGTGAGCAATGAGTCTGTTTCTGCTTGTTGCAGATTGTTTTCTTTAATACCTTAGTCTTACTTTAGTCATCTATATTTTACCAACCAGGGCCAGTATATATAATTGGTAATTTAGAACTTGGTGCATAGTATTTGGTTATTGTGATGTTGTCAAATTGAATGTAAAAGAGCTGAAGTTTTCTGCTTTTCTTTTCCTTGGAATGTAGTTTGATTCTCTCTCCCTTATCCAGTCATGTAAGTTTTAGAAAATGTGTGGAAATTGAGTATCTTAGAAGCTTGTGCTCCTCTTTCAAATTTGAATGAAATGCAATTCCGAAGTCATTATGAAGAGATGGACAGATGAACATGTGAGCAGATAACTGAGTAAACCTTGTTTCTTTCCAAAACCAGGCTATAAATAGAAATCTTGAAGCTTACTGGGATACAGAAAAAGATCATGGGTAGCTGACCACGGAGGATGTGCACAAATTGTATAATAAATATCTTCAGCTCCAACTCCTGTGATGGAACTATATGGCACTTTAATCTATCATTCACTCACGTTAATGAACTTACCTTAATATATCCTTTTGAAACAGGAAAATGGTATTCCTCTTTTATTCCTGCTCAACAAGCCAGGCACCAGGAGGTCTGCAGTTCTTTTACTCCCAGTATTTTAACCAGATTCAGTATAAAATAAAACACAAAATATATTACTCTGATTTATTACAATGCTGTAGTAGTGGTAAAATAAAATATAGTTCTTAATTTTAGCCATTTCTCAAATAAGGGTAATAGTGTCTTCTTGACTTCATTAAATGGAATGAAAAAGCCTCTGAGGGAATCTGAAATTAATCACACTAATTATCTTGCCCTACATCTTAACATTTAATGAGACTCTTAAAAATATCATTCTTTAAATGTATTTCCTAGGAGAATCTCTCTGGCCACACCCCGACAGCTTTATAAATCCTCCAACATGACTCAGCGCTGGCAGAGACGGGAGATATCTAACTTTGAATACTTGATGTTTCTCAATACTATAGCAGGTAAGGCTTCTGACTCTTTAATCCCTCATATGTTTGTTTATCATAGTCTTAAGCACTGTAACTTGATAGAATACATTTATCCCTCTAGAATTCAGCTGCACCTTTGTGATAGATTCTGAAACACACACACATTCAATTTTATCAGAAAATGCACAGCCTCTCACTAAGACTTTAGATTCATGTATTGCTGTGGAGGCTGTTCCTTGCTCCCCTTCTGCCATTTCCTCTGCTGACAGCTTTGTCTGAAGCTTTATTAGAGTCAACAAACCATTGCCAGAAAGTGTCTGGAAATAATAATGGGAAAATGTAATTTCACTATTTCATCATTCTCAACAACAGCAACTAGACAGCAGAATAACAACAGTATTCTGCCTAGTACACATGTCACCTGGATTGTGGTATGATTAGATTACAGCATCTTTTCTCATTTCGTTCTTTGAGTTGAACTATAATATCAGATTAGGTATTTAAAATGAGAAATAACTGCCATAGACATCCATTTGTTATTGGCAAAAGAGCTTTTCTGGCAATTGTCATTAATTAAACATTCACAAAGATATTATTCTTTTCACCTTTCCCTTTTCTATATGTTAACTCCTGTGGTAATTTTAAATGTAAAAGGCATTGTGTTTTTACACCATATACAAAGATTTCCAGGAGGTGGTCTGCTATTATGATTCCTGCGTATAGCACACATGCTGCTTGTGAACCTGCCTGCAGAGAGCCTTCCTCAGACATTTCACTTCAGTGAGCTTTAATTTGAAACCCAAATTAAATTCCACCAGGCATCACTTTGTACTCCAGTGTTATAACTCTCATCTTTGCTTGGTCCTGACTTTTATGCTTGATGTTATCTTCAGGCCAGATAGAAGATACATGTAAGTGTGAAACCCAAAGGTAGCACACGTTACGCTGACCAGTCTGATGACAGTCACTGTGTTCTTTCCAGTAGGGCAGTGGAAGAATTCAGGAGCTGTCAAATTCACTTGCTTTCGCTTCTGTGCTTATATGGTAGTCATCTTCCATATATCCAGTCTTATGGATATTAATAAATGTGTCACCAAATTATTCCAGTGTGACACGGAAATGCTACTACTGAACAGTTGGAAATCTGAGGGCATGTTTACCTTGTGCGAGAGAGCAAAAAGCAGAGTCCCTGAAACTACTGGAGGTCTAGGTTGCAAAGTCCATATGGTAAAGTCCAGTGCAGGCTCACCAGCTTGGTTCCCATGCATTATAGCCACAGTCCCACAGATCTCTGCTGGAGGAAGGAGCCCTGCTGAGCGTTTATTGCCTCTGGCGCAGTGCCATGAGAATGTCGCTATCCTGCTTCTGGACACTGGCCTGTCTCCAGCTGCTTCATGCCTCTCGCACATCCGCTGCCCTTCTGGTGGTGAGGAAATAACAGGCAGAGTATTGCAGGCTCCCTGACTGCCTCACCTGAACTTGGAGGATTTACTGGGGAGCTGGGAAGTTAGCCTAGGTCCCCTCAGTCCTTTTCCAATACATTATCAACAGAAGTGTCCTTTGCTTGTAATTTCCCTTTTATGTATTCATTTCTTCCATAAGCAGCGAGTCTAAACTGTTTACATGTGAATAGACAAGAGCTGAGCCAATTTTTTTATAAATTACTTTTCATTTTTAATCAGTTTAAAACTCCAAGGTCATTTACTTTTAGGTGCATCACCAAAGCCTCCAAACCTGTAAGACACCATTGTGTCTGAAGTCAATTAGAAATTGCAGTGAGAAATGCACTAAAGTATCCATCAGTAAAAAAGGTTCAGCCTGAAAAAATTACTTCAGAGTATCTCAGAGGTCCCAAAAGTTTTTTTTTGCCCTGTTGTTTGATATTAATACTGCTGGGCATGTTTTATAGCCAAACGCTTGGGGTGGTTACATGAGACAAGTTTCTTTTATGTGTCGTAGCATTCCTCTGCTTTACAACAGGGTGACATTAACCTGACATTAACATTCCAGGTACCCCCTGCTATGGCCAAAGTTTGAAGGATTATTGACTATTTGTTATTTTTGGTGTGTGCCCATGAGTTGTACTGTCTTTGGAAAAGCAGCTTGTTTACTACTTTAGGAGTGTCTATCTCTGACTCAAAGCATTTAATTTCTAGCAGATTTATTGGTATCAGTCTCTTACTGGTAAATCTCATTTGTTCATGTAATCTCTTAGTTAATTGTATAAGCTCCCTTGCTCATTTCACAGCATTACCTACCATCTTATAAAATCTTTCAGCAGTACATGATTATTTTTTATTAATTAGAATCAAATTTATCCTCGATAGCTGAACTCCCTGCCAATGACACACACAAAACCTTTTCTGAAAATAGCATAAGAGAATGAAAACTGATTGAAACCCAACAGGCAATTCTAGACATGACAATAAACTTTTTATTGCTGTTTGGAACAAACCACAAGGTTTTCCAACTTTTTGACAGAAGCAAAAATCCTTTCAAGTTATTTTTTGGAAGATAATCTGGTTTTGTAGTTTTAATGAAGTCTGTACTTCAACTAGGAAACTGGCTTCCTAAAGCTCATTAAGAATTTGGGGGCATTGCAAAGAATCTCATCATAAAGTTCCTGGCAAACCAGAAATGCACCCACAATGGAGTGCACCTGAGCTCCAATGGCAATTGAATGGGAGAAAGCTTCAAAACATAAATATATGTTAGAAAGCCTAAAAGTTCTCACATACCCAAGCTGATCGTGGCTGCAACCTCTCATGACACTGTACCACCAGGGCTGGAGATCTGGGAAATTGCAGGGTCGAGAACTAAGGAGTCAGCCTGAATGACACTGCTGCATTTACAGCCCTGGCTGTGTTTTCTGTAAGTCTCCTGTTGAAAGGTATTCCTCAAAAATACTTACTTTGCAACAAATAGATGTTTTCTGAAGAAGCACTAAAAAACTTAATAACTCTACCATAAATATACTACTGGAAACAAAGTATCTCTAGTACTTGTTGCCCTAGTTTTGATAACAGTTATATACACTGTTTTGATAACTGTTCAGGTACATCTGTATTAAATAGACACAAATTCTTATATGGACCGTACACAGGACCCTCAGCAGTCAGAAGAAAATACAGGAATTTCTATTTTTTTCACAAAGATAGAGTACTTCCTTGTGACCTCCTTCCCCAAGACAAGATATATATTTTCTTTTTTTTTTCTTCTTGGAAATCCAATTTACAAATACATTTTCAATTATACTCTTTTGTAATGAGATTCCATAAGAAATATTTCCTTAAAAGTTGCAACTTCTTTGCCAGCAATTGTTCGTGTAGGCGGCAATGACCTAGTTTCAGAATATAACTGTTTATTTAAGCAGCATCTTTTCCTCTAACAATATTATTGGTTTTAGCTATTGAGAAATATATGCATCAAATTTTTTTTTATTCATGTTCCCATTTATCTCTTACTGTCTTATTCAGCATATCTGAGCTGTAGCTTAGTCAGAAACAAGGAGGTTTGACACTTAAGAAATATGGATTGTCTGCTAGTAAGTAGGTGATAAGGAAGGTCACTTCACTGTTTTTTATTCTCATCCAAATAGAGGTCCATTAAGAAGTGGTTTAGTACATCTTTTGCCACTTCTTTATACCTTCCTCTTTTTCTTACAATGGTGCTTATTTAGTGTTTAGTGCTTAAAAAAAGTAAGAAAGCACTTGTTTTCATGTGATCCTTTTCTGAAATTACTCAAGAAGTAGTAACCTTGGAAGAGAGACTTCAGAAGTGAGAGTTCTGACACCAGCTCATTTCTTTCATTTGTGACATCATGCAGCTGGGTCCTGTCCCACAAGAAGGCCTTCGTCTGCCTGATGATACTGTTAATTACACAGACTGGTGGATCTCTGTAGAACAGAACCACTGAAAGAAATATATGAATCTCTTCTTAAATCTCTCCCTGTTTTGCCAGTATGTCTTGTCCTGATAAGCATGGCCCCTGGCTATCCTATATGTTCTTAATGTTTGAAATACCCAAGTGTCCCTTTGGAAAAAATACATCTGTCTATGTTGTTTTGTGGGTTGTTCTTTTTTTTTTTTTTTTAATATTTACATAGGCTCTGAAACATTGTCACACTTCATTTTTAGTTTAACTGTTTCTGTTGTGATCTGTACTCACGACTTAATAACTGTCTACTTCAGCTCTCAAAGAACTCGCTTTTCAGATTTCCTATCCAAGTAGATATGATTGAGTTGGCCTGATGTCTCATTGTATTTCAGTTCAAAATTGCTTCGCATCTTCAAAACTCTATAAAGTCTTGTTTCAACCTGTTTCTCTGACCCTCTAGTTTCTATTTTCTCACCTCCATATTCTGTTTCCAAGCTCTTCACCTCTTTCTTGCCCTCTTTTCTGGCTCAAGCATATTTCATCATGTTTACAGCTCAGGACTTTCCTCCCAAAAGTAAATACTGCACTCTGCTACTTATCAATCAGTCTCAGTGTTATACTCTCCATGCCCCTGGTTTTCGTCCTGGTTGTGCAGACATAAGCCTTCCTGGCCACCTTCCCCCTCCTCCTACCTATTTCTTTCTCAGGGATCCTTTTGCTTTGAAGGCTTGGAAGCAGCTATGATTATACTAATTGTCCTTTCTGCATGGGACCAGTATATATGTCAACCGAACCTTCTGGGTGATATAGGAAACAAGTAATTTTTACTATTCTCAGTTACAAGGTTATTGAAAAGAGTATGTATTGAAAAGAGTACTTAGAAGTAATCCCACCACTGCAAAAGGGATCAAGAGGAGTTGGGAACAAGTCATTTCATAATATGGTTGAAGTGTTTGTTCACTGTTTTCATTAGAATTCTAGATTTCAAATCTATTTCTCAGTATTTAACTGAATATTTCTGCTGGGTTTTTGGTGTGTGGTTTTGGGTTTTTTTTTGGTGTTTTGTGTTTTGTTTTTTTTTTTTAATTGCAGTATATTAAATGTATGCTTGCATTTGTATTTATTTGAATTTTGAGTCCTTTAAATCCAACATGCCACAGCTCTTAAAAAAAATGGAGAATATTTGCATCCATAATTTTCATGAGTAATTTCTTGTAGTGGAAAGGAATTATTTTTAAAGGTTTGTGGAAAAAAAATGACATCTTCAGTTAGGTAATAAATTCAGATAAACTTCTTCCCCCTCCTCCTTTTTTTTTCGCCTGTTTAGCATTTTCCACTTTTTTACTCTGTGATGTACAAGCCCTCACTGGTTAATTATGTATATATTTAGCTACTGCATGTGTTGGGCTTATTATTGTCATCTAATTAGATGTAACCTGAACTACTTGCTTCTAGAAAAATCATTAAAAATTCTTTCCTAATGACCTAGAGATGACAAAATGTCTGTAAAGTGTGAAGAAGCAGACAAGCACAGGAACATCGCTCTTAAAGAGTGTTAATCCAGATGCTGCAATCATCTAATTAAACAATATTTTGCTGTCATTAACATTTTCACCAAGGAATTGCAGTTATAATTTCTTTGTCAGCTGTCTCTAGCTCACTTTACCTTCAAAACTAAAGTGCCATATAAAAACATTAAATTGGATGGTTTAATTAAAAAGTGTTTTTCTTTTTTTTTAATGAAGAAACACATCCAGTATTTCTGAGATCTCATTTACTATGCTTCATTTTTATTGTTCAAGTAGATTAGTGTCACAGACTTGCGATATTTAATATTCAGCCTTTAATATTAATCTCTGTAAACCTACCTGAGGGGAAATCTGGAGCTTCTGAAAAGGTATAAGGACTACCAACAGTGGTACACATTTATGTTTTATATTTATTTAGCTAAAGAAAGAATCAAATAATTTTTGCTGGAAGCACCAGATAATTGATGAGATGGCTAAGTATATTCATCTTCTGACTTTGCCCTGAAAATAATCAATTGTGAAGCCAGAACTGATCAAGACAGCATTTCTAATAAAGTGAAACTCCTAATATTTATGCATGCTTAGAATTATGGACTTGTAATCCCATTATAGGCCTAGATCACTGTCCTCTGCTCAGATAAGTATAGATGTGTGGTCTTACCTCATCATGTAGGTTTGGTCTCCTTTCACGATTTAAATGATAGTTTGTCTTCTCCAGTCAGTTTTATTTGTTGATATTAAGAAGAAAATTGTTGAGTTAAAAAAATAAATCACTAACTTTTTATTAAAGAAATTAAAAGCTATTCTTAGTAGTTAATTTCTTCATAAATAAAACATGTTTTATAAATATTGAAGTAGGAGAGAAGAAAATATTTTGTTTATATGTTTTCACAAGACTATACTTATATTTATCAAATACATAATCATGAAGGCTCCATTGTTTACATTTTATCCTACCTAAGCTGAGAGATAAGATGCTTCAAATTATTTCTCATTGTGAGGTGAAAAAATGCATGCAGGAGGTACTGCAGTGTTCTGACATGGAGCTAATGTCACACAAGAATGTCTTCATGTGTCTATAAGTAACAATGCAGCAAAGGGCAAATCATACAGCAGCTAGGCTCAGGATTGCTTTTTTTCTTTCCCTGTTCACATATTTATGATTTCCCCATATGGAATGGGAACAGAAAGTCAAAATATTTTTGACTGAATATTGAAATTGAATTGACGTGAAATAAATGAAGTATCAAAATTAAATAAAGTCACAATATGAAAAAAATCTCAATTTTGAACTTAAAAATTATTTTGGATAACCCTACATTTCCTTTCAAAATTTTCCAAAAGGATATTCTTACCTTTCCAAATGTTTCTATAAAATGGTTAAAGTTGAAGATCTTTATTACTGTGAACTCTTCCATACAAGTTTTGATTCTGAAGAATATTCACTTTTGCTTATGCTTTGTAATAGACTACAGTCATCTCAGTCATTGTCTTCCTGTATCTCAAATTTCTTTTTAATCAACTGTCTACATAAACACAAATGTCTTTCTATTGTGGAAGCTTTTGAACACTCCTCTATTAATTAAGGGTTCTTATAGTGAGAAAAACATTTATTGTATGAAGCTATAGTTTTACAAAGGCTGTATTTTATAGAACCCTAAAATTGGTAATCTCAAGAAACTTTACAAGTCATATGTAAATAAACCCTTGCCAAAGAGGAAAATAATATTATGAGTTGATGGATGTGGAAAATGATGCAGAGTTGTCTTCCTTCAACACATACAAAGCCCCCTCCCAAAAATCTAAAAGAATTAATATTCTCTCAGAGAATACCTTTCCCTTTCCTCCTTCACATGGATAAATTCTGGTATATTTCTGGGCTTAGTTTGTTATATTCTTGTTCTAAGAGTCATTTTGCATTCATTCATTTAGTGTTGATATTAAAGAAGTGGGTTTGTTTCTATCCATCTTTATTTGTGTATAGAATACGGAGATGGCATTGCTTTTTTAAAGTTGTATTTGCACCTCATTTTTTTTTTAAATATATTCTTGTGAACATCTCTGTGTTCAAAGTATAAAAATGAGACAACAGTTATTAACACTATATGCTCTTCCTGTATTTAGTAAAACTATGAACAAAATACAAACATGCTTTTTGTTCATCAGCTTCTATTGAAAAAGTAAGGTGTTTGTAGAGCAGTGAAAGTTTCACATTTCATTAAAGCAGAAATTATTTTTGTGGAGAATTGCAATGCTACTCAGAACAAGGAAGCCTGTGTTTTGCTGTGCTGGGTTTTGTACCCCAGGAATCTGTCCAGAATCTGGAAGGAAGCAGTTAGTTAGACAGGGCTGTAAATCTGCTGCAGGACTGGGAATTGTTAACCTGGATTATTTCAGTCTGCTAATTATATTATATAAACACACACACACATATATTTATGACCTGGTTTTGTTTTTTAAGACTTGTGTTCCATATTGTGTGGTTCTCACTATTTCAATAGGGTGGATGGTTCTGTACTAAGATATTTCATTTGTCACTGAACTGTTGCATTCTCCTAAATACCAGAGAACACAGAAATAGCAGTCTTCCCCAAACACATTTTCCTTTGTGACAAATACATATTTTTCAGTTCATTGCAGTTGCAGGTTGTTCTTTCTAAATGGTATCTAAACATGGCTTTTGCACATTTGAGCTGCTGAGATGATAGCGATGTTTCTTTCATGATTGAAGAGATTGGCCTGGGGCAGCCAGCTCTGTCTTCTAGGGGGGAGAAATGTTTTGTGTTTTCAAAGTGATTACAAAATAGTTTTAAAGCAAAGCTGGCTTCCACCACTTTGATTCCAAAGTTGCAATGGAATCTCACCACTTCTTCAGTGAAGAAGAGCCATGGGAAATAAGGATTAATATGGACTATCTAGGATAGACCTAGATTTGCAAACCTTAGATTTAGCCCCTTGCTGTTTGGAGTGTCTTTTAACCTTTGCCAGCTATGATACTGTATAAGGTTGCTAGGAGAATAATAGTCCTTTTAAATTCCTACATTCATGCTATAAAAATATCTTAATGGAGATATGGAAAGAGTTTATTGGCATATGGTGTGTTTTAGTTAATTTTGAAAGATACTGTGCTCTTTATATTATGTTGACTTCTGATTCAACATAGCTGCATTGAAATGGCTGCTTTTGTCTGGGAGATTTTTACCTTATTCTGTCGAGTGGTGGGAACTGGGAACATGTGATGCAACAAATGTAACTGCTAGATTGTTTTCCAGCTGAAGAAGTGGAGATAATTTCCTAATTCTTAAAACTTTCTTTTTAATAGGACGAACATACAATGATCTGAACCAATACCCTGTGTTTCCTTGGGTTTTAACAAACTATGAATCAGAGGAGTTAGACCTGACCCTTCCAGGCAACTTCAGAGATCTTTCAAAGGTATGCTTCCATTTTGTAAAAACCAGCCAGCCAGCCCGCCCTTTTTTTTTTTTTCTTTTTTTGTTTTGTTTTGTTGTTGTTTTATATCTATAGTTTGGTTAAGTAAGGTCTTTATCTTAAACTCATAAAAGTCTGAAAGAGACTTTTCTATTTTAGAGTGATTTTATACTGAATCTCTACATTATACTACTTCTGTGTCCCTGACTTAACTGGTTCCAAATCTGCAACTCCTCTATACTTTCTGACTTACGGAACATGAGTGCATCAGACCACGTAATCTAACTAATTATCTCCGTAGTTTATAAAAGCCAATCCTTTGGAAATAAAAAGCTTGGACTAATATTTCACTTTATTATGCAGTGACTAGAATAGTAATATAATGGCAGCACTTCCTTTTGATTTAATAATTATTTCATAAACGAGTATTCTGGTTTTGTCAGCTGACTGGAGAGAAGGTCTGTCCTGGCCAAGCACAGCAGAAACATATGGAGGAGTTCTGCTTTTGTCCAGCTAAAATAAAAAACAAAAAACAGGGCTTGAAACTGTGTTGTGGGGAGTTCCTGGCTCCTGTCTACTAAGAAAGCGTATGCACTATCTTACCAGTGAAGGTTGTTAGTTCTTCAACATCTCCAGTGTGAGGTTTCTGTTTTCTGGGTGTGACAGCTCTTTTGCATCCTTGCTGCAGCTCCTCAGCAAAGGGAGTGAAGTTGCTTGTACAAATTGAGGCTCAAAACCACAGGAAACTGTGACTTACTGACTTAAGGAGGAGGCTGGAGACAGAAAATGACCCTCAGGGCCTGTTCTGCAGTCCTGGGCTTGAGCCCTTGCTTTCCCCTTTGCTGGTCAGTCATTAATGTTTCTGGGGTTTCTGCTTCAGTCTGGGTTTCTTTCCTCTTCTGCAAGCATGCATCTTTGGAAGCAATGGAGACATCCTGCCCTGGATATGTCACAGTCTCATCCGTGTTGGAAAGAGTGTACTTGCAGTACCTCCACATGTGTTGTAACCATGCCTGGAAGCCTGCTTTTGTGAGACTTCTGAAATAATTTGAGTAGGACTTGAATGCATAATAGCAATAAAGACACCTAAGTTTCCTCTTTCTTTTTTCTTAGATAAAGAAATAAGTAAATAAACCCAGAATTTACACTACATGCACTCAAATATATTAGTATGCCTCAAATGGAAACAAATTGGTTGATATTTCCCTTAGGTTATGTAAAGCTTTTGACCTTTCACAGTATTAGGTATGTTTCACAAATGTGTTTTTCCGTTCTGTAACACTGTTGTAGTCTGTGCCAAGAACAATAAAAGATCCACAGACATGACTTGAGTAAAGACCTGCAATCATTTTACTTTTATACAATATATAAAAGTATTGCTCATTTAGAGTTGTTCAGAGTGATAAACCTTTCATTAAGGTGCTTACACTTTTCAAAATCTCTCAGACTTGCTTGTAAGTATTAATAGCACTGCATGTGGTGAAGTGCAACAAGATTAGACAGCGTCTCATGAGCCCTTCACTAGGTACTTAGTTTTGGTTGAATCCAAATTTTTATGGCAGTCTACCAAAGTATGTAATTGCTACAGGAAGTAGTGTGATAGCTGAATAAATAGGTTTTCCTCATGACTTAGTAAAGACTCATTATGGAATCAGTGCTTGCATAGCTTATTAAGTGTCACTGCATTTTCATTAGTGCTATCCTTGAAAGGAAATGTAAAATCAAGTCCATGGCTATTTATTTTTCATCAAGAATCCATACATTGTGCCCCTTTTCTTGCCCAATTTGATAACTGCATTCTCTTACCAAAAGCTATTGGTGGTGTCTTCTGGAAAAGCTATTTTTTTGACCACCAAAAACAAGCCTACACAGAACTGGTTAAGGAAAATGATCTTTCCTTTCTGGTAATATTTGGGTTGCATTTATCCCACAGATATGTGAGAAAACCAAAGTGAAATCTCTAAAGTATTGTGGAATCCTGCAGGATAAAAGGGGTGTAATTGTAAATTTTATTGTTCATTATAATAACATCTGATAGATTTCATTTCACCATGGTTTTAAAAGGAAAAATAGATCAAGGATTTATTTTAAAATGCAGTGGCTGGTTAGTATGAAATGCCTTTCCTTGTGCACTCGGGCTGCTTTGCATTACTTGCATCCTGTTTCAATTTTTGTATTATCAGTGAAAATCTTCAGAATCAGAACATGTCTGAAATATTTCCCTGACAATTCTGTTTTAATTTGCAATATTATCCTGTATCTGTAAGTGAGCCCTTTTTTTCCCTCTTAGGGACGTGAATTCTGTGTAGCCTGGTGCTTAAAAGGCAAGAGTTAGTGATTTACTGTTCACGTTATTGAACCAAGGTGTACTATCAAGCCTCTAGCCAGACCTTGGGGGCAGACACACACAGTATCCTTTCCATGAGGAGCCACTTCCTTCTGTCAGATTTTACCCTGCAATGGAGAAATGTTTCTGCAGATTTGAGGCAAATCAGAACCTGAAGCTAAATTGTTGATGGATAAAATCTCCCTTGTCAGTTCCTGACCTGCTGTCTCCCTGCAAATTTGCCCTTCTTCATTTCACAAAGTCTCCATCCTTGATTTTTATTAATTACTATTCTTCAAACAATCCTCTGAAATTATTTAGAATTCTAACACTATGGTAAAAGCCCACAAAAGGAATGAAATTAAAAGCGAAATCATGCTTTGTTTTCTTAGTTTAAAATAGTTTTTGTAGTTAAATCTAGGTGCTAAATCTAACTTCTAAAAAATAATTATTTTGTGTATTTTTGCTCAAAGTTCAGACAAAGCTCCAGTGTCAGTTCTGATAGTTCACAGCACTGCCTTGGAAATTTTTACTCTTTGATTCCTAGGTGTCTGTATAAAATGTGACACCATCTTTGCAATATCACAACTCCTAAGTGACCATAAAGTCAAATGCAATTTCTGTCTTTTTTTGGGGGGGGTGAAAATTAGATGTGTTTGGCTTGCTTATGGTGTCAGTAATAGAGTAAAACATATGCCTTTTGCATTTAGCTTAAACTTAAATATTTGCATTTCTGCAAAACCATCTTGAGCATGTAACTTGCCCTTTCCTTCCATACCATTTTATTCTTGTTTTATGTAGCACTCCTTATAGTGGTATTTTTACATCCAGGTGTTGCTTGTTCCCTCAGAACAATCACATTTAAATATTAGTCTGAAAATTCCTCTGTCCTTTTTCTTTGAAGTGTTTGAAAATTCCCTTATCAAGGCTTTGTTTTTATTTTTTATTTTTCTTTTACATATATATAGTTTTAGATTTAAAAGCAGGGTCCATGGGCATGGAAGGTGCTGTAGCAGTGGAATATATTGGACAATTCATTTGATTAGACAGCATAGGTTCAAGCTTTATTCATTAAAAACACAAGGTTAAAGGTTATATTTATTGTTTGACAGGATCAAAAGTTAATGAAAGAGGCTGTCATAGATACGTAGATTATCTTTTCACTATCAAACCTCCAGGTGATCTGCTTATTTTCTTCTTTGTTGAGATTTCCTTGGGAAGAAGACCTAGAATATCAAACATTAGTCCAGGAAACATCTATGCAGTCTTTACTTTACACTGATTTTTGTAGGGTTCAACACACTTAAAATGTGGTATGGTTTGTTTGTATAAAATTATATTACTTTTCCTCCTGAAAATTATAGTGAATGCACAGTTTTGACATGCTGCATTGTCCCTGCTCATTAAAGTGTAAACGGGAATTTCTCCTCATTTACTTCCAGTAATACATCCTGTTAAATAAAATGATTTCTTCACCAGGCAAAGTATTACTAATATTGACATGTGTATGAAACATCACACGCCCATTCACTGAGTGGAAAAAATTATGTTTTGTTAATATAGAAGGTGTTTGACTGATGGGTGGTGATAAGCATAACCACTTTTCCTTATTACTTTGCCATTTCAAGAAAGGAAGTGATAAAGCCCCAAGGCTTCTAAATGTAATAATGCAAATGAACACATCCAAGTGTGAATATTTCAAGGAAACCATACTTAATACTTCTAAAAATGTATATGCTGTGGAATGAAGTTTATGGCTTTATTAAGAGCCACTTGCTGCAAAAATGAAATCAGTTTCTGTAAGTTCAACTTCTCTCTTTACCACATCCAACTCTTCCATCAGAAGAAACACGAGTTTAATGTTCATTTATTTTAAACCACACAATTACACACTTGCTTTTCTCAAATGAAAACTTCATTTACTGAGTGAAATTCCGGTACTTTGACTCTGCAAGAACTCTTATATTTGATACTATTGATATCTATTAATATCATTACACTGAAGAAAAGCTGTTTACAAATTTGGATGAAATTACAATCTATTTTTAAGTTTAAAGTACCATCCTAAGATGTTCTACTTATATGTTGTTTGTCAGTGGGTATTTTTTAATAAAAAAGCAAGCAGTCGGGAAAAGCTGGGTCAGTTTTCAGCCAGAGCCAAATAAAGCCATGCTCAACAATTCTTTTATACCCAGCTAAAATTTTGTGCAGTAAATTACCAAAAAAAAAACACACACAAAAAAAACAAACAAAAAAAACAAAACAAAACAAAACAAAAAACTAAAAAAACACCCCAAACCAACCAAACACACAAAAAACAAACAAACAAACAAAAACAAAACCCACCCCCAAAAACCAAACAAACAAAACCCCAAAACAAAACACAAAATCGACCAACCAAACAAAAAACCCCAAGATAAACAGATAAGGTAGCTGCTGCATGAATTAAAGTCAAGATAAGCGGACTGTTTCAGTGGTTAGATAAACAGGATGCTACATTCAGTTCTGCTTTTATAAGAGAATGTAGGTCCATGAAGATAGCTGGCAAAGCTGTAAATATTACATGAGCTAACATAACATGTCCAGTGGATATAAACACTAGATGTATTGGCAATACACTTGTTCAAAGGCCAGATGTCTAAAGAGATTAACCAGGTAAAAAAAGAATGACATTAATAATAGTGTGTTTGTAATGTTAAATATTTATTTTTAAATGGAAGGAATAAATCTAAAATAATCTCAAACAGCAGCTTTTAGTACATCAGAAGTGAAGTGGCTGAATAGGCATTGTCATACAGTGAGTTGTCTGTTTGGAGCAAAGAATATCTTATAAATCCATTTTATGGAAATCCATTTTTGATACTATGAGTCTTTTCAGAGAGCTTTCTGTAATAAAAAGACAAGCAGTGTGTTTGGGAAAAGCATTTTAAAAAACATTATGGAAAGAACTTTTTATTTAATGTTCAGAACAATTTATTTGACTCAAATTCAGTTTCTGTATTTGTCGTATGCTTAAGATATGGACTGAGACACACTCTATGGTTTGAGCTTTGCTTTTGTATTGTTTGTGTAAGTCATTTTAATCAATGCATGCTGCAGCAGAATCTCAGTGAAATGGAAATAAAATTATCTTCTTCCACTATGTGAAGATAAAGAGACTGATCCACAAATAAAATTTATCTTCATTTTTATAGCCATGATATTAGATTAAAACCAATGTAGTTGACTTTCTGGGCTGAAAAAGATATAGTAAAACTATGGAAAAATGACCAAAACTCCATATACTCCACACATTTCACAAGAAATGTGAGACTAGCGTTACTGTAGAACTTGTCAACTAGCAGGACATATGCCTCACCAGAGTAAAACTGGGTTAGTTGTGAATTACAGAAAATCCCTATCTTGACTGAGGGATGACCTGCACTGTTACTTTGGGCAATTTTGTCATTTTGCCACATGGATAAGAAGATAACACTAAGGAAACAAGGGGCACACCTTGCTGAATTAGAGATTTGAGCACTTTCTGTTAGTATTTTCAATGTGTATGGTTTCCTGCATCAGGGGAAATGTCCTTTCCATTAATGTGCCAAGAAGTGGTTCACATCAGGGTCTCCATGACTGCAGAGAAAAGGGAGATTGGACGCTCCTTGTATTCCTTCGCCAGAGGCCAGAGATGACTGATGTAATGCTGAACCAGAAGTTGCAGAGTCGTGTGAGCGTGGGCAGCTCCCAGCTCTCACCTCCATGCAGTGCTGAATCAAGACAGTTGCCGTACTTCTGGGGTTTCACTTGCCATCTTTGGTAAATGGGGCTATGCTGGCCCCCAGTGAACTAGCTCAGGAAATTCTATCACACCTTTGTATCTCAAGCTATAGTCATGCCTAAGGAATCTTCTCATGAACACTACAAATCTTTGTGGAATGAGAGAAATTAATCTACGTCTCCTGAATCCCAGCCAGATACAGGATCTGTTCCGAGAAGTTGAGGTGAGACTTGACAGTTGAAGACAAGCTTTACTTCACTTCCTTCCTTCCTTCCTTCCTTCCTTCCTTCCTTCCTTCCTTCCTTCCTTC
>JAWWEE010000001.1:50378242-50466241 GCA_035221455.1 Xenops minutus
CCTTCCTGCCTTCCTTCCTGCCTTCCTTCCTTCCTTCCTTCCTGCCTTCCTTCCTGCCTTCCTTCCTGCCTTCCTTCCTTCCTGCCTTCCTTCCTTCCTGCCTGCCTTCCTGCCTTCCTTCCTTCCTGCCTGCCTTCCTGCCTGCCTTCCTTCCTGCCTTCCTTCCTGCCTTCCTCTCTCCCTGCCTTCCTGCCTTCCTTCCTTCCTTCCTTCCTTCCTCTCTCCCTGCCTTCCTGCCTTCCTGCATTCCTTCCAGCAAGGAAGGGTAATCCCCAGAAAAGATCCTTCCCAGAGATTTTCCCAGGAAAATTTCAGTACCATGCAAGAACAGAAATTACTGTAATTGGTATCTCTCTTAAAGTCTCCCTTTTATTCAGCAGATGTTCTGTGCATTTCAGAATTTTTCTTCAAATGAATCTTAAAGTAATTGAAAGAAAAAATAGATTCTAATTCTGAAAAGCATATGGATGAGGATGAAGAATACAGCTTTTCTGGTTTATCATTTAATACAATTGAACATGCATCTTCTGAAGGTAGATTATTTTACCTACTTCTGCAGGCATTTTTACATGAAAATGGGAATGTACCATCTTACATCTTTATATCTTTTATCTTTTAAATTGAAATAGCACTTCTTATTGAAGAACACAGAAAAGAAGATGCTGTGTTTGCATTAGTATTTTATTGTCAAATTCTTGAAAGTAACTTTTTATTAAATGCAAGCAAATATATAATGTATTTTTTAAAAGTTATTTAAAGTTATGGATTAAAGCATCATTAAAATGTTGGTAGTCTGTAAAATAAAATACCACATAATTATTTTTAGCATCAATTATGCCTCCCAGGTCTTGTTACTGTAGTCAATTTACAGTGAATAATGAAAACACGTAGTTTGTTTGATGAAAGGCTTCTAATCAGCATCAAATGTATTTTGAAAGGCTGTGAGTTTTCCATAGTTTCAATCTTGCATTAATTACCATATTCTCTACTGCACCTTCCAAAGTATATGCACAATAATATTGTGACAGATGACATCTCTGTCTTCCATGGCCTCAGAATTCACTGCAGCACAGGATAAGATGTACCTTTAGAGTAGAGGGAACAGATACTCTCAGGATGTTTCTCCAGTTCAAAATATGATCTCATTGATTTGTCTGCTATTTTGTGTTTCCTTCTCAGAGGGGGTGAACATTTCCTTTTAACAGACTAGGGTGTGAATTACTGCTTTAGCTCTTGAAATGTGCGGTTGGGACATTATTGTTCTTCCAGAGAAGTGGAGGCACAGTACCTTAATGAGGGTGCTATCAGCAGGCTCTATCCAGTCCCAAAAGCAACCTACAGCCCGATACAATTTAGCAAAGTGCACATGTATCTGCACAGTTTGTCTGTCTAATAGGAAAAAGAATTTCTTTTTAATAAGTCACTCTTTCAAGGTAGTTGTCAACCATTTTTATATATTGGCAACTTAAAGGCTGTAATAATGTCAGTGTGTTTCCTGACAGTGGCAGGATGTGTAATGAAACCAAATACAACAAAAATGCAAATATTTATTTTCTTTTTATTTCCAGTAGTTGGGAAAAAAGCCTGGAAAGTGCTAGGGAATGGCTCATACTTCTTTTTCAAAAGTGCTTTATGCGGTCTTGGGGTGCAATCTCCACCAGATAACACTGATCCTTTGGGATTACTCATACATTTTACACATATGAGAAACATATTACCATCTCCATGACACAGCAAAGTATTATGCACTCAAACTGCTTAAAGTGAAAAATACTGAAATCATAATGTTTTAAAATGTAAATATTCCCCAAACACTGCTATTTAAAAACAAGCTCTAAACTGTAATATCACAAACCAGTATGTCAGACTTTTAAACAGCCACCTCAAAAAACAGCAGTGCTGAAGGAATAAAATACTTGTAGCTTTAATTTTTTTTACTTACATAAGTAGTGTAGTGAAACACACTGATTTGACCATGTAATGGTGTTTCAATTCCAAATTACTTTGGATTCTAAATCAGTAGAAAAATTGTATGGTGGAATAAAATGTGAGAATATCTTTTAGCATTTTGATAAGTGTCAAATTCCTTGCATATATCCTTGTTTTTTGGTTTTTTCTTTAAAAAAGTTGTAGTACCCTTAAGGATATCAGTTCTAATTAAACTTTGGATTAATATGTATCAAGTAATCACTTAAAAGTGCAACAAGTTTATACAATTATTTGTTGCAGAAGTGGACTGTCCTCTAAGTAGTATGCTCTGTGTGTTTAGTTATTTTTACTACAAGAGCCAAAATCTATATTTTTTTATCCAAGTAACTTTTGTATCACTTAATAACAAGTATATTTTGCAAAAACTTCTGAGATAAAGTGGGTTAAAAATCCATAAAAAGCTTGTATTCCCTAAGTAGCAACATCAAACCCAACACTTATTACTCCTGCCTTACATATCTTTTGGGTTTTAACTGGCTTGTATAGATTGTTTTTTAAGTTTGCTCAAAATGGACTTTGAATTTGTGGATAATTTCCAAATTCTGTTGTTTTCAAGTACAAAGCTTGTTTGCTTTGCTCAGTAAAACATAGCTTTCTTCAGTCAGAAAGTATATCCAGTCCTGAGGACTCTGCATGGTTTTTAAGTGTTTCTGCTTAGGATCACCAGACACCATCAGCAGTTCCGCGTGAAATCTTTTCATCATGAACTGCGCTTTACAAAGTATCCTGTGTGAGTAAAAGTCAGTTTTCATTAGCTGTGTGATTATGGTGAATGACAGCAACAGAAATATTAGTTTGGCCTCAATGTATTTTAAATGCAGTCTTAGAAGTCTATTTCCAGAACAATGTTACTGAACTAATTGGGAAACAATGTGTAGTTCAAGCAGGTCTTGAAAGTTTGCAGATGTGAATCTGTTATATTTGTCAATTAAAATAAGGAAACTCATAAGAGTTCTAGTACATAAAGCCTTTGAAAATAAATTCTAAGATTACAGCAATCTCGAGGGGTTACTGCAGCATGGAATGAATTTGGTTGCAGGGTCTCCTGTGTAGTGAATCTTAATGCAGAAGTAAGCTATGATATATCAGACATGCTGCTCTTCAGGTGATAATATATTTGACCTCGTATCACTTTGCAGCCTATTGGTGCTTTGAACCCAAAGAGAGCAGTGTTCTATGCAGAACGGTATGAAACATGGGAAGATGATCAGACTCCACCTTATCATTACAACACCCACTACTCTACATCTACTTCTACATTGGCTTGGCTTGTTCGTATTGTAAGTATTTCTGGATTCTGGTTGTAGGTAATATATTTATCTACAACATCTTTTCTGTCACTTACTATTGGTTGTTTGGGGTTTTTTTGTTTGTTTGTTTTTAATGAAAGCACCTTTCTATCAAAATCTCATTGTTCTTCCCTACCTTAAAGTCTTAGAAATTCTCTAGATATGCTGTATATCACAATACTAATTTTTAGTGATCATGTGGTCCTTCCTACCCGAATGATCTGAAATAAATTCAGTCACAAAATTTTGGTGGTATTAGGAAATATACCATGAGAAAAATGCATCTAAAACTAAATCCACCTAAAAAAATATCTCTAGACAATAAAGAAATCTGATACTACTCATGTATTCATTTATTATTTTTGTCTAGGGACAGATGCATACAATATTAATGAAAAGCCTTTTGTAAAAAGAACCTTAAACTGTCAAATTGAGAAGGGAATTAAAGAATCAGTTTTATATTAAAGCAGCATAGAGTAATATGTTATGCAAATGAACTATGCTACTCAATGAATTACTGTCTCTACAGCTTTCAGAGAAGTAAAAATGTGGATTCTAGCTTCAAACTACTGTGTCAGTTCTAGAAACCTCATGCTTAAATCTTATCACCAAAACGAGATCTAGGGAAGGAGACCTAACTTCAAAGATAAAATGAACCTGAATTCAGTTTACATCTTATCACAATGATTTACAGAATGAAGAGTGTTGACGAGAGATAGAAGGTTTCATCAAGAACCTGAATTAATGACAAATTGAGTCCCTATGAAATTACTTAACTTAAAGTACACCCTGCCAATAAAAATGTGTTGCATAAAGTGTAAAGTGTATTCTAAGCATGTTTTGCACACAAGAAAGCAAAACAGAACTCAATATATGAATTTTCACTCATCTCAGCTTCCCTTAGACATGTCCTTTTTCCTGCTCAGAAGAGAAGATTTCATGTGCCTGTGAGTTCAGGATATACTTAAACCATGGGAAATTAAGTGTTGATTATGCTCTTATGTGGGTTGATAACTGTATTCCTTTTAAATGTGGCTAAATTATTCATGTACTGTGGATACATTTTATGGTACACATGTGCTTCTTTGTTGCTTTAAAGTATATTAAAAACAGTGGGTTTATTTGCATGTTTATCTATTAATTTTGGCTGCTATTCAACCAATGATCCTCTTTTGCTAGGCAAGCAAATTCTTAGACCTGAAAGTCTGCTTACAGGCTGAATGTACAACACACCAAGGGGTATTCATTTCCTGTATTAGGGTAATACCATGTCATCTTTACTACTGTTGTTTATGAAATACTGTAGATGTTCTTGCTCTCTTTCCCTTCTGACCTAAAAGTGCAAGAGAACAAGTTCTCTGTCTTCATGGCCTTGCAATATGGACCTGACAAATTATGTTTGTTAGAGCAAACAATATATGTGAGAGCAGAAAGCAGAAAAGGAAAACCAGTGCTTTCCAGAGAGGAGGATGCTGATGGAAAGAAGGTGAAAACAACAGAGACCTTAAATACAGGGGCATACATTGCTAGTTATTTTAAAGATTATTTAAATATGATTGATCATCAAGGAAAAGCAATCTCTAATGGGAATAGACAACAGAAGTGAAGGAAGACAGATGTGGAGTAAGGTTGAACCTCAGAAAAGGAAAAATTAGAAAATAATATGATGAGTCTTGATAAGGCTGCGTGTGGAAACACAAAATAAATATTTGAAACTAAGTGTGCATAGAGGAAAAGATTGTAAAGTCATAGTGATCCCTAGAGATGTATTGTTGGCTTCAAAGTAAGGATGAAAAATTCTAAGGGAGAAGATTATGCAAGTGAAGTTGATAGATAAGGCTAGGTCAGATTTCTTTAAGTTAAAGTGATATTTCTTGCTCGAGAATTTCTTGAGCTAGTGCTTTGGTATGAGTTTGTGAAGAAGACTGTGTAAGAATAGGTAAATTACAGTCTATTCCATGAAAAGGAAGGTGGCATTAAGAGATGCATAGATTCAGACAGAAAAATGCTTTTATTATTTAAAGAGATTGAAGAAGATTCATGGGAAAAGATGTGTTACAGTAGAGCTTTTGGTAGAAAATGACAACAGAGTGAAGGAGAGGAGTGTAACTAAAATAATGGGAGAAGACTCTGTAGACCAAAGAATAAAAGAAAAGAGAAAGCAAAAAGAGAGAAATTAAGATAAAATAAGCAAGCAAACAAGCAAAAAAGCTATGACAAAAAGTAAACTGAGAATGAGGTAGTCTAGATAGAAGCAGAATAAAACAATATAGATTAGAACAAAATAATATAGAGTAATGGGGATCCAAGGGGAGAAACCATCTGCCTAGACCTTAGTATTGGAGGAAACAGTATTTGCAGTAGGAAAGGAAGTTTCAGCCACCCTGAAGTATATATATACAGAGAGAGAACTGTGTAATTGCCACAAAAGCTTAAAAATTATTTTAAGTCTTGCTTTTTGGCTTTGGCAGATGCAATCTGGTTTCTGTCAGTTGCCTTCAAAACATTACTTTTGATATCATATTTCTGAATCAAATCTGTGATAATCTGCTCCCTACTGCCTTCTATTTCCCTTTCTTGCTTTCCTTTCTCTGATGTATTGTGGTGGGTTGGCTCCACTTGATAGTCAGGTGCCCACCCAAGTCACTCTGTTACTCCCCTTCTCAGCTGCGCAGGAGAGAGAAAATACCAGGGAAAGCTTGTGGGTCGAGATAACAACAGCGAGAGATCACTCACCAGTTACCATCATGGGCTAAACAGGCTCAACTTATGGAAATTATTTTAAATTATTACCCAACAAATCAGAGTAGGATAATGAGAAAATAAAGTTGAATCTTACAAACACCTTCAGTCCCCGCCCCCCCCCCACTCCCTTAATCTACAGGCTTGACTCCCAAATTCTGTTGTTTTCCCTCCCTCACAAAGAAGGGTGAGAAATCGGGGCTGTGGTCAGTTCATCACATCTTGTCTCTGCTGCTCCTTCCTCCTCAGGGGGTGGACTCCTGACATTCTTTCCCTTCTCCATCATGGGGTCCCTCCCACAGGAGACAGTCCTCCACAAACTTCTTCAGAGTGAGTCCTTCCTACAGGCTGCAGTTCTTCATGAACTGCTCCAGTATGGGTCCCTTCCACGGGGTGCAATCCTTCAGGAACAGACTGCTCTACTGGGGTCCCCTGTGGGGTCACAAGTCCTGCCAGGAGCTTCCTCCCACCTAAGCTTCCCAGGGGGTTACAACCTCCCTCAGGCATGCACCTGCTCCAGTGCAGAGTCCTTCAAGGGCTGCACATGGATCTCTGCTCCCCCATGGATTCCCATGGGCTGCAGGGGAACAGCTGCCTCACCATGATCTTCACCACAGGCTGCAGGAGAATCTCTGCACTGACACCTGGAGCGCTTCCTCTCTCTCCTCCTGCACTGACTTTGGCATCTGCAGAGTGCTTTCTCTCACATATTCTTATTCCCCTCTAGAGTGTTGTTCTGCAGATTTTCCCCTGACCCTTCTTGAGTCTGTTATACTAAAGGCACTACAGATACAACTGACGGGCTCAGCCTTGGCCAGCAATGGGTCTGTCTCAGAGCATTGGCTCTACTGGATGTGATGGAAGCTTCTGGCAGCTTCTCACAGAAGCCACTGCTGTAGCACCCCTACTATCAAGACGTGGCCACACAAACTCAATACATCTATCATGCTAGTTTTTTAAAAGTATGCTTTAGCATCAGCTCTGTCCTGTGTAATTGATTTTGATATAATCAGTCTCTGTCATTGTTTTGTCACTAATAAGTTTTTCATTGCCAGTACAGTTTTCTTGAGTTCTTTTGTCTGTTAAAAGGGTCCAGTATAAATCCGTCTTTAGAAGTGACCTATTAATTGTTTTAAAAAATTGAACAGTGGCTCAGCATATATTTTGAAGCTGTAGCAAACCCAATTTTGATATTAATTTTTGTTCTTCTGCCTTTCACTGCACTTAATGGAATAGAGTGTAATCCTTAAATTATGTTCCAAGGGCATCTAAAAAGATTCTCTTTCTGTTTTCTGTGAGTTAGTTGTGCAAGTCCAGCTGTGCTCCTTTCTGTTCTGTAGGAACACTAGGCAGTGTCATGATAAGCAATGGCTGTCCTTCACCAGGCCATATATCATAATTGTTCTGGTCCCTTTTGAAGATTATACAGCTGACCTTGAAACTCTCCCAAAGCAAGATAATACATGCACCTTCTTTCTCTACAGCCCTCTTGCCACAGGTGCATGCACATACTCATATGTGAAGTGAAATTGTAATTCTTAAATTACCTGAACATGTTTATTTAAGCTATTGCATTATACATTTTGGACCACTACATCATGCTAGAATTCTGAAAGGTCAGGCAACAATCCTCTAATTAGCTTTATAAGACATGAACTGAGCCATAGTGTAGAAACACTTAGTGCTACAATTACAAATGAATCCTGCATGATCTCCAAAAAATGTTCATATCCAAAATCAACTGTTTCTTGAATGTGATTCTTGAAGAGTAGATTAAAGATTAGATAACTACTTTACAGAGGGAGATAATGAATATGAAAGTCTACTGTATTGTTCAGACAGGTTAATGATAAAAATTAAAGCCAGCAATAATTTATATAATACTGCCTTTCTCTCCTTTGAGGTATTGCTGAAATCAAACCATGATTTAACAATTTTGCATATTACACATTTTTACATCTAAACCCAAGAAATTCTATTTATTCTGTAGGAGCAAGAGTCACCCACAACTTTGCTCCAGCAAACAGAATGAAACGGAAGGAGAAAAGGATGCATTATTCTGTTGACAGAGTTCAATTTTTGTGTAAATGAAATTTAATATTCGTAGTTTGTGCCTGGTGACCTTATCACCCAGTTCAAGAGACATTTTCTTCATGTGGATTTCCATCTGGAGCAGTGAATATTTAAGTTGGAGAAGACAGAATAGTTTAAACCAAGAATGCTGCATCAGACTTGAGCTGAGAAGTAGACAGAAGGAAAAAGAAAAATAGAAGAATGAATTCTGGCCTGAATCATGTAGAATGTAAATGTCAGCATTGGTTTCAGATTTTTAGATGAAGTAGGATAGAATCATGGTACAATTAGATGCTCTTAGTAGTTACTGTCAAAGAAGTAATGTTAATGTGAAACAGTTGCATGTTTATTGAAACAGAGATCAGTATTAGAGGGCATGATTCTCTAAAGTGGTAGTCAAGATATATGTAGAGAATAATTGTTTTCCAGTTTCTGTTGCAATGACTAAGTATTTGTACAAGGTAGAAGAAATTCTGGATTTATTATGAGTCATGTCTGATTGAGCTAAAACCAGTTTTTAGTGAGATTTAAAGGTGAGAAGGGCCAGGAAGTCCTTTGGTAAACAGAAGTGAATCTGAGTATTCTTTTTGGTAGATTTGAGCAGGGCAGTCACAGATATGTCAGACCAAAGGTGTACATCGCTCTGACAAACCCCTACATACTCTCTCTCCTCTTACAAATGGTTGAAAAGACATTTTTGTTTGACATGCAATGTTTTAAAATGAACACATCCCTTCCTCCTCCCTCCCCTACTCCCACCATAAATGATTCAAGTGAGTCTGGGCACTGTTAAAAGGGAGTGAAGGGAGAGAAGTGCTGTTGAATTGAAAAATTCCTTGTTCTCAAAGCTCAAGCTTGTATTCAATGCAATCAAATACCCCACAAATTTCTCTTCTTCTTGGCAATGAAAAAGGCATGAATTTTATTCAGAATATTTGAACAAGTGAGATGGAGTTATAATGAAAACATTGTGCAGCTTTATAGCTTTCACAGCAACAAAACCTCTACATGAAATGACAGTAATCTGTATCATAGAATAACAGTATTTAAATGAGTATATTGAATACAGATATGAATTATATTTATATAATATAAGCACTTGACTTCCCAGAGAATAAAAATTATCTTAAAATTATGTGAGAGGTCTGAGATAAAGCCAGTGAAAGCTCTGAATTTCTGCTACGGATTAAAAATCCAAAAAGATAGGCACAACAGGCCATGGCAGGATAGCATAATAGGGCACCCTGTAGTGCTCTGCTACTAAAAGTTTAATCCTTGATTATGAATTTTATTGCTTTTGTGTGTTTGTCTCAGATGCTTAAAATAATGTTGTCATATAAGTTTGGATTAATATCTTTACATAATTTATTGTAATTACATCATTTTTCTGGTTTCTGCTTTTTTTAAATCCATCAAATTCTTCTGATTTCAGAACCTCAGCAATGATCCACAGTCTGCTCTGCAATAAAATCCACAAAAAATTACATGTCTCTTATAGAGGAAAAGAAGTGATAGAAAGGAGTTGGTAGAAGACTGAATTATTTGTACTCAGATCAACAACATACAATATTTTTCAGTATGGGCAAGCTGGCAAAAATAGCATATTTGTTATTGCAAATATATACAGATAATTTGGAGGAGGAATTCAGTTAAACCAGAATAACTCTAGTATTAAAAATCTGTAAATTTAATGTTAAAATTATCATATTAATAGAATTTTAGGATAAATTAAAATCATCCAATTCCAATGTATATTGTTTTATGTTCCATAGTTCTGGGCCTGAGTCATACACATTTTCATTTATATTGTATATGAAGTTCACTATATGGAGCACTATAAAACTGCATAAATAAAACTTAATTTATTTTCTGTCAATATTTCATTTCATTGGGGTAGTTTATACTACTCACCAGGTTGAGCTACTGTTAATTTTTTATAATCTGTTTAAATTATAAACCTCTTCCTCACCACAGAATCTTTCAATATTCACGAGTGCAAACAAAGTCATTGTGCAATGGGATTTAAGGTCCTCCAACAAGAAATTATACTGTGATGATTTTGCATTTAATTCAATTATTTTAATTAATTATTTAACATATGTTAAGATTCTCTGATTGGAATAAATGCACTGATGAAAGTATATTTATGAGATCCTATTTGTTTGAATTTAAAAACAAATTTCCAATTAAAAATATGGATAAAAACCTCCACCATTCAATTAGCAGTAGAATGTCTCACATTATTATAACGAAAAAGATTCCATATTTGCACCAGTAGACACTGAAAGTTAAGGTACAGTCCCTGGCTAAGAAAAAAGGAAAAAAAAAATCTTTGTTCAAAGGTAAACAATTTCCTTAACCTACTTAAAAGTTACTGGCATGCTATTATGACAATAAGAGAGATATCACATTGCTTAGCATTTAGAGAAATAATGTTGAGTGTTTTCTTCTTTGAAAGAAACTAGCCTGTGTTGAGTGTGTTGTAACTGGGAAGACATATGGAGTAAAGGTAGAGAAACAGCGGTCTCTGGAAGCCTGAATTCCCTCATTTGTTTTCCTCTTCTTTTTGTATCTTTTCATTACCTTTGCATCCATGTTTTCCTAATGTACATTTTAATTACTCTTAAATGCTACATAAACATGAATTACTTCAGTGTTTTTTAATCTGAGGTAATTTACACACAATATATATCATGTGACATAATTTCCTCAGAAATTCTTTATTAGTGGAGGAGGTCTCTGCTTTCTTCAAGTTTCAGAAAAAGAAGCTGAACATATGTAGAATAAAATTCAAATAATAGATGAATAATACTGTAATAACAATTGTGGTCTGCTGATTATGAAACTGCTTTGATTAACAAAATTTCCAAATTATCGGGATATGCAATGAAGTAAATGTGGGTGTGAGTTTAATCAAGGGGATCTTCTTTAAAACATTCCCCATGAGATTTGGCAAAGAGGAAGAAGCAAATTCCATCTCTGTAGACATATTGCCAACTGGGTAGTTGAATAAAAGAACTAATGGAGTGGTGCTGGAAAACCAGGGAGCTGGCAATGGTCTCTGAATTCAGCTCAAATAAGGCTTTGGTCCTCTGTTAACCCCTTCCCTGCAGTGGAACGTGGGGACATAAAAATGGACTAACCAGACTGTCTAAGTCTGAGTTCTTCCTCCCCAAAAGTTAGTAGATGCTTCCATTTAGTAAGTATTGGGACTGTGGTTTCAGATAGAATTAGTAAAACTAAAGACTCAAAATATTTAATCTCTATCTGCCCCAAAGTAATGATAAAGCTAGATTTCCTGTAACCAGTCTGCCTCATAATGTCCATAGAGCCATTCTGCTCATCATGAGGTAAAGTAGAACCGAGTTCTTTTCACTTGAATGAAAAGGAAGATTAAGAGATGGGATTTTTTTGGATTTTATTCTGATATACCAACATACAAAGGGTAAACAAAGCCCAGTTATATAAACAACACAGAGTTTGTTTGTGGTGGTTGCACTGAAGTAGGAAGTCACTGTGAACTGAGCTAAGATACATAGGTCTGCCACTGGTGATTAATTAGTCTTATGGAAGAGAACTCAATATCTGTGTGTGCAAAATGTGTCAGTACCAATAAATGTACTCAGATGTTCAGTGCAAATACTCATGCATACATATAACTTAGAGGTGCCATCTTTTTCTCAAATTCTGCCTTTACGAAGTATTTTGAGCCTGCACAAGGCATTTGGATTTTGACAGAAACCTGCTTCATGATTCCTTGTACAATTTTCTTAATCTGTCTTAATTTTGTTAACTACAGGAGCCCTTTACAACATTCTTTCTAAACGCAAATGATGGCAAGTTTGACCACCCAGACAGAACCTTCTCTTCAGTAGCCAGGTCCTGGAGGAACAGCCAAAGAGATACCTCAGATGTGAAGGTAAAATATATGTCAAATAAATGGATCAATATGTGTTTTAGTTTATGTATTTTGTTTTATGTAAGAATAAAGAGAGTGCTGTATTTATTTTATATTTATGTATTTTTAACTTCTTTATATTCAGTATACTAGGTACAGTGTAAATAAATAGATGTTACTAAAGTTTATTGTTCTAGCAGAAACAATCAAAGATTCTTTGAAGTTGAGTGGACAAAAGGTGGGTTTTTTTTAGAGAAAAACAACCTAACTGATCTGATTTAGATCAGATAATCAGAAGATGGAGAAAAACCCCATAAATTGTTCTTTCCTGCTGTTAACTCAATATTTGGCCCACTCCATAAAACACAGCAGGAATTGGATTTGACCTTAAAGTGTCATATTGTTATAGCTTGCCTAGCTCTGGGTTTGCATTGCCTGGGGCAATTAATAAAGCATTAATGACAAGACCCATTTAAAATGTTGGCTTTTCTGTACAGCTTTAGCTTTTACTTGAATGTGCCTGGGGATATTATGCAACAATACACATTAGATTAAAACAACTTCTACACGATATACAAAAACAGCCAGAGACCAGGGTGATTTTACTGTTGTTATTCCTTTCCTATTGTTAAATACAAAGTGCTATTGTTCATATACATGAAACCTTACCAGAAAGAAAATCTAGTAATATTTTGAATAATATGGTCCTTTCTTAATTCTCATTTTCTATTAATAAGGCAAGAAAAAGCTGCAGTATACCTAAAATTGGTCTGTCTTTTTTTTTTTTTTTAAGCTTTATTTTGCAGTGAATATGTTTCTCTTCTATTTTTATACTGCCACTCATACTAGGAAATTATAAAGTCAAGATCATATTGCGATTATATTTTTTACTTATTTTGGAAAAAAAAAAAAAAGTGAATTTGTTGATTTATTTTATTCCAGAGCTCCTATTTGCATAAATATTCCAGCAGTCTCAAAAGTGTATGTGGACAAACCATGTTGTTAATATTCAGTTACTCATTAGAATAACGAATTGTAAATTTTATGGTCATCTTAACATGTGGGAGAAAATGCCTTTTAAAGAAAAGAAATCAACCTGAGCCTCTTACAACCATTTCATATCTATTCATGCTCTGCTGGAAGTCAGTAATATTTTAAGTGCTATTACGGTTACCTTTGTAAGAAAAACAAAGAAAATGTCCACATTTGAAAGGAATTTGATGTAATGTCTACTATATTTGATACATCTTCAAAGTGCTGGCATTTTGATTTTTCCCTCTCAATGAAATCTGGTTTTTCTGAAATTCCACTAGAATATCTGGGAAAGTGACCTCCTAGGAGTGAGGCTCAAACAAAAGATAAGAGCCTTAAACTGAGGAATAAGGGAAGACAGTTGGAAGTGACTGTAATCTTCTTGTCTGGCTTTAGTACACAGGAGGAGGGCAGTTAAATACATCAAGGCATTGCAAAAGATAAAGGAATATCTGTGGACGGACGGAGAGATGGTATTCAACTAGGGTGTATAATTAGTGAAAGGATTGTTCCTAAACTAGCAACCAAATGAGTTATCACTAAAGCAAAGGACTGAAATGTTACTATGAAAATGCCAGCAGCCTTGTGAACCAAGTGGGGTAATTTAAACTGCTGCTGCCAGATATGGCAAGGGTGAAGGAATTATGGATGGATAACAACTGCATAGCAAAATATATTTGTATTAAAAAAATCCCCCAACTTCTTAAAATAAACCAAGGATTAAAAAGATGCTCAAAACCAGATACTCACCTTCAGAAAATGAAGGCATAAATGTAAGAAGTGAGGTAGTTATGTACTTTAATGTCATTGAATTTAAAAATGGGAGTTGAGGATAATGGATAAAATAGTAACAATTAAGGGTCAGAGTTGCACTAAGGGAAAGACTGTAAAACAATACGTTCCAGAACACATTTGGCAGTCTACTATAGAGCCCCAGAGTCAGATTTAGGTATATATACATCTTTGTTATGCCATTAGAAAGAGAAATACTACTTGGAGCTAAGTCATTACAGAAAATCTAATATGGAAGGCACAGATGAGATACGTTAGCCAATAAATGTTTTCTCCAGATAATCACTGACCTGTCTGTTCAGGGATACTTTAGAGCTTAAAGATACTGTTTAAAATATGTGTTTATTAATTAATGAAGATACAGGGAAGGTGAGTTTAGAAATTAACCTTGAGTTGATTTATTATGAGTTGATTCAGTTTAAGATAAAAATAGATAAACAAAAGCAGATGCAAAAATGAGCTGAATCTTTAAGGAATGCTAAAACAAATAGAAAGCATTCATAAGCTGTTAAAAAAAAGTTAAATAAGTGATAAAAATTAGAAGATATTTAATACTAGCATTTAATACCATCATCCAATAAGTCTACTGAGGTACGCTGCAGTAGCCTAAGCAATATATGTCAATGCGTTGCTGTTTTGTCTTCAGTTTCACAAGGAAACTGTAAGATCAACAGGGTGGCAGAAAGCTTATCATGAGACCAAAGCTTTATCCTTAGATTATAGCAAGTACAATATCTCATGGCATCTAATTTCCACTTGAAACAGTCTGATTAGTCATTCATTCAGAGCTCTTACATTTTTGGAGAACACAAGTTATTTTCCTTTTCCTGGCCCAATTTTTAGTATGCACTCATGCTGAGTAAAGCAAATGCTTAGTGCTTTCTTTGCTGGGAACCAGCTAGTGGAAGTGTAAACCCAAACTGGAGCGAGCCATAAGAAGAGCAGCAAATGTGTTTAAGGAGCTGGATATAGGTAGAAAAATGTGTGTATGTGTGAGGTAATTAGTGTCTAAGGGTGAAGACATATAAATGCTATAAAATATGCAAACATTTGAAAGAAAGAAGAATTGTTTGTCAAGGAACAAAGAGGTAAACCTCAGAGGAGGAAAAATTCCTCCTTAAGCAACAGACTATGAAAAGTTAAAGTGAAATTGAGTATTCTCTGAGTTGGAATATCCTCACAAGGGGAAGTAGTAAATCCCTTCTTTCTAAAGCTTCTTTTCTAAGTAGACTGGCAAAGCACTGGAAAAGAATCAGGGACAATCATGAATTGGCAAGAGGATGTGTTAGTTGACCCTTTAGGCCCTTTCCATTTGCAGTCTGTGTTTCTTAGCAATAAATCAAGAATAAGTATAGCAGCTAATTGTTGCTGTTGTTTGTTGCTTAAGATCTTAATGAACTACATTGCTCAATGCCATGATATCAGGGCCAACTTTTCCCTGAGGCCTTGAAGTTCATTCTGCAAAAGGATAGGAAACGGAACTATTATTACAAATACAAATAACTCCTTTTTTCAGATTAGTTGTGATACTGCTTGTAATGCCTTACAGGTTTTTCAAACATATCAATCAAGTTTGCAGAGACTCAAAAAACAGTGAAGTTTGGGGGACCACCAAGCAACCCCCTCAAATTCTCAACCCATTTTTGCCACGCTCCTAAGAGCAGCATCCACAGTCTTGCCCAACAGAAGAGCTTCAGCTCTGACAGTGCAAATCATTCAAAAACTCCCGGTCAGCTGTCTGGAAACTTCTAATATTATCCAGCAGCTCTGTGAGAAGGTAAAGAGTGTACAAAAGAGAAGGCATGCTCTCTGTTAAAGGTTGTTGCATATTTGTGTAGCTTCTGGCTCCACAGGCAGTTATAAATGGGGTAGAGGGTTGGCAGTGTGGATTCCCATGTGATATACATGCTGTGAAGTGTTTTCCCATCCTAAAGATTTTTTGAGTGTTTGTGGTAAATATTTAGTATATGGAATCCAGGCTATCCATCAAAGTTGCAAACTTTCAAAACTCTTCAGATTAGCAAGTGTTCATTATTCATGTATTCCTTATCACACATTCGAAATTCATCTGAGCTGTTTTAAGTACATTAATCTCTGATCTTAGTAACCTCATTAATTACTGTGGCACAGGTTATGAAATAATTCTAAAACAGTGTGTGGGATTAATATAACAGTCCTCACTGTTGTGTGTTATCAGTTGGCTTTCAAGTAATTTTTGCTTTCAAGTATTAAATAAGTATAGGAATTCCCTTAATTCTTTATTAGAAGGTCAAATTAAAAAAAAATATTTTTAAAATTATTATTTTTTTTTTAGGAAAATAAAATTTGGGGGGTTTATCATCAGTTATTGTTTAGGAAATAGGATTGTGAGGCACTTTATCCTCAAATACTTAAATCAGTGCTCAGGTAGATAAATTTTAACAAGTAAATTCAGGTCTTTTTAAGCACTGCAGACACTTTCCATAACAGTGTTCTTTTACAGCCTTGATGTAGTTTAAAAAAATACATCCAAATCACTATTACAAAATTCTGCATTATCATTTAAAAACCAAATACCTGAAATTTGCAAAAACCTTTACATGTCTTTAGGAAGCTGCAATTCTATGTGTCCAGCTCCTTTTCTTACGTGCATGTGTCCCCTCTGGCATTCTCTCTCTGTTTTTCTCTTTCTCCCTTTCCCCTCCCTCCTTCCCTTTCTCCCTTTGCATATGTGTAGTCTCCTCTGGAACTAAATTATTTCACACTGAGCTAATGAAAACAGAGCTGAGGCAGTAGGTTGATCAGCCTGAAAAACAGGCTGCAATTCTGGCATCTGAATTGTGGCAAAACGTAGACCACCTTTGAAAAATGTGGCACATGACAGATTATTGCTCAATAGATGATTAAAGATATATTTAAGCCATTTTTTTCCTTACAGTTGGGCTGTTTTGGTTCATTTTCAAAGAAACTTATTCACCTACCATGGGTGAAACAGAATTAATATGGTATGTGCTCTGTTAGAGTGGCAACACACTAGGGAGAACCTGGATAACAGAGTTTGTTTTATTGTGTCTCCCTTTATCAACATCGACCTTCTCTCAAGATAATCAGTACAAGCTGGAGGAAGAATGAACGTTCACGAGGTGACCTTTGAGGAAGCAAGTCACCCGGAAATGACCATAACTTGGCCAGTCAGCTCTCACATTTTTTCCTTTTCACCTCCCCCTTGCTGCAGTTTTTGGTAACATTGACTTCTACAGAACCTCCTGTTAAGGCACTAATCTTTCCTAATGCCTCTCAAACTTGTTATATTACTTTTTGAATAGTCTGTTCAGAAGTTAGAAAGGTAGATCTGACAAAATGTCATTAAGGTGCCTTAGTGTGAATTAACGTGCTTAATGGAGGTACTCATGACTGACTCATTGACCCAGTACTAGACTCTTGTGGAATTAATGGATGCCAGGGGATCAACCTTTTGAGAGAAAAAGAAAGAAAGAAAAAGAAATGGCATCTTTAAAACCTTGAAGTGAATTATATTAGAAAAGTGAAAACGTCTGGGTTGGATTTTATTTCATTGTGAGGCCATAAAATGGTATACCCTTAGCAAAACATATTAAACAGAAACGTCAGATTTGATGCAAGTGGTGTACAATTATGATAGTGTTAATAGTGGTCCTCTATCACCTGAAGACATATTTTTAAAGTTTAATTTCTCAGCAGTTTGGATTTGTCACAGGCTTGTAAATTAGAAAATGCATTTGGGGGATGTTTTCTTATATGAGGACACAAGGCATATAATACTGTTAACTATACCTTGGGGTTTTAGTATAGCTATTAAAATAAACTAGAGATCACATTTACAGACAAGAAATGTCTGTTATAATATTCATTTCACCTTTTTTTTTTTTTACACCCTTCGGTAGCTTTACTGCATTGTTCTTCATCTGAGAAGAGCCGAGCTTCTCAGGCTGTTTGAAAGGTAGCTGCCTATTAAATGATAGAAAGCTAACCTGTCTTATTAGAAGTGTGAATGAAAGGGGAGCAGAGGAGGTTACCAGCTTGTGAAATGTCAAGGACAACTAGACAGAAATTACTGCAAATAGATTTAGATCACTAGAATCCCTATTTTTTTTTAACTCTTTGAACCCCTGATCTTTCATGTGGTAAGAAATTATCCATGTCAGATTATGTATTCAGAAAGATTTCTTTGGAACCTCTGATATCTTTTAGCAAGAGCAAAGAAACTAATAACTTTTACTGAATTGTATCAGTTAATGCAAAATTGTAGATCAGCTGAATTGAATCTACAATTAGATCTGTGAAATATGCACCTAAAATGCTTAATTAGTCTGTGAGTATTTTAAAAACACTAGACTTTCAAAAAACCCCAATTTTTTCTATGTCTTCTTTCTTTGCATTCCATCATCTTATGCCTGCGAAATGATGTAACTTGTGAGGGAATTCTTCTATATGTGGGATTTTTTACATATAAATTTTCCTTTATGTCTTGATTTGCACTGGATGACACAATGTGTGCGTTGTAGTAAGAAAATATTTTGAGATTTCTCTTTCATGATCATTTGTATCTTGAAATACAAACCTCTCAAAGTCATGGTAGCTTCAGACAAGCATTCTTTTGCATAGGCCTGGCTTTACACTGACCTTTTACCCTTAATGCCACTGAAGGCGCAATAGAATTTTTAAGAATTCTCTTATCAGCTGTTCTGTTTGTCAAGTGGAAAGCAGATTGGGAGACAGAAAATCCTCTGTATGCAACCCCCTGATGTAAATACCATCCCTAAAATACATTTTTCCCCTGCTAATTTTTGAGTCTCCTTGTCCCTATCTTCAGGTGAATTTAACAACTGCCCTTCTAAAGTATGAAGCTGGTGATTTGTAAAAAGCTGTTGTATGACAAATTACACTCTGCGCTAAAATGAATGAAAAATAGCAGATGCTGTCAGGAAAGTATGCAATCTCAATCTCCCATCTAAAGACTACAGAGGTTGATAAAAACATTTATTTTGGCTTCTGTGTGATGAACATGTGAAAAAATGTAATAAGACCAAAGTATATATAGGAATAAATTAAGTTATACACCATTTAGCAATAATTTTGCTAGCTAGTTTGGGGAGTTAAAAAGAATATTTCACCCTTCTACCACTAAAACTTAAGCAATGGAGCATCATTGTCCTTCATTTGGACTTTTAGGAGCTGAAAGGCTGCGAAGCTGGTAGAATAATGCTTTTCATACATGAAATGTATGTAATGAAAGATTGAGGCCAGTTTTTAGGTAAAACTTCCTCAGATGAAGAATATCGAAGGCAGTTGATGGAAGGATTCTGAAGCTGCTGTCACTCAAATTCTTGGACAACAGGGTAGACAGATATCTCGCAGGATAGATGGCATAGCTGAACCTCATCTGGAATGGAGGAATGGCCAACACCATCTCCCTAAATGTGATCCTGAAGCAGTTATTTATTTGAGTATCTGTTTCTTATCCATAACAGGAAAAGCACCAAAAGGGCCATCTCTCTCTTTAGTCATAATGTTTATTAGATTATGAAGTGGCACATACCCATTTGTGAAACAAAGAAACCCCAAAATCTGGCTTAGAATAATGTAGATAAGTTTTGAAAATATCTCTAGCCTCTGCTAGTGTTGTTTTTTCCTGAATTCTTGTGTTCTTGCAACTTTCAGTGGCTTCTTGCTTAACAGAATTCTCTCTGGGCCCCAGTTGTCATCTTGTTGTCTCTGCTGAGGTTCACTCCTGTCTACTCCTTCCTTTTCCCAGCAACCTCTCAGGCTCCGTCCTTGCTGCCTCACTGTCCTTGCTAATCCTTCCTCTCTCTGCTTCTCCCAGTTTATACTTCTCTTTTAGCAAAACATGCTCAGGGGTCCTGGGGAAGGAAATATTTGCCTTTCCATCCCCAGCCAGAGCCTGACATTGGCATGAGATAGAAGGGACAGCTTCTTCAATTTTTCACAGCAAAATAAACAGTGAATGCATAAACCCAAACTTTTATATTACACTTGGCTAGGTTATTTGTGTTTTCTATGCTTCTAAGTAGCTAAATACTCATTTTGAAGGGTTTTTCCAAACAAGTTCGTGCATACAGGGTACCAGAGGCTTTCATGACAGGTCTGTATTTTAGTATATATTCACTCATTCTTTAGAAATGAGAAGGGAATGTATTTATTTGAGCTATTTTTAAGTGTTGTGGTTTCTTAGTCTAGTCAATAGTGGAGACAGCGAAATTACAAGAGGAGTATCAAATGCTACCAAAGAAAACTGAATGGTTAATATGAAGTATGGGAAGTATGCAAGTATCTGGGAAAGGTCACATGCGACATTGCTCATATTTCAAGAAAAGGTTCAATTCATGCTAAACAGTACTCAAATAAGCAAAGAAAATTGTAGGCTGCACTAAAAATAACATTGGAGAGAATGCTGAGACTATAACACAGTGTGTTTATTAATTTTTTTTTAAATACTATGTTTAGTTTTGTTACTTTGACTAAAAACCCAAACTGAACCAAACCAAAAAAAAGGGGAAAAAAAAATCCTAGAAAATAACCAACAAAACCCAGCACCCACCCATCCCCCCCCACCTCCCCCACCCCGCAAACTACCAGGAGATGTGTAACTGAAATTATTAGAGTTCTAGAGAGAGAGTGTTATTTGAAGAGGGTTTAGAAGTCTGGCACTGGTTAGTTTCCAGAGCACAGGAATAAGGCAGTTCAAACTAAACATACACAACACAATAAATCTTACGAGGAAAGTCACATACTTTTGTTTATTTCTATCTATGTTTTCTGCTATACCAGACAAGGGAACATTAAATTACACTGAAAGCAAGAGCAACAAAGATAAAATTACTAAATGGAAGTACCATTAAAATACTCAGTGACTTAAATCCCTTTGTTTCAAGATACTCCTGAAGGCAAAAGGTTAGTAGAATTCAGTTAAACACCAGATGTGTCTCTGGATAGCACAAATCTTTCAGGTATGCTAGGTGTAAAAGTCCTCAATTACATGCTAGGACATTTAAAACTGAAAAAGGAAATTTAAGAGTTAACTTATCTTTGATGGAATCAAAAGACTTGCTTACTGTGACATTACAGGTTAGTATGCCACCATATTCAATAAAAATCAATAATAATTTAAAACAGTGGCATGTGTTTCAAGGCTTTTATACAAAATAGAAGCAAACTTTGCTTACTTTTTCCATAATAAATTATGTTTAATTTGAATATTGGCTTTTAATTTAATTTTGAATTTATAATGTTTCCTAATTCTGAGGTCCTTATCTTTTTTTTTTTTTTTTTTAAGGCAATGCACTTAGTTTGTCAGTAATTTGTGTGGTAGCATATGTTGGGTTGTGGCCTGCTCTTAGTCCTGAGTTAGTAATAGTTTGTTTAACTCCTGAAAGATCACTGTATAGTTTTCTCTAGGTGTGAGGATCATTCACTATTCTTTGGGCTCCAGTAGAGAAAAGAGAAGGGCTTCCTTTGGAACCTGAGAGTTAGTGAATCCTCTTTAGGGAAAAGGGAGGAAGATTACTTTTAGAAATAGCCTGAATAAATTAAAGGTGTATATAATAAAACTTAAGATTGCCAGTAATCTTTTTTCTTTTAACCTTATAGGATATTCAGGATTGCTTTTACTTTGGCTTTGCTCTACATGCTGTTTTATTACTTACTGCATGTAGTAGTAGTTTGGGGGTTTGGGGGGGTTGGGTTTTTTATTTATTTGGGGGGGTTTTGTTTGTTGTTTTTTTGTTTGGTTGGGTTTTTTTGAAATTGCAGCTTGTTTCACAATGACCTATTCAAGTTCAGGCATGTCTTACTTGGTTAGTGTTTTACACTGGTTAGATATTGATTGGCATTGTGTTTTATTCTACCCTGAATTCAAACTGTAGTATATTAAAATGATGTAAAGAAGCAATTAAATTACCTCCCTAAATATACTTAAAATTGTAACAAATGCACTTTTTAAAAAATAAAAATAAATTTGAAAGGAACATTTGTGCTTTGACTTCTCTGTTCTCTATGGAGATCAGATTTAATTAGATAAGTTTGTGTCTGCAGTGATATTGTTTTTACGCTTTGCATGTCTGCAGCCTTTGAGAGACCACGGAGAGACTCAGATTTCAGGTGCTGTGTCATCAGTTTTGATCATGTTACACAATTGACTGTCATAATGCTTTTAGCAATGTAATTTGGTGAATTTAATCTATATCTGGATATTAGAAAAGAGAAAGTGGGCTTTAAAGCTTTTCTGTTGTTATTGCAGTTCAATACTTACTGCTAAAATAATAGATAGACACAAATGGCAGCATTTATTATGTCAAAATGAATTTCTATTTAGCTGTCATGGAAACTAGGAAAAATTTCACACCTGTACTTATCTGCAATGTATTATACTATGCAGATGACCTTTGCTATGCAGTTATTGATCTTTCATATTTTAAGTAGCATGTATATATGTTGGAAGGACATTTGTTGTACTGATATTTTTCTGTCCATGTATTTTTTAAGTTTTCTTACAGTAGAAAAAAAATCATTCACCCTGAATTATTTTTCCTTGTATAGGCAGTCAAATTGCCACCTTTTCTTAAGCAATTAAAGAATATAGAGAAAGTAAAATCAAGACAGTGTAATATCAGCAACTTTTTCTCCTTTTAAGTATTTTTGTTAAAAAGTGATTAAAAAATACAATACAGCTTCTTGTATCTGTTATTCTGAAGAGGTCTCCTTTACTGGTACACAATGCTTTTCCAAGATTTTGCTATTTTTAAAAACAGATATCGGAAAAACAAAGATTGAATATTTTGTTATGAGAATTGTTTGGCTGCAAGTATAATAAAACAAATCATAACATTTCTTAAAACAAGTGCACAGAAACAAAACCATGAATGTTTTAATGTGCCATACAAAAAAGTCTGATTCTGGGATCACCATTTAGCATCTCTGTATAAATATGAAGTCTCATGGTGTGTTTTCTCCTTTCCAGGAGTTAATTCCAGAATTTTACTACCTGCCAGAGATGTTTGTCAACAGTAATGGCTATAATCTAGGAATCAGGGAAGATGAAATTGTCGTGAATGATGTTGATCTCCCTCCATGGGCCAAGAAGCCTGAAGATTTCGTCCGTATCAACAGGATGGTAAGCTGCACTTTAGTTAGCCTAAGTAAGGGGTTCTATGTTTTAACAAGTTAACCTAATTCTGTTTCTTGGCTCTTTAGAACTTCATAGATTTATAGAAATAAAATAAAAAGTGAAGGACAATTTGTATTCTGGCTTGCTTGACAGAAGCCTGTATTTTACAGTGAGTTTTCCTTCTATGTGCCCAAATCATGGAAAGGTATATTCAATTATTTACTCTCTCATGAGGAAGCATCACGTGGGAATGAGCTGGACAACACAAGATAGCATATAATATTTATGTCTGTTCCTCCTCACCACCTTCTACATTAAAAAAAAAAAAAAAAGGATGAATATTAATACTGGTATCTTGTATTCCTTATTTGCCTGAAGATATGCACTTCCTGTTCATCAGAGGTGAACTGGAATTGTAGAAATATGAACATAAGCCAACGACTGCCATCTCTGAAGAAATTTTGCAAAAAACCTGATCTGATGTAAATCACTATAAGACCTTCAGAATTTAAGCAATATTTTATATTTTTTCTTTCATTTGATAAAATAAAGTAATGATTTTATTATCGAGTTAATACGTAGGTATGCTTTTATTAATTTTTAGGGAAACCAAGGTATATTCTAATGGTTTGGCCAGCAACAGTTCAATTTATAGTTCTGTACTGGAAATAGTTCTCCCTTAAAATGCATATTGCTTGTCTTGCTTATAGAGCTAGGACTATGATTTCAGTAAGCTATGGTTTGCCATACAGCTGCAGAACTGTTCAGCCTATGCGTTATTCCCAATAGTGCTTTTGTGGTAGCATTGTAAATCTAGCAGTATTGGTTTGGTTTTATTTTTTTTCTGATCGATTTGGCAATTTAACTTCAAGAACTGTCTATTTAAAGAAAATTCTTCTTCAAGAATTGATAGAGAAATGTAGCTCTATGAAGTTCAAAAGAATAAGAAAATGTTATAAAAAAAAAGCTATTCCTAGATTTGGATGATTTAGAAGTATCCTCCATTTAGAAGAGTAAGTGCTTTGACATATGTACAACAGTCTCCTAAGGATGTGATGGCAACCTCATCACTTGAGACTTATGAAACATAGCTAAGAGAAATTATTCTGTCATTGACAGATTAGTCTGTCATTGACAGGAAGAAGCTGAACAACATTTCTTGGCTAATTTATCTTATAGCTGCATATATTGTAAAGTTCTTTTTAAAAACAAGTCATTGTTACAGCTGATGGAAATAAATTCAGGTGCAATTTGACTGGCAAAGAAGGAGGTGTCCTCAAAGGACAGCCCATTAGCATTCGCAAGTGTAGGATGCACAATCACAGGTACATGTCTCTGGAGTGCCCGTGTCACTGCACAGAGCTCTCTCTTGGGTTGCGTTTGTGGCTAGACCCAAAGGGAGGCCAGGGGCAAGCACACTAAAGCTGACCCAGAGGTTTAGTTTTGACATCTGAAAGGTGTGATCCCTTAGTGGAAAAGGAGAAACAAGCTGCCACTTATTGGGGGATATAATGAGAGGTGTATATTAAAGACTCACTTATAAAGAATGTTCCTTCTTGTATCTTGAGTTGTGTTTTCTTCATCTTTCCTTTCCACAAAGATTGAATGACTAATAGGAGGATAAAAGGTACTGTGTGATAAGAGATCACCCAAAGAAAAGCTTTAACTTTAGTTTATTTAATTTGCCATGTGCAATTTGTGCATTTTAGAAAATAGCATAGCAGCTATCTGCAGAAAAGTTCTGCGCTTTTGAAGAAAACAGCTCCTTGCATGAATTTGGAGTATTGGATTTAAGCCCCTTTAGAACTACACTACTTGATAGTTAGGCCATGACTGATTCCGTACGTGTGTAAGTATGCTCAGACTGCCGGAAGACAAACAAAGTGATGTCAAAATTAGAGTAGTATTATAATTACAGGCTTCAACTGAGTGCTTTGCAGATTTGTAAAATTAAAAGTTCTCTCCCATAGTGTCAGACCCTTCCTATACTGTTTTCCATCTCTTTCCTCACAGATGTAAGTATCATGCCACTATTACACAGTTTTGCTGGGAGGCAGTTTCTGTGTGGCCTTTATTCAGCCCATCAACTACCTCTAGCAAAAGCATGAGCAGTAGTTAAAATTCAGTTCTATGCAGATACAAGCTATCTTCAAGCGAACATTCTGAGGAAGTTTGCAAATGATAATAAAGCTAGGAATTTCCTAGAAAACAGGAGAAAAAGGCATAGATTTGTCTGAATTGGATGTGGAAAATAGACTGAAGATCACCTTGGAAGGAAAGAATTAAAGATATTCAATTAGAAGTCTGGAAACAAAAATAGTACCAGAAATAGAGCAGTAGGAAGGTAAGGGTGACAATAATTGTCACTTGGACTAGATAAAACTCTGTAATTCTATCTTCACCAGAAATAAGTGTATTTTAATGCCATCTATGAAGAATCATTGCATCACAGAGGATGTAAACAGTTGTACCTGTCTATGATCCTTTTGAGACTGCACCTGGAATATTGGATTCACTTCTGGGTGACTAGAAAACAGAAGAAATGTTCACTTTTGGATGGAGTTCAGAGGATAAAGGCAAAGTGAATAACTTTGGGACTTTAAAGAGCATGATATATGCATAATATTTTACAAAGCTTATTATAAAAGAGCAAGTAGCTAAAGAAGGATAATCCCTTTCATGAAAATGCAGATAGTATTCACAAAAATGCAGTAAGAAGTAATGGAATTACATTTTGAAAATGTAATAATTTGAATGTGGAATAATTTTTCAGAAACACTTCTAAATGGAGGGGTTTGTTAACACATACAGCAAACTGCCAGAACACTGTCTTTTTGGTCACTAGAACAGGACTGGTCAAAGGAACAAATATAAAGGGATTGGAAAGTTTGACATTCCCTACCTAATGTCTGATTCCATTATGTGAACTGGCCAGCAGATGTATTATGTTAGGTCATCCCCAGGCCAAGCTTTGGCTGTTATACAAGAATCTATCTTGAGAAAAAAAATAGCCTCGGTGTGATGCTGACGTGTAAAACACAGCAAGCTTGTGCAAGCCTGGAATTTCTCCAGCAGCTTAGCAAGCAAGTAGAGAACATGTTTACGTAAAACTGAGGAATATTTAAGTGTTATTCTGATCCTTTGTCTAGTAAAATTAGTAGTCATTTCATCTCAGTGAAAAAGATCCTATGTGGTACTGCATAATATACAGTGGGATCTTGTTTTTCCCTAGCTGACACTATTTTCTATTGTTATGACTTTTTTTCTTTCTTTTTGCTTGCTGCAGGCATATATAATGTATAATTTTATGTGTGAGTAAATACAAATCCTTATATACTACTTACACATTTATGACTGCAAACATTTTTTCTTAAATCACAGCAAGAATTCCAACATTTCATCCTGAGACTTACCAAAGAAAGCAGAGAACAACCTATAAACCATTACAAAGGCACAGTGTCATAAGTCAATGTAATTTAACCAATTGCTTAACAAGTTTTACTAAATTTCTGTGCAAATTAATAAATGGTAGACAAGGGTTTTGAGTTGTATCATTTGATTGTTCAGCTGGATGTTTTACACCTCAAACTAAACACAGAAATGGAAGGGGAAATGGTTTTCCATTAAAAGAGATTCCTTTAAACTTGTAAAAATTAGACTTAAGAAGACCAGAAAAAATGTTCAGTCAACTTACTTTTAGGACCTATTACAGTACCTTCTAAAACACTCGGTCTGTACATCAAGGATTGTTGTGGCAGTTTTATTTATCCATACAAGGCTAGACTGATTACTATGGAGTAACTCATGAAACATTAATAAAGCACTATGTTCAATGCTAACATGATTATGGTCTGACCTCAGCGATGGTACAAAGGACAGAGGCAGAAAGTGTCCCTGATAACATTACCCTAATGCTGGGCTCATCAATCATAATCACCCAGTTTACCAGGGAAAAAAAAAAGCCACGCATAAAACCTTCCACAGATGTGCATCTGTAGTCCTACTCAGCCTCTCAGTCCCCACAGACTCAAAGCAGTCCTGTGAGCCAGAAATAGAGCAGATTCAGTCAGTAAGTCAAGCATGTTAAATCAAGGCAGGGAACACCACTGTGAAACACTGAAGCAGAGCTTTTATAATAAGCATTCTTTAGTTTTGAAACAAAAGATGTGAGATTGTGTAATTCAAAGTTAATTATAATGATATTTTCATTATGGCTTATGCACATATTAAATTACAAATTGCAGTGCTGAGTAAAATGCATTCACTATAAATTATATTTTTGAGAGATGAAATGGTGTTCTGTTTTTGTTATACATATTTTGTTCCTATTACATAACTGTTACTAAGAATGAATTTTCTTTCTGTCTCTGAAATGATTTATTTGCACTCTTGTGCTGCCAATTACATTTTTGTACAGTTCCCTGGCTATTCAGAAGCATGCATAGTATTTCATAATTAAAAAGCTTCTTGAATAGTCATTAGAAATGTCTAGTATGCAATCTCTGTGCTATGAGGATCTGGAAGATTTATCTTTTCCTCCCCACCCTTCAGCAGCAATTGACATTTCTTTTCTACCAGATAACCAGTAGATAAGACTTGATATTACTTCCTCAGTAGTAGCTTCAATTTTATTTTGTGGGTTGCCAAGGTTAGTTCCCAATGCAATTAAAACTTAAAAGTTATTCGGGCAACCGGAGTTTCAATCTACTCTGGAAAAAGCAGTGATTTTTTTTTTAATTTTTTTTTTTTTTTAACTTGCTATATTGCTGTAGAATCCTATTTACATCTTGAAGACGCTTACATAAAGAGTCAATTTCTGTGCAGACATCCCTGAATAACCTAAATCTGTATAAAATTTCTGTGTAACTTTTAGTTTAATTAAAATATCACTTTACTTAAATGAACATAACTAATTTCATATACCAGTATTGTCTGGCTTATTTTGTGAGGGAAGTCAAGGATTTTGTTTCAATAGTCAGTATGAGGAATGGTAAATGAGGCAGAGAAATACTGGGTGGAGAGAATCTGTGTATGCAATGGCTGCAGAGGAGCAGAGGTGTGAGGGGAGAGGAGAAAAACCCAGCTCATAGGCTGAAATGGCCAATGATCTGTTACTGAGCACATCTGTAAAGCCAAACTGCCTCAGACTAATTATAAGAAAGTATTTTTAACTATATTAAGTATAATTTAATTTCAAGATACAAGGGCTTTTTTGAGAGACAGCATATAAGTATGGAAGGGAAGGAAGCAAGGGAGAAACAGGAAAGACAGGTGCAGCTGTCGTCCAAACAAGGAGCAGCATCAGAGCTTTCTGCTTCTCTGCTGACACAAAGTACCTGGAGAGCACAAAATGAAAGAGGTTGGAATAGCATATTTTGTAAATCTGGAACTTCTGATACTTTACAGAGCACTCAGTGTACATTACAATAAAAACCACTGTCTCCTACTGGAATCTCTGTGAAAAATACTTTTAACATCAAGTTAGAATGAGCAGAGGGGAAAGTATGCAATGTTCATACTGCATAAAGGTCTGAAAAGAGCTATAGTGCTTGTTCCCAGTAAGCAGTAACTTGGTTTATATTAACTCTTTTTTTTTGTTTATACTTAAACTTATTAATACCTGTTTGTATTTTACAACAGCTACAGATCAGTTTTTCAGCCTGTGGAACACGTGTGCATACACTTGCCTGCAAATACACAAACCCCAAAAAATATGTATACACTACATGTATAATAATGCTTGCAATTTACCTATTGGCAATAAGAGTCACTCCACTGAAAACAGTGACATGAGAAACTCCTTCCTTAAAAAAATCCCCATGAAAAAATGCTGACTGGAATGTTGCTATTTGAAAATTAAGCCCTAATAGCAGTGGTTCAAGCAAGTTGAGTTTGAGAGTGCCTGAGTAAAATTCAATTTTCTTTATATTTTAATCATAATAGAAAACAAGCTGGATGATAGTGCATTTCTGTTTAACAATTAGAATCTTCAAAACCTATAAATAATATTACATCATTCTACAAGTAATATTTATTATTGCTTTTTAAATTTTTTTCTTATATTTCATATTAAAAAGATGCTCAGAAAATTAAAACTCTCAAAATGTTTTATAACCAAAATGTTCTTGAAAAATGCTGTTCTTTAGCATCAGTCTATTTTGAGATATTATTATAATATTTTTCTGGATGTTGTTCCTACTGTACCTACAAATTATTTTTTATACAGAAAATTCCCTTTCCCTATTCCCTACTGAGCATTGCATATTCTTGAGAAACCAAACGATGTACTGTTGACAGTGAACAGCTCATAAATTTTCAGGAGGCACTTACATGGAGGGGGAGCAGCTTGTGCATTAGAGCAAATTAGGGAGAGGATTCTGCAAGTATCGCATGAGTAGCATTGCAGAAGTACTTGGAGAAACATCAGCAAACCAGGTCAGACCTGACATAAGAAGCTTTCTCCTGACTAAAATGAATCCAGGTTATATAGCACAGATCAGGAGTCTTGTCCCTGCTGAGGGCCGGGTGGCACTTTGTAGCATTTTGGTGGCCTGTTCTTGAGTTTACCCTATCTATTGTTCATGCCCTACAGGACACCCTGTTCGGGATGCCATGAGCATCACACAGCACCCATCACTGCCTGCAGCTGGAAGCTGCGTGGTGCTAAGGCACATGAAGAGTCATTCTCCTTCACAGCTGTTTCCTCTCTGCACCATGCACTCTGGTCTCTGCCCCAAATCCTGCACCACCCCAGTCTTACACCACACAGTTACCACCCCTTGCTACCACCAACTTCCTCAGAGCTTCCTTGACAATAATTCTTCCAACTGGCACCTTTGTGTGGTGTTCTGAAATTTATAGTTAAACATAATTAAATCCCCATGTTACAGATTTCCTCAAAGTTTCCTCAAGAAACTAAGGTTCTTCCCCAAGGAAGTAAGGAAACCAGAGTTCTTTAAAGAACAATTAGATCTATAAACATAGTACAATAAATCTGTTTAAAGAATTGGAGACAAAGACATGATATTCAGCTGCTAAAAAAGTAGCTTGTTTAATGAGTTATCAAAGAACTATTAATCCCCATGAAATAGAAGTTCTCCAAACCTGGCAGGGTCAGTAAGACCTTGTCTAGGATGACAAGCTGCTTAGTAAGGGGCTGTCAGATGAGTGGAAACTGCCTCAGGGAAATATAACAACTATCCTAACTCTTCTAACTTTAAAGGTAAACCCCTCCCCCGCCTCCATGAGCAAGACTGACAAACTGGTGGTAATGGGCAAAGTACTCAATAAGTTTTTTGCCTCAGTTGTCAATGGCAACCTCTCTTTCCACACCTCTTGAGAGACTGGACTGCAAGATAGGGACTCAGGAAGCAAAGTCTCTTCCACTGTAAGAGAAGATCAGTTTTATGGCCACCTGAAAAACCTGAACATGCCTAAAAGTCTATGGCACCTGATGAGTTGCATCCCAGAGTCCTAAGGGAATTGGGTGATATATTTTTCAAGCCACTCTTTATGAAATGTCATGGTGAATTCTCTGATGACTTGAAAAAAGAGAAACATTGCACTCATTTTTAAAAAGGTTAGAAAGGAGGACCCTGAGAACTAGTGACCTGTCAGCCTCACCTCTGTGCCCAGAAAACTCATGGAACAGAGCTTCCTAGAACCCATGCTAAAGCACATGGAGATAGGAAGGGGATTTGAAATAGCCAGCATGCCTTCACCAAGGGTAAGTCCTGCCTGATCAACCTAGTGGCCTTCTAGAGGGGAGTGCCTACATCAGTGGACATGAGGAGGGCTACAGATGTTGTCTGTCTGGACTTGTGTAAGGCCTTTGCCAGGAGCGCCGCCCCCCCCAGCATCCTTCTCTCTAAATTGAAGAGAGATGGATTTGATGGGTGGACTATTTGGTGGATAAGGAATTGGTTGGACAGTCACATCCAGAGGGTGATGGTCAACAACAATGTCCAGGTGGACATCAGTGACAAGTGGTAGTCTGTACTGGGACTAGTACTGTTTAATATCTTCATCAATGAGATGGTGGGATTGAATACACCATCAATGAGTTTGCAGATGACACCAAGCTGGGTGTACAGTGGGTATACTTGAGGGGTGGGATATAATTCAGAAGGATCTGAGCTCAATAAGTGGGCCCACAGAGACCTCATGAGGTTCAACAAGACCAAATACAAGGTTCTACACCTGGGCTAGGACAACCCCTGGTATGAATACAGGCTGGGAGATGAACAGATTGAGAGCGGTCCTGCCAAGAAGGATTTGTTGGATGAGGAGCTGGACATAAGCCAGCAAAGTGCACTTGCAGCTCAGAAGGCCAACTGTATCCTGGGCTGCATCAAAAGCATTATGGCCAGCAGGGCGAGGGAGGGGATTCTGCCCCTCTATTCCCCTCTTGTGAGACCCCACTTGAAGTACTGCATCCAGCTCTGGGGTCCTCAGGAAGGGCATAAACCTGTCAAAATGGGTCCAGGGGAGGGTCATGAAGATGACTGGAGGTCTGGAGCACCTCTCCTGTGAAGACAGTAGAGCGGGGGTTGTCTAGCCTTGAGAAGAGAAGGCTCCAGGGAGACCTTATTGTGATCTTTCAGTACTTAAAGGTGCCTATAAGAAAGATGGGAACAAAATTTTTAGCTGGACTTACTGACTTAGAACAGAATGTAATTAATGGCTTTAAATGAAAAGAAGGTAGATTCAGAGGAGATACAAGGAAAAAATAATTTACAATGAGGATGGTGAAACACTGGAACAAATTGCCTAGAGGTGTGGTGAATGCCCCATCCCTGGGAACACTCAAGGTCAGGTGGGACAGGGCTCTGAGCGATCTGAATTAGTTGAAGATATCCCTGCTCATTGCAAGGGGATTGGACCAGATTACTTTTTAAGGTCCCTTCCAACACAACCTGTTCTATTGTTCTATGTTTCTCTGATTCTAACATCAGAAGATATTTGGTGAGATAATAGGTGAAATATGCTCACTTAACTCAAGAATTGATTTTTTTTCAAATTTACTGTCCCACCTTTGAATAGTCAAAATTTTACCATTTTCCTGAAATCCCCTCAATAATCTACAAAAAACAATGTTATTTTTGACCAAAGAAAATGCCTAATCATTTTGTTGTTGTTGTTAATTACTTCTTAATAAATAAATAATAGATACAGATGAAAAAACCTTTAAATGTGCACAGTTCAGATGCTCAAGAAAACACGCTGCTCACTGTAAGTTGATTTGAGAAAGAACACCAGCAAGATAACACTTTAAATTCTAAATTCTTAAAAAGTTTTATTACATACAAAAGGAACACTAAAAATTGAGCATTGAAAAGAAAGGAAATGCTGTATTTGTGGTTGCTGTGGCATACTTAATTTTATCCTTGCATTCTGGCATCCTGCATTCTAATTGAGGTAAAAGTCCTATGAAAAAGATTACATAGGATGGTGTAGTTGCCGATTGTATGGTGTTGTATGTGCACAATACAACATAACTAAGGATTTGGCATTTTCAATTATTTTTGGGGAGTCATGCTTTGAAACCAAATAGTTTAATAGTATTTAGTATTAAGCAACATTAATGCCATTTAAATAACATTACTCATGATATGCATGTGATGGCCCCTGATTTTGAAAAGGAAACAACAAAACTTTATATGGTTGTCTACAACATTCCTTTAAAGCTTTTCTATGGGATGCTGAACTTAAGCCCTTGAAAACATGTCAGCTCTTAAGCCTGAGCCTTCCCATCCATTTTCCTCAGAAATAATGGTCACTGATTTTGACTGAAAAGGATCCAGTTTTACACCAAGGCACAGAGAATTCCTCTTCCATGAGGATCATTACAGGGAAACTGTCTGAGGAATGACTGCATGTGACCCATCAAGCCTACTGAGTTTGCCCTATGTGAGGCTATTGCTGTGTGTGTCATGGTGAGCTGGGGGCTGCTGCCAGTAAGCAGTGAATGGCAGGGTGCTAAAGGGCCTGATGATCAGTTCTGCAGCAGCCTCCTTTGGATGCAAATGAACAAAATGAATAATCTTTTCCCAATGTTTATCTCCTTATAGAATCTGAACTTTCCTGGGGCAGACATGAAACTCTGTCCTAGCTGGGAAGTGTTTTTTTCTGAGTAATGATACTGATGAAAACAGTGGAGGAATTACGATTTCTCAGGAAGTGGGGGAGAAAAGCCACAGTATTTGAGAATGAAAACTATTAAGTAATGTAATATACAGGGTTACTGTCAGCTCTGCCTGTATACAATGAGTAGTTGTAAGCTTGACATAGATGTTCACATAATAAATTGTACTAAGGCAGGTATTTTTTCTGCAGAGAAAATCAGTATCCATTTTCTGTGGTGCCCTGTGACAGGCCATAAGGCAATGGGCACAGAATGAAACAGGAGATTCCCTCTTAACATCAGAAAACGTATTTTTCACTGTGAGGGTGATAGAGCACTGGCATGGGGAGGTTGTGGAGTCTCCATCCTTGGAGATATTCAAAAGACATCTGGGTACAGTCCTGGACAGGCTGCTTTACGTAGCCCTGCTGAAGCAGAGACTTTGGATGGTTTGGACCAGGTTGTTTCCAGAGGTCCCTTCCAAACCAAGCCATTGTGTGATTCTGTACCTTTTTTATTATTTCCTAAGAAACTATTCAAAATTTGGTTACCAAATTTGAGAACCGAACTGCACTTGTTCTGATAGGCATATGACACTCTGCAAAATCAGGACTGTGAGGGAGTTTGAGCAAGGACATGTATAAAAACTTGGTCAACAAACCATAAATGTTTATTTGAAGTTTCTGTTTATCACAGTTCTTGTCTGAAGGTAGCAAAGGAATGAGTGTGCCAGAATGCCATCTTTGAGATACACAATGAGTCTTTATGGGAGAATGATTTGTGAATCAAGATACAGACTCACGGAAAACTAGGACAGGTAGTCTGGTAGAGGAGTCAGGAGAAACTGTGTATAGCCTTCAGCTTTTGAAAGCTCCAGTTCAGGCAATGATACTTACTAAGAATGCCAATCATGTCTGATGAATGCATATTGTTTGGATCAGGCTCAACAATATCATCATATCCTCTGTCTACAATTAATCTATTTCCACACACTGAGGAAAGGAATAGCAATCCTTGAACCCCTTTTTAAACTAGCTAGTCATGGCTTGTGTTTTCTCTAGTGAACCAACATAGTATCAAAAATGAGTGAGAAAATTATTCTTCTCCTTTGAGAGTCACAAGGTACACATGGAGTTCAGAGCCTCACTTTGCTGATACAGCTTTTTAATCCTCAAGTTTCCATTTTAGATTTAAGACTAATTAGAACTAGTTAGAAAATGAGTTGGAAGATTGGTTCTTCGAATTCTTTTCCCATTTTCATAATTTTTTTTGACAAATTATGTAACTTACTTGACAAGTCCAAAAAATAATAACTAAAACCCTTGCAGCTAAGAGAAACTCAGCAGCTAAGAAGAAAATTAGCATGGCATAAAGGTGAAGGAAAATACAATATCTTTTTAATGCTTCTCTCAATATCATTAGTTATATTTTTTAATGTTTGAAGGCTTTCAAATATATACAATAAGCCTGAACAGAAAATGTAACAGTACCCATTATGTTTTCTTTGTTACTTCCTAACCCTGAATTTCACTTGCAGGCCCTGGAAAGTGAGTTTGTATCATGTCAACTTCATCAGTGGATTGACCTTATATTTGGCTACAAGCAACGAGGACCAGAAGCAGTGCGTGCACTCAATGTTTTCCACTACCTAACATATGAAGGCTCTGTGAACCTGGACAGTATCACTGATCCTGTCCTCAGGGAGGTAGGTGTTTACTGCCATTTCATTCTGAAAACTGCTGTCATCTCACAAGAAATGGTACTTTTTCCATCTTTCACTGCTGGAGAAAATTGGGGTGTGTGACTTGATTCAGAATTTAGGCCCTAGGTGACTTCAGAAGCAAGTTTAAATAAACTAGCAATAAAACAGATGTCCCAAATATATTTAATAGCCAGTTATGATGTGGGAAATTATAATGCGATATATATTCTGTAATATGTAATCTACTACTTTTTATAATTTACTTTTATTAAGTTCACTTAGTAGAACTGAAAAACTGAAAGAAAAAACATCATTGTCATAGGGGAAAAAATTTTAACTTTTTCAGTCAGACAATGGAGGTGAGAATATGTGTCTGAGAAAGCATATATTTGCTAGAGTTACAGCAGCAAATACTGAGATAACTTGTGTTTTAATCACATAAAGTATAATCGAACTAAAAGAAGATGTTTGCTATAGCTTGTGCATATAAGTATTTATGTTTCTATATATGTATGTGCATGTATATACAAGTATTTTAAATTAATCTGTAAATTTAAAAAAAAAAAAGTTATAGTATATCCTGATACATGTTTCTTTTCAGAGACTGCATTTGATTTTAGTAAGACTGTTAATTTGAATGATGATTTTCTAATACCATCCATTTGTTGGCTAAAACAATTGAAATTTGGTGCAAAGTGTGAAGAAGCAACAGCTGCTAGATGAGTACTGCTGTGATGAGGCTCTACACACAATCTTCCATTCCCCCAGATAGCTACCATCTGCTGTATGCAAAACAGTAATAATTTATACATTGCCAAGCAATGGGTTTTTGTTTGTTTGTTTTCCAATCTTAGAGGCAGAAGTCTACAGATTTCAGAGAGAAATATATTCTAGAAACCATTCATATTCAGCTAACTACTGGGTTTTGTCATGTTGTTGCATTCTGCTGCATTTGATGCTTTTTAGGAGCAGAAACTAAAAATCATTCATACCCCTGGCTTCCTAGAGCTGGATATTCACTTCAGGCACTGAAAAGTTTAGCTTTTCTAATCAATTAATATTTGCTTAGTTTTAAGAATAACTAAAATTGCTTTGATTTCCCTTGCCTCAAATATTTAATGTTGACATCTACATAATAGTTATCTGGATTTAAAACTTTGAGCATGAGAAGAGTCATGCTTTTCCAGAGATTTGAAGAAGCAATGCTTTTTGAAGTATAAGACAGGTGTCAGGCACCATGAACACAGGGGATTTGCATGGCTTAAGGTTCTGATTTGCATGGGCAGACTCCTATGTCTTGACTTTAAAGGTCTTCTCCCACTTGGGAGCTTGTGGGATTGAGATCTGTCTGTCTGTGCACCTTATTTAACATCTTATGACATGATGAGGCTCTTCAGCTTTCCTGTATCTCTACTTACACGCACAACTTCCATCAGAAATTTTAAAAAATTAATGAAGTCGGTTTTGTTCACTCACTTGTACATCTAACCCATGGCCTTTCAGTCAATAACATATAAACCTCTTCTTATGCTATTTAACTTCATCTTCATTGCCACAAGTTGGATTTGTAGACTAATTTCCAGTCAAAATTAACAGTAAATATACAAATATAGACAGATTTAGACCTGCCTTCTGTTTTTCTGGGCTCTATTTATGAAACATGCAGACATTCTCTGGCCATTAAAAGACTTTGACATCTTGATAACCTGGTGGACCACATATCTGGGTGTCATGTTCTTGTGTGACAAGTATTTATGCTGTTTTCTTGGCTTTTTTGTTGTTGTTTGATTTGGCTTTGTTTGTTTGATTTTGTTTGTTTGGGTTGTTTTGCTTTATATTTGCTCTTTGTAGATATTCCGGAAATTAAATTAAAACCCAAAAAGATATTTTAAAAGCCTGTGATCCCTTATAAATGCAGATATGTAAGGACAGGAACACTAGCACCCTTAAAAATAGTGACAACAGTTGTTTATCATGTTTTATCATATTTTACAGTGACATGTAGTGGTGTCTGGCATCTTAATTTAGAAACACTGCAATTTAGTATTAATTGCACTCTGCAGCTATACAGGAAAATGTGTCTCAGTATCCAAATGCTCTTGATGTTTATTTTACAAACAAAAAAAAATATTTTGGTTCTGTGTCACAGAGGATAGTAATGTTCTCAATAAATGGTGATAAATTGCACCAAATAATATAACCTTATTGTCTGCAGCCATTGTCAGACCAATGGGCTCAAGTATGGCAGTAACCTCATCAAACTGTGGCTGTAACTAATTTCATATTGAGCTGAGTCCCAGCAGAATCTATCTAGTGAAAAAAGTATCTGAATAAAAAAACCCACCACCTTCCAATTTAGGTCTAAGCTGATTGAAAGACATAATTAAAAAAGGCAGAGCCTCATGAGATGTTTGTGCTACACCTTGGCCCTTTCACTTTCACCCTTTGCTTGAGCACCTCACTTAATCACTAAAGAATATGTTCTTAGTTTTCTGTGAAGAATGTTAAAGAAGTTACTTCAATAGCCATCTATCTGGAAAAAAGTATTCCATGGTGGAACAACTTATCCCTGCCATTCCGTTCATCTTTTTCACATGCATTGGAAGACCCCCAAGAACTCTCTACTGTTTAGCATTGGAAAAATGACCATTCTGTACTTTTGATCTGTTTCAACCTATTTAGCAGAAGACTTTCCATCTGACTTGCTTTCCTCTTTTTACAATTTGAAAATTCACAATGGTTGAAACCAGAATGCTGGGATAGCATTAAGTTTTAGATTACTACAGTCTATGATATCACATACATCTGCCCCGTAATAACTCTTTGGCAGATTGAGACCTACACTGGATGGATAAAATGAAGTGATCTCATTTCAATGTATTGATTTTGATTTTCCAAGCAACTTTGTAAGTTTCTGATACCACAAAAAATATTTCATGGTAATCTATCTCAAGACATGATTAGGACAACATGAAAGTCCAGATTTACATGCTCCACACAATGTGTAACATTGAATTTTGTGGGTTGGGTCTTTTATGATTAGAAATTGGGAAGTTCTCCAATTCGATCAGTTGTACTGGTCTTTCTTAGTCTGCACACTGTAAAATGGTTTTCATATTTTAATGAGGAGGTAAAATAAAATGTACAACAAAATAAACATTTTCCACATCCCCAAAGTATTCTTTTTTTTTTATTGATTTCAATCTTTTTTATTCCATTGCTATTTATTTTTCCTTCTTAAAGAAATAGCAGTGAGGTGAAAGCTAAAACTTGAAGAACATCTTAAGGATATTGATTCATTCTTATTTGATAGGTGAAATAATGGTTGCAGCACTAACCACAGCAATTACAGCATTAAAATGTCAAGAAATTAGAGGTCAGAATAACAGATAATTTTCTTCCTTTTGTCATATTAAAAATTGACACTCTTTGACAGCCGAGGATTTCTAGCTGAGAAAATTATGACAGCTTAACTCATCTTGTACTTGTAAGGCAGTAATTGATAACGAACTTTACCATGACAGTCTTCTCCTGTGGAGAAACATGACAGAACATCCCTGGTACAAAGCCTGTATCTCTTTTTAATATGTAAACAGTAGTTATATTGGACATTAGATGTTATTTGGAATTGTCTTTACTGTTAGTTTACATCATAATCCAAATCCTTTCCTCTGGACAGACTTGGCTGACTTCAGGGGATTGATGCTGAGAATGCTAATGTATAAAAAGCAATATAGGAAAAGTGGTTTATTTGTAATGCTCCAACACTGCTGGTCCATTTCTTTGGTAAAATACTGTTACTCTCCTGGTTTCTCCCAGAATGTCTGTAGGTTTTAGGAGGCTTATTTTTTTCCCCAAATACCTGGAAATCTAGTCACTCAAAAATATATAGAGATGTGTTTTTTTCAAGTTAGAACACAAAGCGTTGTGGCTGAAGGGGTAAAACATAGTTATACTGGTCATAGAAAATGCAACAGATGAGATACATTTATTTTTACTTATTATTACCTTGTAGATTAAACACAAAATAATTAAGTGGGCAGTTTAGTGCATAAAAGGTTAATCACATGTAATACTGAAAGCACATCTAGTTGCAGAAAAGTGTTAATTTTTATTTTTTTTAATCATAGCCAGATCTCTATTTATTTCTTTTTTAGACTTACTCCTTGTTTGTGATTAGAAATACTTGGAAAAATCATTCCAGCTTTTGGGTGCCCGAGACTTTAGGCTAACTTGGTGTCATCCTTGTGTTGAGTTGCAAATCCAGCTTAGCACAGTGCATTATAATGGCTTCCCTGTGACTGCTGCTTCACCAAATGCGTCCCTCCAATCCAGCAGGAATTGCGAGTGTGTAGGAAAGCAAGGCAGCATGAAGCTAGTGGGCTCAGATATTTTTTCCGAGCAGCCACCTTTCAAAATACCTGAGCACTCTCACAACTCACACAGCAAATTGAAAAATGATTAAAATTGCTAGTGTTTGACAGACAGTTGCTGTGCCCATAAACTAATCCTAGTAGGACAGTCTTTCTGGCAGCTAACCGAGCATATGGCCTATGCAATATTTATTTCTTTTGTGGTGATTTGATATTTAGCATATTTAAATAATTTGAAAAGTCATAATGATGCAGTAGATGCAGTGCTTTTCAGCTACCCTCATTTCTGGGTTATATTTTTTCCTCTTATATTTCCTTCTGTTATCTCTTTCTTTGATCTGACAGGAATAACAAAGCATCCCTCTGGATCTGCTATAGTGAAGTATGCCCACAGGAAGCAGAGTAGATCACATCAGTTTTCACTTCTTTTTTTTTCTCCTTTCTTTTTCCCCCCCACCTCCTTGCTGAAACACTTTTTGCTACTACAGAGGGCTGACATGATAGGGCTGTCAAGACTCAGCAAGATAGATATATCTTTAACAAAGGGAACTGGAATGCTAGCCTTTCCCTGGTGACTGAACATGGCAAATTTATGAGGAAAAAATTAACACGCCATTCTAATAGCACTGTATAACACTTTCGAGGTAGCACCAGCCCTTGCCACCATGTGCTTGTTCTTGCTTTCACTGGAGTTATTCTTATTTATTCTGATTTCATTTTTAACTTGTTATGATCTTTTTCTTCTGGGAGTCATTTCTTTGATGTGACAAGAATATCAAAACCACCCCTTTGGATCTACTTGACTGAATTGTACCCACAGCACTGGCCACTTACGTATTCACTTGTACTTAATTGCCTTCATACAAGGGATGGTCTTTCCTTTCCTTCTAGGAGCAGCCCTGCTTAGGCATGAATATGGATAGTGGCAAAATTAGTAGGAAGCTGTATGTAGTATCATTATCTACTTTTTTCAAAGTTAATTGAAGGAATTCAAGTAAAAGCTGTCATCAAAGTAGAAATTATTTTTCTATATGCTAAGGGCTCTGGTCTCCTCTAAGAAGTGTGTGCTTGCATTCTATTGATTTTTGTCAAGAAATCTACATCTCCTAGACATATAGAGCAAGAGGTTTTTTTCCAAATTTATACTGATTTGGTTCAAAAAAGTGATAATTTTATACTATTTTTGGCCCATGAGTGTGTTTTGTATGTACTAAGAGATTACCATCAGAAAACTAATGGAATTTTTCTGGTTTGCTCTTGCAACAGCTATGGATATAACAGTGAGTTTCACAGATCAGTATCCTCTTCTCTAAATGGGAAAGGAAGAGTTTTTACTTGCTGTCACTTTGTCATGATAGCTGTCTGTAGATCAATAAGAAAAACACAGGGACTTTTTGAGGGTAAGATATTTATTTCTGTAGGTAAAGATTCCTGAAGAAGACACTAAGGAGAAGACAGCCTAACTTAGAATATTCAGTAAGAAATTACATAAATTGTATGAGGTCAGTTACCATACAGTAATTGCCCAATGTATAGGCTTTTTTGGGGGATACTAATTTGTGCACATTTATCTGTTTGCTGTTCATAGGAAAGGACTTTGAGAAGGTGCTGACTTCAGAATGACTGAAAAATTTTAATTATGCATCCAATTTAGCTATGAAATAGCTTTTGGGGAGCATCTACCCTAAGTAACACAAGCCATTTATGACAAGGAGTCAGAAATCATGTTCTGATCCATAGAACTCCAATCTAAAAACATCCTTCTCTCATTGCTTAAAACAATTATTCACAGTTAGATTAATGATTGATCACAATATCTCCAGTTAATGAATGTATTAGAGGTGGTCGATTAGTCGGTATTTTAGAGAATCTGTGATGATCTGAGTTCATGACTATTCCTGGATCATGCTGGGAATTAAGAATCTTTTCATAATCAAGGACAGACACAGTATGTGAAACCAAAAAAATTGTGGCATACAGGTAGGGGTTTTTGTCCAAAATGGCATATTAGAAGGTTTGAGATTTGTTTATCATTTATTGTACTTGTGACTAAAAAGCTCAACATCCAGACAGAGCTAAGCACTGCCACTCAATGCACATCACCAACTTTACATCGAGGAACTAGCTAAATATTTCAGATCATTCATTCATCACACAAATACTAGGGGGAGTTTACTACGGGAGTAAATATCCCATAGCCCCCAAAAATATATTCTAATTCTTCAACCTACTTGAAGTATTATTTGGAATAAATTGTTTGGCCCCCCTCTCCTCTACGTTAGAAATTTCATATGCATTTTAAATCCTGGAGGCTTACCCAAACTGAATATAATGTTTTGCCAATACAAAAAGAACATTAACCACAATTGTTCTCTTTTATTGCAGATATATATAAAAGAAATATATATGTCTTGTATGTGAAAAATTTTTCTTTATTGTCTGGGATTTTTTTTTTTTGTTTTTCTCCATATGGATGACAGGTAGCAATTATTGATTTTTAAAATTAGCAACAAGCATTTTCACACACACTTAAAGTAATATTTTATGCTAGAGAGAGAGAGATAGGTTGAAAATTGCTGCAGCTGATTGTAGCAGAAATAGCTGGAAGGGGCTTCTATTTTCATATTAGCACAGATTTCAGTTATATTATGCTGTCACTACCTCAGCATAAATTAACTATTATTCAAAACATTTCCCACACAGTAGTTTATTGGAACAGATATTACTAAGTCTAAGTATCTAGTCATTCACTTAGAAAGATGCAAAGCTGAGCTTTCTGAATGTTTTAAACATATTGATAATGTGCCTCTTTAATGCCATTTTGAAGCCTGTATCCACTATATCCATATTATTGTTTTCAATTTATGTCAAAAACAAAGTGAAGTTTTGAAGAATGCGTTCTGGGAAATAATCCAAACAGAATTATTTCTTTATAACCTGAACGCTGCAAATAACTGAGAACATTTACTTTAAATGTAACAGTATAATCCTGTTCCAAAACTGAAATTCTAATATACACTGAAACCTGCTGAATACTGTATGCGATACCTTTCAGTATGTATATTTTACCTACTTCCCATTCAGTCCTTTTTGAGCTCTAAGGTTCGAAGGTTTGCCTGTTCTCTGAGCTTGTGTCCTGAAGTGGATAAATTGAAGGTTGGCAGATGGTTGGAGCCTCATGATAACCACAGTTTGTAGTGAAGAGTATGTGCTTTCAAAATCTCAGTGCACCTTCGTAAGGTGGGAACAAGGCAAATGATTTGTGATAGGAAGATGAAGCTGAGAGCAGAGATAAGCCAGCGTTTACTCACTGTTGAGGTGAAAAAAGAAAAACACTAATGTTATATTGCCACATTCATTATTTAGTTTTATTTCATTAGCAAGGAAAGGTTTTACTCAAGTGTTTTGCTATTTTTTTTTTTGGTCAAAGGAGAAATAGAACATGAAGTCACACTTTTAATTTTGTATAGTTTTATATTTATAAAACAAGAAGAAAATGCACATTCTAGATACTTTGGTTTACTGAGCCTGTTCTGCTTTCCAAACATGAAAAACGTCTTCAGTCATTGTGTTTTATTTCAATAATAAACCAGAGGGAAAAAACATCACAGCTAAAATGCATGCTTTAGTGATTAAGTACCCTTTCCTCTTTTATTACTGCCAAGCTTTCAGAAGGCCTTTTCTGCTGTTTGCCTTGCTGTTAACCTCATTTTCTTTTTTGTTTTCCTACAGGGAAAGTTCTTAATTGTAAAAATAAGTGGAAATAAATATGATATGTATGATCTGTGCAATGGCTTTCTGAAACATGTTTAAGTTATTCTTCTGGTGGCAAAGGTTAATCATTATGTGAGCTATTAATAACATTTATTTTCCACAATGATTAGATTCTCTAGACTTAATCCTATACCTTCATTTATGTATTTCTACCTCGAAAGCTGTCCATGTCCTGGTAGTTTAAAAGACTACCTGCTTATGATTATCTTAATTCTTGTCAACTACTGGCCAAATTGCCGCAGGATATGAACTGTCTCTAATAGAGGCCCTTTCTCTCATGTTTTGGTTGAATTTCCTCATGAGTGTGGTGTATTATTCTCTATGCTGGTTTACCAAAAAGATCTCAGAGAGGAAGAGCATCCCAGTGATGAGAGAAGACTGATTTAGGCACATGATTTCAAGAGTTTGACAGAAAATAACAGTCAGAGTGGATGTGTAGCAAAAAGGAAGAAATATGGAGAGTTCGTGCCAGCTGAGATAGGGATATTTCTTGGTCTGATTCCAGATTAACTAGCACTTACAGGGTCAAATTCAGACACAAAAGCTTAGACATAATGGCAGAAGTTTCCAAAGGTCCATAGGCTACAATTTAGTTGTAGACATAAGATAAATTGTAGAAGCCTCATTAAATGGATTGTCTCAAACTAGAATGAACAAACACTGTGAAAATGGATTGTTAAGAAGAACACAAAATGTAGGCAGATAGAAAAATTTAGATTTTTTCACCTGAATCTTTTATTCTGTTGTGTTCTGTTATGATGATAACTATAAGCATGTGAACACAACTGCTTTTTCAGTGACTGCATTAATCTGTGCCTCTTAAAATTACATTAATTTCCATTGTAAGTCATTGCATTTTTTAATGTTAATTTAGGATTATCTTTATAAATTTTAAATTTCTGACAAATTAATGGCTAATGTAGAATTTTTTTTTTTTAATTAATACATTATGAATGGAAATTTTTTCATACAGGCAGCTCTTTGGAGCTCTTCATTGTTTAAGACCCTCTGTCTGAGTGGTTGGTCCTTTGCTGAAGGAGGATAAAGTCAGTGGGTTTAAAATTTGTGGTCAGTAGGTGTCCTGAGCATCTACCATGCATAGATTGCTAGCCAGCAATCATAATTTGCTACACTTCCTACAACCAAACCCAGTTGAATGTAATTTATACCAAGTCACATAAATTAAATCTATCCTAAATACTCACATTCATTTTTTTAAATTTCTTATATAGCTGATTTTGTCAGAATGTTATGCAAAATGCATTACTGTGTAGTAGTTTTACAGAATAAAATGCAAATGAATGGGCAGTTCCTAAGACACAGAGAGAACAGTATTGAGGAGAGAAATATAACTGAAGTGGAAGAAGAGTGAGGAAATAACTTGAGACTCTCTTAAAAAAGGGATAAATTCCGTTGATGGACAGAAAAATAATGGAAGATGTGGAGGAATTTTAGAATTTTTATTCTTTAAAAATCATTCCCTCCTAAACCAGACTTCTCATTGCAGAAACTTCTCATACATTTATTGTTGATTTTAAAAAGCTTAACTTTGAATTTTTAAGGTTCACAATTTAGCTTTTAAAATAAAAAGCATAGTGAAAACCATCTGTAAGCATACACTGTGAAATCTCTTTGTCACAAAGGAAAAAAATTAATTAGGAAATGTCAAAGTTTCAGTGAAAACTCCTGCTGATATTACTGTTGCATTTTTATTAATTGGATGCCTATATTTAAAAGACTCTGTGCTCCTAAAAATGACAATCAAAAACGTATGCAGTGTCTTAAACAAAATGATAGACAAGGGAAGCTAATAAATAGTATTAAACCTGCTGAGGTCCCCAACAAATTCTTCCTTCTATCAGCACGGAGTAAAACTTGGCAATCTATAAGAGGCAATTCACTATTCAGATGACATCAGCATCCCTGATAACCATGGGAAGTAGCCCAATGCTACTTCCTTATCTTCACTCCCAATTACTCCTCAAGTGCTTAACAAGTCTAGGGGACTTGTGTTTTATTCTCATCCTGGTAAGCTTTTCCTTTTCTTCTGGCAGCAGCTTGGGAACCAGCAAAACCAGCCTCTTTCTGCTTTCTGTGACCATTTATTGCTAGGGGAAGTCATGAGCCATTTAGTCACCCAACTTGAAAGTCAGGTCCTTCAGAAATAGTGCGTTCCAAAGTTTCCTCCAAAATACTACTGCTTTTTTTCTTCACTTGGTGCATCGGCCTATTGAGAGATGTGAATGGAGGTCAGGCTCACCACTTCTGCTTGTCAGACCAGGCTGTAGAATAAGGGCAGAGGTGCTCAGTTTTGCTGTTTTGTCCAGACTGGAGTTTGCTCCATGTCTCTTTCCCTGGTAGATTTTCATGAACAGTAGAAGCTTCTTTCTTCTGCCTCATCAGAGAGGACAATAACAAGAGATTTTTAACAAGGACCTTCTCTATTTTGCAGCATTTCTACTCTTGCACAGCTTTGTTTTAGGACTATAAACGTATAATACCACTGTCTTCATTGCCACTGAACAACTAGCTTCTGCTTTCAGTTCAACATTCTGTTTAGTATAAACAATGATGGATCAGTGTGGTGTGAGATTAAAATCCTTTTAAATTGTTTTTAAATAATAGGAAACCCAAAAGTAGTATCAATTTTTGCCCAGAATAAAACCCTGCATGTGCTGGAGTGTTTAACTGGACAGGTCAGGGTGAGCAACTCCTCTGTCTGAAGAAAAGGAATAATAATGAGGGATGAAGGAGGGGAAATGGAATTGCATGGGAAAATGGGTATTTACACAATTCCTGTCTCTTGAGGGAGAGAGCATGAAAGGCCAGATGAACAACAAAAAGAGGAAAAGAACAGAAAAGATATTTGGAGCTTTTGTTGCAGAGGAGGAGGAAGGGAAAGGGTTAGAAAGTCATTGGGAGCCTTATAGAAGTGAAGGAATTACCATAGGAACAGATAGCTCTTGGTATGGTTGTTAATACAAAGAAATTATGTTTGCAGCCTTCCCGGAGCTTTATGGTATTTTTTAGTCTTGACCTTTGGGACTTATTCTTTAATTAGTGAATTCATTGAGATAATACAATCTAGTTAAGCATTTCTAAACAAAAAAAAAAAAAAAAAGAAAAACAACTTTATATCCTTTTGACTTGTAAAATTTAACAGGTTTCTAAATGCAGTTGATGGTGTACTGAAAAATACTGCTGGCAATTTTTAGCCTGGCACAACTGGAAATTCAGGCTTTCTGGCTGTCACACCCTGCTTTCCACATGTGGCAATTTGTAGCACCCTAAATAGAAGCAGTGCTTTTGTTTTTGTTTTTGAGGGGTTTTTTTAATCCCTCTAAATTTTAGTGTCTGCCAACTAAAAGATGCTAATGACAGTTTTCATACTTTTAGTTTTTGCTTTCTTTTTTGTAGACTTTGGAAATTTGTAGTGGTTCCAGTCAGAAGTGAATCTGCATTTAAAAATCAGGAGAATTTTTAATTTTTACTCAAGAAAATCTAACAAATTTATCTGTGCTTTAGAAAAGCCTTGAAATAACTTTTCATTACGGGACATAATGCACTTGGAATTCCAGGAGCCTTTTCAGAGAATAATGCTTGTTTCATAAGTTTGCTCTGTTTCCAAAAAAGAAAAAATCCATCCCAAAGAACTAAAAACATAAATTAAGATTTCATCAATCTGGCTTGTCTTTCACACGCAAAAGAGAAAAATAAATTAATTAAAGGGTTACATAAGGCACTGGAAAGGAAATACTTGGCTTAAAAGCAAAAACTCCTGAATTGGAATGACAAGAAGCAAGAGATATATGTAACCTAAGACTTTAAAAATAAAGAAGACAGAAAGATGCAGGCAAGAATAGCTTCAAGAGGAGTTTTGGTTACAACAAGAACTTGAATTTCTTGAAATTTGAAACTGGTGACACAAACTCAAGAAGAAAGGAACAGTTTGGCCATAATATAAGATGATGTTCTGAGTAAGATCTTACTAAGGCCCAAGAATGAGGACTTTCTCTTAGTGACAGGATTTGTACAACAGAAGTCACACTGAGGAAATAGAGTTGGTTTGCCTTGATTTGCAAGTACAAGCTAGGACACATCTGCAGTTCTGTATGCTGTGATGCTTTGGTTAGCATCGTGTAAAGGCGTAATACAAAGAAGTAGTATCAACAGGGAAATTCTATGTTGCAGGTGTACATTTTAGTAATTTGCATTGCAGAATCAAGATGTCAAAGAGAAGTTTGTTTCATAGACCTAAACACCAGATGGGAAAGATCATCTAGATTGGCCTCTCACCCAACAAATCACATAGAGCTTTTGTCCATGTAGCCTTTTGAATCTGACCATAAGGGTTGGTGTCTGAATAATGAAGAGGATATGAAAGTAGGTAGAGTTTAGGTGATGAGAAATTATTTCAGCCAGTGACTTTATATATTTATAATCCCAAAACAACAAAAAACCCTCTTGTTGTAAAAGAAATGGGGAAATGTCTTCTGAAAAGATGAAAATGTTTGTCAAATAGAAAAGAATCCTTGTTTGATTGCTCATTATGAAACAAGAGGGAAATTATTTAATGGAAATTATCTGTCATCTAAACTAAAAAATCCTGATCTCCCAGTTTTCAAAATCTGAACTATTTATGTCATGAAGTTACATATTTGATGAATTATTGCATCATGCTATTATGTCTCTCACAAAAGTAACTTAGCAATAAAATATTTTCTAATGTTTGTGCTTAGTAACTTAATGATCAAAGAAAGCAACATTTTGTATTATAAACTTCATACAGATTTGGAAGAATGATGACAGAGCAATGATTTCATTTGGCATGACATCAGTGAACACAAGAGTTTCAGTAAATGTTACCAATCTGTATGGTCCAGGAATAATTACAAACATGAACATAAGAAATACAATAGTTCAACTGAAGAAATAATGGCATGAAACTAGAAAAATAAAATGTTCTTTACATGAAGGGTGACCTCATTACTTTCTAAAGCTACCTGAGAAGGGGAGGTGGAGATGCCGAGTTCTTCTTCCTGGTATTCAGTGACACATGGAAATGGTTCAAAACTGTGCCAGGGGAAGTTTGTACTTAACATTTGGAAGCCTTTCTTTACTGAGTGGGTGGTCACATACTGGAAAAGGCTTCCTAGCGGGGTGGGTGATGCCCCAAGACTGTCAGTGTTTAAGAGGCATTTGGACAATGCCCTCAACAACAAGCTTTATCTTTTGGTCAGCCCTGAAGTGGTCAGGGAGTTGGACTAGATGATTGTTGTAGGTCCATTCCAACTGAAATAGTCTAGTCTAGTCTAGACTACACAAAAGAGAAAAAAAATTAATGTTTTTTAAAACAAAATTATAAATAAATATATTACTTTCTTCAGTTCTGGGCTGTGTTTAGAGTTCTTCATAACATGGACTCTACAAGCAAAGGGGTGGTTCCTGTCTGCCTTGTATACAGTGGGAAAGAAAAGGCAGTGAAATTGTCACAGACTGGGAGCAAGACCCATTCAAGGGAATGGCTGCTAGAAGCGTTTGTGCTGAGGTACATGGGAATCTTGCTCATGAGAGTATGCCTGAAAGAGTAAGGAACATTCCCAGCTAAACCTGCCCTGGCTACAGGAAATCCATCTTTGTGGCATTTTTGCTTCATCTTCTAGGTTTTTGTTTGTGAGATGTATTGAATTATTTCCCATTTGGAGTCCATTAACCAAATGCTTGCTTAAGCTGGTAGAGTCTTTTAAATATTTTTGTGTCATGAGTGGCATATTGGACTACCAGGGGCAAGGATGAGAAAGCTATAAAGGTGAAAGGGGAGAACAAGGTATCATAATTAGTAGCTTAATGAGGTAAATGTGAAAGTTTGTAGGCAGCATTCCGGAGACAAACAAGATCACTGATGTAACTCATGCTTTTAAAGAGAATGGGAGATCTTACCCTTCACATTCTCAGTCCTTTCACGGTACTTCTTCCTTTCACGGGGGAATGAGGAAGAAGTTCAGGGGTGGATGTCTCTGGGAGGAAGCTGAAGGTCAGCTCTTAGCTGTTGGTGTTCTGTTAGGGAGCCTTTTAATTGCACACTGGATCCAGTGAGGGGAAGGAGCTTAAGGATGCCCCTTTCTCCACTGTTAAATTAATAAAGTAGCGACTTGTGGAGAAAATCCATTTTGGTGCCCATCTTTCAGTCCCTTGAGTATCCTGATTAAATAACCTACTGTACTGAAGCCTCCAGAGTAGTTGAGTCATTGCTTTTATTTAAACTACACTTCTTTCTTCCAAACATACAGTAATAAAATGGAATTCAATACCCTTAATCTAACTTATCAAAAGTCCTGAAAATACTAATGCTGCTTGGTGTCTGTAGATGCAAAGAAAAAAGCAGTATCTCAAACCACTTGTACAAAACAAAAACATTTCAAGTTGTTTATGTTACCCACTAAAGGGCTGTCAATCACATGTGCTCTGAAGAAGACAGTGCTTGGGGGCTGTGGAGTGTGCTGGCTGCATGTGCAGGAGAGCACATAGAGGATTCCTGTGTTTACCTGTGTGGAAAAATTAAATAATCATACAGGAAAGGCAGAGCTGGATTACTGTTGCTGTGGTGCATATTTCTCAAATTCCTTCAGATTTTTGGTCTTCACTGGACTCAGTCCCCATGCACAGAGGAAAAAAGGATTATAGGAAAATCTGAATGTGGCATTGAAGAATAAAACACGTCTGTATTATGCAAATTAGCAATAAAAAGCCTGATTAAGTAAAAGAAAAAGTAATAAAAACATAGAGAAACTCAGAGAATAAACATTTTAGAAAGTCTACCTGATTATAGTAATAATTAGTGAAGGTGAATAAAGTAAGGACACTTCACATCAGAATAAAAATATTGTCTTACTATCTGCACTGCAGTCTGTTTTTTAGAAATTTCTTTCTTCCCTTCAAGATTTGTGGTGAAAGTGTTCATGCTTTAATGTTGCTTGTATTAGATAATCACCAGGCATCTCTCTCAGCAAATGCAAATTTGCAAATGAAATGGACTATTAATATTTTCCTTGTGACTTTACCTGCATTTCTAAAAAATTATTTTATAGAAAAAGTAAATTCAAAATAAACCGCTTCATGTCTTACCCTTTTTGCAAAGGGTCAGAGAGCAGACAAAACCTTCATTCCTGTTATGTTTCTGACAAGCCAGTTCTAGAGCATTTTCATTTAGATTAGGACTGTTCTTCCGAAATGAATATGCCAACCATCCCTCTTTGCCATGCTTTCATTCAAACTGCAGAGCAGTTTTGGGGTGTGGGAACTGGCTCCCAAGCCACAGAAGCCGTGTGTGCCAGGGGTGCAGCTGGCAGAGATCAGCCACTCTTGGGGTCTGCATCCCTCGCTGGACCCAACCTGGTGGGAAAACCCTGCTGTGGGCACGATTTCAGCATGGCTTCTCATAAGATGTATATATATATATATATATATATATATATCTCCTCCAGGGTATACAGTGATAGGACACATGTAAATGGTTCAAAGCTGCATATGGGGAAGTACAGACTGAACATTAGAAATAATTTCTTTACTGAGTGATCAAATGCTGGAACAGGCTTCCTAAAGAGGTAGTTGATGCCCCAAGCATGCCTGTGTTTAAGAGGTTTTTGGACAATACCCTTAAGAATGTGCTTTAATTTTTGGTCACCAGTCAGGCAGTTGGTCTGGGTGATCACTGTAGGTCCCTTCCAACTAAAATGAGTATCCTATTCTATTCTAAGACCAACTCTTTTGCTCTGCAGCTCTGCTCCTGTTGAGTTACACTTCGTGGTGGTGGAGACATTGCCTTTGACACTAAAAATAATTCTTACACCTAAGGAAACAGTGCGCTCAAACTATTTAATTGCATATTTGAATTTATTTCAACCGGAATTAAGAAATAAACCCCAAATATTTCAGTAGGCTGCATAATGAGCAAAGCAGATGCATCAAGGTCTTAATTCAATGGAAAACTGATACTAAGGCCTCCTCCTCCAGGATTCAGAGGAGCATCCCAGTGTCCTTGTGAATGTACAGTTTGACTTAAAGCATAAAAATTGGAGTGCAGTAATTTATTGTCTTTGAGCAAAATACATTGAGATATTGATAATTGTATCTAACATTAGTATTATTCATAAGATTTGATTATTTGACATATTGATTTCTTGATCAAAATGTATGTAAATGTATAATAGAAATCTCTTTATATTGTTATTAAATGACCAGTATTAAGTACTATGAAGTTGTGTTTTGTTTGAGTGCACAAATTAGGATGTGTGAGGTCAATTAGTTTTAAAATTTGAATTGCCAGTAACTTTGAAGATTTTTTTCTTTCCTTATTCTGACTTATTATTATCAAGTAATATGCTAAGAGCCATTTTATCTTTCTGAGTACATGATCATATCCTAACAAATACTTCCTGAAGTATCTGGAGTACAAATCTCATTTTATGTGTATTAAAAACAGTAGGGAATCTCAAATCAGCTCACTAAATAGGTTTTCTGAAACACCTTATTGAGAAAGAGAAAATGAATATAATGACCATTTTGCTGTTCTGAGAGTGTTAAATCTGGCAGCCATTGAATTTCAAGCTTATATTTTTTCTACATAAAAGATATTTGGAGATAAAATGAGAATAAACTTTATTAAAATTTGTATTAAAGTGACTAGAATATTTTCTCAGGGAGTGGTGTAGACCTTTACACACAATACTCAAGGTCTGACGGGAGAAAATGAGTTGATTAATAAGAAAGAAATGTTTAAGGCCATCAAATAAATCTAAAGTTTGATGATTTACAGCTCAAGAAAAACTGTGGTGTACACTTACCAGTTTTCAGATTAATTTCAGATACAGCCAGGGTTCTCTTGTAAACAAATCAATGTATTACATTATTATTCACACATCTGTTCTGTACCTGCTTTTCATTTTGTGTCAAGTTATCTGATAGGAGGCAGCATTAGGAATACCCTTGGGGCAGTCACTCTATCTCTTTGTGCTTATGTTTATCTTCGATGTTAAGTTTTGACAAGGTTTTTCTGTCCTTTGTAAGTATTGTGAGCTCCAGAGAGGAATACTAGTTGAAGCTGTGCACAGCAGTGGCGTTGTGCAGACTATACTCTCAGTGCAGTAGCTGAATGTTATGGGTGTTTTTTTAAGAAACACTGTTCAGTTTCTTTAATGCTTCTAAGAGGTGTCAGTTTTACAAATGTCATTTTTGACTGCAAAGGATAACATTACTATCCATGGGGGGGGGAAGAAGTGGTTATCTTGTAAGTGCTAGCCAGAGAAGATATTCTATATTCCCTGAATATCAATGTTGGTTCCGGTTTCAAAAGGTCTTGACATTAACTTAAACGTTTAAAAATTATGGGAGCATAAAGTATGTGAGTACAGCATGTCTTCAGCTGTAAAATAACAGTTGCTTTTGACAGTTATATTTTAAGTGTCCAGTCCTCATAATCTGAAAAATTCATGTGATCTTGTTACTGTATTCTGCCTCTCTTTCTTCTCCTCTATTACTACCATAAATTTACCTGAACTGAGAGGGAAAGCCAGCGAAGTTTATTTGTGCAGAATTTACAGCCAAGCGATCAGAATTTGCCAACACCGAACAACGGGAAAGTAAATGTGTAAATTAGAACTGCACTGCACTGAAAAAAAATTTAATAATTCATTTCAGTGCTTCTGCGAGAGAACATAAGTATCAACTGAGGGATCACCATAAAGGGTGAGAGCGGAAAATCTGGGGGTTTTTTTCAGTGTTGCTGCCAAATACAATTCACACTCTTATTTCAAAACAGAATTCTTTCAAAAATTAAAATTAAATTAACCTTGATAATTATCTGGGGGAAAAAAAAAAAAAAAAAAGAAGTTACTTTTCTGAAAATATCATTGATAGATACGTGTGGAAGTATATATCACACAGTGCCTGATACTGTTGATGTTAGTATTTGTGATTTAGAACAAATTCAAAAGCAAGTATAATTCCTTTCCCTTCTTCTCACCAGGCAAATCAGTTCTAGAGTACTGAATGTAATGGAAAATACTCCCATTGTGTGACTTTAATATTCCTGTATAGAAAACATCTGCATGAGTGAAGGCATCTACACAGTGCATAAAGAGATACTATTTGTATGCTACATATAGATAGCTGCTGTATGGACTTGTGCATGCATATACACATATGCCCACACAAATGCATTGGGTTTGTATAAAATTCATCTATGCTTTTAAATTAATTCATCATTAAATGATGTTAATAAAACCTGAGAAGCTTATTAGTTCTCAAACACCCTCTGTGTCTTGGAGGATGAAATTCACTCTGAATTAGTCAACAAACAAGAAATCACCTGTACTGGGATAATTACAGCATCAAATGTGCTAGGGTTACAATCCATTGAAAGTCTTTCAGTCGCTTGACTGGACTTTGCAATAAGTTTCTTTCTCAGCAAACCTTTGTTTGTGATATTCCATTATATACCTGTCAATCTAGGGCATTAAGAGTAGTGGACATCAGTGACCTGTTAGGAAATCTCTCTCTAACATCTGTTCTTATATCTATGCTGTGAAGCAGAGGAAAGCACAGATTGGTGTGTAGGAATGACAAAATATGTACATTAAAAGGATTCTTCTGTATCATGAAGTATTTATTGTGCTTCTTACCAACTTATGTCTGAAAGAAATAACATAATTTACCAATATAGTAATGTTTTTTGGTGGTTTATCATGTTACTTCTGTGTAGCCAATGAAAAATTCATGAAGCTCACAAGAAAAATATTAAGGGTCAGTAGTTCAGGGTGCAGTACATATATAGGTACATAATGCACAGTGCATTTCAAAATCTGCCAATTTAGTTTTCTATGAATGCTTTAGTCTCAATTTTACAAGGTCAAATATAATAGTACCTGTCTTAAAAATAAGGAGTATTGTTTAACAGTATTGCTTCTACAAGTAGCAATCTTTTGCCAAAGTTTTTAAGAATATATCCTAGATTTATTTTTTGTTTTAATGAGCTGTTTGAGTAGCAGAAGCGCTTCAGTATGTGGACTGTATTCTACTACCTATAGAAATAGTAAAGATTTATTGTGAAAGTAGAATTAAGTCTTAAAGAATGCATTGAAATTGCTAAGTTTTCATTTCAAACCTGTGAAATATGAAAGCCCATGAAAAAATGCAATAAAATTAAGGATGAAATAAACATTCAGTGAATGCATGCAAATTGGAAAGATTTCTACATTACTCTTAATGTGCCTGACAAGATTTGTATCTGGCAATTTTTTTTTTGTTTTCACCTACTAAGATTGTTGAAATAGTAGTATTTTGTTTTTATTATATTTTATACTCAAATTTGCTTTCTCAGTTTTCTTTTCTTTCCCCCATTTAAGATTCCAGAGGCTTATTTTATTAGAGATCCTCATACTTTCCTCCTTACAAAGGACTTTATTAAGGTATATCTGTTCTTTTTAGTGGGGAAAAAAAAAATATTAAAAAAAAAGCTCTCCCAAGACCTGAACTGCATGTCCTCACAGGTTAACATTTTCGCATATAACGCCAGTTAGTGGAAATGAGAATGGTTAGTTGGTTAACTGAAGCATGCTGAAAGGAGAAGCAAAGCTTGTCTACAAAATACTAACACTTGGATGAGTCTGCAGCCTGGGAGGAGAGCACCGGGTGAATTTTCTGGACTTTTTTCATGGCTGACTTGGGATATGCCTGCATTGTCACACAGTGTGTTGACCTCTCTCCTTGATGCATATTGCTCATGACAGTCCCTCTCCCTTGCCCGCAGGCCATGGAGGCGCAGATACAGAACTTTGGACAGACGCCATCGCAGTTGCTCATTGAGCCCCATCCACCTCGGAGCTCTGCCATGCACCTGGTGAGACATGACTGCTGGCCGGGAATGCATTCCCTTTGAACCATGGGATCCCTTGTAGGTCATAAAGTACTCATTAAAGCAACACTTTTAATGCCCTCCCCTGCCCGTGCAGCCAGACTTTACTTCTGGTAGCAATGGCTCACAGTGCTCTAGCAGAGCAAGGTGGAGGTGTGACTGGCTTTAACTTCCTGTAGTCCTGGCTTTTCCTTTCTAATATTGTATAAGAAGGCCCTATCTTAAAACATACACACAATAAATACATGTTTGGATTCTTGTTTCTGCAAGTGGTGGGAATGATTGCAGGCTTTCCTTAGAGTAAGCATGTTGTTTTGTTTCAAAGGATGTATTGTTAGGGGATGATTTATTAACAATGTCTGTTTGACAAAAATGAAGTATTGGACTTCAAATCATGCTGGAATCCTCCCACCCATTCCCCCAGGAGAATGCAATGTATATTTTGAATTTAATTTTGAACTCCAAAATTCATTCCCATCACATTCTTTATGCTTCTTGCATAGAATTGTATGAAATAGCTAGACTGAACAAGACAGACCTCTGTGCCCCTCAGTGCCTTTGATGAAATGCTTAGAGATAGATATTTCTTTTAGCTTTTTAAATCAACATTAACACATGCAGTAGTTTCAATCATTTTATCTATCTGCAAGGAATTCACTCTATTTAGTTGTACAGTGTGAAAGTGGGAATTGATCGGAAAGTGTTAAGTAATGTGTAGAAGTCAAACATACATAATATTTATTTTATATTCCTAAGATATGGATAATGTTTTTAAAATAATAATTCAAAGTGATAAGCAAAAAAGAATATTTGAACTTCTAGAAATAGTTCTTTTTGTTATAACAATGGTTGGAAAAAAGTAAGAAAACCCAGAACTCAATAACTATTATTGTCCATGTACAGACAATTATATCATTTGTAGAATAATGAAAAAGGTGTCAGTTATTATAACCTTGTTAGGTTATAGACTAGCTAATAAACATATGCTTTACATAGAATTAAATTGTCTATGTTTGGAATTGCTGTATTTTATATAAGGAATTCATTAAGAAAAAATACATATCTGTGAGTTTTTGAGTCCGTCTTAAAATTTCTTTCTTCAACTCTTGTAGTTTAGAGAATTAATATGTATTATGTATTGATTAAATCATTATTTGACACGTCTCTTTTATGATTATTAACTGCTGAATAATTTTACATTTTACTGTATACTCATTAATGCTAATGGTCATTTTATGCCCTGTAATGATAACCCTTACCATACCTATTCTCTACTTATCCTCGTGTAATGTTCCGACAATAGCTTCTGATCTTGCTCTCCTCCATCACTAGAGTAGATGCGCAGGTAGTGTTGTTTTCCCTGTATGTGCACATGCTTGCCTGCTCTTTTTTAACCTCGTTTTCCCTCAGACCTCCTCACTAATTGTGTTATCCCTTCTGTTTTCTTCTGCTCTCTTCTCCTTTCTACTCAACAGTGTTTCCTTCCACAGAGCCCCCTCATGTTTAAAGATCAGATGCAGCAGGATGTCATCATGGTGCTGAAGTTCCCATCAAACTCCCCTGTCACACACGTGGCAGCCAACACGCTGCCCCACCTGACTATTCCTGCCGTGGTGACCGTCACTTGCAGCAGGCTGTTTGCAGTCAATCGGTGGCACAACACAGTAGGTAGGTCCTCACAGGCATGTTTCATTCAAATTTGAAGACATCTTAACTGTGCAGCTTTAATTTTGAGTGCAATTTAACTCACTCACCTGCCTGTGCACAAAAATTTACTGTTTCTCCTGGCTCTTGTCAAATAATCCAAGCTTCTGTTTTCTTTAGTGTCATTCCTAGAAACACTCTCCCTAACAGCAGCGTATCACCATGGCAGCCAATCGATTTGTGGTCACTTCAGGATCAGCCTTTGATACGATGCTTTTCAGGAGAGTGCTGCTGTTCTTGACAGAGCCAATATTAATATGTCCCAGGTTTCAGGAATGCATACGGGCATGCTGGAGAGTACATCCCTGTCTGATGCTAGAGAGAAATTTTAGGTCTGTCCAGGAGCTTGTAATAAGCCATCCCCTGGGTCACTGCCAGGTTATCTGGGACCCTAAGCAAGCCTAAGCAGCCAGACGCTGAACTATTCTTAGCAAAGTTTCCTCATTCCCTCCTAAAAGCCCATTCAACAAGGCCATATCAAAATTCCCTTCCAGCCCCTCTGCTCACCTCTCCATATTGCCACTACAACTGTATATGTCACCTGGACATGTTGGTGCTGAGATTGTCCAAGACATTGCTAAATAGGTGGTCGGGCCATGAGGGAACAAACAGGTTTAATTTTCTAAGATAGCCTCCTGCTGTGATAGCCCCCTGTTGTGATAGCGCTTTTACTGCAATATCTGGAAACTTTTGAGTTTCTTACCACCTAAGAAAAACAAGAAGGTACCAGGTATTTAAGTGTTACTCAATGTCTGGCTCAGGAGCTTTGTAGAGACTAAGCAAAAAAAGAAAATTCTTTCTACTCTTTATGCACAGGAGAAGACCCTGGACAGAATTAAGTCCTCCTGGTGAGGGATTTCTGATATTTAAGTTAGATGTCTACCTCCAGTAGACATATAGGGATTCTAGATTTCACTGACTTAACAGGAAACCTCTCCTAGGTGAATAATTTAAGTCAGCTGAAATGGATCCCGTCTCTTGTGCACAAAGCTGGACAAAGACTGTTCTTACAAGCAATAATTAGAAGAATGAGAGTTCCCTTATAAGCATGCTGTAGAGGAACTATCAGAGCAAGTAAAGTTAATATCACTCTGAATTCGCGAATAGCACTAAAAAGTTTAATATTACTTTTATTCTAAACATCTGAATAATGTTGGCTTGAATATTAAATTTTGCATGTACTTAGAAAGTTCCTATTCTCTGTTTACAAACAAATTCTGCATGGTGGTTTAGAGAATACAACAGGAACAGAACAGGATGTCTGATTGCCTTTTACAAATCCATACATTTATGATACTCTATTAAGTGTTTTACCATTTTTTTTTAAAACAAGAGGGGAAAATTTAGAGGGGGAAAAACCCAAATAAAACATTTTTTAAAAACATTTTTTACTGTGTCCTCAATGGAAGACCCAAATGTCAGGACTGATTCTGAGGTGCAGAAACTGTCCCTTGTTATTTTATGTTCTTTTGACTAACATTAATTGGCTAACTCCTAATTATTTGCCCTTGATTTTTCAAGGGTACTGTCCTTGAAAAGTCCAAGTACCCTATACACCGTTCATGTCTCCTCTGTTTGAAGAAGCTTATCTAGTACTGGAGTAGCCCTTTCTCATTCTGACTGTCAAGTGAGGGGAAGCCAAAATTCCTACCCATACCTTATTGTGAAGGAGTCAAGGTCACTAATATTGCAGTGTGCTGAACTACAAAGGTTTCCTCAACAACTCTCATTCAAAGTCATTTAGTTTAGCTGAATTTATGTTGGTCTTGATGATGCATGTGACTGTAAGGTTTAGTTTTTCATCTATACTTTTGTAAAACATAAGCCATGTTGCAAACATGCAAAGTTCATGGCATGAAGTAACCATAAATTAAATTTCACACTATTTGTAAACCTCTGGTGTAAATTGCAAATAAATTAATACTTTATATTATAACAGAAAGAGTCAGGAAAATGAAACTATGTAAAGAACAAAAATTCATTGTAATGATTTTTTAACTTTTACATCATGCATGGTGATGTCTTTTGTTTTGCAAGAGGCTAATACAGGAGAAAGTGTCTATTCCCTACTGTTACAATAATACTACTTTAATAACTCACAACTCTAGGGTAAAGGATAGGTTTATTACAGAAATGCATACACAGACCACTTGTGCAATGTATGTAGAGCTTTAGAGTTTATAAATAGCAGGAGGCATTTACATTGTTATCTCATAACAGAAGTGAATAAATCTAAGTTAATACCAGTAAACATCTGTTCCAGACTGTTTTAGTTTTGAAAGAAGAGACAGAAAGGAGGGAAGAAGTTCTCAGAGCAGTGTTTTCCAGAAGATGGCAGGGCTACCTATAGACTCTGTTTTCTTTTACCTCCTCCAGTTGTCTATTGCAGTAGTAGAAAATGAAGTTTATTCTCTAGAAATCTGTATCTCTGTTATGGATGATATTCTTGTGCAGCATGGCAGTTCATGACAAAATTTGTGTTTTCAGTAAAGACAATTTCACTTATATAGTAGGGAAGGTGCTCAGAGGAGCCAAGGCAATGCTGTCTGTGCATGAGAGCAGATAACACTAAATATGCAGTCTCTGATGCATGTTTGAACATCTTAAGGACTATTCAGAATAGAACAAACAGGAACAATTGCGGCAAATTTACTGTAGCCTCCAGTTTTACAGCTAAAAATTCTACATAAATCCATGGAAATGTCCAAGTTTCTGTCACAGATTTTCATATATAAGAAACTTATAACAATGTTTAATCCAATTATCTTTATTTTCTGTGCTAAGATCTCACCCAGTGCTAAAATGTAAAAAAAAAAAATAAAAAATTAACTGTCTATTATACTGTTTTAAATAAGTTGTTTAATGTATGTTTGTGGCTGCAGAAATTGTGATGAAATTAGCACTTGTATATTTATAGTTACTATTACAGAAAAATTAACAAATGTATTACACAGGGAAGGAATATCAAAATATTAATAGAACAAATAGCAAGAAGTTAATTTTTCAAAATATATAATAACATAATAATGAAGTTTTAAACCTAGAAAAATCATATAAAAAGGTTTCTATATGCTTTATTCTTCCTTTCATGGATAGGCCTTCGGGGAGCCCCGGGATATTCTTTGGATCAAGCCCATCATCTTCCAATCGAAATGGATCCATTGATTGGTATGTTAAGATGAAAATGTAGCAATATATTTGAAATTGGTATTTTCAAGAATTATTGATTAAGCTATATTTGTATATTATGCTTCATTTAACACAGAAAATAGGAAAATATTTATTCTTGTCAATCCTGGAGAACTAAAAGCATTAACTATTGATGCTGAATCAATTATATGAGTGCTATTTGTTATTAACATCACCAGAAATTGGTATTTAAGAAACAACCAATTAAGTCAGTTACATTGTCAGCCTATATTTATAATTCTATTCTCTTATCAGGTCACATTAGTAAAATAAAATGTGAAGGTCTGGTGGACTTCACATATTTTCTTTTCTTACAGACAGCACTGTGTTTGTCAGTGCAGATGTGGACCCATTTATTTGCATTCCATTTATGATTTGGATTGTTTTAGTTGCTATTGCTAATTTATTAATGAAAAGACTGCATTTTAAATTGATGCATGATAGCATTTTTTAAAATCCAGAATTTTTGAGGAAGCAAATTGTTTTGAGATATAGCATCTGCTAAAGCTGTTAGTTTGCAGGACTTCCTAGCGGTCATAATTTCTCATTAACTGCAACTACTTTATTTGTAGTTGGTTTTTTTTTTGTTTTTCTTTCAGTAATTTGAAACAGAAATTGGACACAGGGAAGGTTTTTAGAGACAATTTTGTAGCATTGGTGAGAAAAAAAAAAAGCATTTTTAAACATCTCCAGATGAAAAGTTCCTTTTTTGCCTGTGTCAATATTCACAGTTTAAAGATTCATAGAGCGGTACCTCAGGAGAGTTATCTTTCTCATTGTTTGTGCTTCCTTTTATCATATAATGGCAATGGCCTTCTCTTCAGTTTTTTCTCTTGAAAACTAGGGCACTACTATTGCACCTACCTGTTTTGAAAATTTAAGTAATTTGTTATTCATTGTTGATGGACATAGGGAGTCTGCTAATTTAAATATGTGTTCTTAGAATGTGTGTCAATATGATATCAACTTTTACAAGCAATTTTAAAGAGGGCTGGTTTGGGGTTTTTTGGGGGAGGGGAGTTTGGTGTTTTTTTTATTTTTGTTGAGTCTCTTATTTCATGCAGTGGTGAGCAATTTAAGTAGAATAACAAAAAATAGGGAAAGAATTTTGGATTATCTGGATTAAGTTGTGTTCATATGTTAGAAGAAACATGCTTCTTTTATCTCACTTAACTTCAGTTAACTGCAGTTAGTTGTCAATATTCTCTCCATAGCCACTGTAGAAAGAAAAACTGTCCTCTGGAGCTGTCTAACTCTAAGGCAGCTATTACAGGGTGAGAGGACTTGACATGTTAAATGATGTCTTCCTCTCCAGTGAGACTGGAGGGAGTGTAGATAATTAACTTAGATTATATACTAAACTTTTAGAAAGTTAATATTAAGTGAGATGGAAAAGGCCTTTATTGTATTGCCCTATCTTGTCTGCTGTGTCACAGGGAGTAAAAAGCACATTAGCTGGGGACTCCCAGTCCTTAACAGCTCTGTGTGGCATTCAGGGTGGTGGGATTCTGGATGAACCATTCCTTTTCCCTCTCTCTGGGAGAGTTTCCAGGTGTCATAGCCTCTTTTGAGATTACCTCCCATGGCCTGGCTCCCTGCTTGAGGAATAGGTGATAAGACCTACTTTTCCTGTATTGGAAAAACACATTAGGTTTGAATAGGTTCATAAATCAGAGAATATGCTGAGTTGGAAGGGAGTCATCAGGACCATCAAGTCCAACTCCCGGCCCTGCGTAGGATGCCCCAAGAGTCATACCATGTGCCTAAGAGTAATGTCCAAATGTTTCTTGAATTCAGACAGGCTTGGCATTGTGACCACTTCCCTGGGGAGCCTGTTCCAGTACTCAGCTACCCTCTGGGTGAAAAACTTTTTCCTGATATCAAACATAAACCTCCCCTGACTCAGCTTCATGCCTTTTCTTCAAGTCCTGTCACTGGTCATGAGAGTGAAGAGATCACTGCCAGCCCCTCCGCTTCCCTTAATGAGGAAGTTGTAGACTACAATGAGGTCTCCCCTCATTCATTGGTTGAATACTTATGTCTTTGATCCAGTTAAGCATCTCGAGGTATGGGAAATGTCAAGGTCACACAATACAAGCTAAGCTATTTTCTGTAGAAGATATACCAACTAGCAAGAATTGGCTTTCTGCAGTATTGTTAGTGCTGACTTAATATTGTAAATGGACTTCCTCCACTTTCTCCTAGTTCAGATTTGTTTGGGGGAGTACTTCAGCAGAGCACTTAAATTATTGCCACATATTATGCAGAGGATCAGGCAGCTTGTAGGAAACTGTCATCTCCGGTAAAATCTTTTCCCTTATTCAAAGGAAAACTAGAAATCTCATAATAATTTTGTGTTTCTGACACCCATATAGACAGCTCTAAATGCTCATATTCAAAATGCTTACTCAACAACAAATTCACAGTTCATTGAAAGTTAAATGTATTCATTTTCTCCTGTAAGTGGATGACAGGAAGGTGTTGGAATGGCTTACTTGTAAAATGTGTTTTGCATTTCGTTACAGCCAATAACTCTGGTGTGAACAAACGGCAGATCACAGACCTTGTGGATCAGAGCATCCAGATCAATGCGCATTGCTTCGTGGTCACAGCAGATAATCGCTACATTCTTATCTGTGGTTTCTGGGACAAGAGCTTTCGAGTTTATTCTACAGAAACAGGTGACCCTAAATACAACTCTCTGTTTCTTCATGAGTCACAAAGGGATCAAAGACTATTGTCTTAATAGTAGCATATCTAATGCCTGTGCTTACCCCTCAATAAATGGTAAAGGGCAGTTTATAAAATCTTTCATTATTGTTTGAGCATAATAGCTTTGAAGTGATTTTCTAATGGAAGAAAAAGGATGTAAAAGGAAATGGGAAGACATATAGTTTTGTTAGTGGCAACTTTTGAAAACAATAGTTATTTTCAGGAAATTGATCATACCAAAGGGATCAACCGAAATTTTTGTTACAAGAGTTTCATGGCTGTATTGTTTCTAGCTCTACTTATTACATCTAATATGGAATTAGATTGCATAGTCTGCTACAGGAACTGGTATTTTGTTTCTTTGATTACATAGCCTAATACCAGTCAGTATATTGCTAAAAAGTAATCACAATATTAGAAAGAAGGAGGTGATAATCATAGTAAACCTTAGTTTGACATTAACATAGAACAAATATACATTTTTAATATAATACTGTAGCACAATTCTGGAAAAGTTCGTATGTTGTCTTATGCATATCACTCATGAAATTCATAAATAATGTTCTAATGCCATTGCTTAAATACTGATGGAGCTATAACTCCACTTAATATTCAGTGACTGCAGCACTGACTTGATTTTCTGAGAGAAGGGTTAGACTATGGATTGACATAGAGCACAGCCTTCAATAGGAATGAAAAAAAGAGGAAAAAAACTTTTATCTTTGTAATTTTTTAATCCTGTTGTAGCATGTAGGGAACTTTAATTAAGGGACATGAGGCAAAAGTTACATTTGAACTGAATATTAATTATGTAGTTAATAATTTCTAAATGTCGGAAGTACCTTACAAAACTGAATTTGTATGACTTCACACTTCCACCAGGAAAATTAACTCAGATTGTGTTTGGCCACTGGGATGTCGTGACTTGCCTTGCCAGATCGGAGTCCTATATTGGAGGTGATTGCTACATCGTGTCTGGGTCTCGTGATGCTACTTTGCTGCTTTGGTACTGGAGTGGCCGACATCACATTATAGGTGACAATCCAAATAGCAGTAAGTATCCTTTAAAAAAACACCTTCCTGAGAGATCTTCTGTCACACCTTTTCATTTTAACATTCCTTCTGTCAGCTTCAGAAGTGCTTACCAAATATATCGATTACTTCACTTACAGATTGAAAGTTGGTCTAAGAAGAGTGCCACATGCTAAGCAATTCATTGATTACTAGCCAAACAAATGTTTAAATGCTCTGTGTGTGTAGTAACAGATAATATGAATGGAGTATAGTTCTTAAATTTGTATCATTTATAGCATCATGTCATCATAAACGAGAACAAGATGGTTATGGCCTTTAAGTGACAGAACGTATATCACTATATTTTGACTTCCCTTTCCCTAGAAATATTTTTTTGGCATTTCAACTTACTCCTTTTGTGCTACAGCATGCTATATCAGCTGCTTGCCTTTTCAAAAAAGGAATGTCTCACATGCCATGGAATTAAATGAAACTCTCTTGAAAAAGGTCTTACTACAGCAAGCAAACCTTTGGAGAAGCAGTATGACTGAATAAAAATAGAAAAAGATAAAATGTCAGGAAGAGTTTACATTTCATGTGCATGGGACTAACTATCAGTGCTTTGCAGAGTGAGGGGCCACAATAATAATGATATTGATTTCTATAAAAGGACACTTAAAGCCCTCTACTAATTTAAAGGTCCCTTCACCCAAGCCAGAGATGACCACAGCTAAAGACAAGAGCAACTGTTATCCATATAGTAGAGTTGTTTTATACAACACTAAATCCATTTCATTTAAAGTGATTTCTGAATTCTGATTATTATTTTCAACACATGAATTCTGTCCTTGGATAGAAATAGAAGAATCCATCACTATCAGTTTGGATCTTTGATTCAAATACTGACTGGAGGCAGTACTGTCAGTTACAGACATGTAAGTGAAAGTATTTATCAACTGAATGGCTGTTACAAAAGTGTTTTATTTATTTCAAAGTAAATATTTTGTCAGTTTTGCAGCAGCAAACTTTTTATTGAGTTTTATTTTTTCCATTTGTCTCTAAGCAGAGCAACAGGGAGACAAATATAAGCCTCACTTTCTCAGCAGATTTTATTTGCTTTTATAACAAGGAAAATGGAGGGGGAAAATAAAATTGTGTTCCCATAACAAATTTCTCTAATTTTTCCTTGTATCCCAGGGCTTTTTTAGAATGTAATTCTCTAATATGGAGAAAATCAGAATTGTGTCAGAACATTCTGTTTAGGTTGACACCATTTTGCGTCTTTGAATGCCTGTGTGATTCATATCAAGTATTAGTAATTTATGTCTTAAAAGAAAAATTAAAAGAGCTTTCTACTTTCATTAAAGAAAAAATGTAAGACTTTTCCTTTACCTCCTCTAAGGCTTGGACAGCCTTGCAATTAGCATTTCCTTTCTGGCTGATACAAACTGCTTCAATTCTTTTCCAGATAGAATTGCTTTAGTTCTGATACTGTTTCGTCATCACTTACACAACTGAATGCACAAAAGTGGTACTTTTTGGTATCTCAGGTTTAATAGCTTAGCTGCATAACTTTGAAAGTGTCTGCTTTGAACATCTTTAATTTTATGAAAGGAAGAATGTGAATTGGCTGACAGAAATGAAAACAAAAATGAGTTGTATGATCTGCTCTCTATCTCTGCCTCTATATGGATAAGGCTCTGTTTGCTAAAACAAAAGGTCTTACAGTCAGATTAATGGGAGACTGTGCTGCAGTCATGTCCAGTCAAATGAGATCTTACAGGTACATGTATCAGTACTCCGGAAGATTAAGTACCTAAGTCCACTGTGGTAGCTTTGAAATATATCGATATTTTTTTTAATATTCATGTTGAAGACATGTTAAAAACTCATATTGAGGAAGAGCAATGTCATCACTATTATTGGTCTCTGTTCATTGAAGTTACCATGAATATGCTAATTATGTACTAGCACTGTACTATAACCAGAATATCATGTGTTGCAAACCTGTCCTTATAAACAGCTACTTTGACTTTTAATGAATATACTTTAATGGGAATAGATTGCAGAAACAAAGGATCTTTTAAAAAAAGCCTTTAAAAACTTCTACAATTGCTAAATGTTTCTGCTGAAGTAATGACTAGCAGTTTCTGTTCCCTACCACGAATAGACATGATAGTTGTCATATGACTGATTCCCTTTATATTAGTTTTCAAGACTGAAGCATTCTTAACAATCCTTATGAAAATATGTCTGAAGTGTTACATCATTAAAGCCACTGAAGTAGTAAAGAAATATTTCCTAATCTACTCTTCTATATTTGCTTGTAGAAGATTAGGATTTACCTTGTAGGAAAAATAAAAGTGAAATCAAATCCAATTACTTAAGATCTTTAGAATGTATTTCCAGAAAGATGTAGATGATATTTTCGGTGGGGAAAAAAGAGGGATTGGTTTTTTTAAAAGCTGTCATCTGGAGACACAGATAAGGTATTTTATACTACAGGCTGTAATAAGGTGAAGAACTCAAAGAAAAATGTCAGTTGTAGTAATTGTCTGGGTTAGATGCTTGATTTTATAATTATCTTTTAAGCTGAAGGATGGTTAATTATCAATTTTGCCTTCAATACATCCAATTACCAAAAGGAACTTTAGTTGTCTCAGAAAATCTTAAGGGGGAGAAAAAGCAAATCCCCAGTCCTAAACAGTTTGTGTAGTTTTAACATTTGTATAGAAAAATGTAGATACTATTTCATTTGAAAACATAGCAGTCACGATTATTTATTGTGAAATATAATACTCTGAGGCAAAAGATTGTCAGATCAAACTTCTTACAGATTCTGCTAAAATTCCATATTCCAGAATTCAATCTTTACTAACAATATGTATGTCAACAGTCTAACCAGTCAGACTTGTGTAGAGCCTTTTGCTGAAATACCCATGCAGGCATGTGTGCAGTGGGTGATCTCACCTGTGTCTGGAGGAAATAACGAACCAACCCTGGTTTAAAGAGGAGAGCTGAGAAAAAAATGTCTTGGATAAGACTCTTGCAAGTGGGTGCTCTATCTCAGTAGTTGAAAACTTGCCTATGAGAGCATGGTGAGCTTCATTTTATAACTTTAAAATAATTTTTCCAATCAGTTCATTTATTAAGTTATCTCTTTTATACTACAAGAAGTATCAAAAATGAGTTTCTGGTTTAGTTTACACTTGTTACTGAAGCTTTAACAGATTTTAAATACAATGTTTTCCATGGAGTAGCATTCAAAAATAGCTTGCAAACTAACCTTCTGGTTAGTTTGTCCAGGAAGTGGAAGATTAAGTTTTTGACCTCTAGAGACTGTCTGCTATAAATTAATGTGGGAGGGGCCCTTGTGAACCTCCAGCTCTAACAGAAAGCAAATTTCTCTTCTATGCTCTTGTTTATGGATCTTACATGACATAATGATTGAATATAAATAGAGATAAATCAAGAAATCAGAAGCCAAAGCTGCATACCTTCATGTAACAGCATATAGGGCAAATATTCTCCCTATTTGTACTTTCTCTGGTCCAACAAACACTGGTTTCATAGCCATGCCATCACTAAGCTCTAACAGAGGGGATAGAAAAGGTCCTGATCCAGACTAGGCTGTTGTTTGGGGGTGCTCCTAGAAAGTGAGAGCTGTGGCATCATTTTCTGTTGGCTGAAGGGCAGTTGAATGCAGGGCTTAATGTATGATTGAACCTTCCTTTATTTCTTTATCCTTGCTTAGTTAAGTACCACCTTTGGAAGAAACACTGAACTGAATGAAGCTTAGTCCTCTTGCCAGGGTCAGATATCTACTTTCTAAGCTGAAATTGCTGATCTGAACTGACTAATCTGAATCTGTACTTTATTAAGTTGATGACCACATTGTATAAATCTGCTGCAGTTGAGAGAACAGTGAAAGGTATCTGTTTTCTCTTAGTAAGACGCGGCACACACAAAGGACACGGTTTGCTTATTTTAATTCTTTGAAGTGATATGGGAAATGTAAATCGTTGCAGTTCTTAGAGATTGAATAGAAAAATTATTGTGATGGAGTTTGACAATTTGTGGTTTGATTTTTTTTCTCTTATGACATATAGGGATTTGTCTGAGGTGAGCACTAATTTGTATACAAATTTCTTCTCACATAGCAACTGTATTAGTCATCACAAAAGGAGCAAAGAGAGTATATGATATGCCCTGAAGTTCAAAATGTATCATTATAGTTGGGTTTATATTTTCTGATTGCTTTATTGAATGTGTCTTTTAAATAAGTGACTTTGAAAATGAGAATTATCTCAGAGTCTTTGAACAGATATACCAAAGTGGATGATAGAATTGCAGAAAAGTGAGGGACAGATGCTTTCATCTGAAACAGACACAAATTCAGAAACTAATTTGGAAGTGATAAAAATTAATTTGCACACTTTAATTGGAATCAGACTCCTGCATGAAAGAAAGGAAGGGTAGGCAGCTTGTGCTAAAGGCTGATTGAATTTTTTGTCAGGTAAGTATGTTGGACTTGGCCGCTTATCCTCTTGAGCCTCTCCGTGCAATATATTACATTCACCCTCTGACTGGTGTTCTTTAAAAGGATCAATGCTATTCCTGTTTTGTCCCTAGAGCCTGAAATTTCATTGATCTTGGGACTTGACATTTCTCATTACCTATTGTAGCTTCCAAGAGGATGGCCACAAGAGGTGTGAGAGTTAACCCTACTTTTTCTAATGGGAACTCTGCTGACCATTGAAAAATATTATATCTATCAGCCCTAACCTGGGGTTGTTTAGCATTGTAGCATAATCTTCAAAGGTGCTAATAATTCATCCTGTCTGAGTGGTTGTATTCTGTATATATCTGAAAGAAAGGGTAAGCATTACCATAATAAATTTTTGTCGTTAACCTGTGTTTCAAGTCTGTCATGAAGTATACCTTTATGTGTTTGTTTTACTTAACACAATTTTGAAGCAATTCAAAATTGTGAACATCAAGGGTTTTGCAAGTTTATAGCTTGAAAGAATAGTTATTCTGAACTCAGAACATTCAGTTATTTTTTTATATCCCTCTACATTTTAATATGTCCTCGCCTTGAAAAAGCAGCAGTTTATAAATAGCCACCACCAAGTGTACTGGATGGCTGTCTGAAGGTCCCACACAAGCACATGGGCACACATCCTATCTGCTTTGTCTGTTTAGTTATTATGGTACTTGCATGTTTGTACAATTTAGGAATTAATTTTTAAAACACGATATATTAGCACTATTCTGACAGAGTAGAAGCTCTTTGAAAACTAGTTTGTAATTAATACTGTCACTGTCTCTACTCTCGTAGCCAAAGATGTCTCTCTCCTAAAACTGCTATGTAAAAGTAAATGAGCTAATAATCCAGACGAGCTAAGGCTCTTATCTCTAGTATTTTATTGACAGACATCTGTGCCCATGCTTTGCTGCATATTCCATGGGAACTGTACAGTGCAAGGTGGTTCAGCATCTTGCCAAAGTTCCCCAAGCTATTTCGGGGAAGAGATAGGAAGAGATGATACAGATTCATACTCTCCTGCCCTCCACTGTATTTTTCCTGCCTGGATTGGTGCAAGGTACCTGACAGTCCACTCACCTGAGTGAATTTTTTGTAGCTATATACAATTCTGCTCACATTCCTTCGCTCTCTGCCAGAGCTGACAATAGTTTGAATATATTAATATTTTTCCCTCAGCAATCTTTCTTTTACTCCCATTGCTCCCTCATATTGTGGACATTTTTATTGATTATTTCCTGTTTTGAGATAATCATATTTATTGGTTGCAGCCTTATCTTTTCATCAAACTCCAGAATGTTTTTTTTCTGACAGTATATATTCATTTTCACTTCCGTGAATGAAAGCTACAGTATTTTTTAAGATTTTTTTTTCTGATGAGTATCCCTCAAAAGCCCTAACAGTAAAGCAAATAGTAAATTATTTTCAGCAAGTAGTTCAGCTATAGCCTGGTACTTGCTTTTGTCAAAGTCAGAGATGAAATGGAAGCTAGAATTTGCCTTGTGCTCTAATGTTTCTTATACAGAGGACTTGTAGATTTGTCCCCACAGCAATCTGTACATAATTCCTGTGAAAGGACAATGAGAGAAATAGTAACACTATCTGTTCCTTTTCTTTATATTTTCTTTTTTTCTTACCATGCAAGAGCACCATCTGTTCACAAAGAACCTCATAATAGTATTAAGCATTATATTTCTCAGCAAGAAGTGAAGATGTGTTTTAATTTAGTCTTCTTAAAAAAAATTACTTGTTTGGAAATACAATGCAGATTTTTTTTCCTTTGCCCTCTTCTAATTCAGTTCAAAGGTGCTCCTTTGGGGAAATTACAGGGGGTTTACAGTGATGGTATCTCAGCTCTTAGGTAGGATATTTTCACCTGCAATTCCCTTAGAGCTGCAGCCTTTGACCTTTGGCTGCATCTATCAGTGGTGATGTGTCAATGACAGAATATTTTGCTAGATTTTGAATGATTCCTGGAGTTCACAACTTCTGTCCTTAGCAATAACATGTAATACGACTGAGGTTCATGCCATGGCTTTTTCTGTAGAAAGGATGACTGCATAATTTTTTCTTTGAACCCTAAGGGGGAAAAAATCCCATTTTCAATTACTGTTGGACTGTTACTCCTAACAATGTATGATAACATGTATAATAATGATATTCCATTATTAATTTGTATTTACTGAGAAACAGGACAAAATAGGACTCATAGATTTATGTTTTAGAACAGTTGTTTCTTATAAGCATTTTCCTTTATAAAACACTAAGTAAATTAAATATAATTATTTTACATATCCTGAAGTTTTTTAGTCCCATGATATCATATTTTTCTTAGGAAACACTGAGAAAAATATCCTTTCGAAAACTCTGTTATTTCTTTTCCTTTTAAAAAAAATTGTAATGACTAGTCATTCAGTTTGTTGCAGTCTGATGACAATTCTGTAATCACAGCTTAAGCCAAGATGACCCTTGAGGATATTTCCTCTTTTTTTTCTAGGAGGGCGTAGAGTAGAGAGGGGAAAAAAAAAAAAAAAGTGGAAAATTCTGAATTTAATTGCCTCTTTTTTTAACTTTTCTGTTATGTACAGAAACAAAAACCTTAAATGGAGAAGAAGTTCTCAACAGCAGTGCTGATGGGGAAATTATAAAAATCTAAATCTCAAAATATAGCCATCTTTGATGGGATACACAAAGCATCTTTCTCTGTTTCTTCCAACATCCATCCTTCCTTAGAAGTAAAGCTCAGTTTGCAGTTCACATCTTCAGTTTTCAGACCAAAAGAAACTTTTGTTGTCTAGAATAAAGCTTGGGAAACTAGGACTTATTGGGGTAGCTGTTTGCATTAGAGTATTAGTGTGCCTGTACATTGCAAAAATAAGACTAGTTAGATTGAAGCAACCTGTACTATTGGGTCCAAAACTGAAGTCTGTAAATCTGTGGTTGGTAGTACTCAGCTTATTCAGAAAAATATTAAAATACATGGAATTGTTATTAATACTTTGATGACAGAAGATGTTAGGGTTTGGCAAGAAATACTGTAGATTCATGCTAAATTTTCAATTGTTCTATACATTTCTGGCTACCCAAATTTTAAGCAAGAACTCTAGGATAGACAGGCATGGAAATAGGTTGCTAAAATAGCTAAAAAATGGCAACCTTATGCCTTCAAAGGAGTTTATTTAGTAGAGTCAAAAGGAAACACCAAGAGGGACGACTTATTCTGTAAGTACATCAATAGAGGAAACACTGAGAAGACCTGAAGCTAAAGGACAGTGCTAACACAAGAACAAAGAAATGCTAGAATAAAGAAACAAGAATAAATTCAGTCTGAAATTCAGAATATTTCTCTCCTTCACAGTGGGAAAAGTCTGGAACATCTTTCCAAGCCACATACCCAGATAACCATTTCATTATTGTATTAACTGCTTTATATGATGTGAGTGTCTACAATAAAATACTAAAGTAATTGACCCACAAAAGTCTATCCAAGCCTCCATTCCTAATGCACGTCTTTCAAAACCCCATGCAATACTTCTTAGCTTCTGGTGTAGCTCCCTTTTTAATTTGTTTTAGTGTTTAACTGCATTTCCATTCAGGAAGCTGCATTTTATTCTAGAGTCCAAATGTGTGCAGCCATCCCCTCAATGGACCTTGCTGTGCCATTAGTTTCAAGATAAATTTCTGGGCTATGGCACATCTTTTATGCCCATGACTCCCGGTTACAGTGGTCAAGTCACTGCTTTGCTGCCTATGCAGTGAAGAGACAAAACACTTTAAACACTTTGCAGTGTCTTATTCTCTGTATCAGTTGTGTGACTCTCCTTTAAGCTCATTTCTGTAAATGTAGGTGCAAGACTTTCACCTTTCTGGTCTACAGTGGCAAAGAAATTCTTGCCTGCTATTTGCTATTCTAAGGTATTGCATTGAAAGTTCGTGTTGAGGGAGTTTTCCTTTCTAGCTCCATAAATCCTTCTCTATATCACTTCCTTCCAGAACAGAACCTCCTCTCCAGTGAACAGAGCTTTTGCTTATTTAGGAACATTGACCTTCCACCTGGCTGCATTGAAAATAAATAAAATACATTTTGCTATCTTTTTATTTAACTAGGTGATGCAGAGAATGATATAATAACGGCTTTCTCTTGTCATTGCACAGTTGCCCATGAAACTTTGCATAATTTTATATTACAAGCATATCTTACTAGCAAAGATTTTATATTATCCCATGGATAACATTATTGGTTAGTATTGGCTCAAGAATCAATTTCCAGCTCCTAACTGCAGACCTTAATTTCCAATATCCTTATGTGTAGCTCATAGTAAACACTTCTCTATGGAAAAAAAAAATAAAGTTCTGTCATTGAACTAGCTTCTGTGCCATCCATGTTGTCGATAGTCAGTTCCATATAAAACTGGTTTAAATCAAAACACTGTATGACTCAGACAAATATCTTGGAAAAAAATACATAGAGCTCATTTTAACATAACCATGTTTATCAGCCAGACTCCTCATCCTATCAAAACCAGATAAGACAAGACTCCCATTTCCAACACAGCATGGTGACTGGTATTAATGAGATTTTTGCTTCCAGTTCATGTTGACAGAACTGTGGATTAACCATTTTGTTATTTTGCATAGCATTAATGTTACAGTAATTTATCTGTAGTTCCCTAGGTAATTTCTTTTATCCTTTTTAGGTATTTCAACTACTTTGGCAGAACTCCAGTCCTTTAGAATGTCCCAATTTTCTGTGTTTCATTTGTACAACGTAAATATAACCAGATGAACTCTGTGTTATCTCGCAAGTTGCTAATTTTTTGCTCACACTTGACTTTCTTTGCCTGGCAAAACAATATCAAATACCGAGCAATTAGGTTGTCAGCATCTGTTATTATTAGAAACAACAGAAATGTTGCTCTTTGTCATATAAATGCCCATAAATGCCCACTTTTTTGAACTCAAAGTAAAATACATTTCTGTCATGAATATGAAGAATAAATATTTATGAAGTAGTCTATGCTATTCTCTAATAAATTTAATGTGGTAAAAATGGCACAGGTATTGATATTGATATATATATAAAATTACATATACCCTTAGCCATTTTTATGCATATTTTAATCTGTAAGCGTTCCATGTGTCTCTGAATTAATCTTCTCTCTGCAGCAGTAGTATATTTCTAGTACAGTGCTGTTCCTCCTCTCTTCTTTTCCTACCCCCAGTTTCATGACAAAAAATATGATCACTAATATAGGTACATTCTCAACTCATACTACTCTTTAGCTTCATAGCAGAAATCTGGAGACATACATGTCCAACAGCAGACCATTACATTACAGCTGCTTTTAATGCCATCACGCTTTGTGTTCTTTTAATTAATTCATTAGTGCCTTGGAATGATGTGCATATGAAACTTTATGCCATCTGAATATATTTTTCTCACTATCCTGTGAGATATTTAATCACACTGCACCTCTCTTTGATGCTCACTGAAATGAACCAAATTACAGCAAATTTCTTTGTTGATAAACCATGTCTGATTTGTCATACTCCGTTTTCTTTTTCTTGTTCTTCTCACTTTTTTTTTTTTTTTTTAAACAGGTGATTATCCAGCTCCTCGTGCTGTTCTAACTGGTCATGACCATGAAGTTGTCTGTGTGTCGGTCTGTGCAGAGCTGGGACTTGTTATCAGTGGTGCTAAAGGTCAGAAATGTTTTTATGATTTAAGTCTTAACATTTTTACATTCTTTTTAGTGTTACTTCTCAGACTTCTCTCAAGCCACATATACTTTTATTATCCAAAGTGTCCTCTACTATGATGTGTTGTAATTCTGGGGGAATCAGAAGCAGTTTACTCTGAAAATTGCAATATTCTATCTGTACTTATGAGTTTAGGCACCAAAAAAGCTGATCATTCTTTCCAGCCATCAGTCTGTGCAGTTCTGGAAGAGTATTTTATAAAAATGTATTCAATAATTCTAATGACATTTAGTAATTTTGGAGAAATTTGTTGATAGAGATGTGTATTTTGCAGAGGGCTAGCTCCAGGTTCTCCACTCTGATCTTAACTGAATGGTAGTTTGTCGCACTGAACTGACTCTCCAGGGAAGCAGGATCAGTTTGCTTCGCTTTAGATCTGTGTACATTTTATCCTGTAGGCTTTATTTTCAGTGGCTTCTAAATAATGAACAGTTGCAGGAGATTGTTGTTACATTTCTTAAAATTTTTTACTTATCTGTTCACACTTTCTCACTTATGTAAGAAATCCAGAGTACACAAAAATTGCTAACACAAGTGTTCAAAATATCTTTCCAAACCTGTATCAATCTCCTGTATAACTGATAATCAATGTAAATAAAGCACCAGCCTCAATGAGTGTTTGCTTCACCCTTCCTTACTCTGTTTCTCCGTTTCTTCTTGATTGTTCTATTTCACTTGTTTTACTCATCTTCTCCTCACCCTTAATTCCAAGTCCATTTTTCTTCCCCCCCGCCCTCTCTCATTCAGCTTCTCTTTATTTGTCAAACTTCATGTCTTTACCTCTTTTCCTTTCCTATTTGCCTCTCCCTCCTCTCCCTTTTCTGAGGTTCTTTTGTGCTACATCATCTCTTCTCCCTTCTTATTTCCTTTCTATACATCACCCTTGTCCTTCCTTAAGGTTCTTTTTCCTTATATATCTTCCTATCTCATTTCTACTCTACTCCATCCACATCCAGTGACTTGCTTTCTCTGTCTACTGTGATGCCTGTTTTATTCATCCCCATGGATATCTTTGTACTCCTTTTTTAAAAGTTTGCTGCCTTTGAGGGTAAGAAGAATGTGATGCTTGCTCTGCTGGCTTTTGCTCACAGCTGAGCTCTTAGGTTATTGTTTTTTATACTACCTTGGAGGTCAACATTTATTTTCAAAGCTGAGTGAAACTTTTGAGTAAAGCCATTTTTAACAGGAAATCCTAATGGGTCATTAACTCTCATAATGGCATACTACATAACAGTCATAGGCAAAGTCAAAACATTTGTGGAAAAAAATGTACAGTGATGCTGAACCTAAATTTTTTTTCTTGCAGCACTGTTATTTCTTACCCTTTTAGGCAGCTTCATACACTCTTGCTGCCATAATAGTCTACTCTTTCCAACTACATTTTTGCAAATTTTCTCTTCTTAAAATAGATGGAATCTGAATTCTGTTATTTTCTGCTTTATTAAGTATTTGATGCTTTGGTAACTTACATATTTTTAGAGGTAAAGGCTAATAGAAAGCCAAAGACTTTTAAATCAAATTCAGAATATGTTTGTAACTGATCAAGAGAAATGAAGGCCAGTCTTTCTTCTGAGGTACTCTTCTCAGATTCTTCCTCTTGAAAATCTAATGCATATAAAAGATGCAGAGAGAAAGTCAATTTATTTTCTAATGCTGTTTTCCAAAACATGCTTTTTTTAAAGCTTCTGCTTCAGTTCTATTCTTTCCAGTCTTTTCCACTTTCTTAGATTACACCTCGTGGCAGTGTTGCATTGCCCTGCCATCCTGCCTGGTGGGCAGCTGTTCCTCCAGAGCTGGCTGTGGCACTGCAATAACATGCACAGCACTCGAGAGCTGCTGAGGCAGGAAGGCAGCACATATAGCACTCCTCTGAGGAAAATCCTGTGCATCAGGTTGATGTTTGCACGTTCTTACCCAACAAACCCAAAAGAGAGTGCTCAGTCTGTATGTTCTTACAGTAGCATCCTAAATCAGATACACCTTTTTGTGTCCATGACCACTCAGCTATGAAGGTATTACACTTTTCTTTGGAAAAATCTAACAAGGTGATTGTTCTAAACATGGAGGCATCACTTCTTGTAACATTCTGGAACTTTAATATTTACAAAGCTGAAACTAAAGTATTTGAGAAAATAAATTATTTCCTTTGCAGTGGTATCCCATGGACACAGTCAAGCTTGAGGTCTCTCTGGATAAGACTTTATGCAAAGATAGATAAAATCCTGTTTTCAGAGGGTTCACAGGTGAATTCATGGATACTGTGATTCATTCTACCTGGGCAAACCCAGCAGCTGTGTGAATTTCAGAGAAGTTAGGTTTTAAAGGGGGGTGACTGAGTCTGCCAATATGAATTCACTTTCAGCATAAGCCGCTTGTATAAGGAAGAGATTACTGTGCTGTCCAGGAGTATCCTGTGTTTAATTAAAAAAACAATTAGTATTTACTGTGACTCATTATATTTATCAAAGAAGAGACTCTTTTTCTTGCTTGGAATACAGATCTCTCTTTCAAAAGAGCTTTTCTCAAAGATCTTGAAATGGAAATAGCTTAGTTTTGCATCTTAAAATGTACATTGTAGTTTTCATAGCTGTTTCTTTCTTTCACGAGCAGTAATAAAAAGACATTAAATTCTCATATTTAAATCTCTCTGGAGTAAATGGAGTTATAGTGTGATGTCTTATGGTCCAAGTATCATTGTAACTCTGTTGGCTGTCAGATGACTCCTTTTGCTAAAAAAATTCAGGACTGAAACCTATGCATAATATGTTCATTGGGGCAGAGGATCCACAGGAACTGCCATTGTCTCTAGGAGAAATATGCAGTAATACAATTATATGCCCTCTGGGAGTTGCTCCTACGAGTCACTGATAGGGCCCCATCTGTTTAATGTGATTGGGCAGGCTAAAAAGAGTTCATGTTGTTGGAGAAAATCAGTAAGACTGAGGCTTCTGAATGCTTGGAAAGAGTAAACAGTATTTTAGAAGACAGATCAATGAAAACTGCTACCATTTTTAGGCATGTTATATCTATTTTCTTGATATGCTAGCTCTTACATTTCCTTTTCTGGTGCATGTTTTAAATTCTTTAAGCAAACATTGCAACTTCTCATATCTATGCAAGACTAATGTGACATAAATTTGTATTAGGCATTGTCTTTGTGCACAGAGTATATAGTTTGTATAAGCAGCAAATGTATGATATATTATGTTTTCATATACAGAAGGTCCTTGCCTAGTACACACAATTACTGGTGATTTGCTGAGAGCCCTGGAAGGAACAGAAAACTGCTTGTATCCTCGCTTAATTTCAGTATCCAGTGAAGGTCATTGCATCATCTACTATGAACGAGGACGGTTCAGCAATTTCAGCATTAACGGCAAACTCTTAGCTCAGATGGAGATCAATGATTCAACCAGGGTAAATCTAAATGCAAACAGTTATTTTTTTGTGTGTCATCTTTATTTATTAAAATAAATTTAATTTATTTGCTGTACGGTTTAAAGGAAATAATATATGTAAAATTGCTGCCTTCTGGTTAAGTCATTCCAACACATATTCTTTCATCACCATGTCCAAATACAAAAATGCACTTGAGTTTTTCCAGAATGAATAAGAACAAATAGTTTATGATCCCACACAATTCCTAGAATTTTTGTTTGGAATTAAATTTCAGTGGGAAATATGTCTTTGAAACAAAATGCTCTAAAAAGACTTCATTCTTCATTTATTAGCCAAGACATGAATTCATGCCTTCGGGGCTCTGCTCTCTCACTAGCACTTGAAGTAGCATTAGGAATGCAGATCACTGCTCTGCTTTAGATGTCAGTGATGGCACCAAGTACTGTAGAACAAACTATGCTATGTAGAAATGTTATGTGCTGAACTCAGGTATTGGCAGATTCAGTTAAAGAGCTTTTTTGTTGTATATCATGTTTAAAAACACACAACTGTTTTATTTAAAATGTGGTGATCTGAAATTTGTTGGTTTATTTTTTCACTGAGGAGAAGAAAGAGTGGGGGCTTTTATCTTGAAATTTAAAGTGAATAGAGCATAAGAGATGCTTATAAGTTGATGATTTATTTTTTTTTTTTAATATTGGCTTATTTCCATAAAAGCTAACTATGTACTTGGGATTTGTCTTTTTCTCCTAAAGGCCATCCTCCTGAGCAGTGATGGGCAGAACCTGGTAACAGGAGGAGACAATGGTGTAGTGGAAGTATGGCAGGCCTGTGACTTCAAGCAGCTCTATATTTACCCTGGCTGTGATGCTGGCATAAGAGCTATGGATCTGTCTCATGATCAGAGGTGAATTTACCTTTCATATTTGTATGTAAATGCTAAAATTTCACAAAGTATACATCTTCATGTGCTTTAAGATAGGAATTTATGGTATGCATACAATAAATGAACAGGATATGTAAAACAAAGCATTACCCGGTTGTTATCTTGTTGATTTATCTGACTCAGCACTTTCTCTGCTCCTTGAGTCTCATAATGCAAGCATTTAACATTCAGGTGGGGTCTTATATCATTGAAGTTAGTAAGCCAGAGACTCAGCTAGCAAAATATAGCTAAAATTACATTAACTGAAGAACATAGGAATAGTTACACTGGATCAGAGTGCAGTAGTGCCTATTAACCAATGCCTGAAAACCAGTTACAAAACTTTGCAGTACATTTCTGATTTTCAAACATGTCGATCTTGAGGACTTCTTGGGGTTGCATCTAGCCCATAATATTTAACATTATCAGTGGATCGATCCACCAGGAGTGAGTGTGGTCCTTTCCTTTAACCTTCCTGAGCAATGGAGGTACATTGTACAAGCTGAGATTTTTGCAGCACTGCTGTGGCACTGAAATGCCCATGGTAAATGTACAAGACACATAAATCTGGTCCCTCAGTCTTCTACTGTGATTATAATGTAAGCCTATATGTTGCATTTATGCAGGGTTATGAGAGGATTTTCTGTTTTCATCATGCATCAGTCTTGTATTTCTTATCAATATACAAACTTACGACATGCAAAGAATTCCTAGAATATTAGAAAAATCATGCAGAATTCATTTAAGTTAATCTTTTTCTTACACTTTTCATCTTTCCTATCCATTTTGTAAAGCAACAAAAACACCTTTAAGCAAAATAGGTATCTAATTTACTCATATGTGCATAGATGACTTGAAACAAGTTTTTTTGTCTCAAACTTACTCTAATTGAAACTAACTTACAGGAAGAAGCCTATTTGCTTCTAGAGCTTTGCCAGTTTGTACTTACATTGTGTACTCTGATTTGTTCAAAGAGATTTTACTCTGAAAAAAATTTCAGCTAGTCTATTTTCTCTATTCCTCATTGCAATACGAGGCTGGGAAGTCCCAGCTGTGCAAAATGCTTTAAGGACCTGCCTAGCTTTAGTCACATAATTAAACAGAGAATCATTTTTGTATGGTTTCATAGAAGTGGTGCTAGATACATAATCCAATATTAAAACTCAGCTACCAGATTTAGCTACTGATTATGAGTTAACTGGAAAATCACATCAACTATTGCTGCCAGAACAACATAATTCTGGGGCTAGATTTCAATATGAAGCCTTTAGGAGTACTAGGATGTGATCAGCTTATGATTAAGGGATCAGTTCACTTGTCCTCACAGAGGCATCTCATTATGTCTGGGAGGCCCTCGGATATCCAGCTGATCCCAGCTCAGCCCCAAGTCCAGAGAGCTCCACACATCCTGTGTCCCAGCTGCCAGCCAGCATAGGCATGTGAGCCATCCTGGGGCACCTCTAGTGACACAAGATACCTGAAATTATGTACCTGGCTTCTAAACCATCTGAATGAAAGTGTTTTGACATAGGTGTCTTCATGTGAACTAGAGGAATAAGTTTCTGTAATAACCATGGTGATCTATTTGCTACAGCCTTTGGAATCTAAAAGACAGTTAAGCTCATCCTGAAGTGCATGTCCAGTGACCTGTAGAGAGTTATCTCAGGCTGCATGGAAGGTACTGATTAGGGCCTAATTTGATTGCCTACCCCTAGCCAGTTAGTACTGTTTGAGATACACCTCGGTGGTCTGAGGTGCATGCCTTGGGTGACACACATGACAAAGGACCTAGTAAAGATCCACATCCTTCTGACGAGCCAGCTGGAGACAAGGCAGGGTATGTGAGAGTATCTCAAATGGCATGATTGTAGAACACCTCTCCTACGCAGACATGCTGAGAGAGTTGAGGTTGTTCTGCTTGGAGAAAACTCAACTCCAGGAACACCTCATTGTGACCTTTCCATTCTTAAAGGGGGCTTACAAGAAGGTGGGAGAGTAACTTTTCAGTTGGGCAGGTAGTGATAGGACTGGGAGGTACAGTTTTAAACTAAAAAAGGAGAGATCTAGATTAGATACTAGGAAGAATTTCTTAGAGCATGGTGAGACAACTGGAACAGGTTACCCAGAGAGGCTGTGGATGCCCCATTCCTGGAAATGTTCAAGGCCAGGTTGGATAGGGTCCTGGGCAACTTGGTGTAGTGGGTGGTATCCTTGCCCATGGGTGGGGAGTTGGAATTAGATTCTCTGCTTCTAAGATTCTTTTCTTTTACCTATGTCAAGGTGAATGAATGCACCTCTAGATCTCCCTTGACCAGAATGGCAACATGGAAGTTTGGCTCATATGTCAACATCAAAATATAGCATCTCCATTGCAAACTGAATCCCACCCATGAGCTTAACCTTCTGACAGTTGCAAAAAGTGCCTTTTTCTTTTTGCTTTTTTACTGTTTATGATAAACTATCCCTCGAGAAGATAAAGGAGAATTAACATCACCATCTTTGATATCTTTTTCAGAACTCTGATTACTGGCATGGCTTCTGGAAGCATCGTAGCTTTTAATATAGATTTTAACCGATGGCATTATGAACATCAGAATAGATACTGAAGCAGAATGAAGAATTGAAAGCCCAGGTAAAGCTGAGAGCACAAGTGCTGCAATGAAAGGTGTAGTCTCTGGTGGAAAACCACGTCTGCATTGACCTCCGTTGTACATTCCATTACACCCAGCAATAGCTGTACATTGTAGTCAGCAACCATTTTACTTTGTGTGTTTTTTCACAACTGAACACCAGCTGCTGAAAAGCAAGCTTGTATCATGTAAATTATATGAATTAGGAAATGTTTTGGTAATTATTTCATATATCTTTGTTTATTGAGAAAAGGTAGTTGGATGCGCCACAAGAGACTTTTGAAAATTCTGGGGAACCTTGTGTCCAGTTATTTCAATGTTTAGGGTTTGAACCTAACATGCATCCCATCTCCAGCCTCTTTTCAAGCTGAGATTAAAAAAAATATGTTTGATACTTTGTACATCAGATGCACATCTTAACTTTAAAGGGATACTTTTGTAAAAGTAAAACCTTGTATAAAGAACAAAACTGTTTCTTAATTTTATTGTGGAGTTACAACTTGCATGTACTTTAAACCTGATGTCTTGAAGGAACAGGTGCATTCACACAAATCAGACTGGAGATCTGCCTAAGGGTACAGCTTGTGTTAAAGGGTTGAATTTGGGAGCAAACAGTAATTTTGACATTTCCACCAACACGTGTTTTTCACTTTTTGAATCTAAAGTTTACCCCTATTAAGTGGAGTTCTGCTCACTAAACATTTGGATAAAAAGCCATCGTTTGCCGTATTTATACTTTATACAATAGAAATTAATTTCCTCCCTTTTAAAATCAAACACTAGATAGGAAGGGAGCAAAGAAGGATGTTCAGTTTAATGCTTTGTAATGCTTAATGACTCCCAATACAGACAAAGTGCTATACTTCTGGATTATTAATATTTGGCATATAAATCATGGGCAAGAGAACCCCCACTTATTTTTTTTTCCCTTATTTTTCTTCTGAGGAGCTGAGCCTTAGCTTCATTGTAAAGGTGACTGAGGTTGCTGTTTTCAGTTCTTCTGAAAATCTCACCTCAAGCCCCTCAGATTAAGGCACTTCATCTTTTACAATACTGTAATGATAATTATTGGAATAATTTTCTGCACATGGTACTGATCAAATTACACACCCAGGGGTATATACACTTTAATTCATGTTTCTTCTTTGTATATTTGGTGACTGTATTGTCATAGATGTACATATTGTGTCGGTAGGGCTATGAGGCATGTAACAGGAATGTAATTTTCTCAGAATTTACACTCACTTGCAGTCATTTATTTAAAAAGATAATGGATTCTTTGTATTGGCACTTTGCACCAGAAACATATCATTATTTATTGATGTGATTACTTATTTGTTATCCACCTTGTATTAGTAAGTTTAGCACTAAATTTCCTTCTCATTGTTGTTTGTATTTATAAGATTCGGCAGTCATGGGGATCAGCGTAATGATTAAGTTATTCATCACCTGTCTGTAAGCAATATCTTGAGTTCGTAGCTTAGAATTGGGAGACTATTGAACATCTGGAAGACAAGTTCATTTCATCTTGAGATCATGGTGAAATATTTTGGATATATAAATTCCTTAAGCTATTGTAACCATGTTTTATTGCAAAGATGTAAAATATGCCAGATGTGTGTGAGTTGGAAATCAAAAAGAAAAATAAAATATGCAAAGAATTCAGGGATTGCTTTTCATTTCAATAAACTTTTTGTCAAAACATTCACATTATCATTAGGAACAAACAATTATTTTAAGAAATCCTTACTTATATGCCAAGTATATGCCAAAAATTGTGCATGTCTGGGTGGTTGTCTTTCGTGGGGTCTCAGGAAAAAAAACAGAAGTTACAGAGTAAGTTTTGCAACTCTTGATTGTCAGTACCTGAAAACAAGCTATTAAAGATCCTTTGTTCAGCAGAAATGAAAAATCAGTCTTAAGGGTTATTTAGAATCCTTGTGAACAGGCAGTATTCTCTGAAATAGACCTTGTAGAAACCAAAGATCTGATGAGAGCAAATTTTGTATCTCTCAATATCTAATTAGATGGAATAAATTTAATATTATTTTGGCCTTTGAAAGTTAGATATCTACATTGTCTGCATAGCAAGACAAAAGAGGTGGGATAAATTGCCTCTTGGAAATGCTGAGGTCCCTACAAAGCTTACAAAGTGGAGATGGACATATATCTAAAAGTCAGATGTCTGATTTAAGGTATCAGTGGAAAGCAAAATACTTTCCTCATAATTAGAAAACTCCCAAAAGTTTCCTAATTCCTGACAGCAGAATAGCAATCAACACTTCATTGCCTTTATATTTAGAAGGTCTGTTCTTTAAATAGCTATCAAAATGAACTAATGCCAATATTTGAGAACCTTATCAGAATATAGTATATATTTTACCAGGTACTATTTATATCAATCAACTTGTGAATATGGAATAACTTCAATTGATTGTTTTGGAGCTGGAGGAGATATGGGGGAGGAGATGAAAGTATTGGTATGTTAATAGTGCCATGAGAAAGAGTTTATTAATATGTCACAACCACCATCCCATCATTATACAATATCACTCATAATTTCATGTATTATTCAACAAATTGATTTAAAAACGCACCATTGCAATTAAACAAAAAATGGATATTGCTATTATTTTAATTAATTCTGTTGTTTTCATGAAGTTTCTCAGCATGATGTGAAATACAATTTAGTCACAAATTAGACATTTTTGTGCCCGAGGAAACCTTTATATGAGAAATTTGCCATGGATTACAAGAATTTAAAAAAAAAAAAAATCCCACTGCATTTCATTCATAGGTATGGGTACCCAAAAAAGTAAGACTTGTAATAATAGTAGTAATGTAATGTTACTACTACTACTAATAATAATAAACCAACTCCCTTATGGTTTGAGTTATAAAAATAGAACTTCCGCAAAGGCAGAGGATAAAGAGAATGTGATGTGGTTACATAGACCAGCTTGATATAGTTTTTGTGGTGGAACACCACTGCTGCCTTTTACTCTCAAACTTCTATTTTTTAAGATAAAAATGCTATGATTTTTTAAGGATATTTAAAGTCCTTTATTGTATTTGTTTATTTGTGTTAATTACATTAGTATACACCTATCTGTTGCAGGGTGTCTTTTTGTAAACAGACAATATACATGCAATGAATCTCTCAGCTAAGGGAGATGCAGCATTAAGGATAAAACTATGCAACAAAATAATGCCCACAATGTAAATAATGCATGGTTGTTAGCTGTGTTTCTGCCAGTTGATCTAAGGTTAAGCACTGGACAATAAGACATTGCCGTACAGGAGAAACGCTGCCATAGCTATTAGGTGTATTCCTTATCCAGATCCTACCACTGTTGAGGGGAATGCTGCTTTCCCTGCATGAGCAATAATAAAATAAAGGCTTCTGTGTATTTATCCCAAGAAAAGACCAGTTAGGCTCAATTTACTGGGAGAGCTTTGGATAAATAATGATTACAGTGATAGAGAATCTTGTGGGTTGTGCTTGTAGAGCTAAAAATGCTGCCCGTGAACAACAGTTGTGGTGAATGCTTGTTATAATACACTGCATCAACTCTGCTGACAAGCAAGCAGGATGTTTGAAGCAAGTCTTGTGCTCCCAGGGATAAAAGCATTTGAAGCAGACACAGGGAGCGAAGGGCTGACTTATGACAGCAACAAGAGAACTACCCCCTGATACAACATGTCTAGTACATATAAATATTTCATTTGGGTACTTATAGCTGGAGTTTATGCTCACATTTTTCAAGGTTTTAACTGTGGACTGGTTTTATTTAGGCATGGTGTGGGTGTGTACGTGTGTTACTTACAAATCTCAAAAATGCATGGACTAAAGCTCATATTGAAAGACAAAAAAAAGTACTGGAAATTTATATGTCTGTGCAGTACAGTTTATAGACTCTCTAACCTCAGTGATTAATTTTGCAACATCTAGAGTTAAGTTTCAGTATCTGAAACTGACAAGAAAAACAAGATTGCTTTCTTGTAAAGTTTATAAGCTGTGGCCATATAATTAGTTTACAGAGGGATTTACGTAGATGAAAACCTGCCAAACAGCTGACTTGGTTTATGGGTCTTTCCATGGTGATATCATGCCTAAACAACACTACAGCTCCACATCGGTTAGCTAGAAATAAGTTGTCTCTGAGTTGTACTGCATTTGCACAAAAAAGGACCTGGGTAATTAATAGGGTTGCCTACGTGCAAAATTTGGAGTCTGGAGTGGAAAGGATTGACATAAGGACTCTGGATGCCTAAGGGTGCCACAATGCCAAGCCACCTTCAACCTAGCGCTCCTAACTTCACAGAGACGATATGCTCTTATGTACAAAACTAGGTGGGAAAAAAAAATCTCATCTGGTGCCAGAAGATTACAGACAGATAAAAGCTATTTGCACCAGGGGATTTGGCTTTAAAGTTTCATGTCTGTTTATACTTTGAAGATACTTAGTCTTGGCAAGATGCTGCAATGACCAAGCCCTGTGGCAAAGCTAATTCTAGTATCACAATTGTGCAAATTTAAGAATGATGCACTTTAGTTTCCCTCACTGTGTAGTGGAACAATTGAATGTGGTCTTTTGGTCTCACTGTACAGCTATGCATATAAAACCAGTGCCTATGGCTTTTCAGATATATTAGTTTGTACAGAGCTATCAAACAGGAAATAAAATACTGTCTGATGGCCAGTGTCCCTGCATGCACATATTTTTGAATAATAGTAGCAGAAAAAATACTGTTTAAATAGGAAGGCAGCAGCACTCTGGGAAAGGTTTGGAGAAAAGTCAGAGGGATAGATCTCTCCTACAACAAAACACTAGTTCCATTTCTTCCAAATAGGCCCAAACAGATTGTCTCAGCTCTGCCTGCAATGCTCCTATACTAAACCCTTGTGTTGCTGTTGTTTTAACTTGACATGAAGAGCATGCTATGAGTCAGATTTTCTCTTTCCTGCAACTCTGTCCTTCCTGGTATCTATCATATGCCTTCCCTCCCCTCACTGGGCTCCAGAAAGCCTACACAAACCTCTTAACCAAGCTCCATGATGTTCCTGTGTGACTTGCAGGAGGTAAAAACCTGAAATGAAAAGGGTATCCTATCTTTCATCTATCAGCGCAGAATCAGCTGTCATCTGGGAGTATTATCCTCCTCGTAATTAACACAAGACAGGTCCTTCTCTGACTCAAAGAAAAATGGCATGACAGCCTCTAGTTGTGCTGCCAGACTCCTCAGGATCAGCCATTCACCCATGCTAGCCCATGCACGCTGTAGGATGTTGTTTAGAGGGTGATAGCTTAATAGTGAGCTAGTTACAGCACAGAGATGAGCACAGCACAAAGCCCAAGCCTCCACCTTCTGTTGCTCAAGTTGCTTGATGTGGCCAAGGCACTTGCAAGGAGTCCCTTGTGGACTTCATGACCATCAGCCTATCAGCCATATCACAGAGTCATGACAGATGGTGCTTGGAAAGCATTGAAAACTCCCAGCTACAGGTTGATGCACAAGAGTGCTCTATCCTGTTGAAGCACTACACCCTAAGACTACAGCTCAGTAGTCCTAACCTCTAGGATCACTCACTACAGTTATTACAATAATTTACTTGAAAGGTAAGACCTTTGGGATGCTCAGACCCACAAAATATTGGATGTGATGAGAGAAAATTTTACATGAGATGGGCTGGAAAACAGAAAACATTGAAAAGTATTTTACAAGGACTGATTTCATGCCCAAACACACTTGGTTTCCAAGTCAAAATGAGGAGGATTCCGCTTACTGTCTCACTCCCAACCTCCACACCTTGAGTGTCTGGTCAAATGACATTCCACATCTCCAGCAATAGCAGTGCCGCTGGGCCAGGCTGGGTGCTCAGTTACACCTGTGCTCCCCTGGGCCACAGGTGAGGCTGGAGGCAACAGAGGTGTAATCCTGGCATGGCTGAAGGGCTGGATGGGTGTTGCTGTCTGGATTCATTACACGATTATGTTGATGTGTGAGAGGCACCAGCTGCTCCCTGAGGGGTGTGTCACTGATGGCCCTCGTGTGCCACTACTGTGGAAGATTGTTCCAAGTTAAATCATGTTACTTTACTGACAGCCTTTCTGTTCCTTCCATTTCCATCTTGTTATTAATACTGTATGTGTTTCAAGCCAACAGCATGAGAGAGTAGGGGAAGAGGAGCCCAGGCTTCAAACCCCTTCTCTGAGGGAGCCATATGCACAGTCAAGGGAGGAGGAACACAGTAATTTTGCGCCTGTGATGGTGAAATATATTTAAAAGTGTGTTCCTTGTGCATCAGGCACTTCCTGGAGCTGCTGGGGAAGGAGAAGGACAACACCTACAGTCCACTTAAACCTTCTTTTTCAGCTGGACTGCTCCCTTGTTGGACTAAGGCAGTTTTGCATGTTATGGTACAGGCTGGCCTTTCAGCCACATATTACAGCTTATTAAATGATAAAAAACAGCTTTCATGGATTTACAAGCAGCCAGCTAGCTCTTGTAATAAGACTTATATGAAGATGCTTAGTGGTTGACTGGAAAATATATTACTGGGGAGAAAACCATGAAGATATAAAATAAAATCTTATAAATGTCACTACAGATGAACATACAGAAACATTTTAGACAGAAGAATTTTTACTCCAGAAAAAGGAGATAGCTTCCATTTTAATGAGCATCCTAAGTGCCAGTGACAATGTATATTGACTGGAGATCTTTTGTGTATGGTCTGGAATTGTCCAGAATAACACACAACGGGCAACAGACACTAATTACCAAATGCATATGCTCCTTTTGCAGCCTAAATTAACTCATTTGTGAGACTGGTTTCGGAGGCACTATAGTCACTCTTGTCTAACATTTTCTTCTCAGTGAACTTTGAAATACTTCACCTTTAGTTTTCCCATCTGATATTGACTTTTGACTTTTGGAGGGAAGAGAGTTTACAAAAAACTTGATTTTGAAATCCATCTAATATAATCTTACATAATGATTTCAACATAATGTGATAATAAGTGTAGTAAACATTATTTTCTCTGATAAAATGGATCTGCTCTAAGCACAGAAAAAAAATTTAAAACATGGGAATAGACCCACAATATCATAAGTGGAACAGATCATGCCAGAGATGGGTCTCTGGTGAGAATGAAGAAGTCAACCAAAATGCCTTTTAAACCTGAGGTTTTTTTACTCTATTGTAAACTGGAGTGTTGTATCTTCCCCAGATCCCTGGAGGGAAACCCCTCACCTTCCTAATTAGTATGCAAGCC
>JAWWEE010000001.1:50466341-50634831 GCA_035221455.1 Xenops minutus
GTAAACCCTTCCCTGACTGGCCTATTGTTAACCTTTCCCCTTGAATCCTATTGGCTGTGAAGCCTATAAAAGACCTGGCCCGGGGAATAAAGCCCTTTTTGCTTTCCTGCCCTCGGTGTGTGTGTGTCTTTGCTCTGGGGACCATGCGGGCCAAACACGTGGCCCGGGGAGGGGACTGGGAAAGTGGGGAGCAATCCCAATTCAGCCGTCGCAAAAACATTATTAAAAACATTAACATTAAACATTAAAAACATTATTTTGACATGTAAAGTCACTTCTGAGAAGACTGGAACTTAAGGGAAATTTTATAGAAATACCTGCTATTTGTGCACAGGGAACAGCTAAATAAGGCTGGGAATGACAACAAACAACCCACCCCCCCATATTTCATTAGCAATGGGTTTTTACCATTTACCACTTACCTACTTATTTACTACTGAGAATTCTTCTATCACTTAGCCCTAAATTGGTATCTGCAAACTATGTCTAAATGTACAAAGTATATCAAACACGGGATCCTCACCATTCTGTATTCTCTAACAGTGTTCAAGCAACTCTTAACAATTTTAGCTCAAAACCGTATTTTTGCTGAAACAATTTTTAACCTCAAGCTCATTTGAAATTCTACCTTTATTTCTATTTGCATATTTTGTGCAATCTTATTTATAATTATAAAATATATATTATATAATTCTGCAAACACAAACAAAAAAGTTATACTATCTCCTGAGGTTATTATTGTTCAAAATAGCTGTTACTAGAGAGACTATATCTAGTTGTACCTAATAAGCATAACTCAAATTTCAGAAACAAAAATAAAAACAAGTGGAAGTACCTTTCTATTCGAGTAAATTGTCTCGATTTGGCAAGCCACATGCACTGTTGAAAATACTTCAGTTCATGGCCTCTATTTTTGTTAGTCATGCACTCCCAACTGCAGAGATCTGTGTACTATAACAATTTTTACTGAACAGGTATGTTAAAATGGTACTAACATAAACAACTTCTTTTTAGCCAAGATCACTCAAATGTTGTAAGATCAGTAAATCCATCTCCATGATTGACAGTTTACTAGAAAAACCCTGTGTAATCCTACTGATTCTATCATGGAAGTGCAGGGGTGATCAAATACTGAAAAATTTTCATGAAGTTTTTTGTACTGTCTTTCAATATTACATTTTGTTGGTGAAGGCGATGGACTGGACAATTAAGAAGAGCAACATAGTCAACAAACTAGGATTGTCTGGAAACAGATAGACAGCTTATACATCTCTGATTTTCAAAAGACTTTTCTTGGGAATGTTAGATGTGCTGAGCAGCAACTAGGTCATACCAGACAGAAAATAAACACAGGGAACTACAACCACACAGCTAGGTGCTTCAACAATGCTATTTTCTCATAGGGTAATGAGAACGGATGACTCATAAAAGCACTACACTGTCCTCTTCTCAAAGCAAAGGAATCAAGTTGTCCTGAAGAAATCATACAAATCACTGGTGTTCAGCATGTTGTTCCCTGGAGTAGGAATATCCTGATAAAAGAAACTGGGAGAAGCACCACCATCGTCTGAGTAATAAAAGTGCCCCCAGCTTCCTAACAAGTAAAACCATGTTGCTCACAAGCACCCTACTAGCTCTGTCTTTCAAAGCCTTATCTAGGGGGACTGCTGTGAATTCCGGGAAGAAAATAAGAATTCAGCTGTCATAACACCCTGAGTGAATCACCTGACTGAACTCTTTATCTTCAGAAACCAGTCACTGTAACTGTGGAGTGGAGCTGGAGAGCCCACCTTCATGTCAGTTCCAGCTGATAAGTAGAAAGTGACACCTGGTAATGTTAGGCTAAATGCTTCTCCAAAAGATCCTATCTGAATTAAGGAAGACTAGATGCATTCCTTGATTTCACTAACAAGTTCACTTTTCCTTATCTATGTACTACTGAAAATGCAAAGGCTAAAGGAGTCAAGACACTTATTACACAAGGCACTTAAGTTCAGTGCTATTTACAGTAGAAAATTACATTTGCCTACAAGCTAACCGGGAGAAAATGTTTCTTGAAATTTTAAAATGGTTTCATACATTTCAAAAAATTATAGTCACCACACAGATCTCATGCAAAAAAAGACTGATGGGTATTGAGATACAAAAAGGAGACATTTTGAATTGACTTTACCACTACTAAATCTAGTTTACAGTTATATACTGGCTTATAGGCCTGGTTAAATTCTAGAGGAACACACTTCATGGCAACATTTATCTATATATCACACTTGACACTTAATTTATCATAGTTTTCTCTGTGTTTTCCAGTGGAGAAGAAAACTAGGTTGAAGTCTGAATTTCTAATAAAAGTCTGTTGCGACCCCCTGAATTAAATCATACAATCATTAGCATTTGAAGTGTAACATCTTGTAAAAACACCTCCTGAAGACTGAAACTCAGAGTTTACTGACTTCTGTCTACTGTGTCCCCAAATGAACCAATTCCCACTGAGGTAAGTCAAGTACAGAGATCTCACATACACTCATGCCATTGAGCTATTTACCAATACATAGATTTCAAATCCATTGGTTGAGACACACTTTTCATGGAGATGCATCCACTAAACCCAGGATGTCTCACCCCATGCTCCAGATGTGTAAAATCAGATATCCAATTCTGTACATGCCAGCCCAGGATGCCTTTATTGTAAATAGAACTATGTAAACAAGCACTTGTGGAGTTGGAGGCATTTGAACTATTGAGACACCTGTCTTATGCATTTAAGATACCTAAGGAGAGAAATCTTTCTGTCGTAATACATACTTATTCCTCTCCACTGGTAACAAACACAGCCTGCAGTGACTGGCTCAGATGTAAATACCTTGCATCTGCACAAGTTAAGGCACTTCAAAAGAATGTTTGTCCAGTCCCTCCTTTCCATTTGGTCCTGACAAATTCTGACTCTCCCTGCCCTGCTGCTTCTCCCATCCGACAGATGGCTTCTTCTCCCATCTGTCAGGTAAAATGAGTCAGAAAGTGGAAAGAGACACCTTCACCCCCTTTTTTGACCCCACTGTCTTCATTCTTGATTATATCGGTTCTTTAGATGTATTAAAGTTTAGTCACACTGTCCAACCATCCCCTCTCTGAGATGTGTTACAGGTATCCCTAGAATAATATTGAAGGAGATAATGTGTAGAAAGGTGAAAGGGAGGAGGAATACAGAGGACCACAGGAGTGGGATGAGCTATAAAACCTGACATGCTCTGCCAAGAATGGGTGGTCCCTTGGGAGCACAATCTGAGGCACAGGTTGTGTACAAAGAAATACATGATGAAACATCTATTGAAAGTCACGCAAACACAAAGAGAGGGATTTTCTGCTTGGATCTTGGTGACAGTAGTTTCAGCATGATTTTCTGTCTCCTGTGTTTCTAAGTGCCTGAAACTGTGATTTCTGTTTGCATATTGTAAATAAATAAATGTATTTGCATTTTACTGTATTGTGATTTAAATAAGGATGATTTCAGGCAACCTGCCTACAACAAAGGATTCCTTACACAGGATACAGCAAATTCAAACCACAAGTTGAGTGCTACAGGAATAACTGCCAAACTCACCAAAACCAAAAATTGAAGGTATTCAAAGAAGAGTTCAGCACTCCTTCATAAAAGGTGAGCAAGCAAAACTAAGACCTGGAGATGAGATGGAGGAGTGTCTCCCAGATAGCAGTAATAGTCAGAAAAATTCCCCAGTGTTTGAGGACCACGCTTGGACCCAGAGGTGTGTTCTTAGCTTATACAATATCTGGCAATTCAAAACTAAGGGAACATCTTAACAGATTGGGGAGTACAGTTTCCACAGCAGAATTCTGCAGCAAGGGCTGTTATCGCGGCAAAGGAAAAAGTGGACAGAGAGAAACCTTGGCATGTTCCAACACATCTGTGATCTAAGGACAGGAGGCATATTGAAGGACAAAAATTAAACCTACAGCATCACACCCTAATGAGAAGTCAGAAAATAACATATATTGACTGTATTTTACATCTGCCTTTTAAGCTTCGTTGGCTAATGAAGCATACAGTTCCAACACTATCTCAATTTCTGTTCCTTAGCTATGAAGCACAGATGCAGCAAAGAGTTAGAGACAAAACAGAATTAATTTGCTAAATAATTTAACTAAGCAGAGTGAGTTAAGTAGATTCCCACAAAATGAAATTCATTTTAGCAAGTTGGCCTTACAGATAGCACAAACACCTGCCTGAAATACCTGAGAAAATCCAAAGAGAACATTTAAAAATCTCCCATGAAACTGCAAAAATTGTCTTGTGTAAAGTGTTGTGCATTTTACATTTTATTTGTTGTACTGTGTTTACTTTATTGTTGGGAAAAGAAAACTGGTTATTAAAAACATTTGATTTCAGTCCAATGTTTTCTATAATTTTACTCTGTCAACAGATGGGGGGATGTCTTCCAAACACATAATGGGTTTATCACTTTTCAGATGCAATTGCTGCCAAATCTCTAAAGTTAGTCTTTTCTCAGCTATAACATCATGAAACCCACAATAATTATATTGACTTACATTTTTTTGATATTTTAAATGAAACAAAACTATTTAAAATTAGTATATTTATATTATTGTGCAAGTGCTGTCTTGTAATTAATTACCAAGTGTTGTCATAAAAGTAAAATGTTTTGGTGATAATATTCATTAGGCAGAATGAGCTCTTGAATGGCTGGCGACCTTTGTTCTAAGTTAACTCTAAAACAGAACTGTATAGATGACGAAATGCAATATATCACAGTTTTTAAGGTTGGTTTGAATTACACTACTGACATTCTATTATATATATATATTGGGCTGACCAGCTTTTAAAATTTTATGTAGTGTTTGTTTTGGAATGGAGGTAATTTCTGTGGTTATGGATTAGTAGTGCAACTTGGCTTTTCCCACTCCCTGTTACCTTAGGCTATAGCCAGAGAATAATTTTTGTTTGATATTGCCAACTTAGAATTTATAGGTGCAGAGCTCAAACCACCAGTTGCCAGAGGCACTCATAAACCCTTCTTTCTAGCACAAACTATCAATATATATCCTGATCAGGAGACTGCACTGAAAGTAATGGCTCTTTGTTTCCTTCCAGCTGCAAAGTTCCATTGCTGGCCACGCAGGATTTGGATAAGAGGAAAGCAGCAATAGTTACTGTTCTCTAATAGATGCCTCAGCAATTTTAACCTGCTGATATTCAATACAATGAAATAGCCCTACTTGGAGTCATTCTACAGAGAGAGTCTGGCCAGAACTCGCCTTTGGTCTGAATGAGACCAAAAGGACTCAGTAGTCAGTGCCTAACACTGCACTCTGAAGAGGAGGAGAGGTTGATGTGAAGGTCCTCCTCCTCTTTTTCCTCCTCTCCTTAATCAGGATATCTCTGACGAGGTGGCATTTCTTCTACAAATCACAAATTTTCAGAAATCTGAGAAGTCTTAAAGAAACATCTTTTCAAATAGCAACTTTATCAGAGAAAGGAAGCCCAGAATTGTGTTTGTAAGGTGCTGATCTGAGATATGAGTCCTTAATTCAGAGCAGTTTTTAAATGTCAAGACCAATTTACGGAAGACTGAGCAGGGTCTCATGCCTGGGCAAATACTACTCACACACCCCTGTATACACACAGGCACAAAAAGAGTCCACCCTTCATCAAAAGCGTTCAAAAGAGGACTTTATTACATTCCAGTGGTAACAATAACCCTCTTCTAAACCACAGGAGTTACTATCAAAAAAATATTAAACTATCTGTCCTTTATTCATATTTGCCATGGGAAGACCTTTGCAACATCAATGAAAACTCAAGTAGGTTGCGAAATTTATGCTGTGTGGAGAGGAGGTTTTTAATAAAGGTATAAAAGCAGAATGGATGCTAAGCATGACAAACATCTGCTCAAGAACAAAGCAGGTGAAAACCATCTTCATCTGTCCAGGCCTACAAATGCTGCCTGTGTCCTTCCTGCCATGGAAACCAGACACTAAAGGCTCAGCTTTCACCATCTCCAAAGACTTTGGACACTCCAGAGAAATGTGGAACAGTTGAAAAGTACTTCAGACTGTATAATTTAGGAGATCATAAAATCAGTAGGAGAGTTTGAAAATTTTTGAGATTTACGAGCTGATGGAAGTTACTTAGACATCCACACGGTCAGAATCTCTCCCATGAAGTCAAACTGCTTAAAGATCAAAGTACATGTATCAACATTATCACCAGGCATAAGAAAAAGAAAGCTACGACATACAACAGATGCCCCTTTGTCTGCCCTCAAATTGTCAAGAGGTAGCAACTTTGAGTGCTGTTGGGCAGGGCACACACAACATACACATGTAATATAGAGAGGGAGGGAGACCAGATGGAAAGGGCAAAACAAGCATTTGGATGAAACACCAAAAATAGGGAAAATTGCGCACACCTTAGCTAAATTTTGTTCTTTACATTTATACTGTTCACGCTATGCATACCATTGTACATAGAAAATGAACATTGGGAAGTTGGCACATTTCCAGCAGTGATGGTGATCAACAACTCGCCTAAACTGATGCAAAAAAATTAAATACACTACTAATAGGCCTATAAAGAAAGTGTCATCTCGATCGTTGACATCAGGTAATAGGGCTCCCACAAATTAGAATATTGGTAATGACTCTCCATAACTTCATGACAGTCACATCAGGAAGTAATCTCCATTGTGCCTGTTCATTCTTTCATGTTTTGACCGGATGGCTCATGAAATAAGGATTAATCTGAGGGGATATTAGTAATCCATAGTAAATCCTGTATCAATCTACATTTAGATATAAGCCAAATTCACTCTTCTTTTTTTTTTTTTTCCTTTAAAAGTAATATGGGCTCTTTAAAAGTCAGTAGGCTTTAGATTTCTGAAAGCTGTTATTTCATATACAGCAAGAACTTTAAATGTGTTGACATTTTTTGCCTTATTAGCAAAAAGCAAAATCTGTTATGTGGAAAAGCTGTATGGAAAACAAATCCAGTTGCTCACAGCTGGGTAAACACTGCAGATTGCTGTTACTGTCCATAGGCAATGGGGCTCCAGTGATTCCAGTGGAAAGAAAAATTGATTGCTCATTGTAAGGAAACTAATCTCAAACACTTCTGCCCCAGAAGTACTTTGACCCTTCCCAAGGCTGCAGTCTTCCACTTGAAAGCCTACAACCTTAAAATCTTTATTCTAACCACTTCCCAACCCCAAGCTGCCATCCCCCAACACTCTCCAACTCCTTTATTTTACAGGGCAACCTAATGTGAGCAAGATAGTTTTTCAGTAGGTCTGGGCTGAGACAGTAGCAAAGTGGAAGCCCCAGTGAGCTCAGCTGAAGCAGGGAAAAGAAAGCTACTTTAAAAAAAGTGTTCAGCAAAAAAATCCTCTCCAAAAGAATTGGCACTTGTAAGAGATCTCCAGATGGAGAGGGATCCCCCTTCTCCCTTCAGCTTGTGTAAAGAATGGGTGCCAGAGGGTCTGCCTTTACTATGGCAACAAACTGCAAATCTTTCCCTCCCACCATGGACATTACCTGGTTAGGCAGGACTCTGCTCTCAGGGTCAAGCACTACATATTTTCCTTCTGAATGATGAAGTCTATTGTAACGTGTCTTGCAGAATTTTTTCCAAAGTCTCTTCCCAGATGCGATGGCAATGGGGCTGCCTCCCACACATACACTGAGCTTATTGTCAGTTTCATTGTTCCCAGAGAAGGCAGCTGCTGAGGGAGAAAGGTAATGGGGGCTGTTCCTAAAGACAGCTCTGAACACAGGATAAACATTTTGAAGCAACAATCTGAATTTTTATTTAAAAAAAAAAAAAAAAGACAAAAAAGACTGAGAATAGAAGACAGAAGCAGCATGTTCACATTAACACATTACTCAGAGAACAACCTGCTGTAATTGGATCTCTTGGAGCTTTACCAGGGTAAGACACTCACTCTTAATAGGCTGAATGGCAGTTATTAAGTATGAAAATCCACATATCCCTTTGCTTAGGTCTGTGTTGAGTTAGCATTGGGCTACTCAGACAGACACAGACATTAGGACTGTTGCTGTCTGGTAACAAGTTCTATTGGTGTGATCTACAAGAAACTCACTGAGAAAAAGTATCCCATAATATAGAAATTATGGAAGAGATACTCAGTAGATCTGAGTTTTATTTCAGCTTTCCTGGAGCTGAACTTTAACCAGTTGCTTCTTTTACATAAGATGTCTTTTCAAATAGCAGAGAGGGAAAAGCCATTGCCATTCTCCTTTGTGCTTTCAGGCTGGGGCAGACAGCCTTACCCAAACCAGCCTGTTTTCAGCTAGCTCAGGCATGGTTACATGAGCTGCAGTTACAGTTTTGATTTCCATTCAGACATACCCTCCAAGGGTCATCCTTCAAATTACTGTGTCACTTCTCCACACTGACAGTACTTTGCGCTACAGGGGCACCTTCAACGTAAGGACTGTATTTTACAAAATCAAACTGCTTATGAATTAAGCTTTGCTTGCACTGGCAAGAAATTCCTGTAGTGAATTAAACACCCCTTGCAAGCCCCTAAATAAATTCATGAAACTACAGGAACTGCCCCAAAGGATATGTGGCATCCCTCCTTCCCTCACAGATGTATGCAGTGTTGATTTTTGCCTGCATTAATACAAATTATATTTAATAGAACTGAAGCTGTATACATTTTTAAAGCAGGCTGGCTCTGTGTTACTGTGTGAAGAAACTGTTCTAGGCAGGCAGCAGTTCACATTCATTGCTTCATTTTTTATTTCCTGGTTTTTGAATAAAAAACCGTTTTCCTATAAAACATGGGATGCAATAAAAATGAAGATGAAGGAAACAAAGAGTTTCACAAATGTTGAAACCAGTCAGAACGCTGATTAATGGGAAAAATCCCAGCAGAACTAAATTCTTTGATTCTCACATTTCTCTATTAAGAGAGACTTCCCAGGAAACTCATTCTCACATCAGCAGTGTACCCGATATCCAGGGAGTAAATGAGCAGGAACTCACTGCGGTGCCAGACTTCTATCAGCCATTAGAGTAGGAAAGATTTACAGCATGAGGCTGTATAATAAACCATACTTATGGTGATAAATCAGTTCTCAGAAGAGAAAGAAGAATGTGCTCCTATGGGCTGCTGTGGTTAAAGCACAGGAGTGGACATCAAAAAAACCCCTTGAATATTCTATATACCATGATGTTGCTGCTGTGTGAGCTTTGGCAATTCATGAAACCTTTTACTGTGTTGTCTATCTTTTTGAGTATGCTATTTCCTTTTCTTTCAAGTATTCATGCCTGTGAAGCACTCTGGCATTCTTAGGTAGGAGATGCTGCAGAAACACAGTTTTGCAATGCTTCTCTAAATAGGCAAAAGAGTTTAAACAGCATTTTAGTATTTTACAGGGATGAAACATGGCTGGGGAGAAATATACATTTCTGGAGGGAAGCATAAAAATTATTTTTAATGCAGAATGGTCAAAAGGTGAAAAGACCACTATGCGACTCCTTTCAAGTGATGTGATAAGCTGAAACCACACATCTGCAAAAGACTTAACAGGAATAAAGAAAGCATCCTGATAACCAGAGTTAATCAACTATCATGATCTCACCAGCACATGCTACCCTCCTGAAAAAGGGAGGGGAAGAAATAACCTTGAAAAGGACCAGCATTTCAGACACATATTTCTGAAAGGGAAACTTTACAGCAAAGAGCAAAACCGATTTGCCATTGGTAAAAATGCAGATCTCATTTACAAGGCATGAAAGAGACAAATCTGAATAGTGGGGAATACACGTTTAACAACTTCAAACTTCTGCTGTTTGTAACAGCAGATCAATCAAGGAACAGGAGGTGAATGGGAAGAATTTACTGTGACCTACCTGTCCTTAGGAATAGACAATGGGGCAAGAAGCAGAAGGTGCTCAGGTGTGACTTAGTTTGAACAGTTCACATGCAGAGTGCCACATCCACAGCAGAGCTAGTTGTCCTCAATTTCATTTACTGACAAAGAGGTTTTCAAGACCACAATTCCTCTTGTTCTAAAGCAAATACCTAAAACAGACACTGACTGGTTTAAACTGTTTCTCTCTTTTGTCTATAAAGAGAGTTCAGGATGACTAACTAAAGTTGAGACAGCTTGGAGTGACATGAGGAATCCCACCCCAATATCCATATCAAGATGGATTTCATCTTCTAGTTGTCCTGCCACAATGATACCTATCTCAATGCCATCTTAATTCCTTACAGAAAAGAAGCTGTTCAGAACAATCCCATCTATCTAAAGAAAGGAAATTTGAGAATCCTGCTTTGACCTCAGAATGGTTTTATATATTTTCATGTGTTATTACTTCCATGCTCCTGTTCCAAGCATGTGTCAAAACTGATTGTGAAAATGGTCTTTTTCTTTTTGCACCCAGTTACTCATGCACCTGCACAAATGCCTCTTCTTTGCTTCTGAGATACTAAAGAATCTGAAATTTGCAAGTGGTTATTGTTGTAAAAAATAAATTCCTGGGAAAACTGCAAACCTCATTGCAATGTAGGTATGAAACAATGCCTGCTGAAGAATTGCATTAACAAAACTTGCTGATATTTGTAGCAAACTATAAAATTTTCAGATTTAAAAATGGGTATGAGTATATACTGACAAGCAAGTCATCGGCCTGGACTGGAGAGCACACTGATTTGTGCTGTCGATGAAGTGCAGCAGCATCTTAGGAGAAGGATTGCAATAACTAAGTATTTTCACAAGGCATAGAAAGACAGACCACTGGAGCTTAGTGAAACTAAATGCTGACACAATATAAATATTTAAAAACCTCTGCTTCCAAGAAAATTCAGTCCACATGAAACATAGATTAGGATTGTGTATCATGAGCCTATTCCAGTATTAGCATTAATGAGATCTAAACTGGCCAGCCAAAGCCAAAATAACAAAATAGTTGCTAGAAAACAGCAGTTAATCTATCTGCCATGCTGTCTGCAGCTGTCTTATGATGGTCTGAGTCCAAGCTGCAGTCAGTGATACTTACCTAAAAGTCAGAGAAGATTAGTAAGTCAGGTGTCCTAGTCCCCAGTACTGGGCTGAAAGATAAAGTGGAATTCATTTAATCTGTTAATCAGGATTCTAACATTCAAATGCCCTATCCTGAAGCTTTTCTAACTGACATTGTGTTGAATGATAAAGTTAATATCAGCTGACAGTTTGCCAGAAGCCATTAATATAAACTCTCAGTTTTCTTTCAGGGCTTGTTAATTTCGTTGTGGCCTTAGAAGACGAAGAATTCAAACCCCACCATATTCCCAATTTTTCCTTCCTTTCTTTTAGTAAAATTTTCTCCTCTCATACTTTTTTCTTTTCTTTTTTTACTTTAAAAAAAAAAAAAAAAAAGAAACAAAAATGAAACCAGACCTTTGCTTATACAATACTCTGCACTGGTCCTGGATTTATTTTTGAAATCCGGTAAACTCTCCTTCCAATTTAAATTGATTAAATAGATACAGCTGAATAAATGGACAGAGCTAGGCTGTAAGTCATATGTTTTCACTTTTAAATTACATGTAGAAGAAAACAAAGAAAGGAAGTAAAGAAGAAAAAGTGCACAAAGAAAAATTCACTGTTTTCAGGATTAAGAAAATAAAATTACAAAAAGATTTGATGGCAGTCACATTTTGCTCTCACATAGCAGATGCTGTGGTCAGCTATGGCTGACTTACACCAGCAGCCTGGGCTGCAGAGTGTGCATCTTACTAAATAGCACTTGTATGTCCTTTGGAAGTATTCTCCATCTCATGTTTTATCAGTTAGGTGGATTTTCAGTTTGTTGGCCATAACATGGAGCAGGTACACAAAAAGAACTACCAAAATGCAGCTGAATGCTTCCATAATTAAGTGATCTGGTCAAAAGCACTTCCTTTCTCTTAAAAATAAAAAAAATATTTCTATTCCTATGCAGCAATTGGAATCCATAAGTTTTCAAATAAGGAATCTAGTAATTCTAGTTAATTCTATTATGTCCTTACCAAAAGCACATATTAGACTGCATGCCAATTCCTTTGTGAATATGAAATAATTAAGTGAACTTAATGGTGTCCACAAAAAAGAAAACTGGAGGCAATTCTCTGTAGTCAAAAGGGATTTTATACAGTTTTTGTTAAACTGTGAAGAACAAAACAGGCATAATTTTCTTAATACTGGATTTTTCCCATGGATATTTTGAAATATTATATGTATAGAAATCTCTATAGATATGAAACAGAAAAGGAAATATATGGAAATGTTAAAAAATTCAGTACAATGGCTTTGTTAAACCTGGAAACAAACAGATGTCAACCTCCTCCTGAAAAATAACTTGCACACTTTTCTGCTCAAAAGAACCTGCATAGGCTAATTTGCAAAGAATTTTTGCTACCCTTGAAAGAAGAGTATGGAAATAGCTCCTGTACCTTCCCTGAAGACAGGTGAAGGCACTATGGCATTAGAAAGACATATGTCTTTCCTTACTGTATACACAAGGTTATTAAACCAAACTATTTTGTTTATTCTCTGTATTTCAGGTCTTAGTGTTACAGCACTTGGGATCTGTCTCTAATAGGAATTTAATCTGCTTTCACCAGCGCTTTTCTACAGTATTTACAGTAACCTTTGTTGAATTATTTTTATCCACATTCCACATGAATGCTTTCCCTTTCCTGTTTGTTTGCTTTAGGCAAGCACAGAGCACAACCTTACACTGTGATATCCAGTTCTCACTTATTTTAATCCGTCAGACATATTTTCCATATTATGTTGTTCATTGTATCTCAATATTTGGTCAGTGATCCAGCCGCACATCTAATTACTACATGACAGAACTGATATAATACATGTGAATCATTTCCAACACTGACAGTTGAAATGCAGCTAAAAATATTTTTTCTGTATAGGGAAATTTTTGGAATAAGCAAATGGGGAGGATCCTTCCCATTACATAGCAGAAGTCTCAGGCTTAGTATTTCATCCTGTGCAGCTTCATACTCTCAAGCCTCTGAAATACCAGTTAGAAGACTGTCAACACAGTTCTCAAAGCAAATATTGTGCTGTATCTAGTTTGCAAAAATGATGTTTCTACCTCTCTAGGAGTAAGAGGTTGTAGCTTCACACTTTGTAACAGGGACACCGTGGAAACTGCTCATTGAATTCACGTGGGAGCTGCTCTGTGAGTCTGCAAGCTCACAAAAGAGTGTCAGACAAATAGAATGAGAAATGTTCACTGAGCAACGAGACTGGTGAAGGGTCTAGAGCATAAGTCCTACGAGTTGCAGGTGAGGGAGCTGGGATTGTTTAGCCTGGAGGAAAGGAAGCTCGGGGGACCTTATTGCACTCTACAACTACCTGGAAGGAGGCTGCAGTGAGGTGAGAGTCATTATATATATATTATTGAAGAAATGTGTTTGTGTGTAAGCTTTCAATCTTTAGCTGTATTCTGGGCCTTGATGATATTTAGTAATCAGCAAATTTCATCATATGTCTGAATGCAACATAAAACATACATCATCCATCCCTCCACACATTATAATAGCCTCATATACATCCAGAAGGATCCTATATCAGCACAAACACTGTGCAAATGAGAGCGTCCATTTAGTCAGTGGAGAAAAATAAGGTCTACTTCACAAGTCAGGCAAAAGGAATTCCATGCAGCTTGACTTTGACAGGCAGGATCGGTGCATGGACCAACCCATGGGCTTTTGCAGACAGTGAAACTGTAGCACAGACTGAACTGGGCAAGGACTAGGGACATTACCACAGTGGAATCGATTTGGCAGGACTAAAACATTACATTCACCTTATCTGAAATTAGGAAGGCACAAAATGATTTAAGAGCTCAGCTCCTTCCTTCTGAAGGACCACATGTATGTCAGGTGCATTTCTAATCAGGTGCAATTACAGAGCAGGTTTCCCCCCTTCCTACCTCATATGTATTTCTCTTTGTTACAACAAAACAAGGGACAAGCAATGCCTTTCACTGGAGAAAGACTGTCACTCCAGATCAAAGCCCTACCGTTTACTTTTAAGACCCAAGTCAGCACATTTCCTTGCATGGTTCGCACGGTGGCTCATCCCTCAAACTGTACCTGAAGGGTTTCTTGGCTTCTACCTACAGCACTGAGAGCTCCTTCAGGGAGCCCACCCAGCAAATATTTTTTTGTGAGATCACTGCATTAGACCTGACCATGTCTGCAAGAATAGTATTTAAATAGTTGTCTCAGTGCATTTCTCAGTGCTGCTCTCTGTGCAGTTGACACCTGAGTTCAAGTTGGAGCTCACTCGGTCATTGCTGCAGCTATGCCAGCCTTGAGTTTCAGGTCAGCTCTGGCTCCACAGTCCTTAGAGCTCAGGCTGTGCATTGCTCTTCTGTGTGGCTTCTGCAAGGTGTGACACATGGATTCCACTTTCTTCTGCTGGTCCAGTACAAAACCTGCTGTTTAAATATTTACCTCTCACACTCTCTTCTAACCTGTGTCTCAGTCAACTATCTTTTTGTACTTTCATTTCACATTTCACATTACATTACCTTTGATTGTTAGTCACAGGAAAACGTCACACAAGATGGAACATTACTGGTTTAAAAAATAGGTGGAAAATACTGAAAATGCCACTAACATACAGCTGATGAAACTTTGCAATTTTGTCAGTTTTATGCATAGGAAATATTACTGTGCTGAAACAAGATTTTGCTAAAATCAAATCAATGTTCATCTGGTGGAAGTTTTATTTATAGCAACTAAAGACTTTTTTAAAAAGTCCATCCAGCAAGAATTTCTATTTAGCAGCATACTGGGGCAATTTTTCAGTAGCTCCCTTTGGGAGAAAGCCCTCAAGACCTATTGGTGTGTGTCCATACTTAGTACTGAACAGCGTGGTAAACAACTGACTGTACATACCAGTAGCAGAATTAATTTTTAGCTACTTTTACAGGAAAGCACTTTGAAGTTTCACACCTTGGTCTTCCCAATTTTAAATCTAACCCCAAGATTAGTTTTTTGAATTGAGAAATTAAGCAAGCTGATCTTATAGATAAAGATCAATAAAATTACTACACCAAATCTCAAATTTGCTGTCTCTGTTTTACATTAAGGAAACATTGTAAGGAAAGAAGATGGCAAATATCAATCTATTACCAAATTCCACCTCTCCATGTCATCTCTCCTTGTTTTACCCTACATTAATTAAGACACTGACAATCATATATTTTTCCTTGTACTTCAGCCCTTATGCAACCTGGATAAACACAAATACTAAGGACTTGAAAAGGATGAGTTACAGGGAAAGGAAAAGCACACCACTTAGTCCAAGTTATAGAAATCAATTAAAGAGCAGCAATGAACCATGGAATATATTTATTATCTTTCTTCACATTTCAAGATTTCTTCACACAAGAGATTGCCACAGCACAATAGACACAGAGATGAGCAGACCAAGAAAAGAGAAGGATATTCATTGGTATCAAAAAACTGCCTATTCTTATCCCAAAGAAAAAAAAAAAAGGTACCTGATGCTTCAGATACTCTGAGTATTTTCTACTTTTGTCAATATGTTTAACATACAAGATTTATGATCATCTATTTTGAAATGGGGCTAACCTTGGCAGTCCAGGCAAGGGACAATTAAACCAGAACAATCACCTGGAGATAGACAGTTTCTCAAGATGGAGAAAACAAAATCATAAATGTAAAGAAAACAGTATTATAGGCACTGAGAAAATGGCCCAAATGAAAATGCTCCATGTTCCTCCCTTTCACCTGTGATGTGGCTATCCCAGGAGGTGCAAGGAAGAGGACTGAAAATATTAAGTTCCCCACCTCAGTACACACAAAGCTGAGTGTTCAGGTCCTGTGTGTTTGAGAAGCCAAACATACAAGTTGGCAGCTGAGATGGGTGTTGCTGTGTTGAGCACAGAAACCTTGCAGAGAGCAGCATGATGTCAGCAGGTACAACCTGCTGTCTCACTTTCAGCATTACAAACAGGTGGGCTTCCCCATAACCACTTCCTCTCTTCCTTGTGATAATGCACCATTAGAGATGAGATTTGTGTCTGTAGCTGTGTGTATTTGCACATATATGTGTGTTTGACTGGTTCCTACTTATGTCTATTGGTTCATGATTATTAAAAATACATTGCAGCAGGAAAATTACACCCATGTGCAAAGCCTGGGCTTTTGAGGGTTCAGAGACAACTCTTCAGCACTTTTGAAGCACTTTTGTTTCCTACCTTGCTTTTGCTTCAGGGCACTTAGACAAGAAATCAGTTCTAGTTTGAAAACTGCCTAGTCCATGGTAGCACAGCAGCAAATACCAGTTTGAAAACTGGCAAACTAAACTTGGCAGCCAAAAGGGCCAACCATATCCTGAGGTGCACCATGCACAGCATTGACAGGTAGTCGAGGGAGGTGATTGTTCTGTTCTACTCCTCACTGGTGTGGCCTCACCTCGAGCACTGTATGCAATTTTTGGTGCCACAGTAAAAGAAGGGCATCAAACTACTGGACTTTGTCCAGGGGACAGTGACCAGGACAGTAAAAGGTCTTGAGGGCAAGACTTATGAGGAACAGCTGACATAATTTGGTTTGTTCAGCTTGGATGAGAGAAAGTTGAAGGGCGACCTTCTTGCTAAGTCACCTCACCACAGTCTACAGCTTTCTCAGGGGCGACAGCAGAGGGAGAGGTGCTGATATCATTAGCAAGGGCAGTTTCCACTTATGTGCCAATATATGCAACTGTTGATGCTTTCATTTCTCCCCATATAATTGGTGTTATTTGAATTAAACTACTGCTCATAGTAGTATACTACTGATATCTTCCTAAGAAGCTAATGCAGTAAATATTTGGACCACACTAAAGGCAAACATGGCACATATTTTGTGAATAGACTATACAGATTTTTGTGAGTCAGAACCGAGGAAATCAGCCCATTGCTATTTCTGACTTTGCTGGCTGGCTGATTTTAGCATAATATTTGCATACTGGAAAAAACAAGTCCTACAACTACAAAAGCTAGCACAGCTAGCATTTAGAAAGGACAGTGAGAGGTTTGCCTGGGGAATACAGTAATAAACTGAGGGAACAGTGGATGTGACCATGCTAATACCTAGATTTTATTCCCACCCTTGCCAGAAATTATGTTTTTAGAACCTGTGGATTATGCAACTTGCAAAATGGATAAAAAGTGCTTGCAAATGAGGGTCAGAAACATTGCAGGAAAATAAATGTTAGTAATAGTACGGAATTATTGGTAGCAATTGCTAGTTGACATCAATCTGTAACCCCTTAGCTTTCCAGCCTAATGCAGTGTTTTCCTAAAACCCAAGGTCTCTACTTCTCTTAAAGAAGTGGAGAAAAGCAGAAAGGAGCTCTTTCTTATATAAAGTACATATATCTTGTGTGCTGCTCTGAAGGGCTACTGTGAAGAGGCAACCAAAGGACTAAGTCACCTCTATTATATGTATGGCTGGGGAGACCTGTAATGTCTTGCACTGGACTGGGTCAAAACCTTGAAGAAAACACATGGCCTTTAGGACAAACAAGAGCTTTTTATTCTGAAAGTCATTAAGCCTCAAGCTAAAGCACCAGGTGAGAGCAATGGCTTAGCACAAGTGCTATAGGTTCAAGACAGAAACAAATAATGATAGAATCATAGATGATGTGGGTCATGAGGGACCTTAAAGGTCATCTAGTTCCAATCTCCCTGCCATGGGGCAGACCTTCCACTAGTTGGTTACTCTAAGCCCCATCTAACCTGGCCTTCAACATTTCCAGGTACAGGATATCCACAACTGCTCTGGGCAACCTGTTCCAACACCCACCACCCTGATAGTAAAGATCTTCTCCCTAATAGCTAATCTAAATCTACCCTCTTTCAGCTTGTCTTATCACCACATGCCCTTGTCAATTGAAGGAAGTAACATCAGATTGGTGACTCATCACTAGTGGAGTGCCACAGGGTTCCATCTTAGGTCCTGTGCTCTTCAGCGTTTTCATAAATTACTTGTATGCAGGACTGGAAGGGATACTGAGCAAGTTTAGATGACAGAAAACTCAGAGGAGCTGTTGACTCCCTCGAAGGCAGGGAGGCCCTGCAGAGAGACCTCAACAAATTAAAGTGCTCGGCAATCACCAACCATAAGAAGTTCAACAAGGGAAGGTGCCAAATTCTGCACCTGGGACTGGGAAACCCTGGATGTACAGGCAGATTGGGGAATGAGATGCTGGGATGCAGTGCCATGGAAAGGGACCTGGGAGTCCTGGTGGATGCCCAGTTGAATTTGAGTCAGCAGTGCCGTGGCAGCCAGGAGGGCCAACCCTGTCCTGGGGAGCATCAGGCAAAGCATCGCCAGCCAGTTGAGGGAGGGGATTGTCCCGCTCTGCTCTGCACTGGGGTGGCCCCACCTGGAATATTGTGTGCAGTTTTGTGTGCCACAATATAAGAAAGATATTAAGCTTTTAGAGAGTGTCCAAAGGAGGGCAACGAAGATGGTGAAGGGCCTTGAGGGGGAACCATATGAGGAGAGGCTGAGGGCACTTGGTGCGTTCAGCCTGGAAAAGAGGAGACTGAGGGGAGACCTCATTGCAGCTACAACTTCCTTGTGAGGGGAAGAGGAGGGGCAAACACTGATCTCTTCTCTGTCATGACCAATGACAGAACCCAAGGCCTGAAGTTGTGTCAGGGGAGGTTTAGTTTGGGTATTAGAAAAAGGTTCTTCCCCCAGAGGGTGGTTGGGCACTGGAACTGGCTCTCCAGGAAAGTGGTCACAGCACCAAGCTGGCAGAGTTCAAGAAGCATTTGAACAATGCTCTTAGGCACCTGTGTGACTCTTGGTGATGGTCAGAGTTGGACTTGATGATCCTTCTGGGTCTCTTCCAATTTGTCATATTCTGTGTTTCTGTCCCTTTCCAGCTTTCTTGGAAGCCCCTTTTAGGTACTGGAAGGCTGCTCTAAGGTATCCCCAAAGCCTTCTCTTCTCCAGGCTGAACAACCCCAACTGACTCAGCCTGTCTTCATAGAAGAGGTGCTCCAGCCACTTGATCATTTTTGTGGTCCTCGTCTGGACTCGCTCCGACAGGTCCATGTCCTTTGTATGTTGGGAGCCCTAGAGATGGACTCAGTACTCCAGGTGGGGTCTCGTAAGAGCAGAGTAGAGCAGGAGAATCACTTCCCTTTACCTGCTGGCCATGCTTGTTATGATGAAGCCCATGATACAGTTGGGTTCCTCGGCTGGAAGCTGACATAATTGGGTCACAACCAGCTTCTCATCCACTTCCCAAGGCTGTTCACAATCCCTTCTCCACCCAGCCTGTATTTGTGCTCGGGACTACCCTGACCCACATGCAGGACCTTGCATTTGGCCTGGTTTGCGCAGGTCCACCTCTAGAGCCTGTCAGGTCCCTCAGGATGCCATCCCTTCCCTCTAGATGCCAACCACACCATACAGCTTGGTGTTGTTGGCAAACTTGCTGAGGCTGTACTCAATCCCACTGTCCATGTCACCAACAAAAATGTTAAACAATATCAGTCCCAATATGAACTCCTGGGGGATGCTTCTTGTCACTGGTTTCCACTTGGATATCAGGTACCCAGGCAGCATGAACTAGATCAGTCACTGGTGTCTGATCAGACAGACAAGCTCAGAGAGTGTAACACCATCAAACAGATAACAAATGAGGTACAAGGGTCTTATCCTAAGTCTTTCTTTTCTACTCAGCTGTGTTGGAGGTAACCGTCTGTCAGTCTCACTGGAATTTCTTTTTAATTAAATAAAATCTTCAGCTGTAAAAAATTATAATAACGATCTCAGGATTAATGCAGAGAGTGGTTATTTGGCAAAAGAGAAACCTGCTCATTCTGGCACAGCTCATAGTCTAAGATAAGCCCACCAGTGCAAATTAAAACACCAAGTACTTGGGATAAGGTCCTTATATGTCTGCATGCAAAGATTGCACACTTGAAAACCAAAGCACAAATTTGTAGTGGAAACAGACCTTTAAACAGGTCATGTAGTCCCAGTGAAGTCAAATGGTAAAGTTTGAGATTATGATGTCCTATGAACAAGGACTGCGTCCTGCCTTTTAACCAGCCCTATAACAGGCAAGTGTTGGATGTCAAAACGCCTGACAGTGATTGTCATGTCAGAGACTCATTTGCAGGATTTTCTCTTGGCAATCACATTGCAGATAACTCTCTATTTTGCCATCTAATCACTGGCTACTGTGCTGAGTATCTTTCTACGTTAACCTTAGCTTTACAGAGATAGAGTCACAGGTTTTTCTACTAGTCTTGCAGACCAGCTCTGCCTTCACTCTAGAATTCAGTGGTTTGGGATAAGAGGAACTCTTCAGATTCAGTAGTCAGTGAATGAGCTGGTGACGAAGGTTTTCCTGTTATGACAGTCCAACACCTGGGCAGAGGTTTCAGAATGGCAAGGCATAGGCTAAACATGAAAATCAAAGAACCTACAATGAGATTTAACTCCACCTAGAGCCACAAAAAAAGAGTTTGGCTCATTTATTTTGCTTTTCATATTAATAAAGCTGCAATTCATTATGTAAACCTTATGCCATCCCCTCAGTTGGATGCATTATGAAATCTCCTGAAAAGGGAAGCTTGATTTTTTCTATTAAAAATGGATACTCTTTTGCTAAAGTCCCTTTTTCCTCTTTTGCCAATTTGCATTTAGTCACAGTCTCCTCAATCCACTTCTTACACTTCAGTCAGAAATGTGACTAAGGATTTCCAAAAGAGCAGGGGCAGAGGGAGGGAAGAATTGGCAGGAACAAGAAATTATTTTCTTTGGAATTTCATGATCATTTTCTAGGTACTTCTTTTGATTTTTCTTCCTTACAGCCATGTAACGTCCCTGTGCAAGCAAGAACAGATGTTGTAACAAGAAGAGTTCACCCTTTGACCCTGAAATCTCATTGCTTCTTTTCTCTGGTGCATGTTTAAATTTAGAGTGAAAACCCTACAAAAATGCACGGGGGTGGATTGAGCTGTGAGGCAGGGGAAGAATCTAATTTTGGAAAGTCTTCCCTAGCACTCTCCAACTTCCACTTGTCTCACTTTATTTGTGAGTGTCTCAGTCCCAGAAGTGAAGACAGCTGAAATGCACTCAGATACCACACTGAGTGGCATTGCATCAGGGTACCCAAGTGCATAAATTAGATCTCCTTCTCCAAAATTATTTTCAGAAGACACGACCTATTGCCATTCCTGCTGTGCACAACACATTGAAGCAGATGACAGCCCCTTGTCCACATTAGCCCTGCGTGCAAACCCCTCTGTACAGAGCTGTGCCTTATAGATCTCCAACTCTTTTCTCCACAAACACAAAAAGTTTTTACTCACCAGCAATTAAAAAATTAAACAAACACAAAACCCTATTGCAATATTATCATTCCCATTCTTACCCAGTTTTTTCCTATTGTTTTTTTCATTCTTTTTGCACGAACTCTACTCAGCCCCCCCGCTGTCTCCCAACCACCCACCCATTTCTGCCCATTTTGGGACATGTCCACTGCTCTGATCCCAGCCACCCTCTCACAGCTCCCCATCCCTGGCACACCCAGCTGACTGGAGACAGGGCAGGGAGTACAAGCACCAGCTGTCAGATCTGTGACAAACAGCTGGCAAGGGCTGAGAAGTTTGCTGAGAGTGGCTGCTAGCTGTATTGTGCAGGGCTGCTGGCAGAGACCGTAGCTCCCTCTATGCACATGGTTTGAAAACCAAGCCTTGCTCCAAGGAAAGCAGTGCTTCTGAATAGCCTGCCTTTCCCACCACTGCTTGCTGAGACTGCCAGGACACCCCCAGGTGCTCCTACAGAAGCTGGACAGAGGTTTCCCAAATGTTGTATGACAGACACACCAAAGAAAGCTAGTCAGGAAGCTTTCAAATGGGCTTCCTAAGAACTCCTAGGGCATGCCTCTGCAGTTAGTGCAGGGATCTCTGAATATCTTCACTCCCCACAGCTTTCTCAATGCTGGTTTTCCTCTGTCTGCACTGCTTGCAGTCAGAGCCATGGAGCCCTGCCCAGTTCAGGGAAGGAAGTGTTGCCATCCTCCCACGGCTCTCCTATCCCTACCCTCCCTTTTGTGTTTCAGTGTAAGTAGCACTGTCAATGACATGCAGATGACAATGCTGGGTCCTTGCCACTACCAGAATAGACTCGTGCTCCCCACTCCAAGAGCTGTGAGAACAAAAAACAAACAAGAAAACCCATGCACTTATAGCCACTCTATCTCAGCACGTAATTCTGAGCTTGTTGTAGCCCTTTGTCTGCCCTGGTTTTATTTGTTCAGAGGATCTTTTTCTGAGGAGCTTCCTTCTCAGCCAAATGCCCTGTCAAAATCTTTCTCGGCAGCCAGTTTTCTATTCAATTCTTCTCCTTTTTATATTTCTTTTCTTATATCAAAAGTGCACCTACTTGTTCTTCCTAACATATAAGATATATATTTTATAGTATTTGTAGATTTAAGATATCTATCCGTCTTAACCATCCAAATACCTTTGTTTTCTACCAACTAATGTATGGGTTTCAACTTTCTGTATCTTGATACTAAGTATAATTCTCTGAGGTATTTAAACTCCTTAGAATATGGATTCTTTGTTTACATATATTCCTTGTAATAAAGGAAAAATTAATCAATATTTAACAGAGGCAGAAGGGTCCCTTGGAAACCAACATTCTGTAAAATGATAGAGCACTTTCTGAGAATGGAGAAAAGACCAGAGATTAGAGCTGGCAAGTCTCCATTGTGTGGCCTCTTACTGTCACAGAATCAAACAAGAGACATCTCCTGCCATTTCCTTTTGATTTTTCTGTATAAATCTGCTCTCACCTAAAGCTTGACCACATGACAGTACATACTCACATTAAACTGATTATTTCTGTCTGAGCTGTGTGCAAAATAGGCAGTTTTAACCTCCGCATAAGAAATATCCCTTCTGGAAATATCCCCATTCACTGCAGAATGAGCTGCATTTCACATCCCTAACGGACTCCTGCATTTCGTGTTAACTTCTTGATGGAAACCAGGCAAAAGAATGTCCAGCCTAACATCTGCATTTAAGCTTGCTTAAAATGTGCAGGTAAGGAAACCAGTCACAGAGATCAACCTAAAAATCTACAGGTTTCAGATACTATTGATCAGAATAGAATTTTACAATTCCTGAGCAATATCAGCCACTTGCCACAAAACTTGTCCACAAATTTACTTGACTAACCTTGAAATAGTTTATAGTTAACCAAGCCTTAATGCAATACAAGGGAGTAATAGACAATTCGTGATCTGTTGAGCTGGTGCTCCCCCACAGGTAGAGTGCAAGCACAGAAGGGAAGAACAACTGGGTTTGTACAGGGAAATAAATATCCTGATTCCTTCTGGCAATAACTAGGTCTCCCTCTTCCTGCAGATACACATGTATCTGGAGAAAAATGGTGCATCTTGAGAGTGGGACTGTAAGCAAGTCAGATTAGTTAAAGTACTGAGCATCCTGCTAGTTGACTCAGCAAGCTATCTCCACAGTCCCACTGGAGGAAGAGAAGTACGGTTCTATTTCCTCCTTTCCCTAACCTCACAGCTGTTGGGTCAGAGGATCTTTTAAATCCACTAATCAAGCAAAAATGTGAAAAAAAATCCAATCAGATGCTGTTTATTAATCTGTTTCAGAAGATGCTGACATCATACAGATGCAGGTTTATAGGATTTTTTTTACAATTGTGATAAAATAGAACAAAGCTGATAAATCAGTCAGAACAACAGTTGTAGAATTTCAAGAAGGAAAGCCTCTTTATAGCATGGACATGACCCAAAATGATTTAGAAAGTCTTATTAAAAGGAACAGGATGCAGCATTTCAAATGTTTCACCATCTCTGGCTTTGTGATAAAGGTTTCAGGAACTAACAAAATTAAGCTGTTCACATCGTTGGTTGCACGTCATCTCTGAAGCCACAAGGAAGTACCTATCATCACTTTATTTTTTTCCTCTCAGTTTTGTGGTATGCTGTTGGACTGCACACAGGAATGGAGTCCAGAAACTCCCAATTTATGATTTGCTGTAGGAGCTTATACGAGTTACAAGCATTTCTGAACAACCCAGAGATCCTTATACCTAAAAGTTACAGGGCAGCATTCTGCTGTGCCAGGTGGCCTGCTTTGAAAAGCTCACAAACTGAGCAACATAAGAAACAGACCTTGTAAGCACACAGCCAAGAGATCTCTATCAGAGACATAGCGCTATGGCCAGCAGGATACCCAATGTTCTCAAAGGAATAACTAGCAAGAAACTCCTCTGTAAAGCTAGTGGGAAAACGTTCTAGGAGAAAATGGGAACGGGATGGTAAAACAAGGGAAATAGGAAGGACTTGTGCCATTTTTGTCAGCTTTGATCAAAAACAGTGAAGGCTGTGGAACCACTTACAGGATGCCTACTAGAGTCTTAGTAGCACCCAAAAAATTATCCCTTTTTGACCAGCATAGTTTGGATTAAATCTTTGTCCATGTTTTCATTTGTTATATTGTTGTTATCTAACGCATCTGCAATTACAATCTGCCTTTCCAACTTCACATCTGTCTTTTTGAACAGTAAATACTCTTCAACAGCTGACCTAGACAATGTGGCTTTTCTTGTCCCTCTGAAATTTGCTCACATCTGTGAAGCTAGGACTTCTTTATATTTCCCCCCCATTTTCTGGATTTTCATATTTGTGTATATTAAATCCAAGCATGAAAATTATAAAAGTGTCTGCTGAGTTTACATTTCTGTTTCCAGAGTTAGAGATCTCCCTACCACTTGTGCTAGTCTGCATTCCAAAAGCCTGAAACTGGTTGTTTAAGGGCAGTCCACAGAAATGTAAAATATTTTCCCTATGTGAATTCTTCTCTACACTCAGTATCACAAAGTTTCTCTAAACACTCAAACCCAGATACTGTCTTCATAACTTTGTCAAACTTTGGCTCTGCTTTCCTATCAAATGAAGACCCTTCATAGGATCCATGGAATATTCCTTTTAGTAACTTTGCCAACCCAGGTAATTATTTTTATCTGTTTCAGTGTGAATTTGGGAGAACCATCTGCCCTTATTTGAAGACTGAACCATAGATTTTCTTTCAGAATCTGTTCCAGCCTCACGTGCATCCACAACACATCCCTTTTTCTCTTCATCTATTTAGTGCAAGCCTAACATGTCACAGTAACAAGTTGCCAGTTGGTCCATAAAAACTTCTAATTTTTATGTTTGAGGAAATTTCATGTTCTTCTCCAGTTTTTTGTCTGTCTTCAGATCATTCTGTCTTATGACTTCTATTGGTGTTACAATTATATGAATAGTACTCTGTGGCATTCTTTACGCTACAGTCTCAGACTACACAGACTGTCCTACCTTCTTTTGTTGATGTGGCTGGATTCCCTCTTTCCTTTGTCACCTATCTTCTTTCTGGTTGCCCCTGTCATTCTTCTACATGCCAAAACTATCCATTAATTTTGTTCTTCATCACTATCTTCTTCCCCTGACGATGTTTTTCCACTGTAACCCTTTTTAGGTAGTTGTCTGACTTCCACATTTTCTTGTTTGAGAGCTGCCTGAGCTTGTCTCCAGACTCTCTTCTGAGCTCTATGAAAGCCATTGTCCTAGTACCTTCTCCACCTGCTACTAAAGAACCTCTTGCCTATCACATGTGAATTAGGAATCCACTTCAGAAGAATGTAGACCCCATGAATTCTGCTTTTTTCAATTTTTTTCCACCCCAGATTCACTTCATCTTTGTCTCAGTAGCCACATCCCTTTTTCTTCTTAAATGCTCCTCTTAAAAGTAGAAAAGAAAGCCCCCAAAATCATTAAAAAGTGACGTTCAGCAAAAGGACTGTTATCAGAGAATATGCCAAGCTGGAAGGGACCCACAAGGATCATCGAGTCCAACTTGTAGCCCTGCACAAGACCATCCCCAAGAGTCACACCATGTGCCTGAGAGTATTATCCAAATGATTCTTGAACTCTGTCAGACTTGGTGCTGTGACCACTTCCCTGGGGAGCCTCTTCCAGCACCAGCCACCCTCTGGGTGAAGCATTCCTTTTAGTGTCACAGCTGAATATTTAAAGAAAACATCCACATTGATATAATTTATAAATACAATGTTTGTCACTATTTTGCCACTCTTATGATTCAGTGAAAATAATTTCTGAGACTTTCCTTGGCTTTCCTGCTTCAAAAAAATCTCTATATGAATTGCTGTCAGAATAAAACCTTTGTCTTTCCATTTCTCACCCTCATTTGCTGCATAGTGCTGTGTTCTTCACCTAATGTGTTCCACACAAGAAGTTACTGCATGTTTCTTATCCACAGATAGCTTTTCAGCCTTCTCTGACATCTTGCCTTTTTCCTGCATAGACCCTCTTATGAATTCACCACTTATTGCTCTATAAGGAGATAGGTTATTTATATTGGAGCTACTCCTTAACCATTACTTATTTGGTTTTACCTTATCTGACATTTTGTTTCTCAGCCCACATATACGTATGCAAATCTGCTTACAATATTTCCCGTTTCTGTATAACTTTTAGTTCCCACAATTGCATATCTTCTACAGATTTATTCAACTCCCTATTCACTACCGACATCTTGACACTAGCAAACAGCCGTTCACTGGAAATCTTTTCCCATGACTTAATTTGGGAATCAGTTTTTCCCCATTTCCTTTGCCTGCCTGTAAGTTTAAGCTCTGAAGGTTTTCCTCTGAAGCAGTCATGCTACTCTAAGCTAACTGAATTAGCCTTCCTCACATCCTGCACCCTAATGATCCTCCCAGTCCAGAAACCACAAGGAAGCTGATCTAGTCAGTAGATTCTGGAGCAAATGTTACCTCTGATGAGGAAAAAAAAAAAATTAATTGAATCTAATGACTTTGATGCCCCCAGTAACAATCACCATACATGGAAAGACCTCATCAGTATCTCTGCTATTTCACAGTTTATTTCTTTCAGGCTCCTCAGATTAATACCATCTGCTCCTGATAATTCACTGCATTTGTCTTTCTCAAGTTGCTTCATAACTTCCTCCTGAGAGACTGCATTCTCTCTTAAGGCCAAAGTCTGATTTCCCATAGGAAATGTCCTCTGAATAGCACCTTCCACGGAAAACACAGATGCAGGAAATTTGTTTGACTTCACCCTTTGCTAAGCCTCCTTTCCAGCTGACTCCTCATTGCCCAACATACACTGTCACTTGTGCAATTTTCTAAACAATAACAGGTGCCTGTGAATTTCTTCTATTGGAAATATTTTTATATTTCAGTCAAAACTTTCTTATATGGTACAAAGTCTCTTTATAGTCTCAAAGTTTCTTTATAGTGTTTATCCCCAATATTTACTGGGGTAGAATGTTTCAGACAAAGAATTAATAGAATTCCAATAATTTTTTTTTTTCATTTTTAACCATTTTTCTTAATGTCTGCAACCATTATGTCTCCCTGGAAGAATATCTATTGACTAGAATCAAGTTGAACCTTCTACATTCCTCACCTCAATTAACTCCTGCAATTATGTGATGAATCTTTTCCTTTTTTCACAATCTTCAAAATGAATTATCAAATAATCAGTTATTTATGCTCTCAGTAAACTACTCCAACCTGCTATTCTATAAAGGCCAACGAGGTCATGCACTAACTGTGGATCACTAGAGCTGCCAGTTTAATACCTTACAAAGGAATGGCTTTGGCTAGGGCAGCAGTTTGGGCTTGAATGTCATGTCTGGGTGCTGCTTGTTCAAACAGAAGCAGTAGCATGAAATCTCACCGACTCACAAAATTATGGAGAGGCATGCAAATTCTTGCTGTCAAGACAACAAAGTAAACAAACTAAGACACAATGGGATTAAAAGATGGGATAAAAGTCTGAGATCAAAGAATCCTCGTCAGAAACTCTCATGCACCAACAGTCACTTCTCATGCAAAATGAGTCGAAACTATACTGAAATCAGACAGGTAGAAAAAGCAAACCCCAGAACAATCAGAATTGTTGGTTTCTGAGGGGTTTACAGCATCAAATAAAATTTCTTATAATACTGTTATAAACAACTTGGAAACTAGTAAATGCTACAGTGAACAGGTGTAGAGGACTTCCTGCAAGGATTTCCCATTAATAGGCAGCTGTATTCTGTACTTCTGTTTTACAGTGACAGCAGATCCAACAGCAGTGAATCCTGTTCTCTAATTATAATGTGCCAAGTGGCTTAATCAGTTTGTAATTTCTCCTTTTTAGGTTCATGAGAACACAAATAAATAAACAATGTACAAGAGGTAGGAGGGTATCCTCTGAACAAAATATTTCAGAGCTAGATAATGCTGAACTGTCATCAACATCTGATGACAATGTGGAAGAAATCAATCCCAGAGTACTACCTACTTCCAAAGTTGTTGCAGGCTTTCCAGATATTTCTCATCTTTTAGAATAACTGCTGATTGTACAGCAAGAGGAAATAGTTTTTTGTGTCCATTTTGTATGTACTATCTTGCAATTTCATTGAACATACTCTTATTTCTGTATTCTGATAACAGGTGTAAAAATAGTGCTTGTTCACCTGTGTTTATCAGTTATTTCTTTGCATATTTTTATTATTACTTTTTTCTCTCTCTCCTGCTTAAGGAAACCAGGTCAGGGTATGAATTAATAATTTTCATTTTCTAAATGTTTGACATGAATACATCCCTTCTTGATGAGGTAACCTGAGCTAAACATATTATACAGTGCTACTTCTGTTGTCAAATATCAACTGATATATGTACAAGACTTTATCTGACTTCCAAAACTCTCATCAGCCCTTTTCTAAAATATTGCTGAGATTGGGTTTTTGTAATGGTTTTGCACATTGTGTAGAAGTCATAATTATATTTCCATAATTGTACCCAGGTGCCTTTCCTGAGTTAATACAGAATACAGCAAGGCATATGACTAATTAAAACTTCATTTAGAAGCAGATACTCTTGAGAGCTGTGCATAAATGACTTTATGACATTTTTAAACATACAGAAAAATGATCTGTGGGATATGTCAGCTGCTCCATGGCTATACTGACTAATAGGCAATTAAATTTTTTTAGAAGTATATCCTTCTCCATTTTAGACGTTAGAGTAAGCAAGAGAAAATAAAATTCTTTTAATGTTAAAAAAAAAAGTAAATGAAGAAGACGTAGCCCTCAGCCCAATGTTAGTTGTTTTAAGTGTTGATGCAAATTTCACAAGAGAAGGCCAGGGAAGAGATTATGCAATGGGGTTATCAAAAGCCAAACTGGTCTTGGATGCAATCACTTGGTTCTTGCTTACAGACTCAGATTAAAAACCCTGCAGGTAATAAAACATGGCTCTGGAACAGAAAAGGAGTATAAAGTTATAAATAGAAATTCACTGTCAAATATTTCTTCAGCATCAGTGGAGATGAGGCACAGACGGAGAGGAGATTAAATCTACAGGAGACCTGGGGTATATTAATTAACTGTCTGATATTGCAGAACATGTCTGGGGTGAACATAACCAAACTCGTCTCGGTGAATTGATTTTTTGATAATGTCTTGAATACTAGTGGCCAGTGTCCTCGATAAAAATCTTTACATCTACATTACTTAGTGAAATCAGGAAATAAGCACCACATTCTGGGCATTTATTAGATTTAGTTTAAATGCTAAATTCTTGCATGGCAAAAAGCCACTTTCTCTAGAGTTACTGAACGTATTCCCTATCAGATCTAAAATCAACTGTGAAAAATCTTTACATAAGACTGCTGGAACTCCATCAAAGCCAGGTGTTTTGGCAAGAGTTAATTCTTCATCTGATCTCCAAGTTTCCTAAAATATCACTGACTTCACTGATATAAGCTAGAAGAGACATGAACTTTTGCATAGCTTACTGAAATGGAAAACAGAGATGTGCTGTACACTGTAGCACAATGCTTTTCTCAGGATGGTAAAAATATTCAAACATTGACATAACTAAGCAAAAGCTATATTAAATAATCTGAATAAGCTTGCAAAGTCAAGTAGCAAAAATAAGGAAAACCTAGGCAGCCTTCACTCAATGTTCCTTGTACTTGTCCCTTACTCTACAGTATCAACCTAACACAATAAACTGTGCAGTCTCCATTATAATAAAAAACAAGTCTTGTGAAAATTTCAGAACAAACTCAAGTTTCAGAATTAAAAGTTAGCTACCCAACCCAACAGAACCTTGACATGCACACACATAAACACATATTGATTATTTATCCTTTTGCAAATGATTTCCCAGTGCTTACTTAAAAATCACTTTTTTTTTTTTTTCCTAGCAGCCTAGTGATTTTCTTCTCCTTTGCATGCAGTTAGGAACTGATATAATTTTAGACTCCTTGTGCACTGATGGAAGAATTTTTTTTCTTTTCTCACCTTTCCAACCTCTGTTTTTAAGCATACATATAAAATCAATGAGTAGTGCAAAAATGACTGGTCTTATTGCCCCTTAAAGGATATTGCATCTGCAGGATGAGACAAGAAGAATACTATTAAGAGATGCAAGTTCGTAACTCCTAAATGTAGACCCCTGTCTTGGCAAATACAACAGGAAAGTGGGGCAGTAAAGAGATATGTAGAAGCAGTTGTATGTGAGAAAAAGAAATAATGCAAAAACTGTTAAATTTTAAGCTGAAATCTCAGCTTCTCCTACTAAGACTTTTACCTAAATGAACAATAAAATTTTCATTTTACTGTTACCTTTGATTTTTTCAGAACTCAGTCATGAGCTTTTTATTCTCTTGTATAGCATCTATGGCAACAAGATCCTACTTTGTGGTTGGTGCTCCTGTTCACTGCTTTATGGAAAACTTCTCATTTCAGATTTATTTCAGAGAACTTTTTAGCCAACATAGAAAAGATCATAGTTTTCAATACAATATATGGTTGCTTCCCCTCAGCTGCATTTTACTTTGTAATAGTTTCCAGTCTTAGTGGACTATACATGTGCATCATCATCAGAACAGACCATGAAGTACTTATTTTTTTATATACTTTATTATACGCTGGATAAGACTGCACACTGTGGCATAAATCTACAGAAAACCTCCTCTGAGAAGAAATTCCATTAGAGCCAAGAGATCTAGTTTTCATGTAGAATCAGCATCATCCCAGAATCATAACAAAACAACGTATATTTCAGAGAAAGCCATCAGAGAACTTATATTTCTCAGCACTGTTTTTTTCTGTGTGTATGTATGACTGGTCCCTAATTAGCCCAAGTGATGGTTGGAAAGGGTAAGCAGATGACTGCTCAGTTGTTCAAAGTATGAACTCAGTGAAAGTGTCATGGCATCTTACAGATATTAATCACACAAACTGCTTTCTTTTCCAATTCCCAAATCTGTTCTGTAGGTACCTCTTCTGGCCATTTATTCTATGTAAGCCAGATCATCAGTATCTAGCATGAACTTTTAAAGCCATCTTCAAGGTTCAGGCAGAGTTTTGCTAATCTACTCAAGTAGTAATGCAAACAAGTTAAATATATATATATATATACACACACACAGAGATAGAAAGAATATATGTGTGTTTGCCCATATATGTGTATGTATAAATATAAATACATATATATATTTACTTGCAAAGGAGCAGCAAGCAAATTAATAGAAGATTTATACTTATTTACTTTTTGATAAATATGGACTTGAAAATTTTAAGGAATTTTGTTAAAGCAAGACTGAGCTCAGCAGGAGTATTTTACAGATGTTTGTGTAAGACCTCGTTGTGTTTTCCTTTCTACAGAGGTTGTGCTCCTAATAGTGTTTTGGTTTTATAGTTCTTTAGAAGTGAACAAATCAGAAACTAAATTAAACTCACATAAACCCATTGTGTTTAATCTAGGTGTGAAGCATGACATGAAAAACTGAGTTTTGCCCAGTGTCCATATGAAACAATAATCAGCCATGGCTGAGTCACAGAAGTCAGTCAATGTCTACCAGAAACTGCTGCCTTAGTGACTTGGTGAATATACAAAGATATGAAACATGCATTCCTCCTTACCAAAAATAACCTTTCCACATGTTAGCTCATTACTGCTTCTGGATGCAGCGAGTATTTGCAATAGCATTTTAGCATAAAATATAGCAGAGCAGAGGATACAGTAAAGACCAGGAGATATAAAGCAATGCCTTGAAGTTATTACTTCCATTTATCCCTAAAATTTGTTATATGACAGTATACAAGCAAGAGGTTTTTAATGGCAAGCTAAACAAAAAGTGTCTGAAAAAAAGTTTCCATCAAGCGGCTAAGGAAACAGTCATCTCCACATGAAGGCACTTTATTTAGAATGAGACAGTAAAAACCTCACTGCCTGTGGAGTTGTACATTTTGGGCCTCTGGAAATCCCAACCATAACCCTTAATGGAATTTTGGGTTTGAGGCTGAGGTACCCAGAAAGATGGGAGGCCCAGATTAGAAAGGTGTGCAGAAATCAATACTGGCGCAGTGCATTGCTCAACTTGGCAAGTCTTACCAGTCACAGAGTATACACTTTGAAAAATGGGCCACCCATGGGAGCTGACAACCTCAGCCACAGCCCTCAGCTGCTAGGTTAGAGTTCAGAGAGCCACAAAGCCTACAGCTCTAGGGACACTGGGTCCATAAACAGCATGCCATGAGGGGCACAGCACTGCACCAGCATTCATCCACAGTATCTTTCTGGTTTGGGACGCCCATGGTGCTCAGGACCTCATCCAGACTGTCCAGCTGCCATTACTGTTAGCACAAGGTTTCAGAGGTCCACAAAAGGCTAGAGCTCCAGGGATCCAAATGGCATGCCATGGGGAGCATAGCACTGCACCAACGTTGCTGTTGTAATGTACACTGCTGGATGCAGTGGAAAAAGTGCAGGAGAGACAGATCATCTGCCAAGGGCCAAGGGCTGGCCCTGCCACAGGCCAGGGAGAGGGGTGTCTGCACTTCCCTCAGTTCAGGCTAAGCAAATTCAGAAAAATGTATTTATTCATAATATTCAAAACAGACAACAGAGACACAAATGTTTATAAAAGATGTAGGCAGAAAAAATAAAAGCAAGAATATGCTTAATCTGCTTATACTAAGGTAACATGAGAAAGTTCCCTAATTCCATTATTCATTGGATTTGCTGTTTACTTTGTGATGACAGTCAGTTTCTGCCTTTGCCCATGCCTCCTTTTTGTATTGCCATCTCAGCTTTTATAGCCAATGTGTCCTTTGAAACCTCCAAAAGGATAAAGACTGGCTTCATCTTTCACTCTTAAATGCTTCTTTTAGTGCCTGAAGTAGGAGACAGTCTGTTCACCCTCATGAGCAGAATCAACCATAGAATCATAGAATAATAGAATGGTTTGGGTTGGAAGGGACCTTAAAGATCATCTAGTCCCAACCACTCTGCCATGGGCAGGGTACCTTCCACTAGACCATGTTACTAAGGGCCCCATCCAACATGGCTTTGAGCACTTCCAGGTGTGGGACATTCAACACTTTTCTGGGAAACCTGCTTCAATGTCACCACCCTCACAGTAAATAACTACTTTCTTTCTAGTATCCAATCTAAACCTACCCTGTTTCAGTTTAAAGCCATTGTCCCTTGTCCTATCACTACATGACCTTGTCAAATGTCCCTCCTTGTTTTATTCATAGGCCTCTTTAAAGTACTAGAAGGTTGCTGAAAAGTTTCTTTCCCACTACAGCAGTCCTATAGTAACCACAATCTGCTATGCTGTTTTACTAGTAATTTATTAGATCATGCATATTGCATTAGTAGTTATAGTACTAATTTTACTATAACTAACATTAAAATATTAATTGAATATACATTAATAATATAAAAGAATTACTTATATTTATCTAAGAGTAATTTTCTGAAGAGTACTCCATTAGGAGTCCCCTGTTTGTAACTGGTCAGTACCAGAACTGTGGCTAAATGGGGTCTGAACCCTTTCTCCTCTCCTTCTGGCAGCTCGTTGGTATGACTCAGTGAGGAATGCATTTGTTACTGAACCCTGCACTCTCCGTAATTTCATACTTCGAAGTCTGTATGCTTGTAGCACACTGCCTGGGTATAATTCATTACTAATGTTTTTCCAGAGAAGACAGCAATCAATCACTGAGGCAGCAACATGTTTTGAGTGACTGGTCCTGAACCTCCACAGAAAAAGATAAGGCACATACTGTGCATGGGTTTGTGAAAAGAAGATGAGAATGGGAAAATGGATCTTAGTATTCTGAGCTTTGTAAGTGCTCTTGGATCTAGAATAAGGGAGAATTGTTTTAATTGGTTGTCTGCTTGCTTTTAAGCAGAAAGCTTTGACTATTTAAATTATTTTTCTTCCCTTTGTAACAAAGCCGTATTTTGTTGACACACTCATTGAATTATAACATGGAAGGGAGTGCTCTGACCTGTTGTACACCAGGAGATTACAAGACAGGGATTGCAGGTCTATTTTTGTTAAAGAACATTATTGAAGGACAGAAATTCTTTACTCAAGCTGGCTTAAGGACCAAAATAACTTTTTGTCCCCTTGTTCAGATTAGGCTTGTAGACCAACTCAGACCTTACAGAAGGCAGAAAAAAAGGGGGCATAAAGATGCAAGACATGCTCTGTTACACAAACTCTGAACAGACTCAAATGTTCCCAAGTCTGTGTTATGTACCTATTGGATCATACTTCCAAAAAGGAGTATTTGCAGAAATCCAGGGGAAAAATTCTTGTTCAATTAATCCATCAGCTGATCAAAAGGGTGATCAAAAACAAAAACAAAACCAACCAACCAACCAAACAAACAAACAAACAAAAAAAAAAAGGAGGAAAAGAAAAGGAAAATACCTACTATGCAAATAAACAAGAAAACATTTAAACTGGAAGTCATCAAATTAGCATGACTAATGCCAAGCTGAAGTGGATGGCAACCTGCTGGCAGGAAGAATTTCAAAGATGTGGAAATTGGCAGTCTATCATCCAGGAGATAAAAAAAGTCAGAGTTATTAATATCCAAGAACTTGCTTTTGAAGCTCTGGATTATTCACATCCCCTATACAGTTTTTCCATGTAAAACCAACTGACGACACTGGAGAAGAATTGAATTACATGGCAAGTTATATAGATGATGAAGTGGGAAAACAAACGGTGAGGATAACACGACTTTCTTACATTTTAAGTTCTTGTACATGAATGAAAGAGAAACATACTGCTTAAGTTAGCAGAACAAACAAAGCAAAGAGTTTGAAGAAACCTCAAATAGAAATGACTCAGCCTATAAACCTGAGGGCTCAGTAGGAAAAACAGATAGGGGAGACAGGCACAAACTTAAATTTAAGGTAAAGGGCATTTAAACTCTATTACAGGAAAAGAAATCTGACTCAAAAGGTTATTGGCAGATCAGGCTGCCAAGGGAAATAGTTCAAGATACAATTATCAAAGAATTTAACACTAGAACCGAAGAGCATTGAGAGGCTTATAACACTTCTATATGAGGTGGATTCACCCTGATAAAGTCAGTGGCCCAGACTAGACTGAGCTGTGATTCTTTGCAGCCAAATTTCTCCTATAAAAAACAGAGTGGAGTACTTTGTAGTCATTTCCTGTAAATTAAAGCACATTGAACAATCATTATTTTTACTTAAATGCTGTAGTGTGTTTGTTCTCATAGTGTTTGTGCTGTGCCCAGGTTGAAGCATTGTCATCTGACACATGCACATCGTTAATGGTCAGGGCTGAAGCACTACTTCTGTAAAAAGCAGTGGGCTGGGGCAAAAGAGCTTTCTGTTCCAAGTGCCAAAGAACAATGCCAGCTTCTGCTGCCATATGGCATGGGGACAAGCAGCAAGGTCAGCATTTCACAGTATGTTGCCTGATTTCCTTCCCAGGTTGATGATCATTAGCCAAGGAGCTGTTCATATGGGCTTGGAAGGGAGTGCCATTTGTGTAGTCAGCCTCTGTGGATTAAAAAAAAAACCAAAATCTAAATGTGTAAATATTCAGGGGTTGGGTTTTGTGGGCTTTCCCTCTCCCTTCTCCCCCTGATCTTTTTCTTTTCTTTGTAAGGGCCAAATTATATCTTCTAAGGAAAGCAGTCTGAAAAATTAATGTTTCTTTTGAGAAGAATATTAGAATTATGAAACAAGAGAATGTTTTCATAAAAAAGACATTCATGGGACTCAAATACTAAAAGGTCTGTTTCAATCAGAGCTGCATTCATGGTCAAAAAATTTCAGAACAGCCCATTCTATGCTGGAAAGATCAAAATTATGCTATTCAACCTAGGACAGGAAACCTAGTAGCACGCATTTTCACCTCTAATTTCAGTGCATGAAGATACAAAAAAAGAAGACAAAAGGGCACTTCTCTTTTGCAGAAAAAGTGGAAGAATAATAACATCCCTTCACAGTCAATGATGAAACACAGGTGGGAAAAAGACAGGAAGTATTTTCTTCCTTTCAGGGCTTTCCTGCCATTCAGCTATATTGCAGGATATTGAGATGAAGCCCACCAGTTGCAGGTGGAAAAAGGTGACATCAAAACTGCAAAAGCTGATCGTGAAGGCCCATCCTACTGTCTGCTGCTCAAAACAGCATCAAGCCATTTCTCCACCCATCCCTTCAGCCACCACAGCCCAGCACCTCTTGCAGAAAGCAGCTGGGTGCAACCCCCAAGCTACCCCTTTGGGCAGGAGCACTGCAGGCTCCCATCCCTATCTCTCTGGCACAAGAGCCAACAGCTAATTTAGGCTTCTCTCAGCTGCTCAGCTGCTGATTTTCACAATACTTTTATGTTCTCAACTATTTTTTGAGAATTCTGCCCCTTGTCTCCAAATTGGTTGAAATCAGCCAGCAGACTCAGAAGTTATGAGGGAAGGAGTGGGCGAGGATGGCAGTAGAAGCAGCAGAGGAAAAGAGGTAAGAGTTAAACTAATGGTATTCTGGCAACTAAACTAGTGAATTTTTCTCCATAGATTCCAGCAAATGGTGGTACACTGACAGCTCTGGGGGCACAGAAGCCTCACTGGAGAGCAATTTAAGACCCACATGAAAGACAGCGCATATGAGACTGAATGAAAGTCCTGTGGGAGATTTTTCTTCCACATTTGGACTTCAAGTAAGTCCAAAAAGAGTTTGATGCTTGATTTATAGCCACCCTCTTCAATTTTCTGACAAGCTTAAATTTCCATTACCTCCTTTACAGTGTAACCCCAATCACTGAAGGGGTAAGCAACACAGATATGGTGTCCTAGGGAAACAGCTGTGTGAGACAACTTGCTGCCTTTTGTAATTCACATTCACCCTAAGTATGGCCATTTTACTACAAATTCTCATGATTTTTTTTTTTTCACTTTTTTTCCCCTCCGTTACCTTTTTTTATGAAATAGTTTCTGGGAAATTACTTTGAATTTATTCTCTTCACATGGTAGCCCATGTGCATCCCCCAAATGCCTCTTCTGCTTTGCTGGAGCTAAAAGCACTTGGGTTGAACAAGCCTTGAAAGCTTTGCCTTTGACTGATTTCCATTTTTGTTTCAGAAATGGGAGAGCAAAGAAACATTATTCTCCTCGCCCTGAACTGGGTAGCAGCACTCAGTCACTGGGGTGGCAGGGAAGAGACAGGGTATAAGGGCTTGAAAACAAGCAAATTTTTGGAAAAAGTCAAGGTCTCCCTGAACGTCACTGTCTCAAGTCAGGTTCAGTGTTGAGCTAGCCCCACCAAAATTTAATCTTTTCAGGAATAAGGTCCCAGAAGGAGTCATTGGACTACCCAGATACAGGCCAGCCATCTTATTTTAAGGTCAGAGTGGTTATGCCAGAGAGAATAGAAATAAAAAGGGTTAATTAACGCATCTCCTTCTGCCAACTGCATCCTTGCAGACAGATCCTTATTCTTAGTCTCCGCTTCAGCCAATTCCAGTGATTTTTGGTTGGAGCAAACTCTACACAGCCCTTTTCATTCCTCCAGATGGTCTTTCCATCATCTCTGAGCTTGGGCTATGTCTGTTCCTTGCTGTTTTCAGCAGTTTCCTTGTTTCTCTGGGTTGTATGGCTCAGCAGACCAGCCTGCTAGAGGAGCTGGTTGCCACCCATAGATCACTGACTCTGTAAAGAACACCTTGCACAAGCTAAAAATTAACAAATAAACCAGATCTCATCCATTTCATAGACTTTGGCTATTCGTTTTTTGAGGAGCTGTAGTACCTCTGCTCTCTGCTTCAAAGACGTAAAATCGCCCGCTAATCCAATGCTGATGTCAGAGAGATGCCACATGCTACTCCTGTGATTTGAACAAGTTGAGTAGTTTCTGGACACCAGTAGTTGCACATGCTCACCCGAGGCTGTTAGAGCTTTATTTCTAAAACTCTTCTTTCATTCAATGTGTTTCAAGCTTCCACTGCAACAGACTACAGTGAAGCTTCCCCCGAGCAGAGCATAATCCTGTAGTGCAACACAACCTGTAGTGCAACTTGCAGACAGGAGGTTAAAGCACAAGCAGCCTCTTCATTTGGCCTAAAAGAAAGATCCATAGATTTGGGAATCAGGCAGAAAACATGAAGTCTAGTTCTTCAGAGCAGTGAGCTGGGATAGCCCCTACACTGGTACAGTCCATGTGAGCCAGCTGACCACTCCTGCCCTTATAGTATTGCATTTCACCATTGCTACATCACTCACACACTCATGCAGCGTGGAATGCTCTGCAGCCAGAGCAGCTGGCTGGCCCTCACTGACTCCTGCCACACCAAACCTTTTAGACCAGGAGTCACTGAAACCCTGCAGTCAGGGAACTTTCTTTGTTCACAGTGTGTCAGGTTTTTTGCTCTCCTTTTCAGTTCATCACTCTTCACTGGATATGTTCTCTTGATTTGTGAACTGCTGGTCTCTAGGAATTTCAGTGCCATGTGGTTATTTGTGGTTTGGATTTTTCCTCTATTATATATATATATATATATATTTATATATCACTCTCCATCCCACTCAAGCTCCAAAGACTGACTGAGTTCCTCTCTCAGGGTTTTATCAGCAGCCTCAGGGCAGAATAAGCCACTTTCTGCCATTCTGCATTCCCATACAGGGAACACAAGGTCATTAAACCTTTCCAATGGCCTCAGAAAATTTCTACCTATGGGAATTATGGTACCATTAACCTTGAGTCCAAGCAGGAACGTACAAGTCTCCCTTCCAAGTATAGCTACTATAAGGGATAAAGGTTGAATCTTTAATGGCAATCGCTGCATATTCTACACAGTTTAAGCTACTGAACACATTAATACATGCAGTCAGTAAGTTAGCTACTTAATAGATCCATTTGGGTTAAATAGGAAATACTGCAGAGAATGACGACCGGTTTCTCTTCATGTGAAAAAAGAAATGTATGATACTTTCTCATTTGCTACAAATGAATTAGAAGAAAATACTATAATTAATTACCTACAGGTGTTTTATTAGCAACAACAAAAACACCATTGGAAGGAACCACTACTGCAGGAATTTCCTTTCTTTGTGTTAAGGCTATCAGTGAGGGGGAACATCTTGCTGGGCCACTGTGCTTTGCTTCCAGCTCTGTGGATACAAAGTCAGGAGGTGGAGAGGGCCTGTGGGGCTCTGCAGCCTTCAGTAACTAGGTGTGCATTAAGAAAATAGTTTGAAAGAATTTTTAACAAAAGGAATCTAGGCCAAAACGCCTTCCTCAGTTGCAGTTTAATTTAGTGTTGCCTGGTCAAAAAATGAGATATTTCATATTCTTAAGTAAAAACTGGAACTGACAAATTCATTACTTAATCAGGCTAATCTAGTAAATTAAGAGGTAATTCTGAAGAAATAATGAAAACTCTCTAGTGGCATATTAATTATGACTTTCAGATATTAAGAAAGAAGGATTATGGATGTGACCAAGAAAAAAAAAAAAAGAGATATTTTCAGGGTCAGTGAATTTATCTTTTCAGGAGCCTAACAGAGGAGAATAAATTGATTTCCTTCAGTTGAGGTAATTTGAGAAGCGTTGGACCAGATATGTTCTTTTTTGACCATATTGCATAATTAAAATTGATATATTTCAAACTTCAGTATCTGCTCAAACAAATAAATGAAAATTCATATTTTAGATTAAAAATCCAGCAACCTCTCATAACAGACAACTGTTTTACTGCTAAGTTTAACTTTCTAATTGTAATGCCATTTATTAAATTTGTTACCTGTGTATGTTGTTTCTCCTATCTAGAGCTGGTTTAAATGAGTAACAATCTGAGCAGTATCCTGAAACATTATGATATATATACATGGCAATAGCACATAAAAGAACTAAACTCCATGTTACATGAAGGGAAACAAATAGTGAATTACCAAGATTTCTGTTCAGGTGATCTCTCTGCCTAGAGCGCAATTCGTCTGCAGCTCAGAATGAGCAGCTGGGCATAATCTAGATCCTATCTTCCTTATCTGTCTGTTGCCCAAACACGAGAATCATGATAAGGCTTGGATAGTTCTTTGATGTAATGCTACTAATATTTTCTTTTTTTTTTATTTTTTTTTCCTTTTTTTTCCCATGTTTCCAAAGCCCCACTTCCCTAAACATTACTGAAACAAGTAACAGAGGGCAAGCTGGAGTTTTGAACACATTTCCTGTTTAGAAAAGTGAAAGCAAAACCCCAAACCCAAATCCAAGTGCTTTCCAGGGAAGACTTGGTTATGACTAGGTACTACTGATTTGCAAGCTGCCCACGGAGTTTCCGTTTGCTGCCTGATGTCTGCTGCCCCATTTACTGTCTGGCATGTGCTCACAGCCAGTACAGAGGCAACAAAGCAGCACCAAGAGCTGAATTATTTAGTCCCTTTGCAGAAGCGTGTCTTTTAACGTTATCACGGATTCAAGTATCTTTCGAAAAGAGGATTTCACTGGCCTTCATCTAGCCAGACTAAGTGGTATTTCAGGCATCAGTAGAAGCTGCTGCTGACTGCACAGTGCAGAGGAGCCCCACAGCTGCTGGCATTTTCTGTCAGAGACCAGTAGTGCAAATGCTGTCACCCAACAGGCCAGGGTTTAGCCTTCTATGTCCACCATGACAAGTGAAAAACACGGCCCAGCCAGAGAAGAGCTCTGGGGCAGAACAGGAAGCTACAACAGGACAGCATCTAGGCTGAAGGTTTTCAGCAACTGCCTTTTTCCATCTTGAAGGTTAAGTGGCAACAAATAATAAAGCTGTATGTCATCTATCATCTTGGAGCAAGTGACTGCAAGATAGAGTCTGTGCATGTCTTCCATCGTTGTCCTTTACAAAGCGTTGGAAAAACCCAAACCATGGAGGTAATTTGGAGACAACACATGATGCCTCTTCTCCACATATTCCTAGTTTTACTGAGTGTGTGCAATGTTTAAACATAGGTGATTGTGCCCCAACTTCTTCCAAGTCTTTCTTCTTTTGTAAGTGCAATATTTTTTTCACAACACTCCACTCTTTCAGTTTATTCAAAACTCTTTGAAAGAACCAGATATAAAGAACAACAGTGTAGAAATTGATCCTAACAGACACACACTTTTGAGACCTTACCCCTTACTTTCATTTACTATTTAAACCACCACTTCTGTTGAAAGTAGTCCTGTCTTCTCACTGCAGCAGTCACTTGTTTTATACCCTTTTTCCTTGAATGCTGATCTTTGGGAGCAATGAACAGAACGTGGTAATTAATGCAGGGTAAAGCTTTTTTATTCCCCTGGAGTAGTTTCTCTGCTCTGTGTTACACATGGATGTACAGTATTTGCACCACATGAGAGAAGTGAAGTGTAGGAAGGAGGGAGAAACAAACAGCCTGGAGATGCTATAGGTGTCTATAAGGGAGCAGAGGAGAAAAGGGTTGACAGTGTTCATGAAGGATATGGTGTTCACAAATCATTAGCCTTCATTTCAGTGTGCCAAAAACTTGTGCTGCCAATAAGATGGAGGACAAAGTCTTTGGGAAGGCAAAGTCCAAAAGGGACAGTACCACATACCTATAACCTGTTGTCAGTTTATAACCCTTATGGAAAACCAAAAAATACTCTAGACAGACAGACATCTTCTGACAGACTTTTTAGTTCTGCAGCTATTTCCTGCATCAAGAATCATTCCATGAATCAGCAGTTAAATGGAAACTATTAACTTGAAAATGAGAGTAGGATAAAATACATGCTTTTATCAACATGGATGATTCATGGAAGAGTTGGACTAGATAATCCTTGTGAGTTCCTTACAACTCAGAATATTCTGTGATTCTGTGATTTCTCTGGGAACATTTGGCTTGTGTCACAAATAAATAAAATAGCACTTTTCCTGCCTTTCAGCAAAACAATCAGAGAGCCCCGGTGGGATCTCATATTACTTGAACTCCTTACTTGTAGCTTTTATACTCCAGTACACTTGCTGATAATGTATGAAGTACAAAATTAAAACTAAATCAATTGTCAGAACAAATGAAATAGTACACTATACAATGCATTATCCTCTGCTCCTTTATTGTATTACTCCATTCACCTGCTAATTCCCAAAATCCAGCCATTTACAATGAAACTTCCAGTGATTAGTGGGATTTAGCAGGCTTCCATTATAAAATAGTATTCACATTTCTCATGAGAGTTGGTATATCTAGTGTTGAAGGGCACTAGACACAAAGCCTGTCAGTCCACAACTATATTTGATTTCCAAACTCACCTTCTGTGCTGAGAAATTAGCACATGAAGTGAGAATTTTCTGAATAGTGACTTCTTTTTTTTATAACCATGCTCATCAAGACTCACTTTGGTGAAGAGGCTTATGTGGGAAAGCTAGGATGTGGCTGCATGACTAATATTTAAAGCCTGTGCACAGCTTCTCAGGAATGCAGCTGGATCTAACTCCTCGGTGGCTTGCTTGTGATGACTGAATTGAAATATATTGCAATGATTCTCTGCTCGAGAAACATGAACTCATTAGAAGTTGAGACTAGACGTGAAGTATTAAGTGATTTTTCCTTTTCTACTCTTCTATTACTTACTTAAAAAAAATATTTTACATCAAAGTAAGCAGCAAGTTAAAAACTTAGCTCATAAGTTAAGGCGATAATATCAGATCTCATTTCTGTTCATTCACATCTTGAAAAATCCCACTTGGATTCCCTACTTATTTTTGCATGAATATGTAACATATAGAAATTATTTAATTAGTACCTTGAAAATTAAAGATTCGTCTATGCAATTCAAACCACATAGCAATTCCTAAGTTCCTTATTTTTCAAACAAAATGAAATTTTTTCTAAATTGAAATAATTTAGAAATTTGTCTAAGGGCCACTACTTCCTTAGATGGCTTCTTAGCATGCACAAGAAAAGTGCTATTTAATTTCACACTCAAGTAATCCTTTAACAATTTCCTTTCAGGCAGATTATAAAAACTTATTATTAATTCCTTAATAAAAATAAGTTATAGAGGATATGTCCTTAACCTTGGACCAGTTTAAGTAATTTTTTTCCCTTAGAAAAGACACCAAAAAGTAGCACAAATGGCAAGTGACAAATTGGCCTCTGGAAATTACTCGAGAGTTGTCCTCCTCCCTTCTTTTTCACATCAAATCTCTCTGGAAATGGCTCTTCTGAACTATATCTTCTTTTAGCATCAGGCAGTCAATTCCTCCCACCTGTTAACTGTCAATGGCAGAAGTTGTCAAGATCTGATGTTATTTACTTTAAATTCTACCTCCCTATTACAGTGACGCAATTTCACAAAGACTGCACCTAGTTAAGATTAATGATAAACACCAAGTTGTTGGAGGTTCATATCTTAAAGGTTTATTTGCCTTTTCCTACATGCTTGGATTATCAGAAGAGCAAAAAAAAAAAAAAAAGTATCACTCTCCTTTGCAAGATACAGCATCAGAAATTTCCTTGGACATTGTATTTATACCTTACAAATAATCCTTTCTTTCAATTTACCAATATCTATGTCTTTTCAATTTTCAAACTCTCACCACACGATGGACCCCAGCTTTGATAGCTGTGGGCATTCTGTTTGAAAAGAAAATAAATTTATAGGTGTTTTATTTATATAAGACTATTCTTGTCTTATTAGCAAGTTTGAAGCATTCCAGACATCTAATGGAGATGCATAGGTCAAAAAAAGTAATTACCTCTGAACAGCAATGGCAGTAGTGGTAGTAGAAATAGTAGTAATAGCAGCAGCAATAATAGACAGAGTAGTAATGTCAGCTCTTCCTGAGAGTAACTCTAGACAAGTAAGCTAAGCTTCTTTTTCATCTCTGCTTTTTTTTTTCTCCAGATACCTAAAATGAGATGTGTTTGAATAACTCATCACCAACTTTAAAATCTGTTAGATACATAGAAATAAAGGCTTTCTGAGTCCAGAGTCTTCCTACAATAGGAAGCACATATGAGGATGGATCAGAAACACCTGGAGAAGAAAGTTTCTCATAAACAGATCAAGTTGCACCTAAAAATCAATTGGAGCTTCCTGATTCCAATGTTTCCATTGGAAAAACCCTCAAAAAATTCTGACTGTTGGTAAGAAACCATCTTCCAAAGGTCAGTTGACACTTGTCACGGCTAATCACTTCCTATATGCTTTTTCTAGCTCTATTATTTGGTGTAAGCAGTTATTTTCCCAATCTGATATTTACACATGGCTTGACAAAATGTGCAGCACTGTAGGTGGGTGCCTAGAAAGCAACCCAACTCCAGCCAGTGTCCTCTCCCCATCCACTTAGGTATGGAGAATACTTGTGGACATGACTGAGCACTGTGTTTTATCACTCAAGTCAATCACTAAGAAGGATTAGGAAGACATCTTCATTACAGGTGGGTCAATCCACAAATTCTTTATTTCATAGATACTTTGCCCCTTCCTCTGGCCCCTGCTGCAGAAGACTGCAAGCAATGTGAAGCCTCAGTACAGCAACTCAATTCTTACTGAAGCCTTTTGGCATGGGCTATCCAAGTATATATGCAGACAAGTATAAAATGCATAGACATCACTTTTTGAAAGCTGTCATTTCCGAAAAGGACCCACTGAGGTAGAAGTATGTTGCAGAATTGCTATTAAAAACAATTTGCAGCCATTTTTTGAACACCTAATTTCCCCCCTAGCCTGTATGCAACACTACTTCAAATAGCTACACACGGTCTCACTTAGTGAATATATGAGGAAGAGGTCTGCATTATGTTTGCTGAAAGAACTAGAATTTCAATTCCATCTGCTGCTGGGTGTGTTTGATTTGTGTATTAATTATGCCTGTTTGTAGCTGTAAATTTGCTCCAGCTTAGTAGGTGATTGGCTCTGTGCATGGACTCACTGCACTACATGGCTCCCTGGTACTTCTATAGTTTTCAAATGATTCCATACTTATGCTTTTTCAATGGCTTTTATTACCTCTCTTATTCAGTGTGAGCTTTCAACTCTGCCTTGTTCAGACAATTTTTTTTCCCTTAAGAGAAAACATGTCCCTTTGATTCTTCTCTTCATGGACCCTTTTCACTGGTGTATTGTCAGCTTTGTCCATGGTGCTACTATAAAACACAAGACAAAACTAATTCTTTACCCTGTCTTACGGGAAAATTCATCATATTCACATTTAGCACTTTCTATGTGGAATGAATTAAACTAATGTGTTTAGGAATTACATAAGCACTCAGCAGGGTGTATACATACCCATTACTGTGCAAACTTTAAATGCCTTTCACATCAAAATATAACTCTCCCACATGTGGAACATTTCTGTTCTTGATCTCTGAGTTTTCTCCCTGGTTTTCAAAACGCCCAAAAGTTCTGAGCTGTCACCTTTGTAGCTAAAAGCTGCAAGAAATGCTTGAAAATGTAACTCATCTGAAACGAGCTGCATAAAAACTGCCTTTGCGTCTGTGAATGTTTGTGTACACTTAGAAAATAAATGTTGAAGAGGTCAAGCTGATTTCTCTCATATTTTAGGAAAAGAATCACTCTGAGCTGAAAAATTGTATGCCAAGTTTCTGCCTGAAGCGAATTTTTACAATCAAATTAAAAACCTTTGAGACCAAGAGTTTATAATGGAAATACTAACACAGCCTTAACAATGGCAGCTCTAGCAGGCACTGCAATAATATTAGGAAAGCTCTCCCTGCCCACAATCTAAACCAAATAAAAAAGATGCCATTTTCTAACATATACCCCAGGCTAGCAAATAACAATGATTTAATGTACTTGCCCTGTGGTAATATAGTAGCACTGCAAACCTCAGAGCCAATTTTTCTTTTCTTTTCTTTATTTTTTCTTTTCAAACATATATGCCCCATAGGGAAAGGATTGCAATTTAGCTCTTATTTGTGGATATATCGCTTTCATTTCAACAATTCTTGAAAGCCTTCCTTCTGTCACATGCTACTGTATGCAAGCACCCAACTGAATAAAGACCCACCAGGCTTTTTCAGGAGTTTATTCACAGGTTTGGCTTTGCTTATTGTAGTATGCACCACATTTATATTAGATGAGGGCTACTGTAAAGCAATAACATTGTCAATGACTGGAATCTCACTTTCCCCTCTAACAGTCTGAAGCAAATTAATGTATTGGTTGTTCATTAACAAGTAAACAGTTTCTGCTACAATGTCAAGGAAAAAGAATGTGTTCATTAATATGAACAATCTTCATCTACAAAGATGATTTACACAATGCATGTAATGAGATAGCTTTCCCCTAACTAGTACACTACCAAACTGAAAAGCTGATTCTTAGGACTTTCTTGAAATTACAATATTGTTTGTTTACCAATAAGAAAGACAGTCTCAGTCACCTATGCCACCATTGTAAGCTCTATAGTAAGTACTTAAAAAAAGAGAGATTTCTGGAATCACTTGTGGAATTAATAAAATTGATAACTACAGACTTACACTGCATCAATGATACATATTATTCCTGTGATAAGTTGAGCTAAAAATAAGATTAATTTGGTTATAGAAATTCCTTAAACAACAACACTTAAATTATTTCAAACTTGAAATTTTTCTAGAATTTTCTGAAAAAAATCAGCAAACACCGGCTAAAAAAGCAAAGCAGTTGGATACACCAATGTAATCAGCATGCCTAGTGCTTTTATGTTAACCCTCTGAGTAGAATCATAGTATTCTGGATATTTTTTGTACATTAATGCTATGAAAATTGTAACTTACAGAAATACTAATTTATATGTCATGACTTAATAAGTCATGTTCTAAATATATTTGGGCTAGGCCCATCATCTTGTGAGTGATTAATCCATTCTAGAATTTTAATTATCCATTAGAGAAGCCAGTCTCTAGCACCTATAAGGGAAATTTAGATTATTGCCCTAGATTAGATGCTTAACTCTTAGATGGATTTATCTACATGAGACAACTCCCAGCTCACCACCATTAAATTAATCCTATGCTATCAGTACTACATTTTCACATCGAAGTTTGCTTACTGCATGTAAGCTCACTAGCATATTGCACTTAGGTTGGAGGCCATGTTATCTTGGCTTACATTTAATTGAGAGGAATTAAGCTAGAAGTGACCCTGTTTTACTTTCCTGTTAATACCAAGATCAGACTGTCAGGCATCTCCAGAGGCCAAACATTAGACGACCTGAATCACCCTTGGGAAGTGCTCCTCTCCATCTCCCTGGTGATAGATAGTGCCTACCACAACAGCCATCCGTCTCTGCTAACTACACAGGCTTGGTGGGAGGAAGTTAGCCTTCTATATATAATAAGCATTAAAAAAAAGCAATGGTTTTCACATTTAGCAGCAATATGACGCTTCAAAATTCAAAAGGGAAATGAAGAAAGAAGTCAGAAGGACTGGTACATATTAGAGTAAAATGACCATAGTGTGCTATGTCCTCTCCCAGATTATCACATTAGAAGTAGTCTATTATGTATGATTTCTTATTTTCATTGGTGTTTCAAATATTTTTAGGGCCACATATTCTGTCTTCGCTTACCCACAGGAATTCAGAGGTTAGATTAAAAAAAGGGCAGTCACTGCCAAACAAGCCAGAGCCATTATTACTTCCATGAAACCATACATATATATACATATATATGGTTATATTAAAATATTTATATGGGTATATGGATATATTTAAAAACATCATTGCAAGCTCTTTTAAAACAGTTCAAATATTCAGATATCTATTCTTGAAGGCTAAAACAAGCTATCAGCATTTTGAAACCGAATCTCTCACAGACCTAAAAATAACTTTAAAATGTATTTTTATAGTTATGTTCATAAAACATGTACCAAAGATCAGAAACATATAAGATGTTGGGGATGAGTAGGATTTTCAGGATCTAGGATTATTTTTACATACATTTTAAGTAGTACAAGATGGTGTAAGATGAAGGAGCCAAACATCTTATTTTAATGATGACCCTGTATTCCAAAGCAAAGCAAAGCAAAGGTGATAGGAAAATCCCAGATGGGCTTTTGAATAGTATTTCTCATGGATAAGGCAAAGCATATTTTTATTTTTTTTTTCTCCTGACTTCTCTCTATAATTAAGAAGAATGAACATCATCTTTTGCTTTTAGGACTGCCAAATTTTCACAATAGTCAAGGAGCATGTGGTATTAATGGATACTTTTTTATTACCACATGCATGTCTTGCATTAACAAGGCTGAGCTGCATCTCTTCTAAAAGGGAAGGCTGTGGTATAATGTGGGGAGGCCAGTGCTGGAGAAACGGGTGCCAGATCCTGACCTACTGTAAATTAGTGTAGGTAAGTGGCAAGGAAGGCTTTACTTTGGCTGAGGGCTTGATTTTATGGAAAAATAATCCCTGTCCTATCCAAATGTTACCTAATTACCACCATTAACATCACAGTGGCAGTGGTTGTGCCCCATCTACTGAGCATCTTCTCTCCTCAATGCATCCAGGGTTGGATGGCCATAGTCAAGGATCTGACGCAGAACCCTTTCCCAAAACCTAAAATCTCAGAACTTTTGTATAGCAATTCCTTGGTTCCTTCACCTCCTGCCCCAGCGGAACTCTCCAACAAGACACTTATTTGCTTCACTTGGGTTAAGATGTTACTCAGGTTCCAGACAGAGTAACTGAGGCCATGCACTAGCCTTCTGCCCACAGACATACATTCAGATATCAGTCTCCTGATGACTTAGATGACTTTCTACTAAATTCATAATCTGAAGTTTGGTGTCTGATGGAAGCTTCAACCAGCAATTCCTTTTACAGTCAATGGAGTGCGATCAATCGGTTAATCAAAACATGAGTCCAGCCTAAAATGTGTGCCCATAACAGGTGAGATGAATCAATGCTGGAATGTTCATCTCTCAGTATTACCAAGGAAGCCTGGAGAACTAGTTTCAACTAAGCATCTCATTTCGAGATTATTAATACTGGGTGAATGAAAAAAAAAAAAAAGTAAATATATGAAGTACTTGTACCACTTGTGTAAAGATTTACAAGATGAAATTCCTGTGTTTAAAATATTCAGAGCTTTTAATATATAAATTTTCATATCTGAAGTAGTGAAAGATGTACTTTGTAGGATGGAGAAAGAGAATTTCAATGTTTCTTTAAAAACAGTTCAACTTCCAACTAGATAGTTCCAACTAGAAGTGCAAAAGAGCTTTACGTTAGTGCTCCAACAATTTGCAGGTACACATTCACTGCCACAACTGCTCATATGGACACTTCCATGAGCAAACACAACTCAGAATGAGAACAATAGTGTGGGCAACTAGCCTTGTTCCTGGAGAATTTATTTATGCTTCCCAAAAAGATCGTAAAATCTGCATATCATTTTGGGCAGTATATTGATACTTCAAACTGTATGATATGAAAGAAAAAGGAAGAAAGAAAGAGAGGAAACCACATTTATGCGACTTCTAAGAAACATTTTTAAAAAACTTTAGAGAAAAAAAGTTCCATTTTGTAAGAGTAATAAGAGAAACTATAAATTTCACAATGTTATTTTTTATTTTAGAACATGATTTTGAAAGTTGCCTTTTTCAATCAAGTGAAATTCTGAGCCATTTTATACTTTTTTTTCCAAATTATCACATCTGAAACAAATGTCTACACAGTGTAATATTTCTGTAGAAGCCAACTTCAGGATAATGGTCAAACAAAAAGCTGGAACGCTATGTTGAGGTTTTAACAAACCAGAAATATATATACTCTGTGCAAATGCCCATTTCATTAAATATTACAAATAGAACTGGTGAATAATTTTTAGTTTCTCCATTCTAAGACAAAACTTTTGCTAATTCAGTTTAGGCTTTACATATATATTAAATGACATGTATTTTCCTCAATTTAGAAGTACTCTAGCTATTTTAAGGGTAGTTCTTCAATTCATCAATGCTAATCTTTTAAAATGACTCTGCCAGAATAACCAGGTCGTGCTGAGAGGATGCCTGTATATTCCTGAATATGACACAAAGGAAGCAGGAACTTCTCAACTAGATCATTACATTCTATTACATGACAGAATGTGTCCTCAAGCCATTTTCCAAGTCTCGACATTGTCATTAGGAACAAACTATATGGAAGCAACCTTTTGTGGCCATCATCATGTCATCTGCTCTAAACCACGAGGATGCCCTAAACTGAATTTAGCTTTTCCCATTTAGCCTGCATAATGTCCTCCAGTAACTGTCGTTCCCTGTGGAAGTACAATGCAGCTTTAGAACAAGTTGATGTAGAATATACCATTTGTTTTATTTTATTTTCATTTTTATGCCTGTATTTGTAACTCCTAAGCAATAGTACAGTTTATATATTTTTGGCCAGAAACAGGCAAGAAACTTCAGGATACTATAAAAGATATGTGCGTATAAAAGCAAAAAAAGCCAGAATAAAACCCTAATGTGGGTTGTCAAGATTTAAGTTGATCATTTACTCAGAGGGTTAACATGTGCTAAAATTACATACTGCAGTTCCTAGCTCCACTGATGAAAACATTCACTGCTTCTATCTTTAAATAAAAAAGCAAAATAACCTTAACCCTTTGAGGATCATATTAGCAGCAAGTTGCAATCTAAACAGAGAACAAGTATTTCAATCAATTAGGAAATTATTCTTACAAAGATTCTGTGAGCACCCTTTTGTGTTCCACCATCCCAGCATTTACTGCTGGATAGATCAGTTGTAATCGCTTCACACAGGTCTGAAGAAGTTTCAGGGTCTCAAAGGGTTAAAGCCAAGACTTTTGAGTAAAAGTGTTTTATTAAAAGGGTGAGTTAGGTGAGCGAACAGTCTCGGATGAACTTGGTGAATAGTCTTCCGATTCGGAGTTGAGTTCAGGTGGAGCTTGCTGTGCCTTATAACGTCCCCTCACATCCTGGTTGCGTCTTCGTCGGAAAACCTGCCTCTCCTTATCAAGAGCGGTGGTCTGGCAGGGGCATAAAATAAGAATAAATGAAATTAGGCTGTGTGTGAAATGCAACGATAATGAAAACCATGAGGTTCTATGTGGCCAGCAAATACCAGGGATAATAAATGTTCAAACCAAATTAAACCTGTTCTGTCTCAGTCAGGTCTGAAGGTTGAGCCCACAACATAGCTAATGCTTTAAAAAGTGCATTTCCCAAACCTTAAGAGGTAGCGTGACATCATCAAGCAGATACAGTGCCATATATATGAATGCCATATGTTCTACTTCTGGATACTATTAATTTCATCCTTTAACAGATTCAAATTTCAAGCCAAATACCAATTGAACTTCCCCCACCCTTCTCTAAGGATAAATCGGTTTCTACAGGCAAGGCAGAGATGTACACTTGTCTTTGATTTGACCTAATGAAGGCTGATACACACTCACCCATGTTCAAGTCAGTGTAATCAGCTAACGAAGATGGATTGTGATGAAGTTATCAGGCAAGAGAGGAAAATAAACACCAAAGGGAGCTAACCCAGATCCTTTACACGTCATGCTGCTCAATGGATGTTCTTAGGGAGAACGCTGAAGAGCTCTGACGGAAAGACCCGTTTAGCCTGACTATGCTGTCTCCTTCTATTAACCAAGAACTATCAAATTAGATATTCTGCTAATTTTATCTGTATCTATCTAAGGTATCTAGGAATAGGAAAATGAATGTTTACTTGATGGGGTTTATTTTTTGATCATTCTTCCACTATCAAGAACACAAATCTTAGTAAGTTGACTGTAACTTTTAGCCACATTGTTTCTTCTGCTTTTCTGGCACATTTACAAGGTGAAACTGCAACCCAAGTGAGGGCAGCCCTAATCTGACTAACAATTTCAAGCATGGGTTTTGCTGTTTTCTTGATTATGGAATATTAGACTGCAGTCCCTGAAATCACTGAAAAATTTTAAGTTCGACAGGATGGCCTTGATTCAGCAAGGGTACTTTGACACATCATTAGCTGCCTTCTGAAGCAGGGCTGCCTTCTTTAATCATGACCTGTGACTGTTTTGGAAAAAGCAAAATGGGAAAAGGCAGGTGTCTAGTAAGATGACATACAAAATGCAAGCAAATATCTGATCATGGCACTGGAGGCAAAGATAACTTTAAGAATTGAATAGGTTTCACTGATAAGGCTTGCAAATTTTGTCCCTGTAATGAAAATCTCTACTTAAAAGAATGCAGCCAAAAGGTTATTCTGCTTCAAAGGATTTACTGTGTTCTCTTATGCATGACTGATTTCTCTAGAAAATTTACCAGTTATCATGTGAGCCTCATAGGAGAGCAGAGATTATTTATAGCCAACATAGTTTTGAGAATAAAACGAAAACTAAATCCATCACACTGGTGCAGAATAGCATTTTAGCAATCCACACTTTCAAATAATGCAACCAGCGTTCAATAATGATGTAACAGAGACAGAAAGATGGGCAGGAGTACAGAACTACTAGAGCAAATGGATTTAGTTAGACTAAATTGCTGAACTATTATTTTTGTGTCTAGAACCTATATAGTACTACATCAAAAGGATAAAATAATCAACTTTGAATAGTTCTCCATATTTTAAATAAAAATTGCCACAAAATCCAATACTTTTCATCTGGTGAAAATTTCTTTGCTTACTGCTTATCTTTCAGTTAAGAGCTCTAATTAGTATTTTCAATGCCTTCTACATTTCTTAGCCTTCAACCAATACAGTTTTTGATTATTTTTAATGTGAAACAGAAGAATACCTAGATCTTTTACACACAGTGAATATACTGCATACAGTATGTAATTCTGTGTGAAAATTGAAGGAATGGCATATATTACCACTCTATAAAATACAGATTTCCATTTGAAAGTTTTGGGGTTTTTTGGGTTTTTTTTACACTTACAGGAAATAAGCATTTATTTAAAGTTTAAGCCACATCACATCATCCTGTGGTAACAGATACTCTCCCCTGAGAAATTTCTGGTTGAATAAATAAAAATACTTGTATTAAATTCAAAATTTATTTTTTAAACCCTGCTACATGAGAATGGCAAATATATACGTAAAATCTGAAAGTATTTAAAATTAGATAAGTTACACAGAAGAAAATGTATAAGAAAATGGTTTTGAAATTTAGCCTAGGATATTACTTTTTATAAAGGACAAAGATAACTAAATATCAGGACATCTTTTTAAAGATGTCTTTAAAAATAAACCCTAAGATATTAGCTTTCTACTATTGTTGGGAAAGGTTTAGAGACTTTTCTTTAAATCTATTTGTTTAAATATACATAAAGGCACTCCTTTGCTTAATAATAAAAAATGTTAAACAAAATAGCCTTGACAGCCTCACCTAATCTAGCATCTTATGCTGCTGCAGTTTGTAGGACCAAATATTTCTGGCTTCCTAACTCGTTAGAAACTTCCTGGGATATTTTGTGACTGTGTTTTTCTTTTAATTTTTATCCAAAGCTTCCCCTGGATTTGATCTAATCAGTCTTTGCATGCTTGTAGACTCAGGGGCATTATTGCAGTTACCCTCCTGAGCTGAGAGATATTCAGAACCTTTCTCACCCAAAGAGCTTATTGAATGAACGTGTATAAAGTCACAGAGAGGCAAAGGAAGTATTTATCTAGTGGAAGCAAAAACACACAGGTCATATTCTAATGTTCAGTGTTTAACATGTCAGAAATATGAAATGGGGCACTTGTAGCCACAGACAGTGCTCAAGGCCTATTGAACTCACAGGAACAGGCTTATTTTGCCCAGTGTTTCAATGACATTTGACACTGCCAGTGTGTAATGCACTGCTAGATGGTATTGCTGCTCTGCATTCTGCACAAACGTTATTTTCTATTTAATGATGTTGCCATTATTTTTTACCTTTAAGAAATTTCAAAATACGATAGATCAATCCTTTGGAATGCAGAGAAGATGGTAAGATAGATACATTTGAGTATTTCACAGAATATTCTGAGTTGGAAGGGACTCAGAAGTCCAACTCTTAAGTGAATGGCCCATACAGCAATCGAACCCATTGACTGCACGTGTTTTGCAAGTGCAATTTGCACCTACTGTACTCTCTTCTGCATGTGGGCATATTCCAAAAATCAGCTTTTTCATTATCATTGATGGTTCTGTAACAAAAGCCTCTTAGACACATTGCCTTGGTTTAATAGATGTATTGTTTCACCTCCTGTTCATCTGGGTGGTTTGTCAGTGCATGAACCAGTCCATTATGGATTTTCAGGGCATTTCTACTTGAAGCTACTCTTTCAATAAATAATAAGAGAATCTGAAGTGCACTTATGCTTCACAGGGCTGCAAATCCCAGACTGTCATCATCACATTTTGATATTTTATTTTTCCTCGCTTGAGGTTAGAGAGTGAGAACTTTGATCACTATACGACAGTAATGACAACTAAAATGTAAGGATAGTGTACTTATTTGAGATACGAGGCTGTCCTCCTGCAATCCATGTGAGGAAATGTAGAGCTTCTTATCCAGAAGCAGATAAGTGGATTGTCCCTAATAGTTTGGTGCTGCTGGGTCTGAAGTACTTCATCAAGTACTAATGCATTTTGCATCAACATTTAGTAAACCTGACACCCAGTACCAAATGGTTAACAAGCCATTTTTGGAAATGCATTTCATTTGAAGTAATAGAGCATTATTCTAAAATCATTGTTTCTGTCACCTATGTACTACAGTATACAGTTAGCGTTTTTCCAGGATTTTTCCTTAAGGGATGTCTTCATCCTGATTTCTACCACTTCATGTTACAGGACTCCTGAGCCACGCAAATTCATTTTTTTATCTTGGAAAACACTGAACTGTGTGTTTATGAATGGATAAAAATACTACAACTGCTTTGATATATATGTTGGATTTGCAGTGGGAAGAGCCTTATTTTAGCTGTGGGCCAATATTTTCTGTCAGGTCAGTAATTACTGAATTAGAGTAACTGCATTTTATGAAAGTGAGCAGTGACTGTTATTCCTTTCACTTGTCTTAATTTACTGCTCGCCACCAAATATAGATATATATTAGTTTCATTAATAAAAGAACATTACTGTGCATTTTGCCTCCTACTCCATCCATTATTCATACCAGGCAGGAGACTAAACTGGGGATGCAGCTGTTCATGCATCAATCTAAGAAACCCTTCCCTTCACTTGCTTTTATTCTGCAGGAGCATATTTGCAATTTGTTAGCAATTTTTGCGATGCTTTGTTTAGTGTGTGGAATTACATGAATAAATGTATTGAAACACTAGCATTTTTCTTCCAGTACATTATTTTATATACATGTATGCGTATGCCCAAATTTAAATGTTCACACCTAGGTAAGTTTATCTTATTTCCCTAAAATTCTGGTTAGTGACCTCTATACATTAAGATGCGTAATGGCAGATTTCCTTGCTGTAAAAATGACCATTAAACATTGCTCGTGGCTCAAGCCAGGCAGCCCTTCAGTCTCATCTTTATTTTACTTCTTTTCCATGGGTTTCTCAGGCTATATATATATATTTAATATATATATATATATATGTGTGTGATTGATTCATGAATCAAGACACTTTTTCGAGAATACTTCAAACTTAGCAATGTACCTCAGTCCAGGAGTGAGACACTCATGTTATTTTTGGTCCCTCAGGCACAAGGTATAGCTAAGTCAAGTTACACGGTGATTTGGAGACGTGCAAATGACCACATCGAGGGGACAAATTAATCGAGTGGATTTGAACCTAGACCTCCAAATACAAAAGGCCAGTGCTTTAGCACACCATGTAACTTCTGGCATGATATTTAGCTAAAATGAAAGTGAAAAAGAAAGAACAACAAATCAATTCGATATATGTTTAGTACTGCATTAGTGAGTGAACATAAAGACAAGTATTCTATACACATAACTGCTGAATTCATATTGCTATATTTAAGTTTGTGTTTACTCTTTGACATCCCTCATTTTTAGAGACACCATTCCTCAGCTGGTTTCAATTACTCGTGGAAGAGACTTAATGCCAAGTTGTTTGTGTGAGTGAATTTTGTTTATAGCTTGTAAATCAGTTGTGGGTTTTTTAGTCAGAGCAGGAGAACAGATTTTAAATGATTTCAGATATTTACCTGTATTTACCAATATTCAGTTTACAGAGGGTATTATGGTATTAAAAATGGCACTTTACAGATAGCAAGGCTAATTCCCAATTTCCCTCTCCCATCTTCAATACATCTGGCTGTAACTTTTGACTTGAAAGTGTATTGTATCCATTTGGGACAGGTGTAAGTAACTTGACAGATGCACAGTAATGTGAATTAGGAACCAAACACAGAGGATGGAACTATGGGTTTTCAAATGAGCTATTCAGATACATTTTTAACTGTGAAACTGAGAACTATATTTTAAAAATCCAGTATTTTATGAATTCAGTATTGACTGGATTGATGATTTGGCTTAGCAGCCAATGTAACTCATCTCCTTTCTACTGTCATTACATAGATAGATCATTAATGATTTTCCCATACATTTCCTAGGTTTAATTTTGCCCAGTTAGCTTTTCTACAGTGTCTGTGGATATATAGAAAATAACATGCCCTAAAATTTTATTCTGATCTTATATATAGTACTAGACATAATAATATTTTCTACTAATATTTCATGTTAGATACAAGCATTCTAGTATTCCATTGATACTCTTAATAAGCTCAAACTTCAGGGTTTTAACAGGGACCTCCAGGTGTTCCCTAGAGATGCTGCTTTGGCCTCTTCTGTACCATTAGGTAGATTGGTTTTAAAACGTGTATGAGTTTGGAGTCCAAGTGATTTTACTGATTTGGTCCCTGTGTTTTTCTTGATCCTCATATTCAAGGAACCGTCTAAAATCTTCCAGGCATTATAGCTCATACTTGCTACAACAGCTACTGCTGTACCTAAGGTTTGTTCTATTTTAGTACCTCAAAAAAATCATGTCACTTCTCCACCTATTATCTTACTGAAAGGGAATAAAAGAGAGAACAGAATGAGTACTCAGAAAAATATGATTTTGAAGGACCTTGAAAAGGAAAGTCCTCTAAGAAAGAAGAAGGCTTTCTGGTTATTGAGGGAGGAAATAGTGCAATTTTAAAGTATTTTAGAAAACTGCCAGAAACTAGGCATGAAAACAAAAAGAGGAGTGCAGAAGAAACATGTAGTTTAATACTAACAAAGAGAACATTACATTTTCCTTGAGACCTGCTTTCATTTTTTTCTCTACCTGTGAATTCAGATTAATTTTCATGGGCTTGTGATGAATTATCTCTTTTGTAGATGGCAATTGATGAACCTTTTAATATGCTTTGCATCTGTGCTACTAAGGAGTAAACGCTTGCTACATCAAAATGGTTTTATTTAGACTAAAATGTTGTTGGTCACCCCAGCAGTTGTGCGTTTCTGGGAGATGAGAGAGGCACAAACACAGGGCAGTGCTTGGTCAGAGATACCCACTCTTAGTGGATTTCCTAAGTAAACATCTAGCCTATGAGCCCTGCTCTCCCAATTTGCCTTTCCACACTAGGTGCTCAGTTTAGAAAGCCCTAATTAAAAACATTGTTTTTACTGCCCCCCGCTGGAAAACAGAGCAGTTTATCTATGAATAAGAGAGATTATCACCCATCTGCTCCAGCCAATTATTCAGGGATGTGTCATTTTGTATGCTGATGGCCATTTACTAGTATTTTAGTCAAATGGTCGTCTTTTTTTTTTTTTTCTTTTAATAGGTTTATTTATTTACCAAGTTGCAGAATTAGAGCCTTTGGCCCTACATCCTCAAAATACATATGGCTTGTATGGTTTATTTCAAAACCTGGGCTATGCAGTTAAAATGAGTAAAGGCCAACCCAAAGAGAGGCTCACTGTTCTCACAGACAGTTTTAAAAGATCCAAACATTGTGTATAGCAAATGGGAAGACAGATTTCCTTTTTTTTTTTTTTTTTTTTTTTTTTTGCTGTGAAATAAAAGTAGTAAAACAGAGAAGGAGTGTAACCCGATCACTTTACAAAGAAGGCATAAAATTTTCAACTCTTTGTCAAAGTTCTGCTTGACATAAAATGCCATCTTTCCTTCTTAAGAAAAAAGGAAAAATTCCTCTAATACTATCAAACCCACACTTGACTAAAGCTGGGCACTCAAGGCCTGATTCCTCCCTTCTCCAAACCAAGACGCACAGATGCCAGGCAGCCGTCAGAGCTGCAACCTGCAAAGCATGATGCCAAGTGACAAGACAGACCAAGCAGGTTGTGCTGTGCCCTCACAGGTCATTCCAGGTTTAGAGCCACCACCACAAGTGTGATAGTAAGTAGATGAATTAGAGGTATTGCTGCACACTCCAGCAGTTGGAGTGAAAGTTCTTTCTCAATTTTTGCTAGCCAGCGTTCAACTGATGGATTGGAACTACTTTTCTACTTTCTGCCTGAAAAATAGGCTTAGTTTCAGTTTTGGGTTTATTTGAGTTTTTTTTTCTTTCCCCAGAACATCCATATCAGAAACTACTTAGCCTTCAGTGTGCACTCAGGGAACTGTTAGGTTTTATGGAAAGCGTGCTGTAGCCCAATCCATGCACTCGGTGAAATGATCCAGACTGGGAGTTTTATTTTACTGGAAACACTTGCAGTGACCATCTCTGCTGTTTTGCTCATGTGGTTAATTTGCTGAGTTTTCACAAATGTCTCACAGACAAGTTTTTAAAGGCAGCATTAGAAAATGCAGGTTTCACAAGGAACTTATAAAAACTTCTTCAGCTCTCAAAATGTAGGTCTTGTGAGTAATAAGAAGTTAAAAAGACAGCAAGTAACCACTGGATGGAAATTCCAGGACAGTGGATTTATTGAGGAGGTGTGTGGGCCTCTTGTGGGCTGCCAGACCTGGATCCCTCCTTGCCTTTGCTCCAGAATAAGCCCCTCCCTCCCAAAGACCCATTTTATCATACAGGTTAAGCCAGCTAATGACAACCCTGGCACAGTTACACAATGAAGAAAAATATATTCAAAAGACTCATGCAATATTAAAAAAAAAAATCAAATTAAAATAAATAGGTATCAAAAGGGTTTTAAAAATAAAAGAGAAGGAATGCATTGTTAGAAACACAAGCTTACCGGCACATACAATGCATCGTATTTCAGTGAACTTGGGAGAGTTTCTATGCCCGCGTTATGTAAATGCATTGTTCAATCTAAGGTAAGGATTGTGTTTAGTGGGTTTAAAATGACAGTATATAGCTCCACATCTCACATGGAAAAAGAGGAAAAATATATGCTGAGAGCCTGTTGCTGCTCCGTGTGTTTTGAAACAGGAGCGCAGGGGAAGAAGATGCCTTAACAAGCAATAGGGAGGGGGAGGGTGTGTACTTCAGCATATCTGGTAGATTTTCTATATACACTGTCCTTTTAACTATAGGGGAGATTGATATTGAGCATGTGCGATGAGGAGAAAGCTGGCAATGTGGGTGTGAGGGATGGGTGAAGAAAGGGAATGAGGGGGTGTGGCATCTCAATCAAGAGTAAAACGAAACTGATAAAGCAGCATATGGACCGGATAACAAATCAAAAAAGCATGTTTATCCACTGAAGGAACTGGTTAATGGAGACTGCCAGCACGTTGCCATGGAAACACTGACTGTTGGCGCTGCACCATCTCATACCTTATCCAATACATTCCTGGTTGTTGGTAGTAGTCCAAAGACCCTGATCTCTTGATGGTAAACCCGTGGTCCAGCTGAGCAGAGAGAAACGGGGCAACTCAGTGGATCGACATTAGGCTAGAGAATTCAGACTCCAGAGCAAGCTGTTCCTTATTTAGTGCATATTTACTGTTTTCACTTTCAGAAGGCTCTTATCTAACATCCTAAAGCTACGCACCACAGAAGAAAAAGAAAAACAACAAAAAAAAGTAAAGAAATAAAAGAAAAATATACTAACTCTAGATTTGGTCTTGCTAAATTAGAAGCCAATTTATTCAAACTAAACGGAATTTGTGAAATAGGTTACTTAATGCATAATGCATTCATTCAAAAGTCTGACAAATATCTCATTACCTCCAAAGACAGTACTGCCCTTTTAAGTTGCACATACCAGTAATAGAATATTATCTTTTGCAATTAAACTGAGAGGTTTAATAATAATAATAAAAAATATAGGCAGTGCAACCATCACAAGGAGCAGGCTAGACAGACTGCACAAGGCTTAAATTAGACTGCTTCATAATCATGGAATGTGTAAAGATGAGAAGAATCAGGTTTTGATACCCCATCAATCATAGTAATTCATTTCTAAAAATGCGTTAACCTTGGAGAGTAGGACTACTCAGAGCCATGAATAACATTGTTTATCATTCCAGCTTACACCTCATGCTCAAAAAGATAATAATACAAAACTATTTGGTTTAAAATTGCACCAATTAAAGTCAAAATGTGTCCAGGAAAATATGCTAGTGATATTACTTAGGAAATATAGATTTTTCAAGTTAGGTTATCATCAGCAAAATCATGTGCATAGGAACAAAGAAAATGTGTTCTTTTCTAGCCCTTCTGTGCTGCTCTAACAGACGGTGGAGACATCACTTAGCTGAATTAAATAGAATTTTAGGGGAAAATATCTATGAAGGCACTGTCTACTTCAAAACTGTTAGTTGCAACGATTTCCAGATTTTGCCCTAGGAATAAAAAAGGCCATTTTGTGCTTCAATAAGAGCATGGCATGTATTTCCAATACTGATGACAGTTGCTAATTCTAAATTCAGAAAAGCAGTTCAACACATTTCCAGGTACCAACCACTTCAAGGGGAGCTAGGAACTAACTGCAAATTTGAATTTTTCTCGATGACTCCTCTGCAATAATTTAATAATTTATGCAATTTTGTTAAAACAATGTCACTTTCATCTTATTTAGAATTATTTAAAGGACGTTTCCTGTTTAAAACCATGGGAGCCTTGTACCTAAATTTGTGTTGGCTTAACGACACTGGTCTGCTATTGCCATCTACTGGCTTCCTTGTATGCTGCACATAAAACACACAAAAGGGATGTTTTCCTAAAAAGTCGATAAAAAATATTGCCCTAAAATCAAATAGCTAAAAATTAATACAGAAAAAATGGGGAGAATCGTTTCCTAACACGAGTGGGAACAATTTCGGTGGTGTGGAAATCCTGCCATGAGAAACCCAAATGTGGACAATGATCCCAGGACAACACAGACAAGAGATGGGAAGGGATGGTCAAGACACAGGTTCATCTTCAGGGCAAGCAAAACTTGCAGACTTCTCTTCCACACCACCCAAGAAATCCCACAGCTAAAAATTCCACTTGGCATCTGTAATTTTATTTTAAAATCGGCAGAATGAAGGGCAATGACCCACCCATTGCCTTCCCATTGCTGGGGTCCCAAATCCAGGACCCTGCAAGCAGCACAGAGCTGCACCAACTTTCTGAGTAGCTTTTCACCTTTGTTGTTCTAATCAATTCCTCTGCATTTCCAGCTGGAATTTACTCCCATTGCCAAGACAGAGGCCTCATACAACCTTAACAACAGATTAATATTAGTCTTTTCCTCTGTCTTAACAATGGCAAAAATACAAGCACAAAAGTGATGACATACAGGCAAAGCTTTAACACTTCAGACAAGGACACATATTAAATGATGCTGGATTCATACAAGGAATTACAGCACACATATGGATTGAAGAAGCATTCTTAATAAGTGATTTGGGATCTGTAGTTATTCTAGCCACTGTCACTAAAGCCCAGAGGGTACAGCCACAAGCTATTGCTTCGTGCCCAAAGTAAAAAAAAAAAAAAAAAAAAACGGGGGATTGCCATCCTTGGAGAATTGAAGGGAAAACAATCTACCCTCAAATTTTAAAAAGACTAGTTAGTAGAAGTCTGGTTTTATGTTTTTAACTGCAGTATGTTTTATAAACACCATCACGGAACTAAAAAATACTGCTCTTATTGAAAAGCCGTATGAGAAACATGACCCTGCAAATATTTTGGCACATACTTAACAGTAACGTGGCCATTCTGACACACACTGAGGGGCACTAGCCCAGCCTCTGTCTCCCACAGAGACCGGTAGTCAATGCCTGTGACAAGAGTTTAAGAACAGGGCAAGTAAAGTGATATTTCTCCTACATACTCTTTCATCAGCAAGCAGTGTTTTTTAGGGATTTGCTAATTCTCTTTCTGTTTTAAAAACTAGCTCCCCAATTAAAATTTTGCTGGCAAAGCTATGTTGGTTCAAGGGAATTTTTTCCCAACTGACATAGTTATGCTGACAGAACTTTTAATGATGTATTATTGTATCAACAGAAAAGTCTCTTTGCCTGTATAGTTAATTTTGTTTCAGAAATCATTCTGCTACATCAGCAAAGGAACTACTTTGCTATGCATGCACAACATGTTCATTATGGTAGTTTGTCCAAACTGACAAATCCTTTAATGTGGACAAATTTGGACACATGCATGAGAAGTAGGATGTCTCTGCCTTGAATGGTCAGAGACAGTTTTCACTAAGGATTACTGCATCAATAAGGCAGACATAAGTCTGAACCAAAGGAGTCAATGCAATTTGGCCCTTGCTGGAGGAAGCCGTAGCCACAGTAGATGTATGTAAAACACATGTGGCTTTAAACTTCCTTCAAGTCAAGCTGACCACAAAAATACCTTTAGAAACTTAATTTTCATATTATAGTTTTAATTGGTGCATATGATAAATACTACTTGAGATCTTTGAGGTGTATTACTTCTTATCATCAAAGAAAACAGGCATATAATACCATACCGTACCAATGTGAGGACAAAGTAAGAACTAAATACCACAGATTAGCTATCTCTGTACATAAACAGAATTATAAAGCTCAAAATAATGCTAATATTTATCTTTCGTACTATTAAGCTATAGAAATATATGCACATACTAACACATTTTCACAAGCACAAACACAGATGTGTTATATAATGTATAGAAGGCATCTCTATATATTATATACACAAGCACTCTCTCAAAAAATTACAGTAAACATACAGGCAGGCACAAACCCCCAGTATTTTTATAGAAAATATAGTTAGTGCATGTCTTTAATGCTGAACAATATGTTACAGCATCAGTACGTAACTTTGAAAGTTCTAAATCTAGAGCAGTCTCTGTTAACAGGATTTACTTCTATCATATTTGAGATTGCACAGCTAAACCAAGATTTCCAAACATAAAACCATGATGACATGCATGTCAAATATATATTAAATAGGCTTTCAAATGCAGAAACAACATTTAATGGCATTGCTGTTTTGTTCTTGGCATTCTTTTATATATTAATTTATTTTGCAGAAAACAAAACTAATTTATTTGCAAAATAAAAATTATCTAGCATTCTGGAACATTACTAAAATCCTAAAGAGCTCTATACTTCCCCATCTTTTCCAATTTTTTAGAAAATAATTTACACAAGCTAATCAAACCACTTTCTGAATTATGTAAAAATATTCTAAACATTTCTACTTTATAGGCCAAGTTGTAGGATTAATCATGCCAGAGTATGAAGTTTGGTCACAGAGAAGATCACTAAAAATAATCTGTTGAATTTCCAAACACTAAAATATAAATAAAAGCCATTTAGAATATAATTAAACATACACATTTTTCCCTGATATATAATATTTTGCAGTGGAAAGATTCACTACAGTGCCTTCTTCATTACTCAAGTTTTAAACTGCTGCAAACAATTCCTTGGCAAAGCAACTGGGGCAAAGAAAAAAAAAGAGGAGGGCAGGAAAAATATAAAGGAGGTGAGGGATGGATGAGGACAGAGGCATCATTTCTTGCTTTTAAGCTTTGAAGTCATTAGCATGGAGGATCTGAGCAGTAATTCTCATGGACAAGCGTGCTGGCAGTCCATTTGAAAGGAACACGGTTTCAGTTAGTCTATACAGAACATACCTGCAGTTCAGATGAGCAATGGGTATGTGATGTTTTAGTTGTGGGAGAGTTGTTGCACTATTATTGCTTAAAAATGAAAATAAATAAATGCTGACTATGTTAGCTGATGGCTGAGAAAATCTAGGAAAAGCATGAAGAACAACTTGCTTCCATGTTGAGGACGTTCAGGGTAGGAAAGAGTAAAGAAAAAATATGAGAGAGGCACAGCTTGAAATTTTAAGTACTTATACCAAGTAACTTTGAGAGAGTATCCATTTTGCTGCACAAGCACTTCACACCTGTGAGCCAGATTGCATGTGCTGAGCTGAGTTTACTTCATGCTGATTTAACTCAGCACTGGAGGGGCTGAGCTGAGAAACATGAAAGTGGAAACAGTACAAGAAAGTGTACATGTGCAGTCACACCACCTGCAATTTATGGAAGCTGGGAATGAACACTGAGTAATCTGATATGGGAATGGTTACGTTTAACATGTCACTTATTTTCAGTGACTATTTGGAGCGTTCACATTACTATGAGTAATAAAGGAAAGCTTACAGACACAGGCAGATGTATCAAAAATGTGAAGGATGTGCATGTTACTATTCAATGGCATTAGTCTGAATAATCTTACATGCTGAATATATTCTGTGCCCATGTATATCTAATACACATGTTCATCTGTGAAGAAAAAATAAGAGTATGTATGCTACACTGAGGATGCCGTTGAAACCTCAGTAAAGCTTGGTCAAAAGTTTGGTCAAGCTTAGTTTCAGAAGCTCTGACACATTCTAACCCGGAATGGCTTGACTGGAATTGCAACATGACAGAAGGCAGCAAGGAAGTCCATTAAGTCTTTACCCAATTAAATACTTCTTCTGAAAGGGAAGCAGCTTGTGTGTGGTACTACAATAAAATGCTGCTGCTCAGCTAAATCTGAAGTGGCTAGACTCATAAACCATGAAGGCAGCAGAGAGGCATCACAGTTCTCTTTCATGTCTTCAAAGAGGAGAGGTTTAGGCTGCCATACAGATTTTCAGTTAAATTTTGAAGCAATTTCCATTTTAAAGTGTTGCTGTCCTTCTGCTACAAACTTCAGTGTGGCCTTAATCCATATGATGAGTATGCTGCCAAGTAAAATGCCATGATCCCATAGTCCAAATTGTCTAATTTACATTGGAGTTAAGTCCACTGATCTTCTGGTAAAATGTGGAACTGTGTGTACAGTTATATCTCCTAGTGCTGTACAATAACAGTGTGACTCACAAGGGGAATCAATGGAGAAGTTGTGCAGAATACCAGTCTACGTTTATATTAATTAAATGCTAGAATTATCTAAAGATTAACCCTCTCTGTTTTTTTCTAGTGGAATGTCCTGAACACATACTGTCTGGTGGGCACATAAATGTGTTTCAGCTGTGTATTTCAGATGCTTACTGCTATGACAGAAACTCCAGCTGCTGTGCTGTTCGGTTTAGGGCCTGTGTTGAAATGCTTCTTTATCTTCCCAGCTACTGAGAGCTGGTGTTCATTCTCTGGAAGGCCATCATCCTGCAGAGAAATAAAGCAAAATAAAATTTCAGAAACACAGAGGGTGAAAGAAAGGAATTACAAGATGATTCTGATAGTTCCTGTCAATACAGAAAACTTTACAAAAAGGTTGCATTAAAATATGTGTCAATCACTGCCTCCATCAATATATCTAATATACTTATGGGATGAATATAATACAGCATGAACTGGTCTCTCCTTCTTTACCCAATATTTTCTTCTCAAATTTTAGGTAATGTTTATTAATAATAATTGTTAAACATTTTGGTTTTCTTTCTACCATGTGTTACCTACCACTTCCAGTTATTTTTAGGTCCATTAATATTTCAAAGCCTCAAAAACTCAGTCCTGTTTATGGTTCTGTTTATTCATCACATAAATTCAATTATAATTACCTCAAAAGTAAAAAGTATCTGAGAGGTTATGAAAACAAGAGGTCCTGTTCTGGCATGATGCAGCAAAGAATCTCCAAAAGTCCTGAGAGACACTTATAAGGTCCTTCTGTCATTGTAAATGTTCCACACTCAGGGACTGTGGGGTCAGGTGAAAGATGCAGCCACAGCTCAGTGAGTCCCACAGTGAAGAAACCCAGGTAAGATGGGAGCTGAGACATGCCCTGGCTGAGAGCCTCAGGATGAGTGAGGGTGAGACCTCACCAACACCAGGATGCATCATTGCACTTGTCTGCAGGCCAGGTCAGGGGTGAGCTCATGACTTGTGGTGGTATTCCCTGCAGACATGACTGTACTGTACTAAAACCCTTGGTAATCAAAACTACTTCCACAAATCAAACCTCCAACTGACTGATAACAAGGGACTGCAATTCCTTCCACCAGTGCCAAGGCACACAAGCCTGGGATGCTGTGGGGAAAGGAACATGAAGACAGAGCTACAGACTGCCTGGGAAAGCAGAGAAGGGCTGGAGCCAGCTGTGGGCGACCTCTTCTTCCATGCCAAAATGCATATGTTCTCAACTTGATCAAACTCGAGGCAAAAATAGGCACACAACTGCATGGCCAAGCAGAGGCAGACACATGTTCTGCTGTGGCACACACCAAGCGAGCCAGCTGTGCATGCTCTCCCTCCCAGACACCGTGGAGCTGGCCTGGGACATGCTTCCTTCCAGCTGAGACATCCTGCCTTGCAGAGCAAACCTGGATATATGCACCTAGGCACACTGGCACCCACCACGCTCAGATGAAACTCTAACAGAGAGAAGGGAGTTTGCAGTTTTGTGCAAGTCCACAGGTTGGATTCAAGCCCAAGAAAAGGGGAGGTTTTTTTTAGAAATTGTAAAAAAAGATCCTTATGACTGAAAAATGTGCAAAAAGCCACTGCTCAGGGAGACTTCCCCACTAGCAGAGTATGCAGGATTTTGGTCAACAATATGTAGAATAGGTGGAATAGGGAACAAAATATGCAGGATATCAGGTCACTGTCCACACACCATGCTGGTACTGCATGGTGTGTGTAGCTCCCGACAGCTGAAAAAGTTTTTAAACTCCACTTAAGCAAAATCATAGCAGAATACAGGCAAATGAGACAAGATCAGAATAGAGAGAGATGACAGACACTTTTTTTCCTGACTGCAGCAATTCTGCAGCAATTCTGTGTGCACTTAAAGAGTTACAGAACTGCGGCAGTAAATCACGAGTTCAGTGAGCATATGGGAATTTTAGGGAGGTTGGTAGGATTTGTTATTTATTTAGCTTGGGGAGTTTGTGTTTAGAGATCCCTTACTCACCCCTTAACAAAATGTCTCAGCTGGCAAAATATGGTCAAGTGCACACAGCTGCAAAACACAAAACAAAACAATACAACCCAGTAGCTGATTATTGTTTAGCACTGGGGAGTCTTGGCTCTGTCATATATGACCCCTAAAAATAACCTGCTTTCTGTTGACCTTGCCTTTCCCAGAAGAAAGCTAGTCTGTAAAGTGAATTCCTCTTCACTAGAGGAGGGAGAAAAAATAAAATCATTCTCTTGGCTTTCTTGACATGAAAGCCTGCCAAGCGTTCATGTCATCTTGTCAAAAGACCAAATTACAGAGAAGATAATAGTTACCAAGACTGTGGTCATATTTTACTGGTGAAGCACCACACCCACGCTTTTGGTGACAACATGCCACAGACACATAGTTTGGGCTCCAGCTTTTAGGTGAAATACCTTGCAGCTCAATTTAAGATGCAGCATAGAGATATATTGGAATTCCTTTACCATTACTAAATTTTTATTACTACTGTTGGTGCCACCTGATGTTTAAAAGTTATCATTTGTTTTTATTTCAAACATGCTTTATAAACAAGTCAATATATATTAAACTGGCTTCTGGAATCACTTCAGTCAACAATAAAACAGAGAGCTGTTGAGGGTGAGTGATGATAGCTGTTTAACTAAATACAAAACAAGTTGCTCTGCAGTTTTAAAAGACAAGAAGTTAAAAAACAAACAAACAAACAAACCCACCAAATATCAGATTGACCAGAGTCAGAAGGGTAAGTTGTAGAACTGGGGAACAGGGTAAACATTGCTGACAAGAATTTCATTGGGTTGCTGCGATGGGAAGGGCGTCAGACCCCAAAGTTAACTGTTCCTTTCCTCTATTTTAAGATTTTGGGTTTTGCAGTGGGTAAGGACCACAGAATTTCATTTCAGCTTTGGTAGTAGTCACAAGATCTTTTAAAGATGACTAGTGATTTTTTTGGTGCTCAATCTTGGAACTTTAAAGGGTCATGAACTTCAGAAAACATTGACTGCTGATGCTCTGAAAGAAGAGCTCTCCTGTGCATTCCTCAGAAGCTGAGCAGTCAAAATCCCTTGAGAGTCTGAAAACTCTGGTCCAGAATTTGAGTTTCATATACCACGATGTAAAGTGGTTGGAATGTTAAAATACTTCTTTTTTTTTTTGCTGGCTTTTTTATTTTTGTTTGTGTGGGGGTTTTTTTGTGGGTTTTTTTTTTGTTGTTGTTGTTGTTTGTTTTTTTTTAAATCAGTCTCCATGAAATATCTTTCATGGTCTAATAATATTAAAAAAATAAAAAGGGCAGAGGGTCTTGGAGTCATTCCAGCAATTAATAAAAATTGGTTTCATATTTGCATTGTTCTCTGTCATAGGAAATGTTGCCACTCGAAGAAAAAAGAAGTGTTAAAAAGATATAATGAAATTCAAGATTCCCATACTCCTACTGCCCTGAAGCACTTATATCCATTTCAAAAGTTGGTCACAAGAGCTTTACTTTCCAGGTCTAAAATCGTCAGATGAATAGATTATTATACAAATAACAGCAGGAAATGAGAGCAAATAGAAGTGTTGGAAAAGCTTTGGGACACTGTTTCTTTTAAGGATTACAGGGAAATTTTCCTTTGTGCAGTGTCCTAATGTGCAACCAAAAGTAGTGCAGCTACAAAACAAGAAATATCTTTTTTAATTAATTTCCTTACAAATATTCAGCTTATTGCTACTTATTGCTTAGTTTTTCATTTCTTTTGCATACACATTTCCAAGGTAAACATAGGGATGGAAAAATGTAGAAGCTCCAGTTTTTCTAATTCTTTTTAGGCTGGTGTGTGCCATCTTTACTCTTCTAACAACAACACAGATTTTATGTTGATTATTTTAACAGAGAAGGACTTAGGGAATGCAGTCCATTCCTTTCAGCATGTGCTGTTCAATGACGCATTAGGAAACACTTACTACTTACAAAACAGAAGAAAAAGAGTAAGTTTGTCCTGTAGCTTGTTTCGGGTGTCAATAATATCAATGTTTAAAATGCCAGACTCCAAGCTTCCAACCTCTTTCATAATTCTTTGTCTTTGCAAAGAATTTGAGCAGGTAAAGGAAAGAGCTGGAGTCCCTGTAGCAGAAGTATAAACTGACGGATTTGTTTCCAGGTCTAAGTGTACTGCATAGGAGAGATGACTGTGAATAAACTAAATGAAGGGGGCAAAGAACTGCTGCTGAATTGCATTTAGAATTCAAGATCTCCATCTGTGGCAGTGGCATGTAGCCAACATCTTTCCAGGTTTTGGTTTTTTTGAATTGAAAACAGCTGGAATATTATTGACATAGGAACTGCTCTACTGGTCTGACTCTGACCATAACAAGTTTTGCAGTTTCCAAGAGGATTTCAGCTATTTTTATAGCAAAAACTGAAACTGAAATGAGGGTTTGCTCCTACTGAAACTGTCATAGCACATTCCAGGAATCTCAGCAATTTACCAAGTAATCACATAGTAAGCAGCTATAAAGTAGAATGGTTATTTACAATCTACAAAATGGTTTTATACAGTGTAAGCAGTTACAGCACTTCTATCAAAGGTTTGATCAAAGAGAGAAAATGTTTCTTAAAATTGTTGAAGAAAACACATGCCTGCTTTTCCAGCCAGCTGTTCTATCTAGTATTTTAGCTGCAGATTTCACACTCTATCAATAGGTTCAAAACTGACATAAGGAAAGCATTGTGGTGAACTCTATCCCAGCTGAAACCAGGACAGAAAGGGAAAGTAAAGTCCAGCATTTGATGCCATGGAAAAGTATTTAAGCAGGTTACCTGTGAAAATGGAGCGTAGGTGAAAATTCCATGTGCCGTTTCTTCTCAGATAGACAGTATGCAGATAATTACTCAGGTAATTACAACATATAGATTGCAGAGCCTTTTGTAAATGGGGATGAGTATATTAATTCCCTGTCCTGAAGCTGGGAAAATGAGGTACAGGGAGGTTGTGTGACAGACTTGATCAGATGAGGGATGGCATGGGGATGTGTAGGTGGATCCAACACCAGTGTACCATTGTGCCTCTATGCACCAGCGGGCTGTCCCTGCTAGGCTATCTACTGTTTCTGCCCAGACACACTTCAAGGAAATGCCTTTTTTCATGAAAGCATTTAAGCACCTGTTTCAACTCAGCCATGTTCTTATTTCTCCTGATGTGAATTAGGATTGTAGTGCCATCTAGTTAATTTTATGCCTAATATTAAGTGCTTCCATGTGTAATGCCTTGAAATAGAAGCAATGTTCAGAAAATGTTCCAAGCACTTTTCTGAACTGGTCCCAGTGCTGGCCTTTCTCCTTCCAGAAAAAATATCTGGAGGACACATAGGAGAATTCAAAAGCAGTTTGATCTGCATTATGAATTATCTGTAGTGTATTGCTGAAGACAAAATACTGATTTGTTTCAGTTGTTAAAAGCAGGAGTTGGGCAGAAAAGAAGGAATTACAGAATTGTCATGGAATATTTGTTTCACTTACTTATAGACTGAACTGCTACAGGTTTGATTGCAGAGAATTATTACCAGCATAAAATCACGAGAAGTGCAGCAGAGCTAGACTAAAGATGAATTGAACACTGTATGTTGTTTCTAACAGTGTTTTTAACAGTAGTCACTGTTGAAGTAGTACCTTTAACAAAGACAAGTAGTTCTTGAACTTTCCCTGGTATATCCTCTAATTCCTGCCAACCAAGTATTTAAGAACTTTGTGAGCCAAGAGTCATATCCAGACCACTATATTTAATAGGCACCAGTGGGCTCATCCTCCAAAAATGTATTGAATTCCCTTTTGAATCCATTTATACTTGTCCTCTACAGAACCTTCTGGCAAAGGGTTCCAAATGTTAACTTATTGCACAGAAAACCCATGAACTTGCCAAGGTGCTTCAGTAAACAGAGCTCAGGTTTTGTTAGCAGAGCTCTGGAGTGTTAAAAACTTTTAGCCCCTGGCCCTCTTCTCTACTATCGCCATCAGCAGGTACTATTATGGGCAGAGAGCAGATCTTCATGTCACTCGCACACCATCACCATCAGGTTACTAACAAAGAGCTGCACCTCTTTTTTTTCATGACATCACACTAAAATGGCTTCCTAAAACACATCATGGTGTAACTGAACTTTTAAAAAAACGAAGTGTGTGAGGTTAGCACTAACATTTCAAATATATTTTTCAGAAGATATAGATTAGTGACCACATCTTTAAGTGGTGTAAACAACTGACATTTCAGTAATCTCAGCAGGAGTGTGCAGGCTGACACTGCCAGTGACTTGACCTCTCTGTGGCTTCTGATCAGTCACTTCCATGTCTTCCTCTGCAGAACTCCAGAAATCTTCACTTATCCTCCTCCCATGGAGACACAGAGACACCTCAATCACCAAAAGGCATTATGAACTGGCAGAACAGTGTTCAAAGACAGCCTCTGGCACCAAGGAAAATTAGTATTTCAGTTTGCTTGAATGTCACCTTAAAATGAAAAGATTTTCATCAGATCTTTTCCTGGATCCTTTCACTCTTCATACACCACAGAAGTGCTCTGCATAACAATACCACTTAAAATTACCAAAAAAAAAAAAAAAAAAAAGAAAAAAGAAAAAAGAAATGATCTGGGCAATAAGGGAGCCTCCAACTCCAAAAGATACACTTGGTAAACGTTTGACTGATCACCACTACTCTGGCCTATATGAAGGACATTTTCATATGAAAAGATTAAGGTCTGAGGTGACTGTATATTCGAATTTTTAGAATAGTGTTTTAGTAGGAAAGGGATTTTGGATACAGTAGCTGAGGGACCAAATAGTATTCCAAGGAGGACGGCACACTCAAACTTGCAACAAAAAAATATGAAGTATTATTTCTTCTTCCTTTATTTTTTTCTCTGCTCATCCCAATTGTGTTTCTTTTCTCAATCATCCCTTCTGAATTTAAATATAGTGTCCCAAATTTTTATTTCTTGTCATCCAAATACTTTAAGACATGTTAAATAATTAGAAATAATTAACAAATATTAAATATAATCAGAAGCTAAATATGATTCTAAAGGTTTCCCTGTTTTATTCTGGATTAAGTAAATTTAACAATATGAATTATATTTCACTAACTCTTAATCAGGAATGTGAGATTTTTGAGTCCATCTGATTTCAGAAGAACGAAAAGTGTCACTGAAGCTGCAAGCTGATTTTTAGATGAAAAAATTTATCAAATGTGATTGAGATTTGCTGAAAACCCATCTCAATGTACTTCACAGAAAAGGTAGCTGAGTATGCAAAAAACAGTGAAAACCCCAAGGTCCATGTGATATACTAAATAAGCCTATAACCCACCTTATTCCCAGTTAAATCTGTGGCATTTTTATAATGTGCTAGCTTTCAAAAGGGCAAAGCAGGGACTTCACAGGAAGGACCTCAAAGGTGCCAAATTGCAAGAAGCATCTACAAGTCAGAAAATACTTACATTAACCCATGGATGCTCAAGAACTTGCAAGGCTGAGAATCGCAGATCTACATCTACTTGGAGCATCATTGTGATAAGTTCCTGAGAAATGGAACACTGGGTCAAATTTAGAGAACACTTTTAAAGAACAAATCAACACTAACTGAAGAGTTCTTTAACTGATTTTGTAACAGTGCTCAAAGAAACAGGGAACTACCAACTGCAGAAATACATTATTTGAAAAATGGAACAACTATGAACTTCCAGTTGAACTTTTAAATCAATATCCAACAGTACCTTGAAAAGCTAGAAGACAGTTCTGAGTTACAGTTCCAAATCCACTGTTTAAGCGAAAAGCACTTAATACATAATGTGCAAAACAGATGGTTGCATGAAATTAGGTTAGCTTCCCATTAGGAAAAAGCCAAATTCTCTATAGGAAAAAAACCATGGCAAATCTAGAATTTAACTCTAAGCTCTTGTAAAAATGACATAGAAGATACTAAAAAAATCCCAACATTTAAAAGCATTATTTTTCATCCTCTGCAATTACCTAGTTTTCGACTAGTATGTAAATATACATATCTCTAATTCCCCCACTGAATGGAGTTCGTGAAAAACAGGATGGCAGTATGACAGCAAATAAAGCTGTATGACCAAGGATCAAAGCTAGTAATTCTTAGTGACAAGGATAGGTTAAATGGATAGGCTAATGCTTCAAAACAAATTTTAGACTGAACTATTTGGAAGACTTTTCACAAGAAAACACCACTGGCAAAGGACTTGCGGAGTTCCCATTAATGATGCTATGAAGTGAAGCCTGCTACAACACAATGATGTAGTTTGGAGGACTTCCAGCTCTATGACTATCTCATTCATTAACCTCACTAGTTAACAGGCTAAAATGCTACTTGTAATTACCCTTCACATACCTGTAAAAGCAGGATGTAGGTCTCCAAAGAATGGAGATTCAGAGCTACTCTCATTACCTGCATCTGCCTCTAAATTTCACCTTTTTTTGTTTGGTTGGTTGGTTGGTTGGTTTTGTTAGTTTTTTGGGGGGGGTTGGGGGATTTTTGTGTGGGGGTTTTTTTTATTATTATTTTATTTTTTATTAATTAAATACTGAAACACTAAAGGTTATTAATTAAATACTGAAACACTGAAGGGAAATGGGAAGACAGTTTTTCATTGATTTGCCTTACAGACCATGGAAGTAAACTGGGAGAAATTAGGCACTTACCTATCTACAGGATGACCACATTATTATTTTTTTTTTATATATACACCTATGTATATTATCTCTCTCTCCACATGTATTTATACACATGACTATAATGAAGGGCAGGTCCCTAGAAAATCTGTGAGTTAAACTGTTGCTCCAGTGCATTGGTGAAAGTTAAAAAACTTAATCTGCTCTGCAAGTATAATGAGCTCTGACAGGACCTGTATCTGTAAAGAATTGTGTCTGCCTTAGCACACTGAAGGCTATAGCCCAAAAACTGTGAGCAGAACAAGTCTATACTTCATACCACACCACAACAATACAGCAATGGGAGGCCTGGTTCTTTGACAGAAAGAAACAACAGACATAACATCTAATGGCATTAATAAGGGAAATCAGCCTCCCCATAATATTATTACATAATATTCAAAGCCTCCAGGTTGGTACTTGGTTCCCCTCTTAAGAACTTATATGCTCATATAAAGCATAGTCCCAGGGAGCTTTCAGGCTAAGAATTGTAGGTCAAACAAAGTTAAAATTTTTCTTAATCAGTAAGGGGCTACTCATGTTTCTATTGTGTGCATCATATAAAGATATGATGTTCTTTCAGAACAGGGTCCACTTCAGAACCACCTGGATTCTAACAGACAGTAACCAAACTACAACATACTTGGTGACCAAGAGGAGTTTATAAGTATATCAGGAGATGGATGAGACATGTCAAATACAGCACCATGAAAGAACAATATGCACAGATACTCCCACTGGAAATAACATTGGAGAAGAAAGTATCATCACGTATAAAACTCACCTTTGCAGAGTCAGAAACATTGTCCCAATACGGAGATGGAAAATCCACCTGTCCCATCAAAATCTGATCAAAAAGTACTTCTTGGTCATCTCCACTTCTGTAAGGTAAAAACCAAAGAAAACCAAGAACAAAACCCAAAAAGAAATTATTTCCAGAGGTGATTTCAGTAGACTTTTTGAAATTGCTTTTAACCATTAATCCGTTATTATGTTTATGGAAGCTGTTGATTCCCCCCCAAGCATGCAGCCATGGGTGTGAATGGTGAGATCTTAAAACACAGTGCATTTGGTATACTCTTTCTGAAGTAACCTGATTGTCTTTAGGACCATCTACAACTTTGCAATTGCTTTGAGGGGAATAAAAGATTTGACATGTTCTTATTAAGTGTCTTACATTTTAATTACCTTTCACCAATCACAAAATACGTTACATTTGGTCCATGAAAGAAGATGCTTATTTCATTGTGTATATAAAAAATCAGGCAAAGGAACACAGAACCTGTAATGAAGGCTCTTGTTTTGTAATGCAATGAAGTTTAAACTAAAATAAACAAATATGAGACAGAGATCTTACAGTAAAACCACAGATGTTTAGGAGGTTTGTATAAAACACTAGGCAGAGCACAGGAAAAAAAACCCCAAGCAACAAACCCTATGAGCAGAGAACTTTTACCAGGGGTAATCTCTGTGCTTAATGCAAAAGCAGCACAGGGACTAGCTCACATAACAAGGATGGTTGAATAGATCAGTCCATACCCACGGAAGGGAGGAAAACCACAGAGCAGGATGTAAGTAATCACACCGGCTGCCCAGATGTCCACCTTCAAGCCATATCTAGAAGTGTGAAAGACATGGTTAGAGACATCCAATTTCTTGGATTACAGCACAAGAAGAGAGGAAATGTGCACAATTTTTAATAGTTTCTTATAAATTCTCATCTGAACAGTACCTACCTACCAATCCTAACTCTGCTTTTAAATATTTTTTACGTTTACATCTTAAAACTACATTTGATCAGAATGTGTGTGTGCACAGAAGACATTAGGCTGTATTCTTGAGTTAGACAGTGATGCCTATTAACATGAAGTCTGCAAAGGTGACACAGGCTGGAACAAATCAGAAGAAGACAGTGCATGATAATGAAATAAAACTTAGTGAATGGTAGTTAGCAGTTTCTGAGAACAGCTTAAGAATTATTTCTTTTATCTGTAAGTGGCTAGTTAGTAATTCAGTGTCAAGCTGAGAACTTTGAGGTCAACATCCGGCAGAGGCTGACCAATACAACTCCACAGTTGTCCCTGTTCTGAGATGGTTTGGTTAAGGTAGCCTCCAGAGGTCCCTTCCAACTAAATTTTTCTGTGAGTCATGATTCTGCATCACAGCCAAACAAAGGCAGCATTAAAACCTTAATTATAAGAACTCCTATCTGACACAATGGCAAGAATATACTTCACTATGTACACATCAATTAATCATCACTATATGTGATTTACCCAGTTTCAGCGATGATTTCTGGAGCTACATATGTTGGGGTCCCACAAACAGTATATAATGGTCCATCCACAATTGTTGCTAGGCCAAAATCTCCTAACTTCAGGGACTTGCTTCCATCTTGGTGTTCGTAAACCTAAATCAGGAAGAAAATTCAAAGGTTTACCACAATACCATCAAGGCAACTACTATATTATTTACTAACTGCCTGAAATGTTCCTTCTTATTTACAGTAATTTTTGTCCTCGTTACCTTCAACATATTTCTCTGTATGATTTGAAAATTCACAGACAATTTGTGCAACTTTCCTTGAACACAGTCAGGATGTTTGGAAAAGACTTATCTCACTACCTGGCCAACAGGGGGCACACCACTTGCTAGACGCTAAAGCCTGGAAGCAAATGAATGACAGTGGCTTTCTTACATTAACTCCCCACTGACAGCCAGTTCACAGTGCAGGGCTCCTGAGTTTATTCATTTTACTTGCAAAGAACTTAAAGGTTTGCAGATGAACTTCAGCTACTTAGATAATACAAAAGTGACTGCACTGTTCTGGATCCCTCTTTGTGTGTTGAAGTCACAAGACAGAAATCTGGCTGGACTATTTCACCTAGAAATACAGTTCTCTCCTTGGATGACTCTTAAACAGCAGTGTCTCACTGGCATGTTACCATCATGATCAATGGGACACAGGCAGTTAGGGCTGCTAATGGGCATACATGAAAATCCTGTCTGATGGTCCTTACAGCAGCAGTGTGATCCTTCATGGGTTCTTATGGGTGCAAAGGAAGATTAAGATAAAGTCACAAGAAAAAAAGTCTAAAAACATCAGTAAAAAATACACAATTTTAAAAGTTTGCTCAGAACAGAAGAACAGTCTGAAACCTGTAATCACTGAAAACTTACCAAAAAAAAGTTTAAAATAAAAACCACAAAAATGTATCTAAATTAAACACTAGACTGTGAGTCTTTCTTTAATCTAGCTGCTAGTTTAAGTTCTTCCTTCCCATTTTAAAATGTTTTCTATAACAGCACCTTAAAAAAAATGGAAACCGTATACAGGAGGCCTTCTTATAGTATATATGCATCACTTCATTATTTTGCAGCCCAAAACAAAGATCCATGCAGTCTGGCTCCCAATAGTGATATCCTCACAACAATTAGCAACAAAAGTGTACAAAAATAGAAGATATCATACGTGTCAAACAAAACCAAAATAATCCTTAATACATATCTTGACCAGCTACTCCTACTACTCCTATATCTGAAACCACATTAATCTACAACCATTTGAAGAAGAAAATCCTAGATTTTTTTCTTTTAAAAATACAACAAATTCTACAAGTTCTTGAACAGTTCACTTGGTGCAGAAACGAATTCTTGAAGTCTCTCACCACTGCTCACTACAGATCTGCTAAAGCTCATAATAAATAGTTATATTATACAGCACCCATCCACCAGTTTCTCCTGTGTTAATGTTAGTCATGTCTATAGAGAAAGCCCTTCTCTGTCCTGAATCTCTGCTTAGCAGGTGATACAGCCACAAGCAGACACTCAAAATATACAAAGTTCTTCTTTCATTATGTTATTTTTTAAGAATTCAACTGGATCTTTAAGAGGATCAGCAATTTAAAATGGATTCACATTTATCTTCTACTAAGCCAGAAAAAAAAAAGATATGCTTATAGAAAAGCACTGGGGGAAAAAAAAAAAAAAGGGCAATTATGGTTTTATTAAAAACACAGATTGTTAAATACATCTGGTTCCTGAAACTAAAGAAAGTGCTCTCTGAAATGGCAGTAATAAATCTATTTTCAACAACAGTTTTAATTAAAGTCTAGAGACTAGGACTTTAAATATTCACTTGTTGAAAAATGTAAAGTGTTCACCTTAGACATCAAGAGCGGGATCCAGCCTAATTAGATTTTTATATTCTATTTCATGCAGTTATCTTTTACAAAGCCTTCTCTGAGTTGTGCTAACCTAGCAAACATTAGTAAGTTCCTTCCTTCAAGAGACCACAACTTGTGTGACTCTTCCATACTAGAAATGAATTGCAGAAGTTTGTTGGGTAATATTTACTAATGCAGAAGGTTTGATACTGTGTATTTTCTAGTATTTTACCTCATCTGTTTCTAGGCATTACTTTCCTTGGATAACTATTTCAGTTGACTTGTCAAGCTAAAGAAAGTAACTTTTCCTCACCCTGTTGTAACTCTACATAAAAAAGGAGCCCAGTGTGAAGCTGTGGTATGTTACTTGCCAGTCTAGGAATGGGAAAGACAATGTAATGCTCATGTTATTCAAAATAAATGCTATACATGTTCCACTGCATTTAAATACTGAAGGGCAATTAAAGAAATGGGGATTAGTGCAAATTGCCCGCTATATAGTGCTTTCACTGTTTTAACTAAGCAATAAAACTGTGTAATTGTACAACACTAATTGAATGCAGCCACACATAATTGTGTGCCGCCATATGTATCCTATTAGTATAAAGACTGTCAGTATTTTCTAAGCTGCTCTTGTGATCAGTGCAGATGGCAACAGTCAGAGAAGTTGTTCTCTAGGGTTTATTATATGGCTATAAAGACATCCCATGACTTGACAAAATAAACGTGCTAAATAGAAGCAATTATGAAAAATGTTCCAATTAAACCATAGAAGACGCTCTCTAGAGAACAAAAAAAAAAACAAAAAAACAAAAAAAAACAAAAAAAACAAACAAACAAACAAAAAAAACCCAAACAAACAAAAAACCCAAAAAAACCAACAAAACAAAAACCACCAACCATCAAAAACCTAAAACATCACAGGTATTCACCATACCTTAAACTCTTGGACAGTTGTTAGGTGGCCTTTTCATGCCTTGAGGATAATGTGTAATATTTAAGCACTTATAAAAATAATGGCTCTTGCACATAGGGCAGGTTCACACACACAAAGATTTAATACCAGGATCTATAGCCAGTTGCACATAGCAGCTCTAATCATGAAAGTTACTTTTGGGGAAAAACCAAGGAGAGAAAGAAGAATGAGAGAGGCTCTCCTAGGGGTTGATAACAGATGAAATAAAGAGGCTCCAGATGAACATCCTCTTCTGGGCACTGTCTCTAGAGCAGCATGTTCCCCTTCACTCCCCATGTTTTTCTCGTAGTAGCTCTTGCTTGTCCTTCCTGTTGTTTTTTCCTGAAGTGGGGCTGTGAGCCCTAGGACATGTATTGACCAAAGTATATGCTGTTCCCAATCCCACCTGGTTGCTGTGCTTTGGGCAGGCCTGTTATAGGTTCCCCTAAACCTAAAGTTACAACACATGTGCAGAAAAAGGATGGGGAAGAAAGGGCTGATTCTCACACTAGTAGCCAAAAGAACCTGCTATAATAACACCACCAGAGTTTGCCCATGCAACACTGTGACAGTAAAGAGGGAAAGCCACAGCACCAAGAATAGCAAGGGAAAAATATTGCCATGACCACTTAGGTGAAGGGTTAAAGAGTTTCCAGGAAAAGGCAGGCTACAAAAGGCAAGTAGAAGGTATTTAGCAAAAAAAAGGCGAAGACCCATGGGGCATTTTTCAAGCATTTTATAAATGCCATGAAAATAACACTAATTGCAATCTTATGATACAAGGAACCACACATTCCCTTTGACAGCTAAGATAAGAGTAGAAAGGTTCAGAGACACTAAGGCCACAGGCAGCCAGTGTAAGAGATGGGGCCAGAGCTCAAGTTAGGCTGGTTCCAAAGTGCTCTTCTAAAGCAGCATTCTTTTCTTTCAAGTACCTGATAAATCTTAGAGAATTAATATAATTTGTGAATTTAATGCTGACTTTTGAGAAGAAGGATGCTGCAGGATATTAAATCCTCACTGCTCAGTAACATTATCAATGCATAACACTGGAAAAGTCACCCAGAAACAATTCAGCTACAGTGTAAATAGTGTGATCACTCTTGATACTAGGTAATTACCAGAAAATCTAGGCAGGCACATCTAATCCCCTCCCTGTTGCCCCACCTCCAGCCCACCTTTCTTGCCTCAAAAGCTTAACTCTGGTAACAACAGACTTTAGGCATTTACAGACAAGTCAAGACAGCAGCAAGGCGAGTCTTGCCCCAGACCAAGACCCTCATGCACACTCCCGGCACAGCACTAATGAATCCTGGCATGTGATTGCTAGAACATCTGCATGTGGCCATCTATCAACACCAGCACCAGAGCTGTGAAAGGAGCAAAAGCGGGGCCAAGAAAGGTGTATCAGTCATTAGTGAATAGTGAAAGTTCTACCGAGTATGTTTCAGCAGATTCTGGAAAATGACGGCAGGTTATTTCCTCATCCAGAACTGCAAAAGCATCTGCCATTAGAAGAAAGTCAACTGTAAAATCCCACTCCCTGGAAGATTAGTGAGATCTTCTTGAGCCAACTTTCTCATAAAACCTCTTCAGTGTCAAGTAGGACTAAATGCATTGTCATGGCAGAGAGCACACAACTGAAAGAACTCATGTGTGATTCTATGAACATTGTTTTGTGGTTGAGAATATATGGAGAATTGGGATATCTTGATACTGGAACATGTCAGCAAATTTGGGAAAACTCAGAATAGTGAAGTAATCAGGAGAAGTTAATGTCTCAGAAAAAATAAAACTACATGGAGGTTTTTATAATTTTTATAATTGCTGCATTCAAGAGTGCAAAATTCCCACTAGACTAATTGTCAGGGTATGGTTTTCATTGTCTTCAGTGGATAAGGTTCACACAGATTTAGTCAGAAAAAGGAAGATTGAGACTGTCTGTTTGGGAAAATGGCTTAATAAAAAGTGCTATACGATTATTTGGGAAATTCAGTAGAGGAAAGAAAGACACTGAAGTCTATTCCTAGCTGTGCTCTGGTGCTAAGGCCACAGCATTTACATGCACCACACTCGTAAAGTGTTGCTAATTACTTGGGCAGTGGCAGTAATACAGAACAGTCTGCTGAGAACAGAACAATTTTGTATTTATGAGAACCTTGAAATTATCTTTCAGTTTACTAAAAGGTCACTTTTAATGATCTCAGGAATAATTCTGCTGCTGCATCCCATGGAACAGTCTAGACATGCCACCCTACGTTACTGTACTTTCTGTGATAGCTGTTATTCTTCGAAGGGCTTTAAAATGCAAAGGTTAAAATTAAAACACCAATGACTTAAAAGACTAAAATAAACTTGGTGGATATGTGGAAGGAGGAAGAAGTTCAACCTTCTCTCAAGCACTCCCAAGTTATCAACAATAGTAAAAGCAGAATCTTCACTTACCAGTAGATTCTCCGGCTTGATATCCCTGTGGACAATGTTCAGGCTGTGAAGATATTTGATAGCACTGGCCAGATTGTAAAGCATCCCACTGGCATCCCGCTCTGTGTATTTGTTGGTGGAAGTAATAGCATCAAAAAGATCTCCTCCCTGGAGCAAAATTATGGGATATGAGCATTACCGATTCTGAAATGATCAAAATACTTAGGGAAGATCAAGGAACATCATTTATAGAGAAGGAAGAGGAGGAGGAGGAGAAGGAAGAGAAGGAAGAGGAGGAAAAGGAGGAGGAGAAGAGAGAAGCAGCACAATTTCCTTACAGCTATAAACTATGGGTACTGTGATGACATCCCCCATTATGGCAGCTGAACAGATCAATAATTTAGAACCATTTGTCATGGCCTAGTTGGTCAACCAAGAGGCTGGGGTGTCTATTACAAACCATTCCCACCTGCTCCTGCTTTTGAATATGTCCAGCACTTGCCAACCTGTGTGTTCAGAGCCCCTGTTGCAAATTTCTGGTAAGAATACATACTTGTTTGTCATGATGCCATGTACCAACTCTTGCCACTCTTTATTATAATCACAGACTGACATCAAATTTTTGCCCAATGCCTGACTGAACCCTAGAAAGATGAAGAAACTCTGAGTAAAATTCAAATTAGCTACCTGTCCTGACTGCTATCATATTTTAAAAGTCTGTTTTCATCTTATAAATCTTTGAAAGCATGGATTTCTACAAACCACTTTCTCTACACAAGACGTGAAGTTTTTGGTGATGCCTCTTGCAGCTAATGCTGAAGAACTTTACAGCATGTAAAATAAAAAAAGTAAGTTTAAAGATGAGATTCAGAAGGAAGCTTAAAAGAATGGAGGAAAACCCAACTGTCTTTTGAGAGAGTCTGAGTCATTGGTCAAAACTGAAACAAAACTGTAGAGAAAACAGAGATCAACAAGAACAACAAGAACAACAACAAAAAGAGAGAAGGAAAAAGAAAACAATTCTGCAAAAAACAATGCAAAAAATTTCTACTGCAGTTAAAACATCAGGAAAAAACTCCCAGGAGATTGTATTTTAAAGAAAATTTAGGTATTTTCTGAAGGCAACAGAGGAGTCCCAGCTTTGCCAACTTTCATGATTTTATCAGTGGCCTCAAGATATTTGCTGGGTTGTTTTAAGGCTCAGCTCCAGAGTAAACATTTTTTTCCACTAAGAGCAAGAAGGAGGGGGGAAAAAAAAGGTGAAAAAAAAAAAAAAAAAAGGAACTTTTCCTGGAATCACAGCTACAGAGAAAAGAGTAGGAAAAGAGAACAACCAAAGACTCAAACCTGATAAAAGAGACTTTATTTGTTATAAAAAAACCAAACAAGCTATTACAATTGTTGCACTGTTGAGGTGCAGCTGAAGTATGCCAGGGCAGGTTTATTCCCATTGTAGATGCAAAACCCCAGCTCTTTGGAAACTGCCTACAGCCAATCATTGTCAAATCTGGACCACATCAAGCCCTCTGCTCCGGCTGGTGACTGTTCAAGACACATCAAGATACATAGTGTTGAGGAAAAGGAAGAACAAAAGGCCAAGCTAAACCAGATAGAGGATTAGCGAGAGAGACCAAATACTTGGGAAAAGTACAATACCATGTACTTCATGGCATTATCTGATCCCTAAGTATTAGATATCAGCATGTGAGAAAGTATGTGAGATAAATAATCCATCTTCCCTAAGCTCCTTCCTGTGAAACCCCTGTACCAGCTGCTTTTTAACATGAGGTAGTGGATTAGACAGATCTTTGGTCTTATCTAATATGTTCCAGATGCTCAGGAGAAGTGTCAATAACATCAGCAAAGCATCTGCCTCCAAACAAAGAAAGAAAACAGTCCAAGCTGAGATATGAGGGGCAAGAAGGAAAGAAGCTGAATCTTAAAAAGGAAAAAAATGGCTTGAAGTCAGAAGAAAAGGAACAAACATTCATGCACAGGAGAAACATAAACTCAGAAAAACATAGAGGCTGCAGAGCAATTTAAGAGATGGTCAAGCCAATCTGAAGTAGAATAATTTTCTCAATTTAAGCAGTCTCCTGTAGTCAGTAAGGTTTCTTACCAGGTAGCCTGCTAAGAACAGAAAGCATTTCTTTAGTCTGCGGGATTCTCTGCAGTTAAAAGAGAGGTGATATCCTGGAAAGAGTTAACAGAGCTGACAGCTATATCAGGTAGAATTGTTTTCAGACTTTCCTCTCCCCAAAGAGCATTTCAGCCTGCAAGGTTCTGCTAAGCCGATTCACACAGCAGGTCACTATCATTTATTCAGGCACAAGGGTGAGTTTAGGATGACATTTCAGTCTTAAATCCCCTGTTCTGGAGTGAAACAGGACCAGCAACATCTGAATGCAGTTTTTATCATCTGTGCACATGAGGAAGTGCACTTGGAACTACAGTAACCAATTATTTATTTATTACCTTGTTATGTAAATGATATGATCTCTCTTTTTCTTTTGCAAAAGTGAAATCATATCCTGGAGCAGTAAAGGAAACTGCAATAAATCTTGCTTCTTAAATTGGCCAAACCCCTGTTAGGTTTGAATAACAATTTTGTTTCTCTGTGTAAAAAGGCAATGTGCCAGAAACCAGGTCTTTGCTTCCTTTTACAAGCACCACTTGCAATGTGTTTATATTTGTATTTATGAAGTGCTTTTTCTTACACTTTACAAAGCAATGAACGGCTTATCTGCCATGAGGTGAGGGCGGGATTTTCAGCAGCCACTTATGTCAAACATGTTACTGCCAATTAATGCAGGGTGGTATTAACTGAAACCGGGCTCCGCAGTATTAAACCTTTTCTCCTTGCCTTTCTTTCCTGTCTGTAAGTTTGATTTAAAGTCAGGTCTTCAAAAGTCAGTCAATAACAGATGGTTAATCAATTCTAAGAGGGCATGCTATCGAAATGGTAACAGTCAGCAATTGGTGAATTAACAATGTCTTTCCAGAAATACCTTCCCTGGTGTCCAGAGAGTATAACAAGTCTTTTTTTCCCAATTAAATATTGAGGAATAGATGCTTGCTTCAAAGAAACAAAACTCACTTCCAAGAATCAGGATATTTCTTCTAAATTTCTTCTATTATTCCACATAAAAGTAAAGAATAATAAAACAGTGCTCTCTAGGATATGAGAAGTACAAGAGATGTCTATAAAGCGTAAACATTTTAGTATGAACAGCAATGCTAAAGAGTAAAGAAAAAGAGCTCAAGAAAACAGATTTTTCCAGAAAGTGAACACAATGCTTGGTTTTCTTTCTACACATCTTTTCGTCTAGTTACTTTCTAAGAGTTGTCAGTCCCTCCTCTCTCATTTAGCTGAGTAGGACTTCGATTAAAAATCCATTGGTGACTACAGTTTGCACATTTTTCAACCATGAATAGCACAGCAGGTTGCACCCATAAAACCAGCTATGTGCTTACCATCTTGGCAGGTTAGACAAGGCACAGCTTTTACTTCTTAGCACACCTCATGGGGCCAAGATGAAGGATTTGTCAATGCAGGCTGAAGCTGTGGCTACATTAGATTACAGCACTGTGCAAGAGGATTGAGGTACCTTTGAACAAGCTCTCATGAACACTGGAAAAAAATGACAGCAGCACGGACCTCATAATGAGTTCGCTTTTAGAATAGAGCAGTAATTATTATTAAAATGGTGTTAGATGGCTAATGGTATCTGACCTCAAGCTGTGCTATTTCACATTGCATGCCTAAGAATGAGAGAGGGCTGTGATAGTGAATGGAGTGGGAAAATGATTCTGGGAGTGGGAAAGAGTGCCAGTATTTTTTTTTTTCTTAGGATTTAACCTCTCCATCAGAGAAAAAGTAGGGATGCTCTTGCACGAGCATCTCCCGTCGTGCTTCCTCAGAGCTTGGAGGTGGTGGACAGTAGAGTTAGTGGGGCCATAAGCTCCACAGCACCACTCAAGCCAAGTAGGGCATCTATCAGGCTCAAATGTCAGAGCAACACGTCTCCATCTCCTAAGCTGTGGGGCATGGCCTGAGCTTCTCATAGAAAACAAGACTGTCCTGGATTACCACAAGGACAGGAAAAATTTGTGGCCATCCACCTATGAATCACATCTGTCAGCCTTCCAGCTCTGGACTGGGAATATGCTTGTGTCACTTGTGCTGCCACAGAGCATGAGAGAGAATGGAACAAAACAAAAAGACCTGTCATTCTACTCGCTCTTGTATTCCACGCCAAAGACTGAGAAGTTCTTAAAGAAATGCTTGAACCTGGAATCATCTTACCTAAAATCTTAGTGAGATGACTACATTAAGAGTATCCCCTTATCTCCACCTACAAACAGAACGAAGCAGATAACTATTTTCCTTGCAAAAAATCGCTTTGTCTCATGACCTCTGGTGGTCCCTGATTCTAGCCATGGATACAGGGGATGCCCGCTGAAGAGAAGCACATTCTTAAGATGAGTGGAGTGATCTCAGTAACAGGGTTCAGAGTGCCTGATTTGCTCATGTGTTGAGCATGCACATACAAAAGGTCTACAAACAAATGCTGCTGCTGTTGCACAATTTTATTGCCGTATTTGTCCTTAAACACTTAAAATTATGGATTTCCCAGGTGTAGGGTGTCCCTGGAGAATATGCTGATCAGGACACAGAAATGGACATGGCTACTGAAGAGATGTCTTTCCCACAGAATAATCGAGGAAGGAAGGAGAATTGCGAATCCCACCAGTGAATGGGAAAAACAGGTGTATCCTGTTACAGTATGCATGGAGGACAAGATGTCCTCAGTGGCTTTCTGTTCTAATTTGCACAATTCACTCAAATGTATTTTTACCACCTTTTGTGCATGGGGACATATTTGTATATTAGTACCAGAACTAAAAGCTAAATTCATATTTGTTGCGCTGCACTGTTGACGGTATGGGGGCAAGAGATGAGCTTCATAATCCAGCTTGAATATGTAATTCTACCAGAGGGCGAAACAAATGCATGAGATCTGGAAATTACTATGAAGAAATAAATAGGGTCTAAAATATAAAATGCTGCAGTCCAAAATTTATTTTTCAGAATAGAACTATTTTTTAAATAGCAGTTTTTTTCTCTTTCACTTCCACCTTACTTTAGCTTAAATTTAGATTGCTATCAAGGAGGCAAGCCTGACACTGTGTTAATATAAATCAACAGAGGAAAAAGACATGTAGTATTGTTTAGATTTTAAATAAATTAATAAAAAATAATTAAACTTTTTTATCAAATAATTTTTTATTTTGAAGGCTGGTTTTTATGGCTATTTGGACTGGATATATTTTCAATTCACCTGAAGGCAGACTATACCGTTTTTAAGAGACTTCTTTTGAGAAAACAAATAAAACTGGTGATTTCCAAAGTACTGTCCACAGAGCACTTCCAAATGTGGCTTACAGGAAGTTAGACAAATATTTGAAATATTCAAAAGCTACAGAAAAAAACCTGTCAATGGGTTACATATCTTTCAGTAGGATGCTAGACTACCTTCAGAGATTCCTTCCACTCTGAATTATTCTGTGATCCCATGTTTTTTAATAAGCCTTAGTACCAACAGAATTTCTCAGTATGGTTTAAACAATTCCTAATAAGCAGATTGTCTCCAAAATACTCACCTTTACAAGTTCCATGACAAGGTACAACTCAGTTGGCATGTCCATCTCCTCAATCAGAAGTACAATATTGGGATGCTTGACTCGTCTTAAAATAGATACCTCATTCTGGATCATGTGTTCCTGCCACACACACAAAAAAATCGTTAATAATTACCGGTTTGGGGGGGGGGGGAAATCACAGTGGAAAAAGCAGAGAGAATGGGACCTGCATGGACTCTTCAGGATTTTTGAAAAACCTAACAGATGTTGCCTCCAGCAATATAGAAGGAACATGTCTAGAAACAACATCAGTGTGGTAACTTAAAGAAGAGAGAGTGGAACACAGAAAAAGAAATAGAATAAAAGACATTTCTGATGCAGAGAAAAATCAAATATGGAAGCTTTTAAAATTTTCTCTGATGCAGAATCTTTTGATTTAACAATAGGATAGCATCTTCTTAGAGAACCTTTTGTTAGAGATTTCAAAAGCTAAGAGTCACTTGATATAAAACTAACATCACTTTGATTAATCTACTCTTTAGACACTGTGACTGGTGTTATATTTTTTTAATTATTTTTCTGTTCTTTATAATGTGGAATTATGAAAATTAGAGTAGATAATTGCAGGGGTAAGGAGCAAGAAATTACACACAACCAAGCAACTGGAGAATCAACACATGCATCTGGAAAGCCACATGACACCCTTTTATACTGATATCCAAGAGTCTCCAGAGGGCAGGCAAAAGCTTCAACCGAAAAGATTCTAACAGTTGTCAGGAAAGAGACAAATACCAACACCTTCCCAAACTGATCTCTTGCAAAGCATTTATTGGAAAAAAAAACAACTTTGGTCTCATGTTTTTTTTGTACTCACTTTTCCTCTACATTTACTTTTTTTGATTATTTTCAGAGCGTATTCTCTACCAGTTGATCTGAGGAAAGATAAAATAAAAAACTTTTATGTTCAATCACACTGAATATCAGTCAGGTTTATATCTGTCATTTGAGTACAATAGGTCTAGTGAAGAATTCTAGTCAAGTATTCATTTTTTTCAAGAAATGAAGCTTAGATTTGACTGGTATTGTGAACTTGAGTCAAAGCTATTGAATATATGTGCCTGAGGAAAAAAAATTGACATTATTTTCTTTTTTTAAATGAAGAAATTTCAAAAAATGTCAATGTTTAATGTTTTCAAAGCAAAAACCACTTTTTTTTTTGTTTTACATTTTATAATGGTAATTGTTAGTACTTATGCATTTTTCTGTAAAAATACCATATAGTGTCCACAGATCCAAATATTTTCAAGATAAAAAAGTTTTGTTTTCTATTATACAAAAAAACACCCCAACCTATCAAAAACACTACTTTTTACTTAAAATGAAAAGTTATTTGTTTGCACATCTGCACTCGCAACTGCTATGATAAAAAGATCAGTCCTCAGAATAACGTTTTATGTATTCAGTAAGTATAGGATATTTAGCAGAGTTAAATACATTGGGTTTTAGGACAGAATATGAAAGGTTCTGCAGACAATAACAAATTACAGAGAAACTAGTTCAGGATGAGAACACATTTCCTTTTAAGCACTGTGTTCTTTTGAAACCTTGTAATATTTATCACTACCACATATATGTAGATATCTATTATATCGTATGCTAACACAATAAAAATAGCTTGTAGACAAGCTAGTGTTATCAACTTCCATTTCTTAATCAAGTTACAAAAACAAAAGATGACTGTAAAGATGAAAACAAAAAGCTCTGTTCAGAAGCCCTAGTTTCACTATAAGATAAAGTAGAGAATGGGTAATATAAGAAAAAGATCTTACTGAAACATCTTCATTTTGTAATAAGAATCTAAAGAGCTTACAAAAGTCTATCACATTGCCCTTAAGTGTATGTTTGGTTAAAAATTAACCTTTCGAGAATACGGGGTTATTTTTTCATTCCAAATTTCACAAAACATAATTAAAATGATACATTAAATTGATACATAGTATGTTAAATAGAGAAATTAATGTGTCTAAAAGTGTGCTCAGTCTATCAAACAGGACATGCAAAGTGAGTAATAAACTGAAAGTACTGTATCTGGAAAACAACTGGGCATTTTCACTGCCATATTAAAACATGGAGAACTCCTCTGGCAATGATATATCACTTGTTAATTTAAGGAAAAATTAGGAGTTCAGTAAAAAGCAAAGAAAACCCCAAAATATTAACTCTGTCTGAGTTCCCAGATCAGTGGAGAGCAAAGACAGTCTTTATTAGGTCATCAGTTTAAAGGCTATCCAAAGAAATCACACAGAGTAACAAAGTTTATGAGTTGGGAAAAAACATGTCTGTTCAAGATTTACACAAAGAAAAATTAAAAACTCATATCTGTACTCCCTCACAAAGGGGTTTAATGCTACAGCGCCTCAAAATGGGCCAACTTCCATGCAGGGTGCTCCTTTCCGGTGCTGCTGTTCAGTGGCTACAGTCAAAGCTTAGTGAGAGGACAGGAAGAGATTTGGACACTAATTTTGGGGACTAGAAGGAGGAGATAGGACAACAAATACTAGGAATTAGGATATCTTGGGTTCAAACTCAGACAAAATATAACCTCTTTCATTAGGAGTCCCTTTCAAGCTGCTTGGTTGCCCTAGGAATACTTCCTTTCTGTCATGAGTAAGGAAATTGATGGTTTTTGTTGGCCATGGGAGACTCCATGTACTCCAAAACACAGGGAAATCTGAGCTAGTGAGGAAATGTCAGAATTTGGAAGTATCTGAAAGTTAAAAATGAACACATATGAAAACACCACAGAACAAATTGTGCATATGATGGAGCAGACATGTAATAAGCAGATGACAACTCTGACTGCTCTTTGTTTTAGTAAAAAGAAAATTAAAGCTAAAATAATGCAAATCCTTTCCCCTAAAAAGCTGCAGAACTGCAGGCTGTCAGCAGCACTGCAACTTACACGCCACCAAAAAATATGCACAGCCCTGCCCAAAACTCAATGTGAAATGGGCATCTTACCTCTCACCTATTGCTTTCTCCAAACGATAAAAAAGTACAACTAAAAGGAGGAAAGACATTATGCCTTAACAGAAGCCTGGACCCACTGCACTACTGTAGGACATAGAGTTACATCTCTAGTCCATAAGAGGGCTCGGTGCTTGGCTCTTTTAAACTTTTGCAAAATTCACAGAGATTTCCACTGCACTGGAGAAAAAAATCTTTGCTATTTTCATGCATGCACTAAATGTATTTTTTGTGTGCGAACCTGTGCATTCACAGATGCTCAGAAAGGGATTTGGAAGTCCTCACATGAAAATTTCAAAGATGGTTTTTGGTTTCTGTTTGAACTGTTCATTGTCAGAGGAAAATGCCTGAGAATGTATTGAAGTGCCAGAGTGGTTAACCAGTGCTCACAGACTGATCTCAGAGCTGTGGAGAAGAAGCATCCACATGACCAGTGAAGTTGTGTAACAAGACCCATTCCTACTTGCTTAACACCTCATGGAGCTATTCCTTTGAAGTCTAATGCACACAGGAACTGTATTTCAGAAGAAAGTGGAAAAGTCCTCTGTCCCAAGTATCACCCCATCAATTCTGGCTCTGCAAGTGATGGAGGTATCAGACTTTGAAGTGAGGTGGTTTTTGCTTAGAAAGACTGCAAAGAATGTTTTTGAAGGGTTTTCACACATACTGGCTTTAATTTACCCTCCGAGTCTTTAATTTCTCATTCCACACTTGTGTTGGCAAAGGTATACTGATTTAGAAGTGGAAACTAACAGAAATAATTCCACTTTCATTTTCAAGTTCTTCCAAAGTAGTAGGAATCTATGGAATGGTATAGTTCAGAGATGACAAGACTATGTATCTGGGAATACCTGGGCAATGATGCTATTTGAGCACATATTCATTAGATAAGCTATGCTACCAGATACTTCTGGGACCAGTGGGATAGACAAGAGGACAGGAAACAGTTTTCATTCAAGCTCTCATGAATATTGTATTCAGAATTATTTTTAGGTGTGGCAGGACCTATATTTAATTTTATTCATGTATTTTCTCTCAACTTGGGAAAGAATTGCAAAATGTATACTAGAACATTTGTACTGGCTTTCAGCACAAATGGCATTTTCAGCTGAATGACAGTGTGTCAAAACCACAACCTACCTTTAATTTAGCTTGTAATCTGTTTCTCTCAGTTACTACTCACTTTACCTTTAGCTGCCTTTTTCTCTTTTCTCAGTTATGTGTTTTCACCTATCTTTTTCATCAGTCATACCCCTCCATAGGGTTTTACACAGCTTTCTTGATTTCACAGTTTTGCTTTGCCTCCTTTAGGTTTCCAAATTCCCCAGTTTAATGTTCAGACCCTGGGGTTTGATCTGAACAGCTACTGCCCTCTGGATGGCCAGCTCCACCATGAACTAACTCTGGCAGAGCTCTAAAGGCCTCACCAGAGCTTTGGACAAATCTCACAAGCACACTGTCAGCCGATACAAAATCCACTTTTTCCCTTTTCCCCAGCAGCTGTCTTTGTGGTCTCCGATTTGCCAGACAGTTTCGGATGCAGAGCGGGACTTGTCTTTTTCCAAGGAGATTAATTTAAAACCAGTCAAGCTAATTTATCATCGTCTGCCATGAGATGCAATCTCACTCTCTAGGGCTAATATCATATTCTTATAGGATAAAGAACAAAAGTTCTTTCTTTGAGCCCAAAGGTGAGGTTACAGTGTTCTGTAAAAGTCTCCTCTACAGGATATGGTAAATGGGGGTGGAAAACTTAACTAATGAAATTTCATAATCAAACCTTGACATCTCTATTATTCTCTCTTTTGAACATCTCTTGCTCTGGTATATTTTTCCTTTTCTGCGCTGCCACTATGTAACATGAGCAATCTTACAATCATTTCACATACAGGTGAAATACCTTCTGTCTTTTATATCCCATATTCTCCTATTTTTAACATCATCAAAAGGCATCCACAGTTCTGCATAGTTCTTGTTCTCTATTTTTCACTTTTTTTCTTAAGGTTGGGTCCAGCCAGTTCAAACCCGACCTGATTTAGAAACAGACACCTGAACTAGTCAACCTGGACATTTTCAGCAACACTGATATTTAAGGGTGACTTCTCTAATCTGGAGTCGATGTCTCAAATCACTGACTGTTCTCACCTCTTAACAGTAAAGATCATTGAAGAAGTTGGATTTTGGTATCTGCAGTGAGGCTCATAAATTTGGAAGGAGCATATATAATGGCTCAAAGCAGGCAAGCAGGAATTAGATATCCATTTAATTAAAAATAAACATGAAAGAGATTATTCCACATTGTCAGATGGCAGAATAGATGGATTCAAGGTCAGTTCTTTATGCTGACCATTGCCAGCACACCACACACACAAATATTCCTGACACCTTTACAGAAGGCTCCTACATGTGAAATGTTCCACTGGTCTAATATAAAAGGAGACTTGCAAGAACATACTGCAAGAAAAGATGCCATGTCAATGCAACAAGAAAGATTTAACACAAATAACTGGTAAAATCATGTGGAGTGCAGCAAAAAACCCCCAAAACATATAAGCCCTACAAAGAATTAAATTCACAGATTGCCCCTTGAACTCACTCTTTTTTGCACATGAAAGGACATTAAGTTTTTCCATCTGGCATTGAGACATTACCATATTACATGCGTGTATTCCACAAATAAAGACATGATCTAGAAAAAGCATGACAATAATGATTACTTTTTGCAGTAATAAGCGTATTATTCTCCTCACCTTTCTATACACTCCTTCACAATAGCAAAATTTCCATCCCCTATAGTCCTTCCAACTTTATATCGCTCTGCTATCGATGCTGGAACCTGGAAACCTTCCTCCAACACTTCTGAAAGAATCATTAGTACATTTTTATTGTTAGTGAAGGAAACACAGATGTTGCACATAACATGCATTTCAAGTCTATAGTTTAGGAGCCTGGAAACCATTCAGTCAGTATCTCACTTACTGTACAGTGAAACCATGCTGCTGACATTGTATATACTCAACAGGTTTCACGCAGATACAATAATGAAAAATAAGACTTCTGGGGGCTCAAACATACCACCATTCGAGTGTTACATAGTTTACCATTCCCATTGCAATATGCCCCCAAGACAAAACCAAAGTTGTATTTTTTTAATTATGAAAAGGCCTCTGTGATCTGCACAAGCGCAGACCAGCCTCCAAAAAGGGCTGGAACTCCTTGACACAGCATGATTAAATATATGTACCAAAGAAGTCCGACACTCAAGCACTTATTTTATTACATCCTGTAAACTGAGACATCCATAAAACTCCTCATGTGCTAAGTGCTAGTCCTCCCCATCCCCCAATATTAAATATTTAGTTTTTAAACAAATGTTCTCAATAATACTACCTCGCATGCAACCTGGGTACCAGATGTTTAGGTAAAATTGCATTACACAGTGTCTAAGCATACAAAAAGTTTGTAGTTTAATGTGTTTTAGTGCTCATTCCTGAACTATTATTTTTAAATGTATTTGAAACAGTGTTACAAATACCTAACATGCCTCTAAAAGCTGACTGTAAACTGCAGCTGATAGACTACTATATAAATACTGTAATGTAAAAAAAAAACAAAACAAAAAACCTCTCAGAAATATGATCCATGTTTACATGCTTTAAGACAGTGCTTTTAATTGTATTTTTCTCTGTCCTTTGTTCCAGTTTAGTATTAAAAGTGAATGTTATGACAGAAGGAGGCAAGGATTTGCCTGAATTCACAGACAGAATGAATAGTTATTCTCAAATAGGAAAACATATACACACACATATATATATGTGCATAGTGTTGAAGCAGACATTATCCCTTAGCCAACTTGCTCAAAGCCTTAGCATGGGGTAAGCCTATCCATTTCTGAGTAAAGACCCAGGACTGCAGTGTGTTCTTTAGCACCATGACAGATGACACAAAAATACTAAAGCAAGCCAGTCAGCACTGTGTTGTTTGCAGAAATAATACCTCAAGGATTCTGCAATAAAAATACCTCTGAGGAGTGATGTCCAGATCAAATCTGATCCAGAGCAAGCCTAAGTGATTTGCTATGGCTGAGGAGCCTCTTCATGGAAAGCCATCCAGCCTGAAACGTTCCCACCTTCTCCGACAGGAAGAATGACTCATTTCCTACACAGCTGCTGTTATCACTACACTGACTGCTCTGAAATGTCAGCCTCCAAATGTTACCTTCTGCAGGTCCATCATTTTCATCCATAGAGCTGCAAACTTTGGTGGATGCTAATGAGGTAGAGGAGCCACTGTGTTGGGAGCTCTAGAAATGGAGACACAAATGAAAACAGATGATTTTTAAGAAGCACAAGTACCCCCAGCACATTCCTGCTGGACATGTCCCGGAGAGGCTTCTGTTCCCTATGTCAAAGTATCCATTTTCTTTGGTGGAAGGATATGTGGATGCTTGGGGAGAGTCCAGTTTTTCCTCCAAAATTACACTTTTGGTATCCCCACGTACATGGAGATATCCCTGACACATCATGCACAGCAATGTGCAAGAACACTCTGATGTTCTACTAGTTTCTCCCTATTCCACACATGGCAGGGAAAACTGAGGAGCTGTATGCCCTCTGCAGGCAGCAGACCGTGTTCTCAGAGACCCTGTTAACACAGCAGGCAATAGAGGCACAGACATCCATACTAGGGTTTGTTCTGGGCAAAATTCCTCACTTTTGCAAACTTCCCTCTGGTAAAATCCTCTCCAGTTGTGTTCTAGAAGGCAGAAATCATTATGGTAATGTATGGAGGAAAACAAATGTCAGAGTGAATAACAGTTGCTCTTTTGTAAAAGGATTTGATTTGGTCAGCCTCACTTGAGGCTGACTCTGTACTTCAGTTTTAAGTACTTGAACTGCAAGTGTCTGGGTTTGCACAGTTAATGGGGGGAGAGGGGAGGGGAAACAATATTTCTATAGTGTCTAGAAGGAGACTTGTAGGAACCCACCTTGGATACCAGAAGTATAGGAGGCAGAATCTCACCAGCGAAGCCTTCTGAAACACCTATAAGGGGCTATCAGTTAACTATGGACTCTAGGTGTTTACTTAGGGAAACTGCTTTATCAGGCATCTAGATGGATGAAACTACACAGACGTATGAGATGGACTGGATTTCACTGGTAACTTTTATTCTGTGGTGCGTAACAGTTATACTAACACACCTGCAGGAGTCTCCCATCTTCAGAGGAAGGTAGAAAAAGCTACAAATGTAACAGTGTCCCTTCAAACTTACAGCCAAACTGAGCATTTCCTCAGGTCCTTCTGTTGTAAATTAAGTGAAAAATATTCAGAGGATTTTCAAAACTAGAACTTCCTTGGGTTCCCATCAGTCACATACTGAAAGGTTACAAAGTGCTGCAGCATTTCATTATCTCCTTCAATCTATATATTACAGAAATTGCAGGCTGGACTGCTTGTAACTAACACTATCACTTCCTTATCAGTGTCTGCAAGGTTTCTAGATGCCCACAATCAGCATGCCACTTTACAAATTAGATACAGCTACTTTGGAATGATTTCTCTCATCTGCCACCGTAGGACACAGCCAACGACTGGAGCAAGAGCAACTACAGATGCAGCAGTCGGGATCTCTGCCGAGTACGGAGTCGGGGAGAAGACAGTCAGCTGACTTAAAGCTGGCCAGTATGCTGAGTTCATTTGAACAGAATAACTTTTAATTTCTCCCATATTAGATTAAGGTCAGATGATTTAGACAAAGTCTGAACTTGGCCTATTTTTCACTAAATAATCCTGAAAGCTTGCACATCCCATCTACCAAGAGATTCTTTGCCCTTTTTTCCCTTTAATCAACCCCAGTTCACTCTTTTTATCCAGCCAAGCATTACTTCTGAGCTTTGACCAGAACTGGAAAATGCATTAATCAGTTTTTGGACTGTTTTTGCTGCCTCTTGACAACAGAAGTGAGCACTGACTGATTTTATCCAGTTTGCTAAGATATTGCTGCCCTTGTTTAATAGTTAGGATGTGTTTACATACGTGCTATTCCTGCACTAAACTCTGCGGGACATCTCAGTAAAAACTTACCTCTGGTTCATTTTTGAACAAATGAGCAGATGTGGATGAAGGTAACGGAAAAATGCTAGGAAGGAGTTCTCATGTCTGGAGAAGTCACTCTCAAAACCTATTTTTATACACATGTAATGAGAGAATTATTTCCTTTACAGTCCTGCTTGTAAAATAAGCAGAAAAACATGTTTTCTGTATACATTCTGCTTTGTTTGTTTGTTTTCCTAGACCAGGCATCCAATTTCATACTTATTTTCCCCTCCACAGTATTTTCTTAAAGGAATTACCATTTAATCGTGTTTAATATCTGTTACTTCTACAATCAGGAATGAATCATTACAACATTTAAGGGCTATAAACACAAAAAGGTTAGTGCTAGATTTTCAACAGATTATTAAACACCTATTTTTAAAAATTTTTTTGCATTTTAAATTGTGGGTTTGCATTTTTCCATGGATGTTAGGTCAAAGCTGCAGACTGCACACTACTGCAGCTTTCTTTAGCAGCCTGATGGTCTCTTTAGAGAGTCTTGCACCCTTTGCTTTCATCCGTGAGTATGGGAGACATGAAAATCGAGACCTAACTTGGCGGCCACATCTCAGAATGTGTGTCTAGAGAGACTCAGATTTCTACTTGAGGACCTAATTTTTCAATGATTTTAAACCAAGGTTTAGCTGAGAATGGAAACTGCTCAGTCCTTCCAATATCAGACACCTTCAGGGGCCCATTTTAACAAAGCACTTTAGCAAGTGCTTCAGTTTAATGCAAATAATCTTAATGGTCTGCACATGTCTGAAACTAAATTCACTCCTAAATATGTCTTAGGCATACCTCCTTAAATATGTATTTTACCTAGGTTTAGTCTAACAAACTGAAAAGCAGAAAAGTGGCCTGTAGAAAATTTAAAGGAAATATAAAAACCTGATCTCATGCTGATGTTTTGAGTGGCCCTATTTCCTTTCTTATTGACACTATATGAGGAAGGGAAGGCTAAGATGCAATTAGTTAACTGAAGAAGAACTCAAGCGATGCATTATTAGCATATACTATATGCAAACAAAGCATACAGCCCCTTTAGTGACATCTGCCTGTGCAGCACTGGATGGGGGAGAAGAGGCAGAACTCGCCAGTGACAAGGAAGCAGTAGCTAAGATGTGCTAAAAATACACACCAATGTTTTTTTAAACATTAAATAATAACTGAAAAATACTTGTATAAATACTTTTCATTACCTTTACTGAACCTCTTCTTTAAAAAAAGCAGATTAAAAAGAAATCAGGAACTGGACATTTGGATCCATTCACCAAGCCTGCTGGTGGCCCCCCTTTCACAATTAAAGAGATATTACTAGGATAAACATGACACAAAAATTTTCATCTTTATTCAGTCCTCTGGAACAACATGCAGGCATTTATTTATTTATCTTTACTTCAGCCAGAAGGGCATTCCATTTATTTGACTTTAATTAGCTCGTTGTTCTCACAAGCTGAAAGCCCTCCGGGTCCAGCAATCCTTGTGGGTCTCAGTGTTCCTTCCAGTTGGCTTGCCACTCACGAGGCAGTCTGTCGTGCACGCTGCTGCTCTCACAGATGTGGACCCCATCAGGGATCTTGCAGATTGGGAGGGGGGCGGGAAACAAACCTCAGCAAGAGCATAATCTCTTCAACACACTCACTTTAATGCAATTAGCTGTTTTAATTTTAAGAGATGCTGAGGTGCTTGGAATATCATCACTTTTACACAGATTTAAAAGGGTCCAGTTGCACAGGTTGCCAGCACATGGCCGTTTTTATGGCACACCTTCACAAAAGCAATGGCATTAAAAAATCAGGTCTTTGGTGTAAGGATTTCAGACCCTATTCAGGTTTATACAACAGATGGCCAGCACACCACACATCTCATTGATGTGAATGGAGACATTAGTGCTATAGGGTTTCATCCATGTCTCACTGGGAGATTTATTTAGCAACTGTTTGGTAAATAGCTTGTATCTGAGTGGAAATCATGCTAAATCCATGGAAAAAAAAAAAATTAGTAAAACAAAATCTACTGTAATTTCTCTCTCCTAATACTCACCTTCATCCTAAATTAATCTTAAAATCCTACTCCAGCCAATCAGCAGGAATTATTCTTGAGGACTACTAGTGTCGGCAGTTATGAAAAGAGACCTAAACAAGTATGACTAGAAAGTTTGTTAAAGCAATTCACGTTCCTGATTCTTAAACCCCAAACACTACATTCTATTTTCTAAACCTCTCAAAACCTTTATTAGCGCATATGGAGTCTACAAAGTCTCTCAACAATAGATTCCTTTGTATTTTTCTAGCGTGAAGGAAGCATCTGGATGAAATATGAGTAACAGAAAAGCATACAGGTGTAAAGCTAAGTTTAGATCTCGTGCAGAGTTTGCTCTTTTAGAAACGGGCTTAATGAAGTGAGGATTAAAAATCAGTAAAGAGTGTCTAAATTCAGGAAGGAGGCTCAAGATAAGGGAATTAATAATGTCTTTAAATTATGTCTCCTAAGATTGTCCCTACTCCAAAAAACTTTAAAGAATTTTAAAAAATCATACAAAAATATATGTATGTCACTAATATCTGTAAGATGAACTTTAATTCCATAAGGAAAAATAGCACTAAAACCAAAACTAAGCAGATAGGCAACTACATTCACCTCTCTTGGAGCCCATACTAATGTTCAGTCTGGTTATAAAGAAACCTTTGCAAGGTACCTATCACCATTTCCTGACACAGTCAGTTCCCTTGACTACGGATGATCATGGCTAATGGTAAAATAAAGGCAACAGTCCAGTGCAAGTATTAACTTTGGAGGAATTTGAAGGGATCAAAAAATTCCTGTAAGATGTAACAGTGTTAAGCAAGCAAAAAGTCAGTCAATAAACAGCAATATAGTGTATCACCAGAGGACTAAAATAGAAGACAGCCGATTTAAAACAATAAAATAATACATTTTAATGCAACTTTTCAGGAGATGGACTGACTTTTTTTATTATTCAGTTTAGAGAGAAGCAAAGGGTTACATGGAAATTCCTGCTCCCAACTACATGCAGCGAAAATGTTTTTCATTTTCTTTTGTTTAATCTTGCATTTTTTTGCCCAACCAGCTGAGACGATGGAAAAAAACTTTCATGTAAGCAGCACAGAGTTGGCAAAAAAATTACTACATGGAGAAGCATCAAATCCACAATCTTCACGCTGAAAGAATGGAAACCAATGGGGTTCAATGCATAGAAAGAGAAATGATGCAATTGCTTTCTTTTCAAATTTGGATACTGCACTAAAGTGACACATCAGATCCAAATTTATTTATAAACAATTTAATCTAGAAAGGAACAATTAAAAAATGTATGTGAACCTGCTACCTATTCACAATTCTACACCCTGCCCAGTTTTGTTAAACACTTGACTCAAGAGAGACCCTTCATAAGGAAGCATTTTTTGTTTGTTTGTTTGCTTGTTTTTGTTCATTTATGCAAATCAGGATTTACACAGTTTGGAGAAGAGATAAGTTTAAACAACACAAGCAATTATCCAGTGTATGTTGTTCAGGGTCTTGTGTCGGTTTTCTTCTTTGAGAGACAGAGGGTCAAATGGGAGAGTTTTAAATGAAATGGAGCAGACAGGCTGGAGTTAAATTTGCAAGCTGAAGCACTTTGTTTTATTAATATTTCCTTAGTAAGCTGCAGCATCAGATGCTTATATACTTATTTGATTTGTGTAACAACAATTCTGAAAGACCAACATAGTTTCCTATGTGGTATTTAACAGTAAACAAATCTAACCTCCCCTAGCTCCTAAAGCTGCTTCCAAAGCTGAGCCATAATTCAGAGTCTAGGTTCACTCAGCCTTTGGCATCCTTTAGAAAAGATTAATGATGCATTAAAAAAAAAAGGGTCTCATATTCATGATATTAGAAGTTATTACTGTATCTTCACCCTGATTAACATTAAAAATTACATGTGCAGTGATGCAATGTGAAAGTTCCCTTTTACCTCTTCTAAGGTTATAGAGAGGTAAAATTTTCCACTCAATTACAGAATAAAAATTGAAAGGCGACCAAAGGAAGTTCTTATTTCTTCCACCTAAGTAAGGACACAGCACAATTACCACTTTTACTTTTAAACTATTTTTGTTATATTTTAAAAGGTTTCCTAGTATTCTTAACTAGTTTTTGGCAGAGACAGAAGCCTCAATTAATTTGTTTCTAGTCTTCCTCATTTCTCTTTCTTCTTTCTATGTCAGTACACTTTTTTTAGGCAGACCTATTTACTAGCAACCAAAAGGATTTCAAAACTAGAATTTTTAAAAGGCCCACAGATCCCTCCAGGAGAGTTTCTGAACATCAGATGAAGCATCAAGCTGGTAGATGACATGTCAGAAATTGTAACAACTCTCTTCCCCTGCCCCCGCCAAACAAGAAATAAAACCAGGCTGTGGGTATGAATTTTTAAAGAGTGGAAAGAAAATTAGGTACTTATTTTAAAATGCTGCAGCTATGTTTCAGTACTATTAGTTTTTCACAAGCATATTTTCCTAATACTTGTCTTAAGGGGAGTGCTGCTGTAGTTGAGCTGTCAGTAGGGAGATGGTACCTTGCCTTTGATAATCTACTAATTCCCCACTTCATACTTCAAATGTATCCCATCATGTGCACACAAACTTACCCATAAGCAATTTAAGGCAGATATATTTACTGTCTACAAAAGACTCACAGGAAACCAAATTTTTCTTGAACGATTTTTTGTATCTATATACTAGAGCCCAGAGTGTATTATTAAAAAAGAACAGATTGATTATTCAAAGGAACCCATTAGGATACATGAATCCCATATGCTTATACTACGGTTAGACGGACAATGCTGATCCAAAATGAACAAGAAATACCAACTGCAAGTATATTTTTAAAGCCTGTTAATCTGGTTCCAAAATAAACTCGCTGAACAGTGTGTATTTTTTAAATATATTTATTACACCACTTACAATAATCTACAGGAATGTTAAATCTAGGGAAACAACAAATTGCAACCAGGATGACATGGTAAAATATGAAACACAAATACAATACAGTATGATGAAACAATGGCACAAAAATGAAGGTGATTTTCTCCAGCTGATTATAAGAAATAAAACATTCATCGGCATTTATTTTTGCAAGGTTTACACTTTTTTGTTGATAAATCAACAGCTTTCTTTTTGGTTTCCTGCATCACATTAATACAAAAATGATATATTTTTAAAAGCAAATATCCAAGCACTTTTCCTTAAAAAAAATAATTGTATGCATAACTTTGTAAAATCTTAAACTTATGTTGTAGGTGTGCCAATATTTACAATATCATAGTGCAACTAAGAAAATGAAGAGGCCTTAGCACAAACATCATTAGCTCCTCTTTCACTAGAGTCCAAATTCCAAAACACTGTATTGCAGGGCAAACCACAACCTAATTACCCCATATAACATCAGACAACAAGTACACGCTGAATACAGTACAGCTTTTTTCATACTTCACTGCTGAAGGTTAATTGAAGCAAATTCGAATATAATGAACGTGTGCAATTACAGACACTAAAATGCATACGAGTACGAATCTGTGCACTGTGTGTGTTTGCAATCCTTTGCTAACTTGTGTGTGTACACAACACATGTATCTACATACCCATTGCCTTCCGCGGGGAGTTAGGGTGCTCAGCCTGGCTGAGATCAGGAGCCAGGTGGAAAGAGGCAAACTGAGCCAGACGAAAGGTGTTACGACAGCAAACAGAGCTCAGAACAGCCCCTGCTCTGCACATCAACCCCTGCTCCTGGACAGAGGGGTTTCCTGGGTGAAGCACACCCAGTTCCAAGGAGTGTGAGAACTACTTGCTTGCTTTGCTCTGCTGGCTACTGCTGGCTGTGTTACATGGTTACAAGTTCTCATCCCATCACTATCAGATAAAACTGAAAGTGAAGTTTAAATACAGAACAATCTTGTGTTCGGTTGCTCACCATTAACTGGATCCAAGAAAAAGCACAGGCAACATTAATCTAAGTATTTATCAAGAGATGAGGTAATCTAGCACCATAAAGAATATTTTGTCTGTTCATTTCTGTACTATTTTTAACAAGACAGTAAACTTGGATTTATCAGAGGTTCTTTTCTCTATTATTGTTAATTCATTTTAACATTCAGAGTTCAGGCATTTTTTGTAACATGCTGCACAGTATATAAAGTTCACATTGCAGTGTGAATTACAAAACTGCAAAAGCAAACGCTACTATTTATCTCAATTGTTATGCAACACAATCTCACCTAGTTGTTCTTCAAGGCTGTTATACTTTCATATACATTTATAGCCACATTATAAAAGTTCCAGAATTTTCATCTTTCAGCCAAATATGCCCTGTGAAAGTGGTTTGAAGAGAGAAATAACTAAATATAATGTGTTGTTGCTGAATTATTTTACAAATCGGAAAGAAATTTTCACATTGCATAATGTATGTTGAAGATTTTACTGATTTCAACAAAAGAACTTCTAAAGTTGCATGACTTAATACACTGCAGAACAATGCAGCTCATGAGGAGGCATAAGACTGAATATGTCAAAATAATAACATTTCAAATTTAGGATTAATGTTTTGTCTGTGTGTATTTCTGCATAAGGTCCTATCCTTCCTACCTTGGAGTCAGTCTTGGTTTTGTCACTAAATTCTGCTCAGTTTGAACTTAGCCCTTGTTTGTAGATGTGAGCTCTTAAAATTGTACAGACTTCCTCCAGGGAGCTACTCAGCAAGTACTGGTTGATGCAGCTCCACTGACTTTAACAGAGCTGTAGTGAATCCCACCAGACGAGAATCCTCCCCCTAACACATTTTCCCCCCTTATTTGTTTAAAGCCACAAATGTGATGTAGCTGCACATGGGTTTCAAAGCCATTAATCTATGTATGTGTGTATAAATATAAACATACACATTCTGTGCTTCACACGTGAACTGTTTGTTGCATAAAAGAAGTAAAGAGATACTTAAAAAAAAACAAGATAAAGTTGCAGAAAGCATTAGGGAAATAATCACAAGTATTCATAAAGCTTGAAGGGAAGCAAAGCATTCACAATCTATACAAGACTCTTTAGCTACATCATAATCACCTTAGAGTAGGCACAAATAATGCAGCAGAGAACTATCAGAGGTTCAAACACTATAAAGTTGCTTAAGCTATTCTGTTATTTAATGCAGTCAATGAAATCTAGGGACAAACTAAAACCTGTGCTTTTGCAAGCAGAACTACAGCATCAAGAAACACAATTTCAGTTTTACCCATAAAGTGAAACCTTCTGGTCTTGTTCAAAAGAAACATTTCATTTCTGCTCATGTATAATGGGAATTACATTCCACACAAAAAGGATTTCAAAGTCTATAAACAGTGTACCTTTTCAATCTCCAAGGGACTTTCATTCCTTAAATGAAATATTAATGATACGTATTGCCCCTGAATAGCCCCTTAATACAAGTCATATGTTGAAATGATTAAATGTTATGGACTAGCATATTCTTTTTTAAAACATTCTTGATGGAGAACTTGCTATGATAACAATTACTGATATAAGGTCCATTTTTCTTTTCCACAGCTAAGCAAAGCTGTGGGATTCAGGTTTGCTGGCAATCTGTGCTCCCTGCGCAGAACAAACATTCTTAATAAACTGCCTTAAGCAGCAGTAACCTACAAGGGAGGCGGGGGGAAAAATAAAATTCCTGGAATTTATTTTCTTTGCGGGAAAAAACAATTTTCAAAACGTCAGTATTGCATTCAGTCTGATGGAGTTGCCTGAATTTTTGGAAACTGATCCCAATGCACCTTTACATAATATGCATTTCTGGGGATCAATAATATATTTTATAAAGACAGCCCCTCATAACAGCCGAAAACGCAAGTAACTTTCCAGCTGTGAACTTTTTCAGTAGGACAGGACAATCTCAGGATCAGGGTATGGGGCAGAGGACTTACTGTTCTTGTGGCTGGGAACAGTTTTAGGTTGAAATCTGAAGCAGGAATGACAAAACATGCATTTCCAAAGGGAATGACCTAACTGCTTCAGCAAACCTGCCAGATCAATGAATTTCTCTTCAGGTGATACTGGAACCAAGTATAGGTAAGAGAGAAGTTAAGTTTTGTATTCTGCTGCCCTTTTATTTCTATTTGTAAATATCCTCCACAAAGAAAATTATATTGATACAGTGAAGCCATAACATCACATGCCAACATTTTCCATCTGCTGAATTTTATTATTTTATTAAATCAGTTTAAAAGGAATTATTTCACTACATTTAAAAGTTGGCATGTGGCAGCCAAGCATTTTCTGCAATTAAGTAAATTCTGCTGATTTCAAAATATATTAAATCATCACTAGGTAGCTAAAAAAATAATCTCTATAGATTTTTGTTGAGAATCAGAATCACACTGATTTCTAATTCTTAAGTCATTAGTATTTGAGAAAATGAAAGGAAAAGCATAAGACTGCAAATGTGCATGACCACTATAGTATGAGCTTAAATATAACATACAATGGAAAATATTGCTATTATGCAAATTAAGTAGACTAAAATTCTCACAATAAAGCAGCAGAAAACAAACAAAAATTAGTAGATACTTGTTATAAGCAACTGGTTATAATGCACGACCTACTTTAACACTAAAGGAGTTTTGCATATTCATGCTCTATACAAAATGAGCACTTCTAGAAATTGCAAAAACAGAGAAATTAGGTGAATAGGAGGATGATTTATACCACCATTTCTGTAGGCTTTCTAAAATGCATAAAAAGTCTTATTACAGCAAATAAAAAATGATGTTCCTGTCCTTAACACAAGGGAAAACAATCACTAGTTTCTCAGGCCAAATGTATTTCTCCAAAAGGTGTGTATGTATGTCAGATGATGCTGCTAGCCAGCAGTCCCCCACACTTCCTCGGTCAGAAATCTGTCCACATTTACTTGCAACACATGGATGATCAGCATTAACAGCTCTTGCCAGGTAAAACATTCATATAGCCTCTGAACACCCTCTGTTTACAGTCATCAGATGGTAAGGCAGTGAAGAGAATTTGAGCATTCTTTTGAAAGCATTCTCTTTTGTCCTGTGACCACACAGGATTTCTTCACTTTCTTTGCATTTAGATAAAAAGGCTAAACTTAAAGTGTTCCAAATGTGCGTGTTGGGAGCAGACAGCATGGTGAAAGCAGTTTAGTATGGCAGGTTTTTCCTTTTCTGCATTTTACCTATTCGTTGGTAAAAGCAAAGTACTCATTAACTGTTCATACCAAAATGAATAAAGATACCCATGGTAAAAACAGAACATATAATCAGTACTTTAGATGATAAAAATAGCCCTATTCATAAATGTGCCCACTATAGATTTGTGCGTTATATTCACCTTATCCACTCCTTGTTTCTTAAAGTATGCACAATGCTGTTCTGGGTTTGATGGACATATTCAATGGCTCATTCATTACAAATTCTTGCATTAAAATGCAGTGGTAAAGCCAAAAATACCCCCACACACTAGAATTAATTTGGCCCCATGTTGTTAATATTAAATATGCAAAACTCTTTTGTGCGATTCACTATTACTGTAAATTAGCAGCTATTTTCTTTAAAAATGTTAAACCTTCATCAAATCACAAACCATAAACATTGTTCCATTTTCTCTTTTACACTGAGTCTCCTACTGAATCCATATCATCCGAAGAGAGTGGGCGATACAGGTCCTGTAAGATGAAGTGCAGTATAGATTTGTTTATTGTGTTTGATTTATTGCACTGCAACTGTCTTATATTCTTTTTGTTACTGTGGACCAGAAGACATTGTTTAACACAAAATACACATGTTCCATATACTCATATTTTTGTCTCAATATCATATGATTATTTTTTTATCAAGAAATAGATGGTTAGGAAATAAAGCTGAAATTTCAATGTACAACATATTGTAAGAGGCAATTATTTTTTTCTTTGATTCTTCCTTATTAAGCACTATCAAAACAATTTTTGTCTGTTCTGAAGACTCTCTTAATGGCTTGGACATTTGGAAATATGTTTTTAACCTTAAAGAGAATGTATTGTCCTTTTCACTGTTTCGCAAACAGCAGTAGCAAAGTAAGTGTTTGCCTTATATAAAGTAATAAAGACTCTGGTGGCATGGATCCAGCAACATGTGAGCCCTGGAATGTTGACACTGAACACTGCTGTTACCTATATAGTACTGATAATGGTATCTCTTTTCCACAGTTTTTCTGTGTCCATGTATTTGTATAAAAAGACAGCGTTTTACATTTATTCCCCCATCACTGTCTCTTTCTGACGGTAGCCAAGCAACCAGCTCATGACAGCAGAGGGAGAGTCTGAGTGTACAGATCCACTTCATTCTTTCAACACACTCGAAGCATCCTCTGACTGATCAGATAATCCTCCAATGCCAGAGGTGTTAGAGGGATACACTGCCCTATCCCACCTACACAACACAACAATCCTCATCCAGACACGCTATAGCACAGAATGAAAGAGAAAGTTCAGAAAAGAGAAGTGGTAGAGGACACTTTTTTAAGGTGAATTAAGCATAACTGATGGCTTAGAGCAGGCAGGTGACCAGCACACCTCATAGCCATTCTCTGATGTCTTTAAGGTGTTTTGGGGGATCCTTTCAACATAGAACATAAGAAAAAAATACAGCAAAAAAAACGCCGTAAGACAAAATACAAGAACACATGAGAATGGGAACGCTGATGAGGACAGCTTTAGGGCTGACCTTGGTTGGGTTCTTTTAATCGCAGGAAGATAACCAAGACAAGAAATGAACAAATCTGAAAGCCATACTATAAAACAAGTACCAGCTAAAATGAATGCTTCACAAATTTTCCATTTATAAGGGTCTTAATAATCTATGCAGGTTTTACTTGCAGGCATGATGTAACAGGGATTTAAGTCCCTTAAAGGGAGTTTTGATTCCCTAGAATGCTTATTCTGCATGTATTTTCCAATGGGAGTGCATACACACAGTAGAAGACATGTCAGATTGGCAGAGTGAAAATCAGACCTTAAATACATTTTTACTTTGTTGTGAATAATCCAGACAAGAGAAGAATTTTAAAAAGACAAGACCATCATCTTCTGAATATTAATTAGTTTGTTAATTGTTGAAATTTCTTTTGAGCATATACAGTTTGGGAATTTCTATTATATATTACAGAAAAAAAATCTTTTGATTTGCTAGAGAGGGTAGCACCCCAAACTTCTGAATAGTATCTCCCAGGTGACTGTCCTTGTCTCTGAATAAAAAAAAAATATGCATTTAGAACTGACAAAGATGATATTTCTGACTTTTAATACTTAGAGAACATTTTTGTTTATTTTAATAACTCTATGGTTGTTTTAAAGCAAAATCATGCACAAGATTTCAGCGTCATTTTCTCTGCTTTTGCATCTGCTTTTAAATACTTGAAACTTTTAAAAAGTTTCCTTTCTGAAAGAATTTTCCTTGCCTGTAATTAACCAAACAGCTGTATTTCTGGAAAATATGAGGAGACTCTATTTATTATTTTGCAAAGATTTATAAAAAGAAAAAAAATTGCTGAATGAATCAGAGTTCTTGTCCATTTACAAGTCAAAAAATCCTTATATACATAGAATTCAAGTTATTTGATTAGTCAAAAGGTACCTTAAATCAAACTTTTTATTATTCTATAGGTTGTAATCTCTAGGGAAGTAGAAAAAAACCCAAACATTTAAAATAATGGCAAGCAACAGAAAATCAGGTACAAAGTATAAAATGTTTCCACCTTAGTTGAAGTAATAACTCATTACAAGACAGTGGGAAAATAAACTCAGAAACTATTACAAAGGCTACTTAAATAAAATGTGGGGCTTGGAATTATGTATATTTCTTGCTATAAGTGCCACGTCACCTTTTCTGAGTCTGCATCATTAACTGCACTCTGTTGTGGTTGGAACTACTTGTGTGTGCAATACAATGACTCTACTTCAAGTGCTATAAACCCGAATTTTAAATGTTTTAATTGTCTGTGAAAAAAGCATAACGATATACATTACAATTTCAAAACAAGACTCTTAATTTCCTACTTAAGAATACATATAAAGAAATAATTAAACTACAAGAAAGCATAACTATAGCACACAGCCTTCTAGTTAAAGTACTCAGAAACTGAAAATTGGTCGATATTTAGCTCAGATAGCTGACAGTTCCTAGTTCACTTTCAGCTCCATGTATTACAGCCATGAAATAAATCTTTCCAATCTTACTTTCCTCAAATATGGACTGAACTTCGCACAAGATTATAAAAATACATCTTTTCCTGAATTTTGAATTTCTGGAAACAACTCAGCCACATACATATGCAAGTGAGAAAGAATAAAGTATCTTTTTATATTCTCACTTTTGAGGGTAGAAAATCTTATCTGTAGGGTTACAAGAGTGCTGTTTTCGTAAGTATGTACCACCGCAGCATTTTTGGCTTTATTTATGCCAATTGAAAGCTTTTCATCAAAGGCCAGAATTTATTTTTTTTAAAAAGGTGAGAGATGAAGTGTCAGTAAGTTGATTAATCCTTGTTTTAAGCTGCCTAATGCACTTCACAGGTCTTTACTATCCCCAGTGAGAAACCCCTCAGTTTGTGGAAGTATCTTGCTTTAGTGTCTCTGAATTCAAAAGCATGCCTTCCTCTCACCTGTACTTCCCAGCAAAAACACTGGCAGCCTGCCTAGACTCCTCAGCATTGTGACATCCCAAGCCTACAACTCCCTCCTAGCACTTGGATGGGGATGCTGAAGAGCTGATTGATTAGTTAGGTAAAGGGGAAACAGGTTATGCTAAAGTAAATGTTCCCTATAGCCTTCCAGACCTACTACCTACTGTTGGCATCCCATGCACTTGATGGCATGAGAGAAAAAGCAGTACTCTAACTGCACAGAGAGATGTGTAAAAAAACCCAAATTACACATTGGAGCTGGTCTTCCCAAGACCCAGAATCTTATTTCATTTCTAAAGCAGTAGCTCCCTCAAACTCTGGGTAAAGACCAGTCAGTAGCCCAGCCATCACCTCCAACTCCAGACTGGCTCTAGTAGCCAACACTTCTTTTGCAGCAGGAATAGCTCATCTCTCAACACTGGGGGCAAGAGGGGCACTTAAATCAATCCCCTCTTCTCTCCTGTATGTCTATTACACGATACCAGCACTTCAACAACCTCCTAGGGAATAAACCTCCTCCTGCAGCTGGCTTGTCAGCCCTGTTGATGAAGCCAGTGAAGACAAAGCAAAATGCTTTGGGTTCAAATTTGGTTCATGACAATATGGTACTTAAAATAACCTGTACTTTAAATAAAATTTAAATGACAACACAGAAAAAAACAGTACTAAAACTAAACAGAATGCCATTTATACTACTAACAAAATTATTATTAGTAAGCACTCTTTAACTCATGGGAATTATAACCTTTATACTTATTTATGTTACATGTTATATGCTATAGTATAATACGCTATATTATTTAAGGTCTTATTTATATTAACATTATAACCTTTAATGACACAATCGTATGTTTTTACACTGAACTTCTAGTTCTTTCACTTCACAAGTTAAACATGAAAGCAGATGAAATAAATTCTCAGACCAAGTGTAAAGTTTCCATTCCTGAACTTCAGAGAAGTTGATTTTGTAACATAAATAATATTATTGCAATGCATTTTACATGATTGCAATCTATTTTTACATTAGTGTATTCCATGTTTCAACAGAAAAAAAAATAAATCTGGCTAAAATAAAGCCAGACAAGCATGAAAGGTCCCCTACTGAGGTCAAGGGGACCAAATATGAATATCCGAGAATAGAATTCAACTCTTTAACAATGTCTTATCTCTCCTGTAGTTTGCCTCAATATTTACTTTCTATACAGTTAGCAATCTGACTGTGGTACCATTACACAGTCCTTTGCATCCAAAGTACTGCCACTCAGTGATCCTGTTACACTTACATGTAAAAAGAAGCCCATCTGCTCTCCTCTTCACATTGGAAAGTCAGAAACCTTGTGGCTAAAAACCCCTTGTGTCTAATGGTGTTGACCACATGGATCCCACTCACCCATCCACAAACATTAACAGGAAAAAAACATTTCTTCACTGTGAAGAGAGAAGCATCAGTGATGAGGAAGAAAGTTTAAGAAAGTTACCAATGAAAAGAAACAGCCTTACAGCAAATGCAAATCCAACATGTACTGGTATCATCCCTTTAAACAGACGCCCTCACATCACCAATGTATAATTCATTTGGAAGACTCTTTGTTCCCTCTTCAGTGACTTATTAATGATTCATTAAGAAGCCTTGAGAGTAAGAACAAACAGGTGGAGAAGACATTGCATTCAAGAAGATTTTAGTACCAGTTTACCAAGCTGGAAATTGCATCTTTGCTCTCTGTGTATTGGTTGAAATCCATGACACTGCCCCGAGGCTTCAAGCTGCCACTCACTGGCTACCTCTACACTGCAAGATCACAGTCAGCTTACTTAGCTACAAAAAAGTCACAGCAGAAACCCACAGTTGTACCCCAGCCACCGGTAAGACTTGGGCATGCACAATTCCTCAGCTCCCTAGTATATCTCAACATGAAAAAGGGTCCACTGGCTAGAAGGGAGTCGCTACAGTTATTCCTGATCTGGATATGTGGGGAATCAGGTCTATGCCATCCACCAAAGTCAAGTACTTCCAATTCTGTACATAATCCTCTTATTTTGAGAGACAGAAATTATGTCTTTATTTAAAAATTGAAAAGGCAGAAAAAGCATGTGTTCAAACTGTGTTTATACACAGGTCTGAGATACAGAGTGCTGCCTTAGGGAAGTTTTCATTGAGAACTTCACAGTTTAGAAAATAGCAGAAGAGAAGATACACAGACATCTGCCCTAATATTTTTGAACAGATACAATTAATTAAATCAGCATTTGGAGCCCTTTGGGTTGAATGAGTAATATTTTATCAGAGGGTTCTATCAGTAACAAAGGTACTACCTTAATTTTGGATGTTTAGGAATATTGTAGATTCCTCCATACATGATAATTAGGGGAAACTACAGCTACTAACAACTCTCACCCAGGAAAGTGACTGACAGGTCTCACATTGCCTTGGTACTGATAATATCTTAACTGTACAGGACTATGATATCACAAATAAATCCCACAGTGCATTCTTTCACCTTGTTTCTAAACCAGAGAGGTTTGTAAGTTGTGCAAGTGACATAATGCCCACAGCAAGCTAGGAACAAAAAAAATGGTTTTGGCAGTGTGAACATCTCCCTCCAGTTGTGAAACACTTCGAAGAAGAAAGTAAAACAAACAAACAAAAAGTTTAGTAAAAAAGGAGAGAGATAACCTCTGCTTTTCCCCCTCAAGGATAAACCAATCCCCAGCATACTTAGCTTTTTGACAGACATAAAACAGTTGTAGTCCACAGTAGAGTGCTTTACAAACACAACAAGGACTATAGCCAGGCTCTTTCACCCCATGGCTCTACACACACACAAGGAATCAGAGGGGAGAAGGCTATTGGATAACTGCTATGCTGGATTCTCCCCAGTCATGCTCAGAAATCAGTTTCCTTATTTCCTTACCCTCTGTTTCCGTAGGCTTCCTGGGCTGGTGGGAGATGGGCTTGGAGACTTCCCAGAGCGGGGAGTAGAAAGCTGGCTACCAGGGGTTCCATTCACTAAAAGGACAAGAAATTGAAAAAAAATAAATACAAGGCATTGTTAAAGGGACCAAAAATAAATATGTTTTTTCATTCTTTGTTGAACAGATTATTTTGCTTTTGCTTAATGTTTTAAACATTAAGTAAGGTAATTCACAAAAAACCTGTTTCTATAGAGTTTTGGCTCATGAAGACAATTTTTATGTAAGGCGAAAGCAAATAATCAATGAACCCGAAAAGACTTTAGTTAATGGTAAAGACCATGATCATGTTTTCTTAAATTGCATTGTTCCTGTACTCAAAAGTGATGGGGAATAAGGTGCTTTGTTAACTTTACAAGACACTTGAGATATGTAAACTTTCTCATTTCATTTAGCTATGTCTTGAAGTGCTACCTACTAAAAATAAAATACAGTATTGTTTGCAAGAACAAATCAGCTGCTTGCTTTTACTCACTCATTCATTTGAAGAGATTTTTACAATACCATCTGACCCAAACATCACCTCAGACTTAACCCAGAAGGGCTTTCTAGATGCAAATAAATTGGATGTAACCCCACCAGTCTGACCTACTGGAAAGCATCACTTTCTCAAATAAGTAAGTTTCTTAATATATGTCAGTGCCTATCTATTTAGAAGCATCTTCCCATGCACATGACATTATTCAATAAATTAACAAAACAATACCAGCAGAGGACAGAATTCTACTACAAAGTAATCACACAAGCAGCTATCAATAATATCCACACTGAAGCACTGAAAGAAACACTACAAAGCATATATCACATATACATGGAAATATTCTTAATCAGGCCATTGTTATATCACAGTCCACATTTGTAAGCACCAGGATAAAAAGAATCAACAATCATATTCTCAGATTCTGAATCTTAGGAGAATATTTACATACTGAGGATATCAATAAGGCATTTGACTTACCTTCTATGAGTTCTAACATGGACAAAATCCTAGTGTTTAACCTGATAACAGCAAGCAGCAAAATTCCTGCTCTGTACTAAGCCAAGCTGTAGCCAAACTGAGAAGCAATGGGATTAGTTAAGGATAGCTGGGGCTGCTCACAGAGTGAGCTGAATGCGATGCAGGATTCATAAGCAGAAGCCTTTTCTGCGTAAGGCTGACGTCTTCAGAGCAGCAGTGGGAGGTGCAGGTGCTGTCTTAGGGCTACATCAAAGGTGTCAATTAAGCATAATGCTGCTGCTTCACAACGCTGAGCCACCGCAACCCCCACTCGCTTTCCACGGAGCCCCGAAAGCCTAAGCAATTTTATATGCTGTGCACTGAATCATAATGAGGTGCCTTTGGGGGCAATGTACCAAATGACTCATCCAAAAATCAAAATGACAATAACTCTTGTAAAACCTTGGCTGGCAATCTAGCAAATGCTAATTCCTTTGGATAACACAGTAGGCATTTTTAATAGATTCTTCTTACTTTTTACATAATACATTGTTCTCACTGGCTAATACTGGGCCCACAGATTCTAAGGAAGAAACATGCATACTTACCACACCACACACATCAATAAAACACATCATACTAAATGATAAATAACGATCACTTAATAGTGCTTAGATGCTATGAGTGGCCCAATAACAACACCACTTTGTGCAAGCCATTGTTAAAGCAGAAGTGCAATATATTTGCATAACCATAGGAGCAGCAAGAACCACTAATTGGATTTAAATAGGCTGGTTTTATTAAAAACAATTCCACTCACCTAGGCTTTGAATTCTCTCTATACAAAGGACAATGGTTTGCACACAACACCACTCATTCAATTGTCGCACTAAGTGTGTGGGGGAACATGCATATGTATATATGTATGTATATTCATACAGCAAAACACCCCACAGGTCTGGTCAATGATGACTAAAATCAAATTTATTACCAATACCACTAAAATAATTCAGAAAAAGAGCAGAACAAGGACACTAAAAATGAGCTTTCTCAATACTCAAACTTCTACAGTTTTAAAAGACTTCTCACCAAGAAAAATGGCATTATTTAGAAACTAATATTAAATTACTACTATTCACATAGAGCTAGTCCTCAAGACTGCTAAGTAACAGGAGCAGTGCTCTGCCTTCTCTTTAAATCAAGCAGACAGTCTTAGGGATTATTATAACCAAATTTAAGACAACAGACATATTTCAGTACAACTTGTAGCATCAGGTACCAGTTCCTGAGTCCTATAGGTGGACCCCTTCCCCATAACTTTCAACAATAGTTTTTCTTAGAATTACTAAGGTAATTATTCTGTCCTGAAGACAAAGACTTGAGGCTACCAAGTGGAACCAGACAAATAGACGCAATGGTATATTTAACTATTCATGTGCTTCCATACTGACACATACCACGTTGAGGAATATCTATTTGGAATGAGAAAACAAGTCATCATAAATCCTAAAAATTACTTTTCACCAGAGTATCCAGAGTGTTTAAACTAAGCTCAAATGCTCTCCTCAACAGCACTTTTAAAAAAGAAAACTATGACAGTTGTGCTTATGCTGACCATCAGCAACAAGTGAAATTGTAAGGACAATTAACAGATCAAGGCCTTCAGGAGATTTAAGCGGTTTCCTCACCTCCTTACCCATATCCAGAATACAAAGGTGCTAAGTACTTAAAATGTGTACCATAGAAGGACTCCCTAAGGAGAGCTGTTTTGAAACTCTAAAGATGGCAGTTAGCACTGGAGAAGAGATTCCTTTTACCAGCCTTTAGGTACTATGGTATTGCCTTCTACACCTGAAGTAGTTTTCTAAACCTTACTTCAACCAAGTTGCTGTTGTAACACAAATTGTATCATCCCAAAACAACTATCCAAACCTGACCTGATGAACAATGTACTAGGAGAATCCATTGCAGCCTAGACTTCCAAAGTTACACAAGATGACTCTCACGCACCTAAAAGTTTAAGATATGCTGGAGATTAAGCAAAATCAAAATTTTCCCCACCTACTAATTTTGGTGGATTTTATTCCAAACACAGAACTCCATTACATAAACTCTGATGAATGAAGGTCATATAGAGTCTACATTAGAGTCAACCTGAAAAGAGACTTAGGTGATGTGGGTTCTATTCCCAGCTCTCTCTATGTATCTGCACAGCATCAGACAAGTCATACCATCTCTATCCCTTGTCTCCTTAGGCTTTAAGTTCTGGCAGAATGAACTCTTTTTGCACATCATGTTTTCTGTCTTCTGGATACTCTGCACACCTGGAGATATACGTTATTATTACTACCAATATTATTTACGTAAGTAATCCTTAAGATCAACATCACAACAGGAAAGAAATGGTAATTTCTAATACTTTCCCAGTACATTCCATGGGCCCTCCTTTTTCACCTTCTTGTTTATGGCTTCCTGTCCCTGTGAGTCATTACATTTAATGTGCAAATAGAGATGATATTAGGTGTTGTGTAGCAGGATGAGTCTGGAGTGATTCTGACTCCCTTCCTGAACACCATTCACAATCATTACACCATTCTTAGATAAGCCATTCACAACCAATAAATGCCATCCATGCAGTTTATTGTAGTTTCTTGGTAACAAATATGTGAATAAAAGCCATAATATTTAATAACAATGCATTCCTGATAACTGCAGAAATATAGTCTAAATTGCCCTAAAATCCACTTCTAGGTGGAATGCATTTTGGTTGGAAACTGCATTCCTGTCCAGCAGTATCTACATTGCATTTCTCACAGACTGATACAGCACGTTACTACAGAAAACCTTGATGGAGATACAGACACATGAAATTGGTAAATCACTGTTGTGATTAATCATGTTATTGAGTGAGGCAAGAGGCTTCTTGCCACTTTTTATTCATAAAATGGCAGGGGGCAGAGACTTCACCTTAACACACAGCGCTCTCCCATCGTCTCATGAGAAAGATTTATCAGTATAAAATTTCTCAGGTGAAATACAACTTAGAAAACTAATACAATAAATTATTGTGGCTGCTCTGAGAAGATGCATGCTACCACTTAGCTGTGGACTCCTTTCCTTACTGTCCTCTCTTGCTGAAGATGTGTGACAGGACGAGGACCTGTCTTTATATTTGTTTTTCCAACAGCTGGCACACACATGAAGGTAGAAAATCACATAAAATAGAATACTAAATCTGGATACCAGCATCTACTGAGATAAATGCAAAATAGGGTTTCATATGATAATACTTATAAAGTAGTGAAAATGCTGCAAAGAAAAAGTATTTTGATGGCATTCCAATAAATTTTGATAGGGCATCTTTTTGTTAAGTAATAAAAACAAAAAGTAAGAAAAACTGAATTAAAGCATCAACTGCCGGTCTGAGAAGCCGCCAGTATGACTGCGCTGTATTAAAATAATACTTTCCTATAAAATTGCCTGTTGATGTGCTAGCATATTGCACTCTATAAAACACAGAGATGTCTCTATGTGTTTAAAAAAAGTGGTTATCCAAACACAAGAGTGCTTGTGAAGAAGAAAGAGGGGAAGGCAACAGTGCAGGCTTTTGTTTGCAACCACAACTTATGAATAAGACAAGTTAAGCTAAAAAATTATTTACAGAAGTCACAGCATGTATAGGTCATATTCGGCAACTGTTAGCTAGAAAATGCTGAGGAGAGATCACTACTTGACTCTGCCTCAATTACTTCTGTAGTTTTTCACTGTCCTTTCCAAAACATTTTTGTCTCAGTAAGATTATGTATTTACAAAGTAATTAGGGAATAAACCATACCTTGTCTTTTCGCTCTTTCTGCTTTTGTATTCTACTCCTATATATCTCGTCATTTTTGTCTTCACACCAAAAGAGTGTGAACAGAGCACCACATTAGGCAAATGCCCTCAGGAGGACTCCCTAGTAAAGACAAGGCTTTATAGGTTCTACCCTAGCATGCAACTGGTTGAGAAAAAAACTATATACTAGTACTGCATTCATTTTAACAGTGCCTAACTGTCCTTTTTATATTCAATCTTTTCTAGAGTTTATTTCACAAAGTTAAGCAGATACAAGATCTCTCTGCCACTGAAGACAAGGCATGACAGACCCACACAGAGCTTTCACCTGATGAACAGATCAACGGATTAGAAATGTCAGAAGAAAGGATCACCTTTTGGGTCAGGTTTACATTCCCCATCCCAGCAGCCACCCACACCCTAGTCCCTGTTAGTCACTAGTACCTGTGGTAGCCACACAATGTAACCCAAGCAATGCAAAGCTCAGCAGGGACTGTAGACCCCATACACGTTCAGCCATTATTGTGTCTGTATGATATAGCACTTCAACCTCAACCCAAAGTCAGCTATGTTTCCACTTCCAAGAAGAGAAGTGCTGCAGACACACAGATATTGCAGACATGTCTTATATCTTAGGAGAAAGGAGACTATTTTGAAAATTCAATTCCCTGGAATATACTAGTATTTGTTTTTTCTGCAGTCTCAGAAGATGGGTAAGTGCCTCGGGTTTTTTCCCTCTGCACTTCAGCTTATATCTATGATCTTGGCTGCTACTTTCACGTAGTACCTACTTGAGAGAGCATCTACATGTACATAAGATTTAATGAAAATAATTTTAACTGTTTTGCCTATTTAGAAAGACTAGGGTTCTCAAATCAGTCCATGTGAGCAGACTACCAATTCTGAGCACCTTTCTTTATTCAGGGCTTAACTATTTAATCCTTTTAGAGGGCTAAACTGTTCAGGCTAACCAAATCTATTTCTCTTACCAGATCTTGTTTTTTGTAACAGGGTAGAAAATGATAAAACTTAATTTTTTAATGATTAGTATAAAATACAAATACCATAAATAAAAAATTAAAAGGAAGCAGTGATCAAAGCAAAAATATCTGAAAATCCTTGGTTCTGCAGGATGACTCCATCTCTCCCATGAGTTTGTACTCATAGCTTCAGGAAAATTTTGCTTCAGCATATTTTTTACAAAATCTGTCAGCTGAATACCTATAACAGTGTGAATAAAAAGATGTGACCTCACAAAAGACAATATGACACACCATACTCATTCCTTTGGGATACAAAAGACCTTCTTGAGTCAGGTGGTTGAAGAATGGTTGTTTCTGAATAACAGCCTAAGGATGAATTATCAAAATAAATGAAAACATAGTTTATTGCAGAAGAACACGTCTAGCTCTTATTTTCTAACTAGCAGAGAAAAGCGCAAGCATATGATCTAGAGAAGCCTCCAAGGAGGTCCAATCTCCATATCCTAAACCACTTTTCTTTAGGGAACATCTACAGTTTTGATCAGGGTTTAGCGTGACATGTAGTTTCACAATTCTTTTCTCAGGTATAATTTTAAAGAAAACACCATATAGTCCTTGGTAATATGACCTATTCTTTCTGTCTATCTATCTATCTATCTATCTATCTATCTATCTATCTATCTATCTATCTATCTATCTATCTATCATCCTCACATATGTTCCCTTTGTCATCTATAATAGGTATGTATCAAACCAGTTATTCTTGAAATAATCACTTGTTACACTAAATAAACCAAACTCCTAAGTAACTTTTTTAAGCACTAAATCTGAATTGCTATTAGAAATCAGATTTCAAGCATCTGAAATATTCTGAGTGATAATTTGAGGGAAACAGGAGATTGCTCAGAGGGGAGAAAGAAGTGAGAAGGAAATAATTTTGAAGGAGGTGCTCAAAGTGGAAAAAAGAAAGTAGTTACTTTTGAAGAGAGCAAGTCCTGAAAATTAAAGTTGGTATTTCAGAAACTAAACCAGAATTCACCGGAATGCAATATCTTTCCTTAATTTAGTAGACAAAGGGTACAGTAATTTCAGTCAACTCATGCTGCTCTTGATTTGATTAAAAATAATGATCATGTAAAAGTAAGTGCTGCTTTCTCTGAATCTGTTACCTCTTCACCCAACTGAGACTGCCACCAATGGTGTTAAGAGGCAGCTGGACAGAAACTGACAGCTACTAAATAGGCATCAGACATTCATAACTTTCACTTACCAGCAACAGGCTGATATCCAGTCTCACTGAAATTAAACATCTCTTTTATGATGCCCTTTCCTGAATACTATTTGATGCAGACAAAGATCCATCAAAGCATTTTACCGGCTTTAAAAAGACATCAGAAAAATTAAATAGAGATAGTATTATCTATTGCACTTGGAAACAAACTTTAGCCCTCTGCCTGCCCAGGAGGTCACACTGCTTTTCTTCTTTGCCTTGTTCCCTGTTTCTCTTCTCTATTTAGACTGAAAGCCTTTTGAAGCAGACAATACCTCAAATGGATTTGTAAAAAACCAGAAAACAATCCTCCTGCAGTGAGATTTCTGTCTCGTGGTACTGTTTTGAAACACTGTCAGATGCAAATTACAAACTGAAGAAAACATAATAATTGAGAAGTCAGCCCTTACTACAGATCTTCCTAGCTTGTGTGTACTCTTGTAGGAAAAAAGTATTCTGTGTTTTTATATAAAAATAGGATGCATCTGCTCTCAGGAGCCAGGGAGGCTACCATGAAAATATAAGCACATTAAACATATGCTCTGTTATGAAAAAAAAAAGGGAAAAAGCAAGGATGGAAGAAAGGTGAACACCACCTCTGAAAAAGCATACATTCCTCTGAAATATGCCAAGAAATGGTGAAAACATAGATGCAGTCTTTTTGCACACTGGAGACTGCATAGCTCAAGAAATGATGGGGAGAGTGTGCTTCCCATTCCCTAACAGATTGATGCACATTACCTTGCCCTCAGTTAACTTGAGTACAGATTTGAACCTGCGTGGCCCCGAGCACTTCTGTAGCTTCTGCTTTCACTAAAAGTCTTTCCCTGCAAACCTGCAGCCCGCTTGCCACTCACAGGTTTTGCCCCATGCTGCCATGGCAGTGTGCCCTAGGGCCTGTGGGATAGTGGTTTTTATCCTGTTGTTCCCATGCTGTTATTCCCACGGCCATGTACCTGCAGAGCCTGACAGTGCTGTTACAGTAGGTTCTGTATAGAGCTTTCAGGCTTGCCAAGGAGACTGCCTTTACAGCTGATGGAGGGAAAAAGACCCCTCCAAAGAGTGCAAGTTATCCAACAGCCTTGGAAATACTATTAAGAGCTCTCTTCACCCAGTACCAGATGAGATGATGAGGGAAATGGTTTTTCAGAGCAGTGGTTGGGTGCTCACCAAGGAGAGGGGACGCTTGGGGTCCTTTGCCTTCTCCTGCATAGAGTCACCACAAAAAGTGAGACTGAAACAGAAAGTGAGGGCCTTCAAGCAGAATTTTCTCAAAAATAATTTAACATTACTGAATTTATCTTCAAAGCAATGGTTTTGGTAAAATGTTATTGCTCCAAACTTAGAGATGCAAAAGTGAGATACAGACAGAAAAACAACAAATTACTAACCCCACAAAAAAATCCCTCTGATTTCTGTAAGCAACTTCAAAAGCTATTGAGGTGATTTTGGGAAAGTTCATCAACTTGTACCACCATTGGCTCAGAAAAAAGAACTCATGGACCTCATTTAGAAACATTTAGTTCAAGACAAAATTTGGCTTAATTCACTGACCACTTCTGTTTCAAAGAAAGAAAACTTGCTAAGGATGGCATTTAAGTGCTTAAACCAGAAAAGACTGTCCACATGTCTTAGCCTTATTTCTCTAGTATCTCTTACATATCTGTTTCTCTAACAATGGGAAAATGACCAAAGACTGAGCCTTCATTAACTCTAAAAATGATGAATCCAAGTCAGCTGTCCTGTGCTGGATGGGAGGGAAAATAATGTTGAATACCTGCATTAAAGACTACACCATACTATAGATACATATGGAAGAGAATAAAGGATAACTCAAGGATATCCCTACATTTTACAATTTTATCAGTTTTAACACACAACTTTGAAATTTTAACTTTATAACACAGTCTTTGTCTATGCAACTTCCCTTTTTATGGTCCATGCAGTTATATTTGTGTATTATCTTTATACGGACCTTAATTCAAGACTGAAGCAGGCATATGATCATTTCGTGCAGCTAGAATGTGCAAACTTTACAAAACCCAGCAAGTATCAAACATAAGGAGTCAGATTCTTTCTAATTAGAAATAAGCTCTTACTTATGCACTTAGCTTTCTGTCAAGGATATGCTATCAAGAATGCTTTCTGTCTGCCCTTTATCCCTACTTCTTTTAACTTTTTTTTTTTTTTTTAAATAAAACCTCTTCACAAAATGATACACCTTTAAATTTTTGGAATATCTATGTATTGCCTTTGATCTGAGCAAAGAATCGACTTTTTTTTCTTGAGTATTTTCTATGTTTATTGCTAATGAAACAAAAATCCCTAACAGTAGCTTAAAGATGAACTGAAAGCCATTTAAAAGCATAGAATAAAAAATACATGTACATGCACTTAGCAGTAACAACATGACAGTTATGCACAAGTCATTCAGGAGATTCTGTAATACTGAGATGTCTAATGTAGACATCATGGCAAAAATTATCTGCTCATATATGCACTAGATGGCAATTTTTTTGTTCTGCTACTGTCACGGGTACAGTATTTTTAGGCCTGCTGCGTGGAAGAAAAGTGAAATCTGTACATATTGTTTGTATTTCACAGGAGAACTTTGGTTTTTGTCTAAAAATATCTAAGAATCAGTGCTTCTTTTTCTTTCCACTGTAGGGTTTTTTTTAATGCAATGTCTAATATAAAATTGCCTTTTTTTTTTCTTTTAAATCATTGACTGGTTTTAGTTTTACATGATTTAAAAACAATTCTTGAGAGCAAGTGCCCACTTAGTACAATATTGCTTCCATGTACAAAGGTAATACTGGTGAACATACTCATGTACATAAGGTTAGAAATAGGCTTCCTGTAACATTCACAAAACTTGACCTCAGTATCTGCAGAAGACAAACACAAGGGATACAGACAGCCAAATCAGAGCCATCACCCCACTAAAATAAGATTCTATTAGAAACACCTTCAATTCTTTATCCTTTTTAAGTGGATAGAATAGAATAGAATAGAATAGAATAGAATAGAATAGAATAGAATAGAATAGAATAGGTCAGCTGAAAGGGTCCTACAACAGCCATCTAGTCCAACTGCCTGACCAGTTCAGGGCTGAGCAAAAGTTCAGCACATTCAGCTGAGGAGGGGAGCAATAGTGCAGCTTTGGTGAGCAGCTGGCATCCAGCCATGGTCAGCCCAGCACGTAGTCTTCAACCACCCTCTTGGTAAAGAAATGCTTCCTAATTATAGAATCATTCAGTTGTTTAGGTTGGAAAAGACCTTTAAGATCATCAAATCCAACTGTTACCCCAGCACTGCCAAGTCTACCACTAAACCCTGTCCCTCAGTGCCACATCTACACATTTTTTAAACACCTTCACGGATGGTGACTCAACCACCTCTCTGCGCAGCCTGTTCCAATGCTTGATAACCATATCAGTAAAGAAAATGCTTCCCAATGTCCAGTCTAAACCTTCCATGGCACAGCTTTGAACCATTCCAACATGTCTTGTAATTGGATACCAGAGAGAAGAGCTCAGCACTTCGCTCTCCAAATCCCCTCCTCAGGAAGCTGTAGAGAGAAATCAGGTCACCCCTCAGCCCCTTCTTTTCTGCAAATTAGACAAGCCCAAAGTCCTTATCTGCTCCCTATAGGACATGCCTTCCAGCCCTTTCACCAGCTTTATTGTCCGCCTCTGGACACCTTTGAGTACTTTCATATCCTTCTTAAACTGTGGAGCCCAGAACTGCAAACAGTGCTTAAGGTGAGGCTGTATCATTGCTAAACATATTCTGATAACCACCATTTTCGGTTGGTTGGTAATGCTGTATTTGATGCACCTCAGGATGCACTTTGCTCTCCTGGCTGCCAGGGCACATGGCTGACTTGCAATGAGCCTGCTGTTGACCAGCACCACCAGGCTGTAGGGTTGTTCTTCAGCCACTTCTCTCCAAATTTATACCTGTGCCTGGCAGTACTGCATCCCAGGTGCACAATTCAGCACTTACTCTGTTTAAATTTCATCCCATTAATCATTGCCCAATGCTACAATCTATGTAGATCCCTCTGCAAGGCAGCTTGTCCCTTGAGAGAGTCAACAGCATCTCCCAGTTTGGTATCATCAGTAAACTTGTTAAAGATGCATTCAACTCCTGCACCCAGATCATTGATAAAAATATTGAATAAAACTGGCCTTAGAATTGAATGCTGAAAATGTGCTGCTAGTGATCAGCTGGCAACCAGATGGAGTAGCCCCATTCACTACAATCCTTTGAGCCCTGCCTCTCGGCCAGTTCTTTACTGTTCTGTCAGCATCCCATACATTCCTCTAGGACTTTGTCCAACATTTTCTCTAAGAAAATTTAATTAAAATGTGCAAATGATTATTCAGATAGGCAGGCCATGGACCATCAAACTAATAAGTGCCTATCTCCTATAAATCTATTGGTTTTGAATAAGAAATTTTTTAGATGGTTACATCTGTCATTAGCACAGTAGCACAGCACCATCTGAAATGGTTTGCATTTTTAATGTTTTCACTACACTGTTTTATTTTTTTCTTGTTATAAATGTAATGATATATTAATCATTATTAGGTGTAATGAAAACATTCCCTTTTTTCTTCAAGCTCTAAAATAATCTCCTGATCTTTTGCAGTGGTTGAACATGTAATGTATTCTGCTCAGACCTTTATAAAAGTGAACTGCAAAAAGTTAAGATTTACTCACTTACACTTCTCCAGCATGTTTAAGTAAAAACTACTATTTTTCTCAGGATCAAAAGCAACATGGTACCGCTTCGTCAACATGGCCAAAGTACTGCTAGTCCCATGAAATTGTTATGCATAGCAGAACAGTTATTTCATTAGAAATGATCACACACAGTTCAGTGTCAATTACCTGTACTCACAAATGAAATTCATTACAAAAAAAACCTCACAAAAAAACAGAAAGAGTCCGTAACATTCAAACACCAAACAAAGCCTCCTTTGCTAAAGTATAATTTAACTCTGTTCCACCTAGCTTCAAAGAAAGTTATTTAGCATGTTTAAGAGCTACTCTGGATTTGTTCCTCACAATTGGTACTTCATCCCATTACTTCTTTTCAGGTTTCTGCATTTCAGCTGTTCTTAGGATGTGTAGGAGGCACTCTGCCTCCCAGCCCTGCTACCCACATCTACGCCTCTCTGTCTCATTGTGTGTCTCCAGCTTTCCTCCTTCCCAGAGCTTTCTCTTACCTTTGTCTTTCAGTCAAAAAAAACTGTGGTTCCAGCTGGTCAATGCCTATCCTCTTTGAAACCAGCACCTTGGCCATTTTGATCACCACCTCCCCACAAAGGTCTTATGGTGCTGGTTTCAGGTTCCAGCATGCCATTTGCTTCCCTGTTGTCAGAAGACTTAGGCAGAAAGAGTGAGGTGGCTTTCAGACAGCTCTAATGCTTGCCTCTTACAAAATCCATAGTCACTAGCAATATTGGCTGCAAATGCTTGGATGGGTCTAGTCCACTAGCCCACACTGAGGATTATTTGTTCCTCCAGGCACCAATACTAGCAAATTCTCTAATGCACTTTTTTGTTTATTTATTTGCTCTGCTTGGGGAACTAGTCAGAGGCTCACTACCCAGTGGGAGCCACTGCAAAGGCAGCCAAAGCAAGACCCTTCAGACAGAGCTTTCTAAACCTTTTTGCTGTGTCTTCTCCAACCTGCACCACCAGCTTGTTAGGTCAGTTCTGACATTTCTTCCTCAGCTATATTTGCACCTCACATTTCCATCTGTAATTGCATTCTTCCTCTCCCCTGTCCCCTTTCCTCAATATCCTCATTGTTTTTAATCAGTCCTTTCCTTGCTGATGCATCTTTGCACCCTCAGAAACAAAATACAAAAAATATTGTGAAATTAACCTTTAGGCAACCTTTATGCTGTATAACTTGGGCTACTTTCTACATTGTTCTTATTCAGTTTCTAGTACAAAGAATACCACTTTTTTTCAGTCTCTAGGTAATGGAAGCAAAATCATGCACAAAAAATAAAGTGAATTGGACCGTGGTAATGCCAGGGTATGATTTATAAAACACTGAAGTTTTATTTTGTATTGGGAAGGCACTTGAGAAAACAAGTGTATTTTTACTATCAATTGTTTACATACAGTGTTTTTCCACAGAAATGTGGAATTTCAAGTGGATTGCCCACTGTATTGAAATAGAATGGTTGCTGTTCGTAAGAAAGATTGCTTGCTTGCTTTACCTGAGCTAGTAGAAGCTGGAGACTTGCTGCGTCGGGATGGGCCGGGGCTCTTGGTGGTGCTTCTACGTGAAGTCGATGCTATTTTGGTATAGGAAGTGGATTTCACCACCCGACATTCTAAAAGACAAAGACACTGCATAAGTTAGCAATTAAGAAAGCCAGCAAGATTCTGTAACAGAAAGAGCATTGAAAAGTGCAAATACTTAGCCCACGCTTGTTTTCATTCACCTTGAGGAGTTTTATGAGAAAATATAAAATCTGTATAAATGGCTCCATTAAAATCCAAGTACAGTATGTACCACGTCCCAGACAAAGAACTGCTGCAGTAATCCAGACTTTTAGATACCATGGTTACTGCAGGTAGTCAGGACAGCTTAATATAATAGTTCTGAGACTACAAATAAAATTTCTTTTCTTTTGAAAATTTCAGCACAAGTAATGCAGTGACTTTTTGCAAACAATTCAAATGCAATGTAAGCATTTTTGTCAATCTAGGCAGTCTTCTCTAGAAAAACTGGAAGGCTGCTTTTATGCATCAAAATGTTAGGTCTGCACAAGATGACGCAGGTGTCCTCCATTCATGAAAGACTTGAGGAAAGTGAAGCAGGTTTGTTGCTCCTGCTTAATCCTCTGCTGAGCAATAGCACACATTGTATAGCACATGCAATTCATCACAGGTGAAGGAAATGGCACTACTTGCTCATAAGAGACATCAGTAAAATCAATGAAGAGGCGAAATTGCCCTCCCACTTGAGAACACTACAAGATGTTCAGGTTAGAGTTTATATACACCCACATATCTCTGTAGGCATCCCTGCATTATGCCTGCAAAATGATCCTTGGCCTGAGGATGAAAGAACTTAGTCTGCAGAGCACTGATGTCTTGCACTCCTAATGGATACTAGATTAATCATCAGACATATTATGCAGTTGGGGGAAACAAAATAAAATATTTCTCCATCTTACCCAATATACAATTAAAAGTCTGCAGCAGTATTTATACTGTCTTCACCTGACAATGTCAGTACACTTCACTTGTTTAAAAACACATCAGTAAACATCTAGTTCTGTATCAGACCTGTTTCCCATTTTCTTCCCATGGTTAAGGCTCCTCAACAGAGGGTAAGAGAAATAAACAAGAGGGTTTTTTTTCCTAGTCAGAAAATACCGTGTACAAGCCTGCACATTATTTAGTCTTCACAGATCAGTGGAGCCTGTAACATAGTTTAGACAGATTAGAGAACAAAGGAATAAAATTGAGCATAACTAATTAACTTACACATATCCACCAGAGAATGATGTCATGAAATTTATTTCTCTTGGCTGCCCTATCTGTTTGTCTTTCATCAAGCTGTTGAACGAAATAGAAGCAAGAACTGATGTGTTACTGAGGGAACATCCAGCACAGCTGAGAGCTGAGAGGACAAGAGAAATGCCTGCGTCTCCCCAAAGCAGCTTTTCTTCACAAACTCTCCATATTCCTAATGACCAATAGGAGCTAATTTCTTTCTGTTGACATTTTTTGTTATTCACTGATGACTACTCTCATTTTATACTGAAATGCAGAAAACCATTTAGTCTATAAGGAAATCAACAACTGAAAACAGGAGGAATCAGATGAAAACTTCCAGTTAGATGCCATTAGGTAACTAGCAGCAGGAATCTTACACTGAGGTATTGTCATAAACAGTTGCTCCAGAAACCATATACAACTTAAAAGTAAACAGGTTCCTTACCTTTCCTGTAAACAAAGATGCAACATTACCAAACACCTAACAACCAACTTGTTTGATCTTGTAAAACTGTGATGCAGTCCCAGTGTGGACTTCATTCAGAGGAAACACTTGGAAAGGGAACTGCATGTTTTAATGGTCAATACTCAAAAAGACTAAAGAGGAATGATCCAATCAACCAAAATACATTGGAATATATTATTTTCTTAGTAGAAAAATTTAAACAGTCCATGAAGAAAACAGCTAGTTTACTAACATGTAAAAAGCTGTCCTATTTCCAGCATGTAAAAAAACCCCAATTATCTACATCCCTCTTTTGCAATTCATGCTTTGCACTAAAGCTTATTACAAGTATTAATACTTATTCAAATTCTCTCAATGCCTTATAAGCACCCAGAGTGAAAATGAGGTTAGAGAGAATATTCTGTATTTGAATGCATATTTCCTCTCATAACCTTGGAAAGGACCAGGCAGAAAGCGGTACCAAAGAAAAGGAGAGGCAACTAGAACGCACATGCACTTTATCTTTCTATCCTACTGATAGAATGTTGTTGAGGACAATACTCAAGACACCCTTACGTCATTTTCACCCAGTCCACTTAGAAATGAAATGAAAATAATTAATAAAAAGTTCTTCATCTGAGATTTTGTCACACATGGGCAAGAATTGTGTGGATGACCAGAACTGTAGAGGTGAAAAGCATCTTGTCACCATCTTCCTTATCTCCCAGCAAGAAGTGTTCCCATGTTACAGAGGGGCGATAACATTTCTGGGAAAGAGTGAGGCTGGCAGCTGGCTGCACCCACTAGGGCACCCTTCACTACTGACAGTCTCCCTAGAAAGGTTAATTAGGTGTGGTGTGCTGTGGTGGGTTGACCCTGGCTGGATGCCAGTGCCCACCAAAGCTGCTCTGTCACTCCCACTGCAAATGGGCAGGAGTCCATAAGCTGAGATGAGGACCAGCAGAGATCACTCACTGAATATCATCACAGGCAAAGCTAATACTAATGGAATTTACTACTAATAAAATCAGGGTAGGATAATGAGAAGTAAAATAAATGTTGAAAATGCCTTCCCCTAGCTCTCCCTCCTGCTCAGGCTCTACCTCCTGTTCCCCAGCACTGCAGGAAGATGGGGAATGGGGGTTATAATCAGTTCATCACATGTCATTCTTGTCACTATTCAAGGAGAAGAGTCTTTCTCCTTCTCCCTGTAGGGTCCCTCCCACTAGAGGCAGCCCTTCATGGATTTCTCAAGTGTGAGTCTATCCCACAGGCAACAGTTCTTCACAAATTGCTCCAAAGTGGGTCACTTTTCCAGTGCCTGAAGCACCTCCTCCCACTCCTTCTCGACTGACCTTTCTATCTCTGCATAATTGTTGTAAATCTCACATATTTTCAATCCTCTCTTCCCTGGTAGAACTGCATCTGTCCAACAACTTTTTTTCCCCTTCTTAAATATTTAATCAAAGAAATGTTATCAACATTTCTGATTGGCTCGGCCTTGGCCAGCAGCGTGTCCATCCTGGAGTCGGTTGGCATTGGCTCTACTGGACACAGGGGAAGCTTCTGGCAGCTTCTCCCAGAACCCACATCGGTAGATCTCCTGCTACCAAATCCTGGCCATGCAAACTCAATTCAACTGAAAATCATCCTGATGAGCTACATATAAACCACGACCTATTACTGGAGAAACCCTGGACTAATGGCCTATTGCCCCATGAGGAATTCACCTCCCACAACTAGCTGAACTTTAAATCTCTCCTGACAGGAGCAGAAATATGGATCATCATATGACAACTGAGAGATGAAAAAGCATCACCAGATTGTAGTATAATCAAGTTTGGACATGAGAAATTCCCTAGTTCAGTTTTCTACTCAAAGCTTGATGTAGTCGCACATTCATAGTCCTAGTCCACTTGGGGTCACTTCAACCCACCTGAGGAATGCAGCAGGAAGATCTTGGAGAGCATCAGTGACAAATTCCTGTTCCAAGTGACAGAAAAACCAATGAGAAGAGACGCTCTGATCACATTCAAAAAAAAAAAAAAAAAAAAAAAAGAGAGGAAAGACTCTGGGAATGTGGAGGTTAAAGGTAGCCTTGTCTGCAGTGATCATGAGTTCAGGATTGTGAAAGGATTGAAGAAGGGCAAAAAGCAAGATCACAATTCTGGACTTCAGGTGAGCAGATTTTTGATAAGACCCTGGAGGGAAGAGTGGCCTAAGAAAACTTCCAAAGATCACCTCCAAGTTCCATAACAGATCATTTCAATAAGCAGGAAGCTGTTAAAGAATGCCAGGAGACCTGAATGGATGAACAAGTTACTCGTGACAAAATTCAAACATAAAATGGAAGAATAAAAAATTGAAAGCAGAGATAGGCAACATGTGAGGTATACAGACTAAGTCCAAGCATGCAGAGACACAGTCAAAGCCCAACTAGAATTGAATCTGATGAGAGACAAGGGCAAGTGCTTCTTTACAAACAAAGGGAAAAAAAGGAAGACTGCAGAAAATGTGTACCCACTGCTCAGTGAGATAGGGCCCTGGTGACACAGAACATGGAAAAGGCTACAGTATGGAATAGTTTCTTTGCCTCAGTCTTCACTAGCAAGCCCAGACTTCAGGAATTCCAGGTCCCAGAAGCAGGATGAAAGCCTGGAGAAAGGAAAATCTACCCTGAGTGGAAGAGGATCAGATTAGAGAATACTTCAGCAAAACATACATATGTAGGTCCACGGGACCTGATGTGATGCACCCTGCAGGAGCTGATGGAGTTGGCTGATGTCATTGTGAACTCAGCCTCAATAATCTTTGAATGACAATGATAATTAGGGTAACCATTTGAAGACCCAGCAAATCTCACTCCTATCTTCAAAATGGTCATAAATGAGTACACAGGGAACTACAGACAGATCTGCCTCACATCAGTCCCTGGGAAAGTGATAGATCAATGAATCATGAAAATAATTTCAAGGCACATTAAGGACAAGAAAAACATCAGAAGTAATCAGCATGGATTCACCAACAGGAAGTCATGCTTGACCAACTTCATTAGTCTGCAATGAAACAACTGGCTTGGCAGATGAGAGGAGAGCAGTGGATATTGTCTACCAGGACTTCAGAGAGACTTCCAATGCTGTCTCCCATAAAATTCTCATAGACACACTGTTGACGTATAGGCTTGATGAGCAGACAGCAAGGTGAAAACTGGCTGCGTGGCTGAGCCCAGAGGGGTGATCAGAGCCAAGCAGTCCATCGGGAGGCCAGTAACTAGTGGGGCACCCCAGGGGTCAGCACTAGGCGTAGTCCTTTTCAATAACTGCATTAATGATCCGGATGATGAGGCAGACTGCAGCCTCAGCAAGTTTCCTGATGACAAAAAACTGGGAGGAGTGGCTAATAACACCAGAGGGTCGTGCTGCCATTCAGAGAGACCTTGAAATGCTTGAGAAATGTGGGGACAAGGATCTGAAAAAGTGCAACAAGAAGAACATCAAAGACCTGTACCTGAGGAAAACAACGTCAGATACCAATATATGCTGAAGGTGCCTCAGCTGGAAAGCAACTTGGAAGAAAAAGACTAGGGAGTCCTCATGGACACCAAGAGGATCCATGGACCAGCAATGCAGTTTTGCTGCAAATAACACATATAGTCTCTGCATTAGGAGTGCTGCCAGCAGGTGAACCTGCCCTTCTACTCAGCACTGGTGAGGCCACACCTGGAGTACTGTGTCTAGTTCTGGACTTCCCAGCACAGGAGAAATATGGAGGTACTGGAGAGAGCCCAGCAATGAACCATTAAGACAATTAAGTGATTGGAGAGTCTCTCCTATGAGGAAAAGCTAAGGGAGCAGGGACTGTTCAGCCTAAAAAAGAGAAGACTCAGGGAGAATCTTATCAATGCATATTAGCAATGTAGAGTGCAAAGATGATAGAGTCAGGCTCTTTTCAGCAATGTCCAGTGAGAGGACTAGAGACAATGGGCATAAACTGAAATGCAGAATTATTTTGTTTGAGATTTTTACTGTGGCTGTGGCAGAGCACTAGAACTGGTTGCCTAGAGAGGCTGTGAAATCTACATCCTTGGAGATATGGTCCCAGGCAACCAGCTCTAAATGACCCTTCCTGAGCAGGAGAAGTAAACCAAATGACTTCCAACCTCAACCATTCTGAGCTTCTGTGATTCTCAGGGCTTTTTCAGTTTTTTCCAGAAAATCCCCAAGGATGAACACTACCTGGACCTCCCAGAAAGACATATGTCTCCTTGGGCAAACTCATTCCAGTGCCTGACTGCCATCACAGATGCTTTTCTTTATATGCAGTCTAAACCTCTTGTTTCAATTTATGTCTATCACCTTTCATCCTCTTACTATGCACCACTGTGAGGAGCCTGACTCCACCATCTTGCTGAAGAAGGGACGCTGCACTATGGGCACCGGACACTACTGGTAAGTACCTCTGAAGTGATTTCCCTTTCCTGGCTGAACAAGCCCAGCTCCACCAGCCTCTCCTCACAAGGCAGGTGCTCTGCACCATCACGATGGTCCTCCTTTAATTGCTTCCACTTTGGTGATGTCTTCCTTGAACTGGGCAGCTTTAAACTTGCCACACTATTCCAGATGTGGCATCGCTCATGTTGAGTACTTATTTCTATATCTCTCCTAATTAAGTCCACGCCTGTTCATAGAGCTCTGGAGGCTGTTAGCATTTTTTGCTGTCAGGACAACTCTGTCTTTAGTCTATGTCACAGAAATGTTCTCTTTTTCCTAGTTCTATTTGTACAAGCCTTTTTGAGTTCAATTAACTTCTTCAGTACATTTTTTATTTTTCCTATCAAAAATAATTTACAGGTTGCAAAATTTTAAAAGGTCGCAGTTCAAAAGAGCATATATTCTCTCTGCCCAAATAACACTGTGAACCCTAAGGTAAATTTGTCTAGTGCCATTTTTACTATGAGTTTACAAGTTTATTCATAAATGACATGGGCTACCATACAAAAATGGTATGGCCTGTGGAAAACCACATAGGAAAGCTGCACACACCAGGATCAAGCAACTCATGTCTTCGTAGACTGGGGCAAGACAAGTTACAGAGTCTAAAATGATTTCCAGATATGGGTAGAATGTAACCAGGCTGCATACTGTAAATAGATCTCAGCTCCCATGAACACTTTATGCATGTAATTCTGTTGTCACATTTAGTTTGTAAAGTAAAATTTTCCTGCAGGCAAAGGTCCCACTCAGTAACCACACAACCACTGCTTGTCTTCTCTAAGACATTACCATAATCTGCCTGTTGCTGTAGGAGAACTCTGTATACATAAAGAAGAAAGGAAAACAAAACAAAAATGCATCTTTTATTAAAACTGTTATTTTCTACACAGAATCTATAGTGGAAAATAAATATATCCCTTCTCCTCATAACAGTATTCAGATAACTATACAATGGATCCTTCATAAGCCATGAAACAGAAGTGTTTTTCCTGCAATTTTCTTTTGATGCCAAAACGGTTTCAGAAACAGATCTGAACTCCTGACAGAAGAGAGTTATACTGCCTTTGTCACTCATGTGGGCATGCCCAGCCAAGAAGAAACACCAGGTGTTTCTATATTATGTTCAGTAGGGAAAGAAATGTTTCACAAAGTCCCAGTCTGTCCGCTCACCACTGACTGACTAAGATTAAAGGAACAAAAGGATAACACCCATGGTAATGTGAGCCAAAAGAAGGTCAACTTTATGGTCTGATCAGAGGCTTTATTGCTTTCCAACTCAAAATACATGATAAATAAGAATGGTTTTCTAGCCAAAACACCTTGCAATAAGATGTTCTACAGACAGAGGAGAGAGAAGTACAGACTAACAGCAGGGAGGCTAACAGTGTAATACTGCAGTCCCTTTATAGTATGGAATAATTCCACAGAGGTCTGAGGCCTTTATTGGACATTAACAATAATAAGACTGAGGGAAAATAAAAGAAAAAAGAAAAAGGGGAAAAAAAAAAAGAAAGAAAATATCCCAGATATCCCAAGGCTACAATTTGACATAACTGAGACACAGTAGGGACAAGAGAAGATAAAGAAAGTTACTAACTTTGCACAGTGGTGTCAATGAGCAGCAGGAACTTGCACAACTAGGAGGAACCCAAACATGAATACCTGTGAGCTCTCAACTCTTCCTGTTGCCAAATAGGTAACGTGCAAGCATGAGGTAGTTAAAGGTTGATAACATGCAGAATCATAACGTCTCCAGCCTCCAGTTCCTTGATGTTTCATTTTCAAAATGTTTCTATGCTCATTAGATTTTACAATGGCGAGAAAGCAGATGAGAGTAACTAATCTGCAATAAATATGTCATAAATTGAACAAATTTAATGTGTTTCCAGAGAAGACTGTGAGAAGTTATTTAAATTACCAGAAGATCAAAAAGGCTTACTTGTCAGCTACTCAGTAGTTGACTATATGGCCTTCATGAGTTCTTTCTGGGCAAAAATATCACTCTCTGCTGTATTTTGCTTTTCTTTGAGGTCTGTGTGTAGGGAATAGATTTTATAGTTTTGGTGTCCCTGAGAATCTGTTTCTCTAAGACAAGAACATTTAGCATAGTTTCAGCAGCAGCTGTATCCTACAGATAAGCAAGGAGGGAGGATCAAGGATGTCTGTGGTTGTTGGTAAGCCACTTTACTTACTTTACTTTAAGCCTTAGGCTGGTACCTTTTACCACTGCTTAAAGACATTAGCATCACTAGCAATGTCCTCAGGCCAATCAGTAGATCATTACCCCAAATGCAGTACCAATTTAAGTTCTTAATTTTAATTTGTTCCATGTTGCTAATTCTTGATGCAGCTAATGAGATTTTACTTTTCAGCTGCATTCATGCCTTCATTTAATTCCAGTAATCTTCTGTTTGTAGAACTAAGTTTTACTCTCTTCAGCAAAAGGGAAATTGTACCATCCCATGTGGTAGCATTGATACACAGTGCAAGTCACCCTACCCTACTGATCAATCAGTGGCAGCTATGACTTGTAATTACGTGCTCAAGAGGGTAACTATCATACAGTTTTCAGAAATGAAAGGGATATAAAGTGTTTCACAGAGGTTTAAGTAATTTCAAATCTTCTATCGTCATGGTTGTGCCTACTCTGATTTTGTTCTGCATGTCTTCTTGTTCAGTGTGTTCCTGATGCAGATGGGCAGTGATGTATGCATGGAATGCAAAACCTTAAAGTTTTTATCCCATGCACTAAGCTATCTGTCACTGTAAAAGCATGAGGTTTTGAGACATCTCATCTTCTGATTTGATTTCTTACCAGTAACTGGTACTCCACTCATAGTAAAGATTAGGAATAACATGTATTTCTACAGTGTGCCAAATATTTGTAGTAGCAAATATCTAAATCTCCTTTTTTATTTTTCTGCAAAGAAATGTACTTTCATTGGGGTATTAAAATATAGAAACAGATTTTCTTTCATGTGAAAAGTCATTCTCCAATTCTGAAACTGGGGTAAGTATTCACTAACAAGACAACAATTATATACAATAGAACACAAACAATTAAAGCCATCTATGCTTTATGACAAATCAATAAAATAGAGACTCTTAAAAGGCCTTAGGAACACAAATGACTTCACCCAACCTAAGAATGCTTCCAGATGTATCTACTACTCCAAAAATTCCTTGTTAAATTAGAAATAAGGAACATAACTTGTGAATTCATGTATTATCAATAATATCTCGTTCTGCTCTAATGTATAACCTTCAAATTCTGAATTCAAATATTTCTAATTTCACCGAAGTTTAAGTATTTACCAGAGGAGGAAAATGGATTTTATGTAGAATCAAAATGTTGTTTAAAGTGTTTCTTACTTTTTCTTCAAACATGTTCCTCTCTTAAAGGACACTGTTGGGAGGACAGAACTCATCTAACGCTAGAGAACTAAAAATATGATCCATATCTATGAATTATTTACCTCATGGTCCTGCAGTCAATGAAACATGTTCATTTCTGTGACCTATCTTAGGAACCTTTAAGTTAGGAAAGATGAATCTTGACTCGTGAATGACCACAAATAAATTATAGCTTTTGAGTTCTGGTGAAAATACCCTAATTAGAAGGAGTGCCATGGATTGGTATGGACTTTTTTAGTTAATACAAACAGTAACACAAGATTTTACTGTATTTCATAAATTTACTGTGTATGAGTAGATTTTTACCTTTCCACCTTTTCCAAGTGCTAATGTTTTTGTCAGAAACATCTCACACAAACCTCTACATTCATATTTTCGCTATAAAAACACCGTGATGTTAAATTTTACTTTTCAACAAAGAGTAAATCTGCTATCATGAAAAATTTCACTCCACAGCAGTGACAATAAGTATTTAAAAATATTTTGTATTGCTGTAACAGCCTTTCTAACAAGGTACAATATCTAATTAGCTCAGTTGGTCAGAACAGTGTGCTAATAATACCGAGGTCATGGGTTTGATCTCCATATGGACCATCCACATAGAAGTGATCCTTGTGGGTTGCTTCCAACTGAGAGTATTCTGTGATTCTGGGAAGGAGCACACAGGATGCTCTATCTGAGAGCAATCCATGCATCATAATTATTTTCCAGTTCGGTGTTTGTAGGCATACAAAACTACAAGACTTCTTCAAAACCCTCTTGCCCAAGTGAATCTGAAATATTTCCTTCTGAATGAATGTGAATGAACTTACTACTTTTAACTGGAAATGTCTAAGATGGCACAACAGATTACAGCTGCAAACATCTGTACTGTTTTTATTTATGGCTTCAACATTATTCATCATGAAACAAAGAAATGTGTCCTGTCTTTGCTTATGGCTTTCCTTTTTTTCTGTGACAAAAGCTTGTTCACTGGGCATGTAGTCTAACAATAGATATCTCTCAAATATCCCTGGTAAAATCAGGGGGAAAATTCATTGCTGAAGTGCTTTACTTTATCTACACAGCTTGAATGGCATTTTTCTTGGCACTGTTTTATTTATGCAATTAGAGATGATATGAAAGGATGGCATAAAATAATTAGCTCAACTATTAACTATTAATTGGGTGAACTATTTTGTTCATACATATCAATAGTTTGCTTCCTAGTTCAGCACGAAGAGGTAATATTTGTCATATTACCTATTAAAAATTATCTTGTTCTTTAATTTGAGAATAAACAGGCCTCCTATCCAATCCATATAGTGAATACCATCCTAAGCACCGAGTACACAGGCATTCCATCATGTATTTTTTTAATACCGGTCTAAGAGAAATGTCAATGTTGCAATCCAACAAATTCTGGGGTTCTAGTATTACTGCTTGCTGTCTTAAAGGTATCACTTGTTTTCAACTGTTTTATAAATCAAATTACTCTATTAGAAGTTTACAAGCCCAAGCCATTTCCCCAGTTAGAAACATAAACCCCCATTTGCAGAACATTGTCTTTGCATGGAAAGCATCAGGTTAAAGGTATTACTGAGAAACAGCCATTAAAAACAGTTAATTTTTAACACATTTTAATCAGGACTTCTGAAGTTACAGATTTTTTTCTGTGCAACCAATTTGTGTTGAGCGAGAAAAATATGTATTTCAACTGCCCTACTTATTTTAGCATTGATTTTTTTTCCAAGTAAATCTGCCTATTTATAATACACTTACCAGTCTAACAACTTTATTGTGCCATATTAAGTTTTAAAAGGGTTTTTTTTTTTCTTCAAAGAAATTAAATACACTTTACTGGGATAAAGATTATAGTCACAACAGTGAAGCACAAACCAAATTCCCGTGGCACTTACACAGCTAATTAGTTAGATTCGCAAGGAGTCTTGCACAAAACAAGGGATATATAAACTATCCATTAAAAACCAGATGAATATGAAAAGCCAATTCTTGTGTGTGGGGTTTTTGTTTAAATGATCATTTAAAAGACTAACTGCAATCATTCAGACAATGTAACTTTAGCAACAAGAGGATCAGAAGACAAGACACAGTAGGAAGAGAACAGGTTATAGAGAGTTCTTAGATACAGTTTTCAAATTAGCAAGATGTGAAGAATATATAGATCATCTGAGTTGATCTCTGAGCTACCAGACACTGTTTTTTGAGAACTGTGAAGGAGAAGTAAAGATCCAAGAGAAAAAGTCAAAGCAAATGCCATCTTTAAAACTGGAACAAAACAGAAAACTGGGAGTTGCAGAAAACCTAATTTGAGATTATTGAAAAAATTATCCATAGGGATGGTATAAAGAAGACAGTCAGGCTCCCTTCCTTTTGGTTTATGGCAAGACAAGAAGCAATGGGCACAAACACGGCAGGTTCCCCCTGAACAGCAGAAAACACTTTTTTTACTCTGAAGGGACCAAGCACTGGCACAGGTTGTCCAGAGAGGTGGTGGAATTTCCAGCCTTGGGGATATTCAGAAGCCATCTAGACATGATCATGGGCACCCGGCACCAGATGACCCGCAGAGGCCACTTCCAAACTCAACCCTTCTTTGTTTCTGTGACAATACAAAACAATGAAGGAAACAAACCATTTGAAGATTAAAATACATTAAAATTATATATGATAGTCTAAATAGTTTTGCCAAGAATAAACTGTGTCAAAGTAGTCTTCCTATAACAGGATAACAGGGAGTGACAGTAGAGATTATAAAATTTTCTACTCAGAATTTTGAAATTCAAACTGCAATTTAAGAAGATACCATCTATAGAAATTGCTTTTAAAATGGGTATTGGAAAAGCAAACCAGTTACCAATGGGTTTACTGTCAAACTAGGAGAGAATGAGTGGAGGAGATTGCCAGGGTTTTGTTTCTGAGGCTGGTACTAGCCAATATTCATTTGTATTGATGAGTATGCATTTTAAATCTGGAGCCGACACTATCATAGGTAAAGCTGTAAGCATTGTAGAACAACATAAATGGTATTTAGAAGTATCCTGAAAACTGGAGAAGTCATCAGAAAAAACAGATGAAACTCAGCAAGTCCAAAACAGTAGAATCAGGAAAGAATCAGCAACAGAATAAAGGCTGAAGCCATCTCACTCCATGAGTCAGTTGCATGAATGCTAAACAGCTGATGCCTCAGGGTTTTTTGATTTTTGATTTTTTAGTTTTATAGATTTTAGAAGTTATTGTAGATTTAATGTACCAGTAATATAACTTCAGTAGTTTAATATTTACACATATGAACCCCATCCTATATCAATCCCTCAAAATTCCAGTAGTCTCTATTTCAAGGTAGAATTGCAGAGAAGTGCCATGAAGTCTGCATCAGAAGATAAAGACACAGACAGAAGAACCTCCAAATCTGGAACTCTGGAAGGCCTTCAAGGACCCAACTGCTGTGAGGAAGACGAAGAAGATCAAAGAGAGGTCCCAAGCCCCCAGCCTCAATTCCCAACAGGGTGTGCTGGGGGCAGAACAGGGCAGGAACAGGAGGAATAACAGAATGGGATTGGATGGACATTATTATAAAATCTTGGAACCAGAGTCAAAGCAGGGGATCCTGTGGACATGTATTCCTGGAGCCTGGAGGCTCATTAAAGCTTCTGATCTACTTATCTCCTACTAAATTTGCCTGGAGTGTTTTTTCCTCACTCTTTAAGGCATCACAGCAGTTCTGCAAAGAGGGACATGAGTTTTGCACTGGGTCACATGCTGAATCTGAAGCAAACTGCTACAGTAAAAGGAATCATAATCCTGCTGAACAGATGCACTCTGTGGAGGACATCTGAATTATTTTGTTTTCCCCAGGGCTACTGCAGTGTTACCTAACACAACAAATCCACTTTCGTGTTTCTCATTTAGAAACAAGAGATTTCACCATCAGAGGATTGAGAGAATACCAAGAGATAGCACAGCTCAGGAAAACACGACCAATGAAGAATAGCTAATATAAGTGGGATCTTTAGTTCAGAAAAGAAGTGATGAGACCAAATATCAGCCTTCAATACTTAATAGATTGCCAAAATGAAGACAAACTAATTTCCTACTATTAGTTTTATCACAAATAGGACAAAGAAGAGTGATCTTAAGTTTCCAAAAGGTAGATTAATTCAGACATGAAGAAACACATTTTTATCTGCAAGGATAAGGAAGTACCAGAACAGATCACATGGAAAGCTTTGTTGAATTTCACTAACTACAATTTCACATACACAGGTTAGCCAGAAACCTATAAAGTCAATTTAGGTACAGGTCCTCCCTTGGGACCTCTCACATTCCTTCTATGAATCTTTTGATTAAGTCTTCCTAGTATGACTCATGGAAGGTACTCAAAAGTTTTTCAGTGTCAGCACTTCTGCCTGGATTTAACTGAAAGATAAGTAAAGAGAGGCACACTAATGTAAAACTGAGTGAAAGTCAAAGAACATTTTAGTGAGGGAAAAGTGCTTGCTTAATAGAAGAATTAAAATCATTATAATTTCCTGAGTGGAGTGACTACTGAGATATAAATCTTTTATTTGTCTTCAAAAGCCAGACTGATTAACTTTGAGAATTTTTCTCAGTAGGGCATTAGCAGAACTGGTATCTCCAAAAAAAGCAGACTTTCTCCATCAGAGACAATTCAAAACCTTGTTGGCTAATATTCTCTCATATCATTAAGATGTATGTACATTTCCTCCAAACCAACTATACAACAGAACTTTATACTGAGAGAAGACATTTCTTACTGGCTTCATGGATTACATAATTTTTTTACTCTCATTGGACAGGTCTAAACTGATTTTGTAATGCTAGAGTTGATGAAGAGGCATGGGTCTACCTGCATCTTCCAAAACTCAATCTGCTCTCAAAACACATCTTTCATTCGTAGGCATATCCAGATGAAAAAACAAGATGAAAATAGAAATGCTCACACATTCTATGCAGTTCAAGAAAAGGTGCTATTAAAAAAAAAAAAAAAAAGGCGAGAGAATAAAAGCCAACCTAGCAAAAATATACATTAACCTACACCAACATCTGAAGCACTCTGGACTGCAAACATTTGAAGCAAGATCACAGTTTAATATGCATCTAATGCTTTAATGATAATCAACAAGCAGTAAGCACAGGGAGCACTAACTATGGATCAAAAGATTATATTTATGCACATTCCATTTGTTTATTGTTGAAAACAATGCTTTACACTCTACCTTATAAAATTACAGGTATCATTTATTATAGCATCTAACATTTCAGTGGATCATTGTTAGTAGAATAATTTTTTGTAAACTTATTTCACTACTGACTTGCACAAACTTTTAAACAAATCCAGTCTGAGCTGACCTTCTTCCATGAAATGAAAGCCATTACTTTGATTGATAAAGTATGCTAAACAATGCAGTAGACATTTTTTAAGGGTGTCTCATTTTTTTAATTCTTTGACCCATATAATTTTTGGACTGCAAGTTGGTGTCCAAGAAATATTTTTAGCCCTCTGTCTCCTCCATTAATTTTAAAGACATTAAAATGTGGAACCATATCTATAACTAATTTTTTAAATCATTATAATATCCCACTATTTATATGTCATAGAAATGACAAAACGCTGGGCTGCTTTTGAGTTGAAGACATCTAGCAACTATGAAAGATGAAAAAATAATTAATTTAACAAATTCTGCCATATTATTCTATGTGAGTCAATCACAATTTTCTCAGGTATGCTTTTTATTTAAAGACTCACTTGTCTAAAACATTAATTTAGAAGTTTGAGATCATTCCATATTTAAGACTATTCAGTCTTGGAAAGGATGGAACACTGAAGCTATTTCTGAATGGATAAGGAACAGCTAACACTAAAGAACTAATGCAAATCCAGTGCATTCTAACTTAATATTCAATAAATATTCTCAAAAAGCCTCTTAATTTCCTCTGAAAAGTCATTCAAATGTTCAAATGTACTTTAAAAAAAAAAAAAAACAACACAAAAACACTTAAAGAACCCCATAAATACCAAAAAATCCAAACGCAGTTGAACCCAAAAGTTAATTTAAGAAACAACTTTATTCATATGACATGATCCTATCTTATTCTAGATATTCTAAGAGAGAATGTGACTTCTTGTCACAAACTTATGCCTACAGATAACAATGTTGTTCAAAGTCACAAAATACTGAAATTGACATCAATGATAAAATATAGTCCCTAGAATTCCTAACTTCCATTCTTCCAGCATCCAAAACCCAAGAATCTCTTCAAGAACATCATAAATCCACTTTGTAACTGAAATGCAAAAATACTGAAGACAAAATATCCTTGCCTTAACTTTCCAATTTGTTTCTAACCTCTCCACAGTTTTGTGTCAGTTCCAGCCTCCCATATGTCTGTTCCTCCCACAAAAAAGCCTCTGCACTTTCTCTGACACCAACTTCTATGAATAGAAAGCTCTCTCTGAGGTAACCTGCACAAGGCAACTCCCTTCTCTGTATGATCCCCCGATGACTTTATAATTTAACTATTGTGATTGAGATGATGTAACACAATGCAAAACAAACAGATGGGCAAGAGATGTAAAGCGTGGCCAGGCCTAAACTGGAAAACATCACTGCCAGAAATGTTGCTGGGCTCGCAGCTGCTGACATTGCTCCTGGGATGTGTGCACACTGAGGCTTTGCTGGCAGCTGTGTTGCTGGCTGAGGTTTGAGGCATGTGGTTCTACTTAGGTGCCACAAGCTGGGCTTTGTTTGCTTACTCCACATTTACATGTGCCTGCATGCAAACCTGTGGAGATAAAAGGTAATTCTCGATGCCAAAACTCTGTTGTGTAGATCAGGCATGCTTTGCTATGCTGAAAGAACGTAATGAACAAATGGGGATTTCTTTAATGAGGTGTGTTTACTTTGTCACTGCAGTGTACAGATCTGGAGGTACCATCCTAGAAGTAACTTGAGTAATTGCAGCAACCTAGCTACCCTAAGAGGAGCTCAGAAAGGTAAATTAGCATATGCTAACTTCTGTGCTGTTGCAACAGACTGCTTGACTGTGTGAGAGTTTATTTAAATCTCACTTGGGCATTGCTAGTATTAACAGGAATGCTGTGACGGTATGGAAGAAAAATAATCAGTTCCTGTCAAATTTCTTTCCTAATTATTATATTCCATGCTATCTTTATGTGACATGAGGTGTAGTACATCAATCATATAAAAGCAGAGAACTGGAGGCATTGCTTTAAGGAAAAGTAACTTAACAATAAAGAAATACTGGGAAAAGGATATAAGTATTATAAAGATAAACCAGTGCAAGCGTAATGATAAAACACAAGAGAACATGATGAATCAAAGGTTCAAGTACTTTGATTGTTTAGTCTCAACCAACACCCTGTAGACTGTGACTGGGCAATGGTGTTCCCACAGCAGTTACAGACTAAAGCCAGGAGCAAGGAACGCTTGATGGATTGAGCTATACAAATTAAGCGACCAACTGCAATAGCCAAAGGGCAGTAGGATCCCGGTTGCCTGAACTGTTTCAAACAAGCAGCATCTTTTAAAGTATCCAAGCTGATGGACAAATTGCCTTACCAGTCAAAGACTATCTGGTGAAACCAAATAGCAGTTTTCTCACAATTTAGAAGCTAAACAATCTCTGTCACTCTCATGGGTGAGAGGAACACAATGCAAACAGTAAAGTCTGAAATTAAGCATTGCAAATCTGATATATTTATAGACACAAAATTAATATAGATACAGAAGTAATGTTTTAGATAGATCAAAGACCATTATAGGGACAGAAGGCATTTTCAGAACATCACGAATACTGAATTCATACATTTCCAGCAGATTGGGAATTGTAGAATCTAAAATATCTGGATTAACATCTGGGCTGCTTTGAAACAGCCAAATTCAAACAAATATTTTTATTTTGTTCATTATTTCTTCCATTCCTTCATTGAAATGTGTGTTTTTATGGGATAAATATGATTTTAAAAACAGAAACAGGTAATAGAGGTCTTCTGCATCTATTCCCAAAAACTTAATGCCATTTTAACAAGTTTGCAAATTACATACTGATATGTAACAAGATAACACATTTGAATTACATAGTTGTTATATGCAAAATTGGTCCACTTTCAGTTATTATTCAGTTGTCAGAAGACATAAAAGGAATGGATTGATGAAGTAGAAGGATATAATGATCCACATATATTTTAGTGAGGCAAAAGACTTTTTTCTGGCTATTGATGCAAAGATGATGGAAAAATTTACACAAACACTCCCAAAACTAACCAGAGACTTAGAGGCAGAAGACATCATCAGCCACAGTTCCTACTCACAAGCACCTCATCAATGATTTAATATGACAGAGGGGACTGGAGCTTCATTATCTGGTGATATTTTATTTATTCATATTTAATTACTGCATATCATAACTATTCGAAATTTGACTGCACTGCAGAAGATGAGGGAAGGAATGAAGCTGTTCTACTGGCTGTACTAACACATCTGCTTCACAGACCTACAGGGATTCGCTCAGCCACAATATATAATAAAAGTGAAAAAACACTTATATTCTACAAATGAGTTACAAATTCTTCATATTAAAACTGGGTGAAATAAACAAAGATGTCTTCAAAATTCATGTAGTGGACATGAAGAATTCTATTTATCTTCATTAAAGGCTGAAACTGTTTGGGCCAAAATCCCCAATTTAGGTGAACCATGAGGAGAAAAAAAAATGATGGCAGGAGAAAAAAAAAAAGGTAACATGACAAATTAGCAGAACCAAACCTCTCCCCCAGTGGGAGGGAGAGGTGAAGGCCAAAGGGTAGATTAATCTTGCTATATCATATGGTCTTGATCTTAAAAATTTCTCTGCGTGTTTAGCAGAAATCACATGCACAATGGGGAGACTTTGAAAAGATCAGGAGCCAGAGCAGATTAAGACGAAATGGGGCCAGATCCAAAAAGCCGTCAACCTCCCACCCTTTCCTGCAGACTCCCATGTGGGCAGGAGATTGTTTCATGGCTCCAAAGTGCTCGTCTATGCTGAGCTTGTTGATGAGTGCTCTCGCTCCCCATGTCTCTAACAGAGAAGGCGTTTTGACTTCTCTTTTCAGAGCAGTATGAGCTGCAGCTGTGGACACAGGTCTTTGCAACCCCTCTTACTTTGTGGCTCCAAATTAATGTGCAGAACCTGGCTGATTCAACCCCACCAAAAAAATTGGATCCATGTCTAACCATGATAAAAATAGGATTTTTAAAAAACAAAAAGAAACTAAAAAATTCACTAAGCCTGTTTTAAGACAGTAATTAAAAAAAAATTAAAAAAGGGAACAAGCAGATGATCAGGTTACTGCAGCTCCCCCAGCTGCTGAGTGTCAACTGAGTCACAGCAATTATCTGCATATATGCATGGTAAAAATGAGTTAATGCAACATGGCTTAGCTGAGCCTACAATAAAAAAAGATTCAACTTTGTGCACATGCACAATTTCTACAACTGAGAGGATGTGCAATTACTTTTCAAGCTACTGCAATTTCTTGTATATGCAAACTTTAAAGTCTAACAACCAGGCAAATAATGTAGAATTTTTTAAAAAGGAATTTAAAAGGTTATGAAATAATCTACTTCTTTAATGAGTGACACAAAGACGAAGAAGGACCCCAAAAAAGTAGAAATACTGTTTTAACTACTGATGTGAAAACTCAAATGCATCTGTATGGAAAACTGTTTTACTAATTTGCTTTTAGAGCAGCTAGGTGCAAAAGCATATGTTCATTCACATAAATCTACCAGCAGTGTTTTCACTCTCTTTTAAGATAAAAGATAATTTGTTCCATGATTTACGATCTCACTGACTTCCCATATTGAATTAGGCAGCTGAAATAATCCCTCTCATCCTGCAAATTATTATTAATGTGGCAGCGTACACACATACACTGACTGATACCTTTTATTTGAATATGTGGCGGGTGAGGATAACATAATAATTTCATGAGAAAGGGTTATACATCCACTAATGACAAACTATTACAAACATCCACTCAGAACTTTCACACAAAGCATGCCAAACACATACACGTACATAATTCCCAGTTTTACACTGGCACAACTATTGCATTCTGTAACTTGAGAGAAACCTTGTGTGAATCAGATGCATGTGTTCCCCCATTCTTCATTATGAAGAGTAATTCAACAGACACTTTTATAGCTGCTGCTATACACATCTACTTCAGTTCTTTCTTTTCTATTCTTATTTTTTGTCTCAATTTCCTAATTAGATGGCTTACATTTGTTTGCTTTTTCAATATTACCCTATAAAAGTCTACCAATCAAGTTATTATTTTCTGAACAAGGCAGAACTCTTTTTTTCTTCCCCATAAATTTTCCCTGCAACCATAACTCCTTGCTAGTTTCCCTCTAATATTTAGATGTGATTGAATGAAATGCGTTGGCTTCTACTAATGCAATGCATGTGTTTATGGAACACAGCAGGCACATACTCCATTTTCAAAAAAACATAACAAAAGAAGAGCCATTTATGAAAATTTCACTGTTTGTGATTCTCACTTCCTCTTCATCCCCTCCACCCCTTCCCAGAGTCCAACTAGAACATCTGGGTGCATTGGATTAAATAATGAACTCTTTGTTTGAAGAAAATTCACTGGAAACATTATACTTCTCTTAAGACAGGAGAGGTAACTGCATGGGAGTCAAGACAGGAGAAAGTCAAGGAGTCAAATGGAGAACTGCGGTTCTTCAGGACAGAGATGCAAATGGATTTGTGAACTTCTACCACAGATACCAGAGACTTGGTGAAGTACATAGAAGCTAACTCACATGGCAATGTGGGGATCCTCTGCACCTCCTCTCCTTCAGGGTAAAGGCAAGGCTTTTGTGGATGGACTGTAGTTCAAAGGAGACTAAAGAATTTGGTCTGATCTGTTATCTTTTCCTATCTCTGCACAACTTTCTACATGTCAATGTATTTCAGAAGGGTGTACACTACATTTTCTTTTGCTAAAATACACCATGGAAAATGAAGTATGTAATAAAACCTGGAGAAGTTATACAAGAGATGTGCATTGTTTTTCCAGTTCATCTTAGTGAGGAAGCTTTTTATACCAACAGAACTCTACATCCAACCTAGGTTTAATACAATGCAACGTTTGTTATTACTATGGCAAATAAGAAATTGATTTCATTGTAATGTGAAGGTTAGTTTAAATAATACGGAAAATTCTACAGCAGTAATTTAAGATGTTAGCATTGGTTTATGGTTTTGATGTGGTGGGGTTTTTTGTTTGGTTTTTTTTTTAAAATCTGCATAGATCCAGTCCCCAAAGTTAACTGCAGATCTTCTATATCTGGACACAATTGTATACGACAAAAGATTTCTACAGACGTAGCTATCTAAATATTTTATGGCTCCCCTAGCAATTTGAAATGGAAAATTAATCTCTATGGAAGCAATAGAATTTGAATACAGCAGTGTGCTGCTGATCTCCACAAGATTTATTTTACATCTTGGGCATAAGCTATTTTTTCTTTATGTACGTAGGGGGTGGGAAAATATGTGGTGATTTTACTGTATTGGTACTATAGAAGTGGAGAACACCTACATAAAGCAAAAGCCTTATGCTTCACTTATCTGGATTTATTCTACAGTCTACTAAGCAACAAAGAAGACAAGGGACACTCTTATTTCTTTTCCCCTTATTCATCTTACATGGAGAGAATACTAAACCAATTGGTTTAAGCTATTATTAGAGAAGGTAGAATCACATTGTAAGACTCACCTCATCAACTGTCAGCTATATGACCTGAAGATGAGCTAGTACCTGAAGACTGTAATGGGAACCCCTGCACTCCTGGTAGGGAAGCTTGAGCTTCCTTAGGCTGGATAATTTTTTCAACAAGTTTACCTGATCGAAAACCTAGTAATTTTGCACCTTTGTTCAAGTAAACCAGTAGGAAAAACAGAACTATTTCATCCTCAAATTCTGGGAAGCAATGCAGAGGCTGCAGCAAAGGATTCTTTTAGCATGTGCATCAGTAAAGAATATTTATTCTCAAAGCATGCTATAAAAGAAAACCAAGAAGTAATCCAGTCCTACTGATACTTTTCCATCTTTTTTTTACAAAACTGTCCCCCTCATTTCTTTCAAATTTCTGTAACTTTGTATCTGTACATCATGCTGAGTACCCAAAAGAAACTGACTGAATTGGTTTAGCAGACAGCCTTTTTAAATACCGTATCTCATATCCCAGCTTTTATGATTTCCATAAGTAAATGGCCTTAATATATTTTCAACTTTACATATATGAGCTACAGGGCTAAATGTCTTAAAAGATAAAACAACAGAAAGCAGACTTTTCACAGTTTATTTCACTTTCCAAATATTTTTAACTTTTTTTTTTAAAAGAGCAGATGTTTAATACATGCACTTCAGTGCACATTCTTAGCTTGTATATCTTGACTTTAAATGAGTTATCATGAAGGAATTATGACAATATATATTAGTTGATGATATTCTTCTTGGATTGTATGTGATCATTCATAAACTTTCTAACAAGACTTTCTTATTTTCCTCATCTTTTCTTAAATATACATATTTCTGCAATGATATTTTAGCTTTTTTAATTATGTCGATTTGATTTCCTTTTTTTACTCTGAAAAGAGAAGAAAAATTAAATTTGGAAATAAGTCTTGTTTAATAGGTAGGAATGCCTAAATACTGCCCTCCTCAAATATTCCAAACTTGTAATCAAGTTTCTGCTTTTTTAACAGTGAGTTTGCTTGTACCACAAGCAGTACCACAAGCATAAGCAGGAAATCCTCATGGTCACTCCAAATATATATGACCACCAAAGTCAAAGCACAAAAGATAACAAAGGTACAATCTGATTTGAGTTACAAGAAGAAAAAAAAAAAAAAAAAAAGAAAACATTGAAGGACTTTGATATAATAGTTTTTCCCATTAATGAGAATACATATTCCTACAATTCCGTTTTCACATTTGCAACAAATAAGTTTTTGTCAGAAGAAAGAAAAGAATGTAGGATATTTTTGTTTCAAAGATCAGTAATATCTTAAAATGAAGTGACCTAAGAAACGGCATTCCTGAGAAAATTCCAGGACACAGAAGCTTTGACTCAGAAACAGTTTTGAGGAATATCCTTAACTCAGCCAGAAACAAAAATACTGTCTACCAGTACCATACCACATCTTGAGGCTTATTCTGTCTCCCACCTCTCTCCCCTCTTCCCTTGGAGTAGGTGGGGGTTTCACTGGGTTTTGAGATGAAACGCTGAAGCAATGAGGGAGTAGGAAGAGAAACTGCAAGAGGAAAATACAGGAGCTAACAGTGAAGAAGTTACTGCGGAAAGTATGCAGAATCTGAAAAGGGTGAAAGAAAAGGAGAATGCAGCAGAGGCTTTGTGATCCAGGCAGGAATGAACAACTAGGAACCCCTGAAAAACTGCATTTGATGGGCTGGAAATAACACAAGTAACACCGGGCCTGCAGCTGGATAGCAAGGAAATGACCATAAATAGAGAATTTGAGAAAATTACAGGAGAGGAAACCCACCAGTGCCAGCTGTAAGAACATTGGTGTCCTAGCTAAGGAGTCATCCCAGTGTAAGACTAGCCTTTTACATTTCCAAGTTAAGAAAACTGCAAGCATCATGTTTTTTTCCTACTGCCAATTTTGACTACTTTTTGTGTTAATTTGAATCTACTGGGTTGCCACAGGTATTTGCTGGAGTTACAATTCGCAGTTACATGGTGTTAGAAAACAGTCTCCTTTCACCATGGAGCTAACTTCTGTTGTTTCAAATGCATGTCATGCTGCAATACATACGTTGGCATTATGAGGAGAAAGGGTACTAAAGACAGAACTTCAGCAGAGGGCCAGATATAACTTACTTCTTCAGCCCAAAGATGTCTAGTAGCTTAAAACCAAATGCCAGGATTGCCTTCTATTTCAGGCCTCAGATTTAATAACACAAGCTGCACAGCTCTAACTTATCTTCTCATTTCTACATCTTTCAAAGGCTTTTAGTTCAATATATCTTGCTTTTAAAATGACCTTTTCTTGAACAGTTCAAATTTAAAGCTATCTAAAACTTCTCCTCTCTTCAAAAAGTTCTAAAATACTTTAATAATACAAGTATTTATTTTCTTTATTTTTACTAAAACCAGCTCATACTTCTAACTCTTAACAATGCATTAAAACCTTTTGAACATTTGCACAGAATTGTTTGACATAAAAGTGATCTGGTAAATTCTATTGTGTTGTTTTGGGATTTTTTGTTATTTTTGCTTTGATAATTTATAAGTTCAGACATCTCTGAGCACCTGACTTTTGTGAGGATTTAGACTCTCAGGCTAAGGATTGCAGGGTAAGTCCTAGATGGCACATTTGCATCACTATCCAAACACCATGCTTTACTGATATCCCAGGGTAAAACACACAATGCTTTTCCTACTGTCACAATTAGTACAACTATTTAAGATATTTTTTTAAAAGTAAAATAGTAATTTTAAAATTTTGTACTTCTGTTGAAGTGCACGTCAAGAGATGTACAAAGAAACACCAAATTATTCTCTTCTGTGACTCATATTTAGCATATTGCCACATTTGAAAGGTAAGATATTTGGTGCCAAGAACTTTTGTTTCTTCACAACTCACGTGTATAATGTTGCCTACACCACATCGTAAACCCTCTTTTCTATTGCAAAACACATTATTGAGACTAAATAAAGTGGAACATTACAATTCACTTCAACTGAACATTCACTTCAGTGTTACAGCTGAAGCTGCTTGATACCTCCCATTATAAAATGTTGTTTACCAGTTGCTTATAAATCTTCATGAACATGTTAACTATGGATTGAAATCTTGTATGTTTACTGTCTGTCCTCAGGCTGACATCCAACTTGTAAGTCCTCTACTGATTTCCAAAGTTAGAGCAGGTTAGGGGAAAGTGTTTTATTTGTCAGGTTAAAGAAACCAGAGCAAGCAGGACACAATCTTCCTCCAAATCAATTGATTCTATAAAACTTTTCTCTGATTGGGTTCTGTTTTTCTTTAATTTACACAGCTATGTAGAAAAGCAGTGTTTCCACTCCAGCAGAGTTTTTATGTGATTAAAAGCCTTCTTTAGAAGTTTTCAAGCCTTACAGATAGATTTTCTGAAGTTCCTGCTGGTATCATGGAGGATCCATCTCTTCTGGAGCTTCTACCCACTGCCTCCATGGTTGGCTGTATCATGTTGTACAGACACCATCAGGCATCTCTCACTTGGAGCTATCAGGTGAAAAGCAGGACTTTCTTTCCCTTTCTGATAGTCTGAGGCCATGGTGGTTCCAGCATAGAAAGGAGACCTGGAGACTCACCGTTTTATAGTCTTGGTGCTGCCCCTTTCTATCACAGACCGCGCCTTACCACTCAGTTGCTTACAACATTACGGTAGAGGAAAACATGTGCACTAATTGATTCCTCTGGAGAAACTTTTAAAGTGAAGAAGGCAGGCTAAAAATGTTCAGCATGAAACTTCTTGAGCATCGAGCTCCAATGGTTTCTCATCAGTATTTCTAAACAATCTGAATTATCCTCTGTCCTGTGACAAGGTGATCCAACAAAGATGAGACCATTAGCCTTAGGTGAGCAGTTATATTCTAAGAAGGTACAGCTTTGACACTGTGCATAAAGCACACCAGGAACTGCTGCACTACACTTGATAATATTTTGGCATCTTACAGCTCAAGTATCTAACAGCATAGATAACATATGCAAATACTGGAAAAATAAACAACAGTTTTAAGATGTATAAACAACATCTATTCAAATAAAATCCTTCTAACACCCAATTTAACTGGACCCAGACAATTATGTTTTTATTTTGCCTGTGTTCATCTGTGAAGCTATGGTTCTAGCTAACCTATACATTGTTTTACACCCCCAGGGATGAGAGATTTAAGTCTGAGATTTTAATTAGTGCTCTGTGGCTTTCAAATACCCAGGAGATACATATTACTGTTTCATTTCGCTTCATTTTTCCTTCTCCATTACTGGGTTTGCAGATCACAGGCAACTTTAAAGAAAATGAGGCCAGCTTCAACTAGACTAGCAACAATGGCATTCGCATATTCTGCCTAGTTAAGCACTTCTAATATACACAGTACATGGCATCTAAACACTTTCCAAGTGGGAGGCCTGACAGCAATGCTACTTCTAATGATAAACACACAGCAAGTGTATGCTATAGTAGGAAGAATGCACTGAAACTATTAGAAATCATGTTTTGGGCTGAGGGTCTTTTTTCCTCTCACTTTTCCTGTTCTCAGTGCATGCACAGTTGCTGTGCCAGATCTCATCACAGTACACCCAGGAACAACGTCCAACATACATACCCAGGTGTTTACTGGTTTACTGAAGTAGTTCCCATACATGAGGTGCTAACAACACCCAGAAAAATGTGCAATCTTTGCTGTGAAGAATTTGTCAATAAGGAAGTATTAAGATGGCTAGACAGAGCCATACACAAATATGGACAAGGGGTCATGGGTTCAAACTAAAAGAAAGTATCTTTAGACTACATATAAGGAAGACATTTTTTACAATGAGGATGGCAAAACACTGGAACATGTTCCACAGAGAGATTGTAGATCCTCCACCCCTTCAAACATTCAAAGTCAGACTGGATTGGGCTCTGAGCAACCTGATCTAGTTGAAAACATCCTTGATAATTGGTGGAAGGGTATTGGACTAGATGATTATTAGAAGCTGTTTCCAACATTAATTATTCTATGATGTTATGATTCTACGATTCCAAAGTTTCATGTCAGCCAGAAATGAAAAACACACATCAAGAAGCCAGTGTCTAATTTAAATACTGCTGTTTGCCTCAATTTGTACAGAGTGGTGAATAATGGTATTTTGAAGTATAATTGTCATTAAAAAGGACACCATGAACTTTGTGTAGCATCATTAAATATTTCCTATAGGGGACATAAAAACATGGAAGCGACTTTCAATAGTTTTGAGAAACATTCATGTAGGTTATTTAAAAAGGAGGAGAAACAGTCTTTCCCCTCATATTAAGAACCAATTATTTTCCATTGTCCATCCACTTAGCTGCATTATCAGGTTTACCAGAAGAAAAGTAAGTAGTATCACTGAAGAAAGATGTGAGTTATAAGTCTCATGGCTGAGTCCAGGAAGTTTATTTTATATGTCACAGCAAGTGAAAATTCTGGAAAACATGATGGAAACTGGCTACTACAGTCAGGAACACTTGTGGAAGAGCAGATAACATTAGAAACTGTTAAGAACAAAGGTGGGTTCTCTTAAGGAACTTCTGGGTCATTTAAGGGAGAATTATGTTCTAATCTTACAGAAAGCATCCATATATCCTTATAAAGTAAGTATGTTTAAAAGTTTTCCCTGTTAATCTGTTGAGGACAGAAACTGCTCATCTGAAATCTCTGTCAGAGCCAACATGCTAACATGACCTTATTCATCACAGACATTCTTTATCAAATTTTGTCCACAAGAGACATTTTTTTCCAAACTTTCCATATAATCAGATAACATTTTTCATAAGGTTAGTCTCTTAGGAAAGCAGGAATATTCACACCCTTTCTACTGAACTATTCTTTCTTGAATATTTTATCGCAAAGTAAGATTCATTGTTCCACTCAGATATATAAAGAATATATGAAGAGCTAATGTGACAACAGAGTTATAGGTACTGCTATACATCACAGCAAGTGGGTCTGCAGCCATAAACTTGAGAGCTTGGAGGTGTGTCCTCCTTATACGTTCCAATGATAAAGCAAAAAAACCATAGGTATGTCAATGCTCTGGGACAGCAACAAGAATTATAACAGTTGTCCTCAAACCAATAATTTGAAACATGAGTAATGAGAATATGAGCACTTTTTGACATTTTCCACATTATTGTTTTGCTGGAAGAGAAGAAGTTGCTGCACTACACTATGTAGCCAGCAACCTTCCCCAGAGGCAAAAACTCCCTAAAGCTAACAACATGCCTATAGTGTAATGGAGACTATTTATGTGCTTTAAAAAGGAAACCTCACTTATATTCAACTGTAGTAATATAATTTCAACAAAGAACTATCAATGAAGCTTCAATAAAAACCAGGCACTGCACTAACGAAGATCACTGTTTACTTAATGTATGTGAAATGTCTAACGACAATAGGAACAAAAATACCTACAAATACAAAATTGAAAGTACTGGTGTGATTAAGGAACGATTACTATTGCATTTTGGTTTATGGATGTGACTTGAGCAAGGATGAAGTTTCCTGGGGCTAGACTGTCATTTTCAAAGTTTAGGGTTCCTTCACTCTCAAAGTGCTTTCATGGATGTAAAACAGATTCCCAAGATTGTGGTCCACCTGGGTGACAAAGTGACATCTGACATGGCCTCACCTGTCAATGGGATCAGCATGAGCAAGCAAGAGCACCTGAAGTGGTGCTTTGTTACATTACCTGGCAATCGGGGCACCCACTTAAACAGGTGAAAGTTAATGTTTAATGTCTGTGTAATTTTTGCTTATAAATGACGGTGGATACAGACACTGAGAACTATCTTAGGAAGGAAGGAGCTGAATGAAGTGCCTTTTTTCCCTGATGCATGTCGTTACTAGAGTGTAGACACATGCACCTTCTGCCTTCTTACCTCTTCAGTTTCATGTCTTGTATTCCTGCATGCAAAATATCAGGACACTTGTTTTGGAGGCGGAAAATGTGGAGCAATGCCAATAAGAATCAGACTATTTCAGCCTACCAGGAAGTCATTGGTTTTGGTACCTAGTATAGCTCAATTGATGTGTAAGGGTTTAGTCTAACTATAGATTTTCCCATGGCAAGAGTATCAGGCATCTTGGGATCCTGTAAAAAAATGTTGGCTGTTCTGTGTTACCTTCCTACATACCTACAATACTTATCATGAAACTACTGTTATGTTTACTTTGCATTTCTTGCAGGTTTTTCTCTCTTCTTGTCCTTTACCAAACATGATCCAGCCATCCATCTGTGCATCCATCTGTGCATCCATCCATCCATCCATCCATCCATCCATCCATCCATCCAAGAGAGTGTTATATGTTTATATACCCCCACCAGTGGGGGATTGAGAAGGTAGCTGTAGGCTCTTTTTACACCATGCCTCTGACTTCCCTATAAAAAGCTGTATCCAAATATAGACCAATTCACCAACCACCAATCACACACTTCCCTAAAGAGTGCAATTACTCCAAATTCTAACCTTTGTAACTGATACAAATTTGGTTTTGGTTGGCAGGGACATGCAAGTACGTGTAGACTGGTTGTAATGGGTAGGAAAAGGAGCTGAAACATTGATGAAGAAAATAGAGTTATAAAAGCCATAATTTTATTCCATTTAAACACAAGCTCTTATGTATCTGCTGCAGTAGGTTTGGTTTTAAAGAAAGTCAGAGACACACGCTGGCTGTCTTGCAGCAAATAAAGTTGTTTAGCATACTTCAAGGAATTAAAAATATTACAGACTCATTTTTGTCTAGTTAGTGCCTCAAATCTGCCTGTAATAAGAGTATTAAAGATTGGCAGGCAGCAATTTTTAAAGAACAAAGCCATAAACTAATGTTGTCTGAAGAAATAAAGCCACTCGGTATTGTAATGGGTTTTTAAAATAACAACACTACTTGGCAAGCCCCTCCAAAAAAAGGATGTCTACGGTGTCAAATATTAATGATTTTGAATGTTCTTTATGAAATTTTCACACACCCAAGAAAAAATGTTGAGCTGCGACATAAGACAAACATCAAACCTCGCAGACCCTAAGTAATCTAAAAATGTTGCAGGAAGAAAGGTAAAACTGGAGATTCAAACTTACTACAATATGGAGCAACTCAACAGTTACATTTTACAGACAAAATCCAAATGCACCAGACAATAAAATACAGTACTCTTACTAAAGCAAAGCACTTTCATATGTTGATGTTAAGTCAATATTCACACCTGGCCACACAGGCCTCACACCATGAACTGTGCTGCAATGTGGGCAGCAAAACTTTTCCACCTGCCATCTAAAGGCACATACCATTGCCAGCCCACCCACATTTCTGCTTCTTCAAACTCCACAGTGGTACCACACAGAGTTATTGCAACATTGCTTTACCTATCAACAGAAAACCCAGAAATTAGCTTCCCAAGTTAAAAAATACCAAGGACTTCAGGACTGTCTCTAATTTAAAAATCCCTAGGCAGCTTTTGCCTCTAATATTAATGGGTTCTCCTTGAATGCTGTCTGGTTCGGGCAATTAAATTTTACTATAATTATTTAGATAAAACTAAGGTAAACAGGCTGAGTCATCCTGGCAATAGGCTAACAGTGGGATATCTGGAAAATGTGGCTTTACTAAGAACATCTGCTAACACCAAACTTACTGAGGTGTGTAAAGTCCGAGTGACATTTTTTGTTTCTGAGAAAGTTTAAATAATCACAGATTGAAAATGCATGTTAGGTTGGAAATAGCCCATGAAACCATCTTTCATTCTGTATATCATAGCAGACTTCAGAGATTGGTCAAAGGAGTGTTTTGAAGTTTACACATGAGTTTATTAACAGGCCGATGCCTTCTCTGAAAACTCAAAGAGACTATTTTTATTCAATACGGAAAATCAGATCAATAAAAAATTTACAGACAAGCTTTACTAATATCAGGCCTTTTGCTTTACAGGAAGGTGCAGAGCATTGAATTCTGTTACTGTTAATAGCATATACAATCTTATTTTTTCCTCAACAGTGACACATCTTATTTGTACATGATGAGTTTTTCAACTGACTTAATGTAATTTGCATTTCTCCAAAGATTCTGATTAGACAGGGGGCTTTTCCCTCATGATATATTTCATTTTTTCTGAATATAGAGGCCAAAAAATTTAAATAGTAGACTTGTCATTACTACACTGTATCATGACTTCAGTTTGTGGTGGTTTGTTGTGGTCTTATGTTTGGTTTTCATTTTAATCTCCATATCTGGCTAAAAACTTTCCTAAAAATCAGCAGAATTTTGGCAAATGTGACTGTGAATATTTCATGCCTAGGTTTTGGTATAGACATCTTAACTAACCAATTCTTTTTAGGCTTTCCAATTTCTGTCAGTTGACTTTGGACCTTTATCAATATATTTTGCACAGATACAAATCTAAAATAGCTTTTGGATTGCTTTTTGGTTGAAACTCCAAACCTCCTCCAGTGTTCAAGACCCCAGACTCTTAAGTCTATTCAACTTCATTGACTAATTATCTTGAATTTTCAAGTTGTTCTCCCTTAATATAAAAAAGCCCAAACCCTTAATTATTGGACTGCTTTGGTTTTCTTTAATCTTCTATTCAGCATGAATGAAATCAGTATATGATTACAACATCTAATGTTCTTTCTAAGACAGTTTTTTTGTAATATCATTATTATTAACAGCACTAAATCTAAATCGATAAACATTCCCAGTTAGCATTAGTAGCATTTTGTCTGCAATATGCATCTAGGAAGTTAAACGCATCTCATAATTTAGTACTTCTCCCACTGGTAAAAACTACACAGCTATCTGTCTGCATCTAGTCTGAGCTATGATCCCAGTAGACTGCCACCAGAATCTCAGGAGAGAGGTCCTCCCCAAAGTAATTAAAAAAAAAAAAAAAGTCAATCCCGTTTTATTTATGTAGGCTTGTCCTTATTATTAAGTGCTTAAATATGAATTTAAAAATTCCATTTTTAATCACAATTTCAAGAAATTTGTTTGATCTCAAATTTCTGCTCCCTCTTGTGTATTTCCCATAGTTTCCCAATTTACTTTTTTTTTAAGCAGAAAACAATATAGCCTGCCTTACAGACCTGCAGTACAGCAACTGCTATGGAAAAATCAGTCTGTTTCATTTTCTGAAGTTACTTATTCTGTAGATGTCAATACATGCTTGAAAAACAGAAAGAGCATGTAAAGTTTCATGAAATTTGTTCTCGTCCACGACTTTTTTCTTCCTGAACATGGTGTCCTGATCAGAAACTGCCTTGCACTGTAAGTTGTCTTCCTTTTTCTGCTAGACAATCTCAACAGTTCTAAGTAGCTGTGAAAATACATACTCTTTTCTATTCCAGAGAAACAGGAAACACCAAGCAATTCAAATTTGCTTGTCTTCTAACCACTCTCCACTCTATTACGAATAATTAACAATCTTCCAAACACTTTCCTTGACCCAGATCTTCAGTTGAAAGAATGAAATCTCATGTAAATGCCCTTCTTGCTTCAGTAAATTTTAAGTCCCTAGAAGATTTCATTCCAAAAGGAAAAGGAAAAAAAAAACACAACCTTTACAATTCCTTTAGAACAAAATTTTTAAAAGCTCTGACTGAAGAATAAAGGAATTCAAATCAAAGCTCCATGACCTACCACCTACGGGTGTTCAACTCCATGGCAACATGAGACTTCCTAAAGATTACTCAGCCTTATATTACTTTATGCATATTATTAGCATACAGTTCTCCTGCAGGGAGCTATGCTATGAAAAAAGTTTATTCAGAGGTAACTGCTCACAGGAGCAACCTGAACTGTCAGGTTAGACTCTCGAGGTTTTCAGTGGGAAATTTCTGTAGGCTGCTTCTTGAAAATAACAGCAATGAACCACTATTGCAGCCTATGTTGTGAGCCACCAGTTTTGCAGCGCAGACCAACACAGACATTATACAGAAGTCTTCTACTGGCCTTTATACTTGATATATTTGTGTCTGTATACACAGCGTCTCACTGAATGTGTATGAATATAAAAATGAATACTTGTCACTGATGTAATCCACTTTCTGATTCTCTCACTTTGAAATATTATCCAGGTTGTATCTGATTCTCTCTCCATTTCTGTACTGAAGTTTGTGTTTGATGCGACTTTTTAAAAAAAGGCTTTTAATTAGTATAAGGGTTAATATATATTCCCCATATGTCTTTGGAATGTTTCTGTTCTCTAAAAGCTAATGAACTCTGGATTTTGAATAGCTTTCCTCCTTTCAAAATATTTAGCCAGTATAAGAGAATCTGTGGACAGCTCTAACACTAAGAAGGTGTGCACATGCTTACTCAAGGCATGACAAAACTCCAGGTAGAGAGCCTCTATCCAGAAGGGAAAGCAGAAAATTGCAATGGTCAATATAAAAAGTCAGTCCAATCTTACTGCTGATGAGTAGAGTCTAATCTCAATACAAAATCTATGATAAAACACACTACTCAACAAACAGACAGGTCTCCAGAGCACATCCTAATACAGTTTAGCAGACAGAACAGTCTGTTCAGGTTCTCAAACTGAATAATGAAGCACTGACGCTATAAGGACTACTCATCTCAAAGCTGTCTTATACACACTGGAGAAAAGGGGACTATGTTGTTCACCCAAAGGATCTCCTGCAAGAGAACACCGTTTCAGAAATTTATCAGATGCTAATAGTTTTTGGCATTGGAAATGACCTGCAAACTGTGAAAAGTACAAATATACTTGTCAAGATCACCAACACCGTATGCTCCATTTTACCAGGCTAATTAACAAGATAAGATAAATATATGGAAAAGGTGATTTCTAAACATCTCTGATGTTAAATTCCTCCATGTTTGTCACCAAACTACTTAACAGACTTGGTGGAGGAGGTTATAATATAGAACTACTATCGGCTACTTCAATCATCACTGGAACTGGGAAAGTAAAACATAGTGTCTCTTCTGAAAAAGAACATAAAGGAAGCTGCTATTTTGGAAGTTATCATCTTCTGAGGATCAGACTGAACACACAAGCTCAAAACTAACCTGTGATCTAGAATGCAGTATTATACATATGTGGAATAGGCTCAAAGGCTGTATAATAAATCAACTATCATGAAAGAAAGATATATGAGACAGTCAAAATAAGAGCTTGAGTCCCAAGATCTACCCTGTTACATCTATCAAATTTCTGTGTTTCTTTCCCAGAAGTGAAAGTTTGTTTATAAAACTGGTCATAAACATAGGGATTGCACTTTCTGAATTTGGATATACAGCTGAGATGTTCAGAGTTTGGGAAAATAGCTCAAAATGTTTGGAAGAAACATCTTCTCCCAGACCATCTGACCAATCTAAATATTTCCCTGGCAAGATTCGGTTCAAAAAGTTAAAACACAAAAATAAAATGAAAAAGAAAAAAATACTAAGCTATACAAAACCAATAAGCACATTCTGTCTACTTCGCTATTTACTATTTAATAATGCTACTGGTTATGATTAAAATCTCTTGTACATTAAGATAATAATATTGATGGTATTTAATAAAGGTTTTTTTGTTGCGTAAAACAAGCTGAAGCTTTATATTATAAATTCCCAATATAAATGCAATTTACTTAAATGTAAATATTATTGAGGAAGTCCTTAGTATTCTTGAATGCAAATTTTTTTAACACTTTTATATCCCTAATCAGTTTTACTGTGGAAAAGTGTTGAAGGAATATGCACACTCAACTTCCACATGCAAATTAAATGGGGATTTCCACCAGTTCTAATTTACTGGATAGCGTTTGATTCATGCTATTTTTAACAGACATCAAAGCAAATACTGCAGAAAACATATTGAAGAACATTTGGTTCAATGAGCAGAATGAATTAGCATTACTTGCAGTCTTACTGTTTGGCTAGTTTCAATGAGAGACTGTTCTGTAAGTTGTAAGTGATCATGACGTTTTCTGGTTATACATACAGGCAACTTTTCACTGCAACATGGATGAAAAGTGATAACTATGCAAACATATATGCATGCATGGTGAGAAGGTGGAGAAAGGGAAAGAAGAGAGATGCACTTCAATGTAAATCTGGACTGGAAAGCACATATGTAATCTTCTTGAAAGCTCTAATGCCCTTATTCATGTCAATAAATCTGCCAGCCTGGTGGAAGCAAAGATTTATGATTTAAGTGACCAAACTTCCTCTGTTAGAGATGCTTACACAGAAAGGTGAGAAGCAATGTCTCAAATAAGTAGACCTGTGAGACATAGTAGAGAATATTCAAAGCAAATAGCTTGCAGACAACAGATAAAGAAGTGGAGTTCTGTAATCAAGAACATCTATTAAAAAGGCATATATTAAAAGAGAAATCCTGCACAGAAAAAAACCTGAAATTCTGTGAATGCATTTTTCATCTGTACAGCTCATTTCACTCAAGCATTACTACAGATTTTATTTAATGGACACCACATGATATTACATTAACAGCCACCTGATGATCACGCTAACAGCCTGTTCTGAGTATTTACTGAAGATCAGCATTCGCCTTTTGAGAGTTTAGCACAACAGAAACAAGTGAGTCACTTGCACGCTGCCATATGGCTGAGTACTTCTACACAGCCTGAGCCGAGCTGGGCACATGGGCCAAGGGAGGGGGGGAGGTACTTCCAGCAGGGCTGGACACAGGTGGTCGCAGTGAGGGGATATCGGTTTTTGGAGAAGTTGTGAAACTGTCACACTACTGGATAAATAAGAGACCCTGTTAATGTCCTTATTGTGAGGAAGGGAATTAGGACAAGTAGTGATGTGCCAAATGGGAGGGAGCTGAAGGTACTGTGCAATTGTCTATGGCACTATGAGAGGGTGGAGATGAAAATGGAGGTCCTGAAGTATGAAAATAAAGGGGACATGGGATGCAAATCCACCACACAAATAACTTCTTTCCTTCTGCCTTTTCTGAACCATTAGTCTAAACGGTACATATAGCCAGAGGACTGGCCCCTCCTGCCTTAGTTTGTTTCTGCCTCATACACAGAATATCTGTCTCCGAGGCCAAGAAGTTGTTGACATTTGAAAATATCACACTGCGGTGGAACACTTTATATTTATGCCTCTGTTGAAAGCAAAGTTATATCTCAAAGTCCCCAGAACCCACCATAACTTTCCAATTGTCAAAGCATGAGTTTTTGATGAGGGCAGAATAAGTCAGCCAGCATGCCCTCCACTCCTCAGTCCAGCCAAAAGCTGCTTAACACATCAGTCTCTGTCCTATAAATCAGGGTAGATGAGGACTATAACTGATTTCCCCTTCCTTTCTCTTTTAGGAAGGACAGATTAATGAAGGTTACAGAAACATGACAGTTATTAAAAGGGATAAACATGATACTCCTGACCTTAACTGCAGTAATTGGATCAGATGCGTGTGCATGCCTCCACGCGCACATGCACGTGTGTGGACACCACAGGACTCAGATTTTCCTGGCAAGTTGTCTGCTGCTGGCAAGATAAAGCAGTAACACTGCTGGCACAGAGATGGTGAACAGAGGACTAGCAAAGGCCAGCAAAGTCAAAGGGAAATTAGGTTTCAAAGATTCCATTCTTAATTTCCCTGTAAAACAGAGTCATTCTCATCATTGTTTCCATAACAGTAATATGTGCTTTGGACAAACGATCTGCCGTTGTTTTCACATCCAGACATTCTATATTGGTTACACTCTTCCTGGAGACAGAGACACTGGCTTTGGCCAGCTGATGTTGCAGCTTTTTTTATATATGATGCATCTCAGTATGTGATGAAGTCAGCCATACTTAGGTTTGTGCAACTCTTAAGCTTCCAAGGCACTCAGCCAACATTAATGGGACATAAAAAATATTTAAATTTAAAAACATTTAAGTCCAATACTACCAGCCTCAAAACCTCTCTTATTTTACAGTACTAAGAAAGAAATACCTGCATAAGCCAAGATGTTTTCATTTAGGGCCAATCTCATGAGTTATTTACATTGCCAGATCCTATTTAGGTGCTTAAACAATAGCTGATTGCAAATATTTTTATGAGTGGGGCACTTAAACCCTAATCCCTTCCAAGACACAGCTGAGAGCTATAGAAAACCAAATATGGGATTTTTGGGAAAGTTCCCAAAACTGCAAGCTAACAATGCCTGAAGCAGCTACTGCCATACTCTAAAATGAGAAATCTTTCTTCTTACAAGGTGTCTGGTGTTATGTGTCCTTCATTAATACAATGTTTTTGTGCTTACATTTCCCACAAAAACTTTCTGCAAAAATAGCACTACTGATGCTTGACAAGCAAGGAGCGTTTACTTCTTAATTTTATGGTCACTCACATGCATCTTCATGTCCCATTTGCAGTTCTCTTGATGGAAGTGTCTGTGTCTACAGTATCTATTGATCAGATCAGATATGGAGATTGCTAGGAATTATGATGGGGGTAGTGCCTATTGTTTCTGCATTTCATGCAATAAACTGTGTGTTTAATATGAAAACCAGCTGTACATCAGGGCAGAAAAGAAACTGCAGTGTATAGTGCTGACTGTTTGTTTTTCTCTTTGATGCATCCCTAATTAACTGACTTTTCTTAACTGATTGCCAAGGGGATATGCAATGCCTCTTCCTGAAAGATATAAAACAGAGAAGGGAGATGATATAAAGAAGAAACACACACCCTCCTTCAAGGACAGGTTTGAGCCTGAAGTCAAAGCAAAGGAAAGCTGAACTAATTGTTCAGCCTAAAGAAAAAGAAAATTGATGAGGCTCTTGGAAGCCCATAGATTTTTTTCAAAGAAAAAGGAATCATCTGTTTCCCATGTTCACAGTAGATAAGAAAAGTAGTAACAGATTTAATTTATAGCAATGGAATATGGGGTAAGATAACTGAAAAACAGTGAGAAGGGTTTACCACTGGCAGAGAACATCCTGGGAGACTACAGAGTCCACCTCATCATAGGCATTAAAGGGGCTTGTTAGACAACTATGTCAGAAATGAAATGGAGAATGTTGATCCCACACTTAGATGGGTAGATTGATTCACTAACTCTTAGGTTGATTTTTCTAAATTTCTGACTCCATTTAGAAGGTCTTATCCACTGGCAAGAGCAACCCACAGGAGCAATATAAAGAAAGACAACTAGAGATGATGCAGACTGATGAGTCTTCAGACTTTTCCTTTCTGATAGTGTGGAATTAATGTCATCCTAAAAGTTTTTTCAGCAACTTCAGTGATATGCAATGTAGATAAGATCACCTAAATCAGACACAGAGATGCCTTTACAAAAGCAAACCAGACATTTCTGGAGCATAATTTGCATGAACTCTTTGAAACACCCACTTCCAACTGAGTTGACCAAACATCTACCATCTACATTGTCAGTAGGTCTAAATTTTATTTACTGGAAAAGAAACCTACTGGAAATGCTCAGTTGCAGATACCTACTGTCTTGATACTCTCTTGATGTCAGCTAAAAAGAATGCCAGTACAGGTGACTAGTTTTCCAGTCCCAGAAACTTTGTCTCTTGTTTGCATCTAGTATCAGTAGTTCTGAACCCAGACCACAAAACAAGGACATTCTTTCCCCCTGAGAAGTAGTTTCCAAAAGTCCAGAACACAAATTGTTTATGTAATTATTCTCACTACTTTTTTTCACACCTTCAAATTTGCTGTTCTTTGGTCCTTAGCTGCAACACCTTAACTTATTCTCATCATCTGGCTGAAACTGGGAAACACTGGAGGGACATAGTGACAGACTAGCACAGTATTGCTTCAAGCTGCTTTTCAGGGAAGCAGAGATAGGCTTTACAAGCCTTGCATGGTTGGACAGCACTTCCTACTTATTGTAATGTTCTTGGATTAACTACGAGGAACACACAGATACACTATGATCACACAAATGTCATTTGCCAAGCAAAACAAGTTAAAAGCTCCTTTTTTTCTGGTAATTCTTCAACTCTTGCTCCTACCTCAGAGGAGGTTGACTAAATGTATATTAGTCAGTACATCAGCTATTATTGGCAAGCAACTTAAAAAAGTTTTCTAATACCAAACCTCCTAAAAAAGAGAGCAAAGTTGATATATACTTCTCAAGGGAATTAGGGACATAATCTGAAATCTGATTTTCTCCCCTTTCTACACACTTGCAGTAAAAACATTCAGTGCTCACTGAATCTTTACTTAGTAGAAAAGCAAACACCACCAAATAGCTAAAGCTGTAATTTCAGGTTAGATTTTAAGCTTTTTTTTAAAAAAAAAAAAAATTATTTTTAGCTCAGTATAATATGGTTTTAAGCCCCAGAGTTTCAGAGAAAGATAGTGCTTACTCAAAAAGATGTTGATATGTCAAACAAATAAAGACTAAGCAGAGTCAGGCTATGTCTGTCCTTTAGACCTCCAAAAAACAGCTACATACTTCAAAAAGGGATTTAGACAAATCTGTTGTCAGCACTTCCTGAGTCAGTGCCAGAAAAACTTCCACAGGATTCACTGTGAGGAGACCCTGGGCAGCTGTCAGTGTCACCTTTCAGATAAGAGACACAAATGAATCCAGACTGTGCGGTCAACTACCTGGCCCTCCTCTCATTAAAGGCAAGGACTGCCCTGCTGCCCACATAGCCAACTGGGAAACTCAGCTACTGCTCTAATGTCTCCCTTATCTTTCTGATTCCCATCTTAAAGATAGCTAAAGCTATTTTTCCACGTTAGTACATTCTGCCTTAGAGGCAACTACAGCAATTTCATTACTTCAAAGAGCAGATCTGGTGCACTATTTGATATTTATTTCCATATTATAAGGCTCTCTGGAGGAAGGCAGAGTATGTTCTTGCTTCTGTCTGTGCCTGATACAAAATGTCATTCCCTTGCCCAGAAGATACCTCCTTTTTTTCAGTCATCCTTCAACTCACAATGTCAGGTCTTCGCAAGTTGCTGCCTTTTCCTCCTCACAAGTTAATGGAGCATTTATCTGGATAAGGGTAAACGAAGAAGCCCTCCAGTTTCACAGGTAAGTCACAGAAATACAATTGCACCACCTTGAATTATCAATATATAACTGCATCAAAAACCATGATGAACTGGTGAAGCTAAATAAGTAGGCATATAATGACTATGAAATATTTATACTGCAAACAGATATTCTCTAACCAATTTTTCAGTCAAGTTTCTTTGAGATCTTTGATACTTTGAAAAACAGATGAGAGATTTTTATAGCAATGGTATAAAGAAATACCCTGGACTGAGAGAGAGTGCAGACACAATAAAACTTTGCTGCATCTTCTTCTACAAAAAATAAATTCAATTTAATTGGCGTGTGTGTGTTTCGATTTTTTTTGCTTTTGTTTTGTTTTTTTTTTTTTTTCTGTTTAAATGCACAAAGTCTATATTTGGTTGTTTTACGGTTTGTTTTTTTTCTTATTGCTGTGGCTCCTAAGTTCAGAATGTTTTTTGTAACAACAGAGGTATCTGAAAATCAAACATGCATTTCCCTTAGAGGATTACATACATTGACTTCATCACTGTATTAGGCAGTCTCTGAAGAAACAGAGAACTCCCTCAATTTTCTCAGATGACTTTGTCTGCATTTGCAGATTATATTCATCTTCCATACATACAGAATTGCATCTATCTTCCTTTATCATAATACCTGTGCGGCATTATCTAAATCTCAGTTGTAAGTGCTGGAAGCCTGAAAGATTGTGATAAAGAAATACCATAAATTCAAAGAGAAAATAAAGGCAAAACATTAAGAAATATCTTACAAAAGAGGAGGTTCCCACCAAACACATAACTATTTCCTACGGTATGTGAAACTCAGGCTGAAGTCAAGTTTTATGCTGCATAGGCAGCTAGCTTTATTGTTGCATTCAGTTCTGTTACTTTCAGTATTTGGAATCAAAACATTCATTCTATTTTGGAGATCAATTTAGGTGATAGAGCTTTGTCTTAATTAGCATGATATAGAAATCTGCCCTCTAATCTGGTTGCAAGCATTTAAAAAAATACATCTTACCACTTTCATCCAGCAAGAAGTCATCCTGGTAACGGAACTTTTCTGGTCCACATGCAATAAAAATGTCATCATCACCAAAAAAATCCTGAAGGCACATCACCTGCAAGCCAAAAGGAAAGAATAGCATTGTATGAAATACTTCATAATCAGTATTATAACAATAAATCCCTCTTTCTCTCCGTCTGCATGAAAACTTTTCACTTTTAATGGAATCAACAAGGCTTCCTCTCCAGATAAATTTCAAAACTGTTCTCTGACCATCTGTTACAAGTAAGAAACACTTCTGTGGACACTGCAGGGAAAGCTAAGACAAAAAGCCATAACCATCAGATTTATTATATGATGCATCAACAGGGTATGAGGTAAATGCCTTCTGTTTGTGCATAAGGTACCGTTCAGTAGTTAGTGGATAATTGATTTGTTTTTGAGGCCACATCTCTATTTTTTGACTGTAATGGAACAAGGTTACAACTCTGTAAGCAGAATTTAGTTATTTCAACAAAATCTCCCTGGCAGGGAATGAAATTCATAGGGGTGAACTGAGTCTCCCTCACTAACTCTTTCTCTATGCCAACAGAGTCAATGTGAAATCTCTTTGAAGGCACCAAGCTGAACAGTCAAGTCAGATGAGCTGGGAATAATTCTATTACTGAGTGAAATGAAAATATCTTTCTTAGTCTCAAATATGAACAGTCAAGATTACATCAATGTACTTTTATGCCCATACATGAGATTTCAGATGAGACCTTATTGCAATCTTTCAGTACTTAAAGGGTGCCTGAGAGAAAGATGGGGACAGACTTTTTAGTAGTGTCTGTTGTGATAGGAAAAGGGGTAATGGTTTTAAACTAAGAGAAGGTAGATGTAAGGAAGGACATTTTTATGATGAAGATAGTGAAATAATGGAATAGGTTGTCCAGAGTGGTAGTAGATGCTCCATCCCTTGAAACATTCAAGGTCAAATTGCATCTGCCTCTGAGTAATCTGCTCTAGTTGAAGATGTCCCTACTCATCACAGGGATGTTGGAACTAGGTGAGCTTTAAAGTTCCTTGCAACCCAAACCTTTCTATGATTATATGATTTCCTTAGAACAGCTTTTAGTTCACAAGGCATTACTTAACAATTTAATCTTTTCATTCATATAGAATCATATGAAACCATTTTAATCATATTAAAAAAAGAATCAGTGACTTTACTGAAACCTAACATTGGACTTACTTACCCAACCTTTTACAAATTTTTAAAATAAATTCCACATCTGACTACTTTTAAAAAAACAAAGACACTTGGTAAATTCCATTATAAGAAGATTTTAAAATGCTATGTTTGCTTATTTTTATATAATGTTTTATAGATAAATAGTGTGCTAATGTTTGAACAGGCCAGTTTCACAGACTGACAGAATATCCTGAGTTGGAAGGGACCCACAAGGATGAGCGAGTCCAACCCTTGAGCCATCCCCAAGAGTCACACCATGTGCCTGAGAGCATTGTCCAAATGCTTCTTGAACTCTGCCAGGTTTGCTGCTGTGAACACTGCCCTCAGGAGCCTGTTCCAGTGCCCAACCACTCTCTGAGTGAAGAACCTTTTTCTAATATCCAATTTAAACCTCCTCTGAAACAATTTCAGGCCATTCCCTCGGGTCCTGTCACTGGTCACCACAGAAAAGAGATCAGTGCCTGCCCCTCCTCTTCCCCTCACAAGGAAGTTGTAGCTGCAATGAGGTCTCCCCTCAGTCTCTTCTTCTCCAGGCTGAACAGACCAAGTGCCCTCAGCCACTCCTCATACAGCTTCCCCTCAAGGCCTTTCACCATCTTCATTGCCCTCCTCTGGACACTCTCTAAGAGCTTAGTATCTTTTTTATACTGTGGTGCCCAAAACTGCACACAATATCCAAGGTGAGGCTGCCCCAGTGCAGAGCAGAGCGGGACAATCCCCTCCCTCACCCGGCTGGCGATGCTTTGCCTGATGCCCCCCAGGACATGGTTGGCCCTCCTGGCTGCCAGGGCACTGCTGACTCAAATTCAACTGGGCATCCACCAGGACCCCCAGGTCCCTTTCCATGGCACTGCATCCCAGCATCTCATTCCCCAGTCTGCCTGTACATCCAGGGTTTCCCAGTCCCAGATGCAGAATCCGGCACTTTCCCTTGTTGAACTCCACATGGTTGGTCATTGCCAAGTCCTCTAATTTGTCCATATCTCCCTGCAGGGCCTCCCTGCTTTCAGGGGAGTCAACAGCTCCTCTGAGTTTTGTGTCACTGGCAAACTTGCTCAGTATCCCTTCCTGTCCTGTGTCCAAGTCATTTATGAAGATGTTGAAGAGCACAGGGCCTAAGAA
>JAWWEE010000001.1:50634931-50710758 GCA_035221455.1 Xenops minutus
CAGGTCACCAGTCTGCTGTTACCCCATTCACTATTACTCTCTGTGCTCGACCTGTGAGCCAATTGCTCACCCACCACATGATGTGTTTATCCAGCTGTGCTGGACATTTTGTCCAGAAGGATCCTGTGAGAGACAGTATCAAAGGCTTTATGAAATCCCAAGAGATTACATGAGCTGACTTCCCTTGATCAGCTAGGTGGATTACCTTGTCATAGAAGGAAATTTGGTTTGATAAGCAGGACTTTCCTCTTGTGAAGCCATGCTGGCTGTGACCAATGACAGCACTGTCTTTCATGTGTTTTTCAATAACTGCCATAATAATCATCTCCATAACTCTATCAGGCCATGAGGTCAGACTGCCAGGCCTGTAGTTTCCAGTGTTGCCCTTCTTGTCCTTTTTGAAAATCAGTACAATGTACATCAGCTCCCAGTCAGCTGGGATGTCTCTGGATTCCCTAGACTGCTCAAAAATCATCAAGAGAGGTTTTGCAATGACATCAGCCAGATCTTTGAAGATTCTGGGATGAATCCCGTCAGGCCCCAGAGATTTGTAGTGATCCAGCTGGAGCAGGAGATCCCACACAATTTCAATGTTCACTGGGAGTTGATCATTCTCACAGTCATGGTCCTCCAGCTTAGGGCACTGGGACCCCCTTGGTCTGTTATCTGTATTGAAGTCAGAGGCAGAGAGAGCATTAAACATCTCTGCCTTGTCTCTGTCCCTGTTTGTGAGGTGACCATCCTCATATGTAATAGACTGATGATATTTCTATACTTCCTATTGCCATTAATATATTTGAAAAAACTCCTTTTACTGTGCCTGACACTTCTGGCCAGCTTCAACTACAATTGAGCTTTGGCCACATGAATTTTCTCCCTACAGAGGCAAGAAGCATCTCTGAATTCGTCCCATGTCACTTGACCTTGCTTCCACTGGGCATACACCTTCCTTTTTGTCTTATTTCCAAGTGAGGATTCCTGTTCAGCCAAGCCAGCCTTCTGTCTCTCCTACTTGACTTCTGACATTTGGGAATTGCCTGCTCCTGTGCCCTTAGAAGGGGATATTTAAAAAGTGACCAGCACTGATGAACCCCAGCATCTACAAAACCATTTTCCCAGGGGATCCTACTTTCTCATTCCTTGAACAGCGTGAATTCTGCTCTCCTCATGTTCAGAGTTGAGGTTTTGATGGCACTTTTCCTCCTGTCAACAGAGATTTTAAACTCCATTGCTCTGTGGTCATTGCTGCCAAGATGGCCATCAATCTGCACTTTGCTCACAGGATCCACCCTGTTGACAAGCAGCAGATCAAGGAGAGCATCTTTCTAAGGGGCTCCTTCCGTGAAGTTGTCATTAAGAGTTTTTAGGAATTTTCTGACCTGGGTTGAATCAGCTCTGTGATGTTCCCAGCTAATTTCTGGCAAATTGAAGTCCCCATAAGGACAAGGACAGTTGACCTGGAAGTGTCTCTTAGTTTCTCAAAGAATAATTCATCAGTGTCGTTGTCCTGGCTGGGAGGTCTATAGCAGACTCCTACTATGACATCCACATTATTTGTTTGCCCCTTGACTCTTATCCAGAGGCTCTCAACTGTGCCATTGCCAACTGTGAGTTCCATACATTCTAACCCTTCTGTTATATGCAGTGCCACCTCTCCACCTCTTCCACCCTGCCTCTCTCTCCTGAAGACCTTGTAACCATCCAACAGGGCATTCTAGTCACAGATATCCCACCAGGTTTCATTTAGGTCACTGATGTCAAATCTCTGCAACTGGGCCAAAGCTTTGAGCTCCTCTTGTTTGTTCCTCATGCTGCATGTATAGGTGTAGAAACATTTTGGGTGTGTTACAAGTCTACAGACAGGAAAACAACACATTAAGAATCTCTAAAAATTGAAAAAAACATTGAGAACAGTTCATTTGATCCATACAAGCCTCCTCAAAAAAACAGGGGAGGGCAATTCAGCATTTAAAACCTACAAAAACACAAGTGAAAGAATTAGCTAGTGAGATTTTGTCAGATTTGGACATTAAAAAAAAAGCACCTCCCTCAACCTGAAGTAACTGGTGTCTAGGGACTATAAAATTCATATCATGCTTCTCAGAAACATGCCTGAAGGCATCTACAACAGTTATGAGCCTCTGTGGTAGAAATATCTTAAGGAAGAAAAAGAGTGGTACATGTCATGACTTGCTTGTAGAGTAAGATTTACAGTTAAAACTATTTTAAAGGTAGAACCTTAGAAAATGAAAAATAGGAAATTGACAGAATAACAACTAGATGAAATAAATTTAAAAAAAAAAAGGACAAAGGTACTTCCTAAAGCATCCTTTCCTTAAGCAACACATAAATTCAGATCCACCACACCTCTGTTCCTGCGACCCTTATCATCTTAACACCACACACAACTTGAACACCAACATCAAAAATGTAAATATTTGATAGACCTTTACCGTGATCCTACTCAGTTTATGTTCTATTAGTGTATCAGCCTCAGCAACCTTTAAATAACTCATTTACTTCCCATCTTTTTTTTGTCCACAAGACATATCCTGCTTGTCTTCCCTCCCCATACTCCCACCAAGCTTCAAACATCTTTTCAGTCAAGTTCCTCTGAAATTGCCACCTCTCCCACAGCATTTACAAAACTACTAATTTGCAGAATAACATTAAAAATACTGTGATTTCATGTTTGCTTCCCAAGTTTGACACACTTCTGGGGAGTGATAACCTTTACACTTGCATTTATACTAAGCAGAGTATTAGAACCAAACCAGTAATAAGTAACTCTAGGCACAAAGTTGAGCCACTCTGACAACAAGCATAAATAAAAATTAAATTCATATCTGATTCAAAAAAACTTATGGGTTTAATAAAAGTCAAAAAACCCCTTGTCTCTACCCAGTTAAGCAGGTTTGTTTCAAGTCTAAAAAAGACATTAAAATGCAGGTAGCTCAACTACGTCAATATTTAAAGCATCTCAAGTTCAATCAATGCAATCTATATGCAAATAAGAAAGAAAATAGGATTAACACATGAAAAATAATTTGTACTTAGATAACTTAGGGTTTTATTAAACTTTACACTTTAAATTTTAAGTGTTCTTATGCTTGCCTCTTTCCTCCTTGCCTTCAGTTTCATACTCTGTATGTAAAATCAAAGTTTTTCTTGCCTCCTGAGATTTTAATTTGGGAAATATAATTCTAGCTCTTAGAAAGCTCATAACAAGATTGTAATTTCCCACCAAATCCATTTTCCTCTGGAATAACTTCTATTAGGGTTTTCAGTATCTTTTTATATTATTATTGGAAGCCCTAAGATGTCCTTCCCTCTCTGCATTTTTCATCCTTGCTTTCTCAGCATCCCTGGTTCTCTCTGCTCCTAGGTTCACACTTCTCAGAGGTTACACTGAAAAGCCCTTCCAGAAGGCTTCTAACAAATACACAGCAACCCCTTCCAGGCTTTTTTTGGAGAGGAATCAGCAAGCACTTCCTCTTCACACTCAGTCATCAGCTAAGCAACAGGACCTGGGTTTTATTACCCATTTTCACTTCTGGAGAGCACAGCTCCTCAAAAGTTATAGTTTAGAAGCTCAAGAATTTCTGTCACCTAAGCTGGACTGTGCAAGTGCTTAAGAGGTCAGTGTGCTGTGTTGCATGTCATTAGCTACAAAATTAACCAGTTTTTAAAACAGTGATTTAGAAATAGTGAATTTGTTGTTTTAAGGTCAGAGAATCCCTCTTCTTCTTTTTCACAAAAAAGCTTTTGTCTTTCATATTCCACACGGGCATTTCTCACAGTGGGGAAAACAAAGCCAATACAGGAGCAGTCAAACAATACATCTGAAATAAGAAGAAACCGAAAAAATATTTTCTACCACGCAGATCGTATTAAATACACTATGGCACTTTTAAACAAAAACCTCTCTGTCAAAGAGGTGTTATTTAACACTAATGGTGTCTCTCATACTCTGTAAGGGAAAAAATAAATAACAGTAACATTAACAGAGGCCAGAGAGTCTGCATCGGTGGTAAGCAAGACAACAAGCAGCACCAAAGAAAATGGGCCACAAGTACAGGCTCTAGCTACAGGCAAGCCAGAAAAAAAAGACTAGCTGACCTAGCCATGCTTGATGCAAAACGCAGGAGGTGGAAGAATTTGTCATGCCTAAATTCCCAAGTGAGTGCTATATGCTGAAACCTGGATCCCTCAGATCATTGCCCTAGTGCACAACTTTAGACACCCACATGCCCTTCCAGTGGGAAACACAGGTTCTGCCAAAGAAGAACCCCAAATTATTTTTTATTTCAGCAGTTGCTATGGTGCTTTGACCCAGAAGGGACCGGGGGGGAACCTGGATGGGCCAGGCACCCACAGGTACGAGGGGAGCACAAAGCAGATCAGCAGAGGTGTCCCAGAAGGAGAAAAAAGAGCAGAGCAGCAAACTTATCTACCAGGCCAACCTCAGGACTGCCTTTGCACGATATACACTATTCACTACAGGTACTTTTAAAATTACCTTCACTTTTCCTTCTTTGTTTAAACAGGGGAGTATCTGGAACCAGTGAGAAATCTCCTAACTATTGTGGAATCTTTTTTTTCTTTTGATTGGCCTGAAACATTTAAGTCCAACTGTTTGAAGCTGGTCTCTTTGTTAGGAAGACCTTCCTTCTTATATCTACAAAAGATACAAGAAACTGTGCTTCATATTTTGGAGCTCAGATGACCCAAGAATAGCAGCATGTAGAGCCAAATACTGGTTATATTCTCCCATCACAAGTAAGAAAGAGCAGTCAGTACTAGTGTGGAGGAGGTGCAGAGTGAGGGAGAGAGGAAAAAAGTTACAGAGGGGAAAGAGAGGGAAAGGGAAGAGGAAGAGAGCAAAAGAATGAAGAGGAGCAAGGAGAGAGGGAGGGACTGAGATTCTGTAAAAGCATGAAATGAAAGTCACAGATGCCATCCCCTTTTATAAGTGCTCTAGTCTGGCTACCGTGGGATCAGGAACCCTTTAAATTCATGTTTTAAAACACATGCACAAAAATAACAGAATAAAATTCTTTGCATGTATCAGCAAATCAAATACTTCCCTAGTCTTTTAAAGTTGACCATATACCAAGTTTAAACTGAAAACACTGATTTAAAAAAAAATAAAATTCAGAAAATAAAATTTTCTGCTGTGTTCAGGAAGAGTTCATAGCCCCAGCACATTCCTCCACCATCACCACCATGACTACTAACTCACATTTTTGTTACAATTTTCATAATGATGGGTTCTTGGACAGAAAAGAAGGAGGGGGTGTTCTGTGTGCTTGTCTTCTTTTAATAACAAAAACTTAATTAGACTCAAAGCTGAAAGCTATTTTAGATGAGCAATGAGAAAACCTCAAGCTGGCATGTCCTCAGGCACCACAGCTTTTGGAGCTGGAAAGAAAAGTGAGGATAAAGAAATGAGGTATTTAAAAGAAAAAAGATTCAGAAGGCTCTAAGGAGAACTCAAATGATATGGGGTATAGGGGGGTTATGAAAAGTAAAGGAGAAATTAAGCAAAAGGAAAATACAATGCACTTAGGAAGGAGGAGACATGGGCTGCCAGCCAGGAGTGCACACCAAGGGTGACAGAAGGATAATCAAGGCTGGTGGGGAAGGAACAGTTCAAAGGAGAGGGCAGGCAGACAGTCAGTGGCAAGTGCCTTCCAGACTTCACTCCATGGTCCGCCAGCTGAAAAGTTTTAAACCTATTTTAAAGTTGCCTTCTTGAACCTTAAACAATCTCATGTTGAGTTCGATTAAATTTTCCTGATAGTGAAACAGATGCTAAGAAAATGTTTTGTCCTTGGACAAGCCTTAGTGTTTAAATGACTCATGATTTTAGGACTCTGACTCATTAATTTTGTGTCAAGTTTTATGAGTTTTATTACAGAACCTGTTTTCATTTTCCTGCTCCTTTTGGTTCACTCAGTCTCACTGTTTAATTCCTAGGCAAGTCTCTTTAGTTATTCAAGTCAATTTTTCTCCTTTTATTTTTCTCCTTTTATTTTGCCTCTGGCTGATTTTTCAACTAAATTAAAACAAAAAGAAACACCTACCGTCCTTGTTTTAAGATTCAAACTGATCTTTATTGATGTTTTCCCTTCATTTGTTTCCCTAACCAAACTATATTTTCCACTAACCACCATCTTTGCAATACTTTTTTTATCCATTTCCTCACTCTTTATCTATTGCTTCATGGAGGAACACCTCAGATTAGATACTGAGCTGATTTCACTGCCACCTACCCTGGCAGTCAATAATAACTCTCCTGACAGCTCTGGATGTTCCTGAGACCTTATAAATCATAGAATCAATAAAAAAGTTTGGGTTGGAAAGGACCTTAAAGATCCTCTAGTCCAACCCTCTATAATGAGCATGGACATCTTCAACTAGACCATATTGCTCAGAGTCCTGTCACTGGCCTTGAACACTTTCAGGGATGGGACATCCACAACTTCTCTCAGAACCAGCTCCAGTGCCTCACTAGACTCACAGTAAAGAATTTCTTCCTAATATTTAATCTAAACCTGGCCTCTTTTAGTTTAAAATCATTTAAAACCCCTGTTGTAAGAAACTCTGCCAAAAAAGTTTGCCCTCAGCTTTCTTGCAGGCTCTTTAGGTTCTGAAAGGCTGCAATAACGTCTCCCCAGGGCCTTTGCCAGGCTGAACAATCCCAACTCTCTTGGTCTTCATATGAGAAGTGCTCCAGCCATCAGATCATTTGTGGAGACCTCTGGAGGTCTCATGAGAGCAGAGTAGAGGGGGAGAATCACTTCCTAATCCTAGCAGAAATACAATAACAGAAAAGACCTTTATATTACTACATTTGTCTCCCAGATAGCATAGGGCTGCTTCCCATACTAGCTTTCCCAATGCTTTGGTCAGTTTTGTAACACACTGCTTGCTGTGTAGAGCTTCCCTTAAAAGTCAGACCAGTAAAACAATCAACAGTTATACTGAAGGATTTCATAGCTTCAAAAAATTCAGAAATTAATCATTCCATACTGGAGTAATTGCTCTTTATGTATATTCTGTGAAACAAAAAATCCAAACATATTAATAATTTTGGGAAGGGGAAAGAGAAATACCTCTTGTTTCTAAATACATTTGATAGCAAGGTTTTTTGTTTTTTTTTTCTTTCCCCTTTTCCTTAAAGAACTTCAGTTATTCCATTCTGTGTGGAAAAATCCTTTCTGAACGAAATGAATTAGACCCCACCTGGAATCCACAGACCATCACATTTGAATATTTCCTTCAAGTTTAAGGCGAGTCTATTTCCCTTCCTGTTGGCTCAGGCTCTGAGGCTTTTATTCATGCCCTTTCACATTTATCTGTCATTACACACATGCCACTTCTTGAGATCCAGTCATCTACAAAAAATATAATTTACCATCAGTATATATGTACTTCCTCTCTCAGCTTCTGATCCAAGTTCTTTCCTCAGGTGGTGCCTTAGCTGAAGGCATTGGGAAGTATCTGCTACACATTTCCGAAGTTAAACAGCACCAAATTCATTCTTTTCTGTTGGAGTGAAATCTCCATGGTGACAACTGCATCATCAAGCTGTGAGAGCTTTTCAGTGAAGAAAAGTGTTTTATCATGAGATTCTCATTACAAGAGTGCCCTCTGTAAATGAAGAGGAGATGTTACCATGGGTGTTTCTGTAAATGAAGAGATGTTACCATAGGGGTTCGAGTTGGCTGAAGCTGGTCTTTACCAATTGACTTGTGTGGCTACATTGCAGATTAGTGCCTCTGACACAGCATGTGTGTCCTCCAAATCAGATGAACATAAGACACCTTCATAGTTAAAAACACATGAATTTTCATCAAAAATAGTTTGCTTTCCTGCTACCTCACAGGAGCGGATGGAAACTCAGTCAGCACCCTTGTGACTTGGGGAGTCATGATTCACCCACTCCATGCACATTTTCCTCTCAGCTGCCTGTTGGTCAGTGCTGGCTCAGGACAGACTGCTCATAATTTTGTTCCTTCTGCCACCAATACAAAGGTTTCTCGACTTTTTAATTGCTGAAGATGTAGTATCAGTTTACTTTTACAATATTTATTCATTAACATCTATTCTGCAATATACAGAGTTTGGTCTGTATGATGTTTATCCAGTTAAGACTTGGCAAAAAAATCAGTAGGAATGAAGCATCTATTTTCCTCAGTTAAACTATGGATTTCTCTCTCGGTCAGTAAAGTTTTTTCATGAGGACAAGAAAACCTTTCCACATAGTTTATACACTGATCTAAACATCCTGTGTTTTGTTTCTCTTTGTTGCACTAAGTGAAGGCACAATTGAAAAAAAAATCAAATTAAGATCATAGATTTTGCAAATGTGCCAACATATTCCTCTTAAAGAAATGTGTTCCATTTGTGAAAAAAATCTTTTTAAAAGCTTTCAAATTTATGCTTTAAAGGTGAGATACAGATAGTAGAAACTTTGCAGTTCTAATGCACTGAAATTACTCTACCTTGGCCCAAAATATTAAGTGAAACCTGCATAATTTCTTTGTTAGATTAGAACTAATTTGGTAAACAAGCTTCTTTGTTACAAAATTTGAGAAGAGCCACGGATATTTCCCAACAGACACTTCAATGGCTTATGCATGATTGCAATACTGAGAAGCAATAACATTCAGATTCATGAAAGGTTTCTCTACATAAACCACTAACACGGCCATTTCAAACTCCCATTAAAAGCAGCTTCATAGCAGACAGGATAAGAGCTGTGGGAATGTGGCTCTTATCCACACCCAAAAAAACATAAGAATTTTCATACTCAAAAGCAGCAGACCCCCTTTTGAATCTTACCTTACTTTGACAGCTGCACCAACTCACAATTGCTCTGACTAGCTAACATGGAGCTAAATGTTCATATGGGAAAGAAGAAAAATGCAGAGACTGCATCACTGAGCCTCCTTTCACCTACTTTTGAGTCTCCTGCATCAAATACAAACTTGCTACCCTCCAGTTTTCTAACCAGCTCATTATGTCTTCTGTTCTCTCATTCCATTATTCAAATCCCGCAGTGTACTAAGATTTTACTTCCCTCTGCACCTGTTCTATTTGAAAGTCTCCAGTGCTGACTCCTGTTCTCACAACCACCTCTAGCTTAAAACATCACTGTTGCCCTCTCACTTCAGTGCCTTCTCAACTCTACATCACATACCACAACAACATACCTTGCCCAAGACTACTGCTAGAGCATAAAGCAAGAAGAAGTGACACAGGGTGACACACAAAGTGGGATCAGCCTCTACTATTGCCTCTTTTATTTGTACTGAGAAAGGAGAGGGGTGTTCTCTTCCCCCAGTAGCTCTGTTCAGTAACACCTACAGGAAGCAGCAACTGATCAGGTATCTGTTGCAACACAAGTCAGAACTACTCCTGCATCTGGGGAAAACAAACACATGTGTTATCTCCAAAATAATTGTATTAGCAATAATAATATTCTTTAAATATTTTATATTTTTATTAATAGTTTTGTAAATGAAGCTGAAGTACTGAACAGACTAGGCAAGTAAGCAGGAAGGCATACTCATGAGCAATTCAAGGGCTGTGGCAATTCCTAAACAATGTTTTTGGCAAAGGAACAGGAAAGTGGACTTTTGTATTCAGAAGTCCAGCTGGATTAAGAAGTGAGATGTTCATCTGTCACAAACACATCCCCAAGCATTCTTTTTCCCTGTCAACTATGCAATGCATCTTCCTACAGCACAATAAAAAGGGAAATTAATTTGCAGCCCCAGACAATCTTGCTCATAAAAGTCAAACACATACACCAGTTAAACATTTCTCCTAAACAATCACTTGGCCACACCAACCACAGTCTTCTTTTGCACTGAAGAAAACCGAATCCTGAAAGTCACCATAAAATCCCACAGCATTTGCACAACAGATCAGTATGCTTGTGATGGACAATTCAAATACCAAAACAAAGCTTGTACAGGGACAGAGAGGAAAAAACCCTACTCATACATTCAAAATAAATTAGTCATAAAACAGATGATGTCTTTTCAGAACAATCAAACATTGACAGAATGGTTGATTTAACACCGGAAGATGTAATTAATGGGGCAATAGAAAAACTTTTAAGACTTAATGGCAGAGTTGAACTACATCTGGATTAATTTTTTTTCATCTGCCGTATTCAAGTATTTTCCTTTACCCTCTGCAATACAACACTACCCTTTAGTGGTCAGATGCACAAAGTGCGGACTCCAGCAGCCCTTCTGTATTTCTGACCAAAGAGGTGACAGCTGTTTGTAAATGTTGTACTCACATAGCATGAAACCCAGGAAATTAATATTACTTTAATTTCTAATCACTAAGCAAAATAAAATTTCTTTGAATTCAGGTGCTTGAGAAAAGTACCTTGTCAGAGGTACTAAAACAGTTTCAGAGACTGAATTTCTGAACATGTATGTGCAAGGGAAACAATTTATGCAGTTATACAAGCTGGCTTTTGCTGAAAAAGATAAACGTAGTACCATGCCTCTCTGAGTATTTATTTCATTATTATGATGGACTCCTACTGTTAGACACTCAGAAATAGAAAAAACTAAGCACAGAATATGCTGCCTATAATTTAAGGAGCAAGGAATTCCAAGGAAGCTTGTCCATCCACTGATGCCAGCATTGCTAATATCCTCTGTGTCAAGATGGTCTTTACTTTTACTTACTTGTCATCCAAATAATTGCACTCCTGCAACTGGATTTAAGCAAAAGCTGCTGGTTTCAAGCACTCTCTTAAACTATCTTAAGCACTTGTCAGTGTATTCTTCAAAAAGCAGTGACGCTTGCAAGCTCATTGGCTGAAGAAGGCCTTTGTATGACAGAACCTCTTATGAAAGAAAAACTCACTATTTGAAGGCCACACAGTAGGAAACCTAAATGGTTCTTCTATGATCAGTCATGTTACAAGTGAAAAATAATATTTTTTTTCCCTCAGTTGGGATATTACTTTTTAGAATACTATCCAAGAGATACTAAAAATTTAAAATCCACAGCTTTCTTCTGCTTGCAGTCAACAGCAAGGTACTGGACTAGTTTTTCATGTCTGTGTCTGAAATTTCTAAAATAAGCAAGAACAAGCAATTACGAATTTTCATTGTCCACATTTCATGACATATTTTAGCTGATGATCTTTCTGGTTGCTTGGAGTGCATAAATGAGGAGGCAGAGACCAGCTAGGTGAAATGAATTCATTCAAAAGAAAAATGCAGCCAAGTGCCAGTTCCTGGAAATTATAATTACAGGTTTGGAGGTAAGAATGAAATGTCTTTTTGAAGTACAAATAAAAATAATTTTCAGGGTAAACTTCTAGTGCTAGATGAAATGAAACATTGTACTCCATCATGCTCCCTGTGCTCAGCAAATGCATTATAATGGCCCACTAGGTGAAACGGCAATTAGGGGGTCTGCTTTTTCCCCCCTAGTCTTGCAAACTTGCATTTCATTCAGAAATCTCAAAAATAAGGTGCACATAATCGATGTTTCTCAATATCTGATTTTTTTCAAATACCTGCACATCAGTAAAGCCTTCTGATTGCAAGTTCTCTCTGAAATCAATATATTTTTTCAACAACAGGCACTCTCACCATTTAACCTATAAGTGTACAATACTGTTATTTCCATGTTCAAGTAAGAGATCTATCAAACTCACGCTATAAGGCAAGTATGAATCCTTGACCTGACTGTTAGAAGTACTTGGTTAATTTTTTATCTTGGTTCGCTATGTATTTTTCTAGAGGTCTGCTTACTTTTGAGAAGTTCTGCTCAGCAGGAGGTTGTAAGCTGACTCCTTCTCTGCCTGGCTGGCCAGATGCTGCTCTTTCCCTTCCCAGCTGGGAACTATGGGAGCAAGCTGCAATCATTTTTTGAGACACTGGCAGATCACACAACCTTCCCTTGGAGACTGGAAACACAGGGAATTGGCATAAATAAAATCGTCTGGATCCAAATCTAGGTGGAAACTTGTAATTTTACTTTAGATAATGCAATCTCTCTATAACAGAAATTATATTATATACATCACTGACTGATATTTGAAAAGGTCAACGTTATACTCTACACATCATTACAAAAGGATCCAGTTTAGAGACCATCATGTCATCAGGTCCTCCCTGGTGGGATTCCAGGAGGCACTTTCTTGAAAGACCCCTAGAAGCAAATATTTCCTTTTGTCTTTTGATTCAGAGCAACCTGCCTCACAGTATAGTTTTGTCAAATGTGGGAATATTTCTGGCTTTCTTGTTCTTGTGAGAAAGAGAGTGTGCAATGCAGAAGCAGATCGAAACATGAAATTTGTAAGAGTTAATATCTGAACCTATCACACCTTGTACCCACAGCAGAACCAGATTTCAACTGGCAATTCAAGTAGCAGATGGACTGTCCAAAAACCTATAGCCCAAATACATTTAAAGAAGGGAGAATTACTTTCCATCCTTTGAAAGCATTTTAATTCCAAAATCCCAGTGCTACAATGCAGGCATCACCTTAATATCCATGACATGAGGTTCTCATGTTAGTATACTGACTAATGGTGGGTTCTGGTGATAATGCCATAAACTCCATTTCTTTCAGGCATAATCATTAATAAAATGCATGTGGGACAGCACTCCATCACATACTGTCTGGAACATAACTGAGATGTATGATGGCCTTTGGCTAGATACACATGCTAAGTTAGGGCTCAGCGTGCAACACTGAAAAAGAGCGACATGGTTGACTTCTAAAAAAAAAGGGAGGAAAAGGGAAAACAGATGTCAAGGTTTCAACAAGTCATTGCACACTGCAGCTGGAACCAGTACAAAAACAACACACGTATGCTGATAATGTAGCATTTCATGTAATGATAAGGGCAATGAAATAGCACAAAATGCAAAACCTCAAACGGCTAAACACCTTCCTCAGATTCCAGAGGGTTGGTTGGGCTGAACAATAATAGTAATCCTTTCAATAACCAGATCAAATTATTCAACTATTAAAGCTCTTCATTGCTCAAGAAAAGTGAAAATTGCACTTCTTCTAAGTGCAGAATATGGACAATAAATCTGAAATCCAATCCAAACAGACATTCAGATGTACACTATCTCAGTCACCATCACTCTTGAAACTATTTGGCAACAGTTTCCATTATTAAAACAGATGTTAACAAGATGGATAGAGAACATGTTAAATAAACATTAATATTAACATATAAGCATCTATCTAGCAAAACCACTGTTCAAATTATTTATTTCCTCAAGAGCATTTCTTGGGAAATTAATCAGGGAATTTGTCTTGCTAGTAACTAATATAAATTCAAGGTATTTTCCATTAAAAAAGACCATATCCTTCAGAAAACTACTAAACATGGTCTACATGTACAATCTGGACTCTGGTGGAGTGATGCTTGCAATTGCTATTCTCTTCTGGGCTTTGCCATCTTAGGACAGAGCAGCAAAGGTAAGAAATGTGCAGAAAGATAATATAACCTACAAAAATTTACAACATGAAAGAGCTCAAAAACTTAAGGATGATGGAAGAGTAAACACAAGCAATAAACACAAGAATCTGGAATTTTAAGCCCAGCCCTGTAAAGAGACACCTTAGTCAGAACACTGTCTCTGCATCACAGACAGGCTGGTTACAAGTGTCAGGATTTCTGAAGCATGCTGAACATGGAGCTTGCTTTCTTGTGTGTTTCTTAATGGAACACAGCCTGTTGCTTGCAAGTCTTCAAGCACAGCAAGTCCTGGGACATTACTAAATCTAGCAATCAAAATACAAGCAGAGTTTATAAATCCATGAATATGACATGAACCATCAGAATTAGAGCTGACATCAAAGAAAGCAGGCAAAAACCTCAGAATAAAATTTGGATAAAGTGATAGTCACAATTGACTACTCAAAGATTTGAGAGTTAAAAAGAAACCTGCTAAGAGATGCTGCCAGTTTAAGTGGCATAGAAAATAGTTCATTCAAAATCTCTTCTATTTTGCTATAAAGATGTTTTTTTAAAAAAAATATTTAAAATACAAATGACTAAAAACCCAAATTAAAAAAAAAAAAAAAAAAAGAAAAAAAAGATGAAACAATCTGTGCTCAGACACTGAAGTACCAAATAACTTATTGAACTGGAGGCCCAGAAGTCCAGCAAACTATTCGCCTCTTAGGCTGTTCTTTACACCAACTTCATAATCTTTAGGCTTGTGTCCCCTATATTCTGATTCTACAGTCTATTATGAACTCAACAGTCTTCAGCTACAAATCCTTTACTTCTGAGTTCCTACATCTTGTAGGAAATTATGTGACAAAGAAACATGAAAGAAGTCAGGCTACAAAATGCAGGAGAATTTCAGTGCATTTTCTAGGCACAGGTTAGTTTGAGAAAAAGATACAGTAATGGAAAACAGCACCATGTTGGGAAGGGAAATTTGCACAAAAAGCAATTCCTCCTGTGATAACACCTGGCTGTGTTTCTGAATTTCCTTTTCAACCACTGATGCTTTTCTGCAGCACAAAGGGAGGGCCAGATCCCCAGGAGGGCAGTCAATCTCCCCACTGCACCCAACTTTCCTGTTTGCATCTAGAAGAACCCAGGAAACAGAGTTCTAGCCATACACGTCTCTACACATCCCATGTATATCAATGTCAACAAATCTAAAGATCCCAGGATCCATTTGTAACCGCCATAATGAACCAGAAAATGTCTGGCCTACAAGGGCGGGGGTGGAGGGGGAGAAATATAGTGGTTTACCTGAACAGGTTATCTCTTCTAAGTTTCCACATGTCTGTGACATGTTATAGCCTGAATCTCTCTCCTGTGCTTGCAGATGGTTTTGCTGGTGGTGCTTTGGGGTGGTATTTTTTCAACTGAGAAACTAAAAGAACTAGGTTGCTATCTCAGAAGCAAAGCAGAGGAAAAGGTAAGTATCTTAACCACCTGAGAGCAAAGATGGAGCAGTGGATATGCTAATTGTCAAAGCTGGGTCATTTGTGCACCATTTAAAAAAAAAAAAAATCAAGTCAGGCAAAAGCAGAAAGAAGGAACTGAATACACAGCCCACAGATGGTGACACACTGATGGGGATGGAAGTAATTATGAGTAAGTCTTAGTCCTGGGACTATTCAAGGCACCCTTGAATGATATTCACAAACATTAGGCACATGACAGGGATAAGCACTCTCATATTAGTGGCAAGGCTCCAATTACTCTGACTGGCTTCACTCGTTTGGAAGTGTTGTTAATTACTTTCAGCAAGTGCAGGTAGTGCTTGAAAAAAAAAAAAATACGAGAGGCTTTCCTTTCTGAAGAGAGACTGCAGTAATAACTTGATATTGGAATCCAAATTTCAAGTATTTTTGTTCCTTAAAGGAAAACCTGAAAAAGGGGAAATAAGTGCAGAAAAATCATTTTCACAGCCATGATTGCAGAGCACTGCCATGGGCATAACTGTTCAAGGGCTCTCTGCATAGTTACTCTTCTCAATGTAAGTTAGGAAATAATGTATATGAGAAGCATTTGTTTTATATAAACTACATAATTACAATTTTCTAGCAAATTTATAACAGGTAACAGATTCACTTAGCCAAAAATATCTCAAATACACACCCTTACTTCAGTTTTCTTCATCATTTAAAACAAAGTTAACTCTACAATCCCAAAGATATTCCTTTCCACCTCTTTGCATTTTTCTAGAGGTAGTTATTTTGCTTTTGGTTCAAGATGATTAGCCTTTAGTGTAACCCTTCTTTGCAGAAGCCAAGAGGCTGTGGTTGTGTTTTGCCTTCTTATAAGAAAAATGAACCTGAAAGCATACAAAATGCCTTTAGTCTATTTCAGAGCAATAACCTGGCATAGAAAAAAACCTACAAGGACTCAGAATAAGCTCTCAGTAGGAGCCAGAGAGTTTAGTACCACCAGTGATGGATCTGTATAAGGCCAGTGTTAGGATGCAGAAAGTCGTTTTATAAGTCTTTTTACTTGGCAATATATGATTTGGGCATAGTGTAGGTAGTAACAGTCCTCTCAAACAAAAATACATAAATTGTATTTCTTTTTACCTGCTATTATACACAGAGATAATTTATTCACAAAAGTTAAGTTCATGAACAGAATGCTCTTGGATGGAAAGAGACAGATTTTAGAAAAGGTGGTTCAGAGAAGGAGCAAAACTTTAGGCGTTTTGAATTACCTTCCAGAGGTAATTCTGACAGGCAGAGTGGCTTATAGTCTCAGTAAAAACCTCTACTTAGCCTTTGTAAATACATTTACTCAGAATCCCTAATTGTCTCAAGACTTCCTAAACCTGCGAATTAGCACAGAAGAGGGACAAAACAGAGACACTAATAGAGATTCATAAGACATAGCTAAAGATCCCCCAGATCTTGTTTCTGCAAACAGAAACTTGATCATGCAAGTAATGCATTAATTTATTTAAAGTGACCCAGAAGTTAATGGAAAAAAAATTGGGAGGGGAAAAGCCACCCACATGTGAATGGCACAATGACTCAACCAATATGAAGTCTCAGGAGAACATAAAGATCTGACTTACTATCTGGGGCATCTTCTAAAATATTTCCTGTGCAAAGACGACTGTCTGCCTTACTGAATTCATTAGTGGCCACTTCAGAATGGATTCACTATTGAAAAAGAACCGACTGTCACACTAACACCATGCAGCAGCCTTCTTTCCCTCCCAGCAAGCCGTGAATATTCAGAGAAATGAATACTGCTTCTAAAGGAGGCTAAACAGTTCCTCATCCATCTTCAGTGGCTCCAGAGGTCTTCATTCATTTTTAATGACCCAGAGCGGATTTCATACGCTCAGAAACGCATGATGAACTTGCTTGGATTATCATGTCTTCGCATAAGTTTGTTATCTTTACAAGTTCGCGCTATGACACTCGAATACATATTTGAAAGCAGAGATGCTCGGCAAACAGAGGCGCACGGAGGCACCGCACGCACGAAAGGCTGGAGCGGAGCGGAGCTGCCTCCCCGCGCTTGCACACACGGGGGAGCTGCGGCCCCACTCCAATCCCCTCTTCTCCCTCGGCCGGGAGAGCCCAGCATCCGACGGAATAGCTTTGGTCTAGTTTTTTAGACGCTCTAGCAAAGAGACTTACGGCTTCACACTCGGCATCTTTATATCCAGACAGGTTTACGGGGGAAAACAGCAAATAAATGGAGAAATAAAGGGGAAATAAGGACCATAAATGAAGTCTTCTACATCCTCAAGGACGATTGCATTGCAGAACTTCAAAATTAATGACTTCTAGTTTTGTAACGGTGAGAAATCCAGGAGAAAGCCTTTCTCCCTTTCGGGCACTTCAGGTGCATAAACTTAGCTTTTCTTAAAGATACACTTTCCTATGGGCAATCACCCATAGCGTGAAGTTCTTTTTTCACACTTTCTCCCATTTTTTTCTGAACATGAGGAAACAGATTTTAATGTGAGGGTGACCTAGCACTGGCACAGGTTACCCAGGGAGATGATGGGAGTCTCCAGCCTCAGAGACACTAAAAAGCCATCTGGGCACAGTCCTGGGCTGCCTGCTGTAGGTGACCCTGCCTGAGCAAGGGAGGTTGGACCAGATGGCCTCCAGTGGTCTCTTCCAGCCTCAGCAGTTCTGTGATTATATGGGGTTTTATTCATCCTGGTCACTTTTCCCTGTCATCACCCTCTCACTCTTATTCTTTTTCCCATAAATATCTGCTGCCTTAATTGCCTTACTCCCATCCTATAGTCTCTCTTCTTACTCTTCATCTCCTATTTTTTCGCTCTTGGACAGTGGAAGAATATTCTGCCCTTGTGAAGTAACTGGAAGAGGCTACATGTTTGACAAAGGGAGCTAACAATCAGGTCCTACTTCCCTTCTCTATAGTAACATGGGACAAGAGACACTGTAGGAGAACATCGTCACCATGGATAGAGGATATCAATTCAAGCATACACGCTATGAGACATACTCTGTGTAACCAGTAAACTGCACTATTTGTATGAACATAAAAATGCTTCCCTACATCACAAGGGCTGCTAACATGCTGGAATTAAATGTATGCTTTATTTGTGAACCTGCTATAGTATTCTGCAAAATCAAGTTGATTTTTTTTCCCTTAAAATCATGATTTTTAAAACTAATTGTAAAGGGTGATAAGCAGACCTTACACAGGTTTAGAAGCCAAATCCCAAACAGGAGTCTGCCACCATTCTTCAAAATAGCTCACTCCTTTAAAAGAAAACGAAACCAGAAACAAACTCAATATAAGTCCCTTTCACAAGCAAAAGTGAAACAGAAATAAATAACAGAACAGGTTGTGTACCCCTAATTTACAAGCAACAGTTCTCACCTTCACCAATCCCTCCCAGTTTTGCCCTCACCAATTTTACTTGGACATCAAATTACAAAGCTACCTAATGGACTACTCTCACCTCCAGAGGCCAAACCATTCCTGACCATGTTCCTCCCGAAGTGGGGTAACTATTTTATCTAACTGTGGAAACTTCAGTCAAACTTTGGAGGGAAGAAAAAGCTGATTTCCCTTCAGCATCACCTGACCCAGTGAGGGCATGTGGCATTCCCGGGGAGAGCAGCACCAGCTCAGGAAAGTTCTTCCCTGCTTTGAAAAGCTGAAACACACCATAAACAAAAGTTAGAAAAAAAGCTCTTTTATGCTCTTTCTATTGCCTCTCAAACTCCGAGCTTACCTCCTGGCACACAATTAAAGTTGTCTTAAGAGTACTAAAACAAAGTATTGAGTCTACTGCTTACATCCATAAAACTAAAAACTCAAGCTTGTCATGGAATGACATATTAAACAGTGTTTCAGGATTGGGACTTGAATTAGTGCGACTATTTAAATGAGAAAAAAATAATCTGTCTGAGAGGAGAAACAATGAGCTCAACCTTGAGCTGCACCTTTGTGCCTTTTCCACAAGTCTTTTGTGGAAAAGTCTTTCTCACTAACAGAAATAAAGGATTTAATCCAAACTCCATTAAGAAAAACTTTGAAGGAAGCTTGAATATGCCTCATAGAGAATTCTCTCTGTGGTTAAGCAGCACCAGCTGTTAAATTCAGTTAAGTTTATAGTCGGCATATTATATGTAGGGGGCCATGTTGCTGTACTTCGGATACAAGGGGGGACACAACTCGGCAGCTTTGAAATGTCCCTGTGCTCTTATGCACACAGACCACAACAGGTGAGAATGGGAGAGATATCCCAGGATATTTAAGCTTTTTGAAAAATACCAGTAGAATGAGGAGCAATGTTTCAAAGGACAGCAAAATGCATATCCTTCAAGGTGAAAGAGTTATGTATTCTTAAAAAAATTTCCAATTTCAAAAATAATGTCACAGTCCTGGGTAATCCTATCACTTGTTTGCCAAGTCTGCTCCTCTGCAAAAGTCCTACATTCCAACAGTTTCTTACTTTCTTGTTACAGTCTTAGCTACAGTGTCTTGATAAATAGATGTTTCCATGGAGATGACAAATGAATATCATCCATGTTGCAATGAGCTGATTTCATCCTGAACCATTAGCTTTCAAACCACAGCTTATTCATTATTCATTTGCAGTAAGGAAATGGCTGAAACCCAGTGCATTACAGCAGATTAAAATCTGTGCATGCAGTCTAGAAGTAAGTGCATTTGTAACCATACAAAATGAACAAAACTCCTCAGGATTAAAATACTGATCCTAGAAGGTGTCCTGAAGGTCTAAAAAAAATTTCCCCTCAATTAATAGTATGCTTAGATAAAGTATGGGAATTAAGACACATTTTAAATATAAAGGCAGGCAGGGGACTTTCAGGAGGAAAAAATAGAGTAGACATTCAACTTTTTTTATACTGTAAGAATGATACTAAATGCTCTTCAGAAACAGGCCTAAAAACATAAATCATCAAAACTTTGACTTGACAGCTTAATAAGAATTTGTAAATTTTTATGCTTTTTGATGTTCTTGTCTATGAAAGCAGTATCTGAATTATATTCAGAAAATGCCTTTCTTTTATCACAAGCTGACAGGTGACTGGAGACTTTGGCAGCTCTGAGGGAGCCTAAGATATAGTAGGAGAAAATATTTTCAATTGTTTCATAAAAATAAAAACCTTCACAGTTGCTGCAGTTATTTTTAAAAAGTACAATTTTAAGATAGTCAACTAAATTAATATACAACACCAGTGCACTCCATTAAAACATTTTTTCAGTCTTATGTCCTGGGCTAGAAGGAGGGGGAAAAAAAAGAATGCACAGTTATTGCTACAAGTAGGACATTCTTAAAGAAATTTTATGACCTCTATACTTCAGCATAAAAGGACTTCAAATTCATGGTAATTTAAAGAATACGAAATACTCTTTCTTAATTGCTGGCCTACGACTGGCCTCTTTGGAAGGAAGGAGTCTGTGACCAATGCTTGAAAGACACAGCAGACACATGCACTGCAGCATCACCTAACATTGATGTTACCTGTCATTGCCTGTAACAGCATTCAAATTTACTATAATTGAGGTGGGCAGGATTTTTTGGCTGATTGTGAGGTGGAAGCTGTCTATATGTGCATGACCTAAAGGATATTTTGCCTGGATGAAAATTATCATGCAGCTGATCCAGGGAAAGAAACAGGACAATATAAAAGTGGGACGTCCTTCACACTTGCCCTGGTTAATAACATCCACGCTCTTGCTGTTTGAGCACTGGAGTTGTCCTCGGAAAAGCATGTCAATTAGAGTAAGTTATACCCAATTACGTGTCTCTTCATTTGAATTATTGCCCATTAAGAACTGATCTGAGTTTACAGAACACATTTCATTCACATAATACACCTAATACCAGTGTGACAAAAGGTTGAAGGGTAACAAGAAATTATGAACATAGATAATTTTGTTACATAGGAAGGTGACAATGAGCAGTAGCTCTTTTTTTTTTTTTCCCACATGCCAACACAACATGCCATTTTCATACTACTACTACCTCACCTGCTTTCTCAGATTACCATGAAGCTGGAAGAGCTACACACTCCACTGCACAAACAGCCATCTCCATAATGTCTCTTCATATCTCACAGATGAGGCTTTATCCGACCATAACATAGGGATGAGATGAAGCAAGCAATAAAGGCCAACTCTTGTTCACATCAAGAACTATGCAGACAGTCTAGACAAAGTGCTGAGCTCCTACTGTGCAGGTTATTTCACACGGAGTAGCACAGCTACTAAAGGACCTTTTCTGCAGAAACAAACTTGTTAGGGTCTTTTTTTGTTTTTGCAGAGAGAAATGGGGGAGAGGGGAGGGGAAGAGTTAGCCACCACCCAGCCTTTGCAACTTTTGAGGAACTGATCCACCACATTTAATTTAGAAAGTTTTTCTTCTCTGAACTCAGAATGGAAGTTGCAATTCAATCTGTCCAGTATTGCAATTGACGGTAGTTAAGGTCTGGAGCTGCCTAAGGTTTGAAGCGAGACGTTTGGGACACAGGCTGTTCGAACATGGATTTGTCTCTCAGACATAACTTTTTTCTTACTTTGCAGGAACGCTCTCTCTTCATCATGGTCTTCATTTGCCTCTGAGCACAGATCCATAACAACCACAACATGGTTTCATCACAAGCACAAATTGCAACTCTCAGAGGAAATAAAAGCAACAGGCAGATAGACAAAACCATGGAAACCGTGCAGCACAGAACAGTGAGGACTCCAGCATGGAGCTAGGTGTCCAACAGAGTGAAACACATGTCATTTTCCCTTCAGGAGAAAAACAAGAAACCTTGGGATAAAACAAGGTGTTCCAGATACAATGCACTGGAGTACTTTTGTGTAACTTCCTGAGATAATCACACAAAAGACATGTACTTTTGGTCATATTTACTGAAACCAAAATGACCACTGTGAACTCACTGTACACTGGATCTTCTGAAGAACAGTGTGATGTTGACTGTAATGTTTGCAAATACTTTTTGAACATATAACTTCCCTCTGTTTGCTCTCTCGCATATTTATCATTGTGTGCCTACCTGCTACAGCTTTTACCTTCTCCAGCTGGATATGCAGATGTAACTCTGCAGACAGACAGCACAAGACAGTCTGAATCCACTAAGAATCAAGCATACATGGTCCTTCAGCAGAAGAGTCACTGCAGCCACCATTCTTCACCTGGTGCAGAAGGAAGCTTTGCTGTCCAACAGCTTCCTCTGGTATTATTTTCAAATAGATGCTGTCATGCTCAATACATTTGACCTTTTGAAATCTGCAGCTTTCAATTAATTTAATGAACATAATCCTGTATTTATTACTGTTTAAAATACCTTACAGCATTAATAAAATCAGCAAGTTTAGCTAATGTCCATGGGAAAATGAGAACACATGCACTTATATAACTGATCATTTCTAAGGTGACAGTTAAGTTTGAAAATCACAACCCTAAAAGTCCAGATCTGGAAATTGAGAAGCAGGAAGGGCTAATTAGCAGCCGTAACAGACTAATTAATATACTGAATCCCAAGAGGGAACAAAGGTTCATAATCCCGTAGCATTTGGGCTGTATAGATTTAACCCCAGGCCTAGGAATACAGTCCTGTAGATACTGCTCCAAGCTTGGTTTCAGTCTGACCTTCCAGAAGCCACCACATGATTTTTTTCCAGTTTAATAATTGTGTTACAGTACAGATATACTTTTCATACATTTACAAAGTGTCCTGAGTTTGAATAGTGCTCAGTAAAAAGCATAAGGCAGAGAAGGAAGATAATTTTTCTTGAGCACTGAAGAAGAACATAAATCTTCTGCTTTAAATCTACAACAAGATATGAAATATTTATCAGTGAAAACTATTTGGCCTTTGTTCAATGACATGATATTAAAGCAAGAACACATGATCTTAAAAAAAAAGTTTGCACTAACATTATCCCTTCTCCTATTAGGAAACAACTAAAGTCCACAGAACAGAGTTCTTACTTTGAAGTTGTACAATACTGTGATCTTAGGGCGGAAGTCAGCATTTCAAGCACAGAAACTCTGATTTATTTGAGTTCAAGTCACATCGCATGAGGAGAAATAGTCTTATTCCCCTACTTCAGCCAAGCACAGTTAACTGAAAGCAGCAAGTCCCTATACAACATGGCCCCACAAGGGCAGCCCAGAGCAGCTGTGTGACGCTGTGTGACACTGTCAGGAAGTCACCTGAAGCCAAACTGAGTGTGCAGCACTATCAAAACTATGGATCATTGCCACCAAAGTCTTCTACCAATGTCCGCTTGGCAGAAAGAGAACAAAAGGCTCAACTGTGTCTTCTCCCCAACTTACAAAAACAGGAGAAACATAGCAACACTAGGAACTGTTCATCTGCAGAGCCTCACTGTAGTATTTCTTCTCCAGCATTTCTATCCAGTGTAGTTTATCTAATTTTCTCCTTTTCTTCCTGGCTTGAGTACTTGCAGTGACCCCCCACAAGCTGCCAGAAGGTAATGGACTCAGAGATTTCTCAACTAAAAAATTGTAGAAGAAGTTGTTAACAGGATGGAAAGGTCAGGGCTATCTATCTTACTGTTCTGAAGCCCCAGAAAGGACCAGGCTTGAAACCCTCCTATCATCTCCTGGTGGCAGAAGCCCAATGGAGAGCCAAGGGAGAGATAAAAGCATGTGACATTCCTATGAGTACAATCACAAGCCATCGCTCACGAAGTCCATATTCACCAGGCAGAAGCGGGGCCAAGCACACAGCTTTTGACCACTGCGTTTTGTCAGCTTTGAAGTCAAGCTCCATGGCTAAAAGGCTTGCAAGGCATTTTTAGAATGTACATATAATCCTTGTAGTTTCCAACCTGTTTGGTGATGAACTGCGACAAGAACGGACAAAGCACCACTGCAGTATACCACTGAAAGAAAGAATTTTGATTTTAAATTACTATTCTCTTCTGAAAGAGATCATATTCTAGTCTTATGAAATCTGCTTTTCCTAATTTCTTCTCTGCAGAAGGGAGAATTTATGCAGTGTGTAGAGCTGGCTGCACTAGTGTAAGCAGTATTTTGGATCATCATCTTTGCTGATCATATTGATTTTTTAAACCATTTGACATTTTTCACACCAATATCAGTTCAGAAAACAGCAGGGGAATCTTCAGCTGCGGCTAATCAGCCATTTCTCTGTTACCAGCTAGGATAAAACTCAAACAACTCAAGTGCTTTTTAAGAAAGATTTAGCCTTTCCATCCTTTGGAGCAGGGACTACACCAAGGTCAAAGAAAAGCCTCATTTCTCTCTTGATAAAAGCTCCAATTTGCTCAGATTTTATGGGGTGTGTGCATTATTCAAATGCACATCCTGTAGAAGCATAATAGAATCTGACAATATTTTTCTAATGCTCTTCCTCCACAGGTCAAATTCCAGCCCCAGAAAGCTCAAATCAGCACTGGGGAGGTTATGTCCCTCCCAGCAAAATGGCTCGAGAAACAGAAAATCCCAATTTTTCCCTGTGCAATTGCCACTCCAGCCACCAGATGCTACTGCGGCATTACAATGGAAGCCAGGGATTGCCACTACTATGCTCCCCATAGTCTGTTGCTGCGGAATAGCCATCACAAAGCCTTTAATTACATGATCGCACACTATCTCATCCCCCGAGCTGGTGTCCCTTTGAAGACGATAATGAAGAAAGCTGTTATCTGAACAACCCTTCTTCATTTGCTGAAAAAGTTGGCAGGTATGTATTGGAAAAAAAAAAAGAGACTGCGGGGGAAGAGGAGCGCGTCGTGACTGAACACAATAAAGCTGTGCTGTTACAGAGACTGTTGAAAAGGGCTGCATAGCTGGGAACCTGGGTACAGACACACCATTCGGGCTACCCAGAATCAGGTGATATTTGAGACACTGTATTTCAGCTCTCCATGTTTCTGTTTCCTCTGTAAAATGGAGATAACACCTGCCAACATCACTGAAACGACTCTACAAGTATTAAACAAACACATTCTAACACATTGATGCATTTACACATAAACTATTAATAGAAGTAAGATTCAACATTTCACACAGTCTAGAGAATTAAAAAATGGTTTTTTTAATGCACAGTTATTCATGTAATTTTTGTATTTAAAAAAAAATAAATATTAACAAAACTCAAAAAAGAATCTGTATCCAACATGTTTTAAGGATCTTTGACAGCATATTTAAAATGCAGCAGCACAATTTATGCTCCAATCTCCTTCTAGGTCCATTGAAAGAAAAATTCAGAAGCCAAGGTTAAGGACAGACCTTCCAGTAGGTTGCCTGTAAGGCAGCCACCACACCACAGTCACTGCTCTCTTACTACAACAAAGCTTGAGCTCCAGTTCCCCAGAATGAGGAGAAAGATGGCCATGGTATCTTAAAGGTGGCCAGATAACAAGAATGAAGATGAACAGAGAATAGGAATGGGTGACAAAGCCTAGGGTAAAGAGTTCAAACAAGTAAACAATCTACACAGAAACCCTAAATTTAACACTTAACCCTTCAGCCATTTGCAGTCATTTCCCCTGTCATGTTGCAGCCTCAGTGAAAATGCCCAATAATATTTACATTACCTTTCTCCAAATTTGATATAATCAAAACATGATGTCTGTGCACTGTCAGCTAGAGTTGGAATCCTGCAGAGATGTGGTAACTGAAACAACTCCAACTCTTCCTCCCCCCAAGGCCAGACCTGTGTTTTCTGTAGCAGCCATTGCCTGCTCACACTAGAGCAGTGCAAGCAGGAGAACAGCAACAGTCTGCGAGGCTGATCTCTGCCACTACAGGGTAAAAAGGAAGAAGGAGAGGCACAGGGGTACAATTAGTGCCATAACTTATTCAAAGCAAAGTCACCTTATCACCAAATAGAAGGTAATCATATCACAAGACAGAACAATTATGCTTTTTTTCCTTTTTTTTTTAATCTTAGGATTGCAATGTCCTGATAAGCAATCAGACTCAAACATTTAAGCTCAACATGAAGAACATACAATCCCTTTCTCTGATCTTGTTTCCTTCAGATAACATTTTTCCTTCATCAAAAATAAGTCCTTATCCCTCCCCAGCGATTCCCAGCTCCTTTCTAGAACGACAGTCAGTCCACAGGATCAAAGCAGAGCTTCTGCGCTACTGCCCACTGCCTTCTAGCAACTGTCCTGCCCTGTCAGAGTTTCAGCCTTGCCTGCAGTCATTTAAATGTATGGCACACAGACTCCTTTCCTCTCATCTTCCCCCTTTTCCTCCTGTCAGACAACACAGGAGACTGTGAAACAGGCCAATCTTCCTCCATTGCTTTTCCCTCTACATTTTTCAGCTTGTAGTTCACTGCAGAGCATTCAGATAGGTTCATAAAGGGATGTGGCTAAAATGGCATCACTAAGCTAAGCAAACTTCAGGGATTGCTTCTGTCTCTACAACTGCCTGGAGTACAGTGTTGAGGGGTACAGAACTGGGATGGGATAAAGGAGAAGAGCGAGAAGGTTAAGGAGTGAGTTGCAAAGTGATAAAAGGAGAAAGATCGGTGTTCAAAAGCACAAAAGGATACAAAGGCCAGATCTTTCTGGATGAACACTTCAAGGTTTGGTAGCTTTTCCCAGTGATTACTCATCTGGACCTTACTGTCAGGACTGGCTTGTGGGTTTGTGGTTGACTAAAGAAAGAAAGGGTTTACCATTTCAACTTTAATGTTACCAGTGTTTCAAAAGATTTTCTGAAGCAACACAACAGTTCTGTTCTACTTCCTCAAGTAAGTTTTGCAGACTACTTTTTCTGATGTAAAGCCACAGTGAGTTTACAGACACAAAGGCAGGGGGATAAAAGAATAATATAAATGTGTGTTCATGTGTGTTTCAGAGAGAACAGCAAGTGCATCTTAATGTTTTCTGATATATTACCACAACTACATGCATCACATGTTGAGTTTTGATTATTGATTAATCTACTAATTGATTATTCTACTCATAAAAGGTTAATAGAATTTATTATATCTGTTTTATATATATATAATAACAAAATTTATTTTTCTAATAATTCACAATTTACTGGAAACTTATATGTGGCATACAAAGAGTTTCCTGTTTTGCCCAAATAAAGCCCCAAACCAGCCTAGGGGATCCTCAGTGACTTCAAAACTTGAATTATTTGAACACTTTGTCCTATGAAAAAGTCTGCTATTACACAGCTCCAGTCTTGGCTCCTCCTCCATATCAGAAACCAGACAAATTAATTGCCAAGCATCTCCTACTGAAACCTAGCTCTCTAAGTGAATGCCACTGATGCTCCTCTGTTGTCTTGATCTTCTGACAGTGTCTCCATTTTCCTTGTATTGCTAGATTATAAAACAAGCCTTCTGACCTCCCCTCCCAGATGCAGTTACTGTTTGGCTGAGTGGGGTAGCTGGAGACTTCGTGAGAGAAGTACAAATGCTGCAGTTTCCTCTGCTTTGTGGGACTGGGTTGCAGTTCTCAGATTTTGTAGGTGCCCCAGAAGATCTTCAGGCCTGGAGGTACCAAGAGTACTGCTCATCTCCTACAGAAGGTGTATATATTCAGAAAATAGTGCCTATAGGTTCATTAACAAACTCTGAGAGCTTCTTAAAGATAGGAATTTTAGGAATATAATCAAATTCCAACATTTCCCAAAGAAAGGGATATTAGAAGCAATAGTTCTGTTTCTTATGAAGACTTTGCTGCTTTTAAAAGGTCATGTACAGTAGTAAGAGATCATTTTACTAAGTTAAGCTTGATCAGAATTTAAGCACCTGACACAAAATCCTGCAACTCCCAGTACAGCTCAGCAGTATTTTAAGCCTGTTTCAAGCAATCTCAGAAGAAATTTCACTTCTTTCTCTCACCTTCTACCATCACCCTGATAGCAATCACATTTTAACCATAGAAAACCTTTGAGAAGTGGTATTCAGCTGGCCTAAAAACAGCATTCCTGATTGCAATGGAACTTGACTGCCATTTTCTATTCACAAACCCTTTCAGTTCCCGCAGAGCATGGTGATATGCAAGGCAATTTTCCAGTTATAATGAGATTTAAAATGACTAGAGAGACAATCTGGAAAAAAAAATTAGAGCACATGCACTAGGTATTTCTTATGCATTTCAGCTTCAATATAAGTAGGGCTTCCAGCTACATCTTAATACATTGGTAGAGAAGTGTGACATTGTTTTGATATAATGAAGCATAAGGTTTGGATCCTAACTGATTGACTCTGAACTTAGAGCTGCTTTAATTCCTGAATGCTAATTCTTCTGCTTCAAAATAATTTTATTTCTTTAATTTTGCCAAGTACAATACTGCAATAAGGTGAACAGGAACTGCTAGAAGTCAGCAGCAGAGAGCATCACAATGTCTGCCTGCAGTGGCAAGCAGTGACATGGCTCCCCTGCGGAAACAAGTAACTGCCTGGGAAGGTAAAGCAGCCTCTACTGAGCCTGTGCTGCTGCTGCAGAGATGCTGCTTCCAATGGTAGCATATAAATTTAAAACTACTGTGGAAAGCTCTGCTGTGTGCTCTTGTGACAGCAGCACAAATACTGAGGCTTTCATATGCATGTGAAAATAGTATTTTCCAAAAGATGCCCTTTAGAAGAAACAGGAGTGAAATAGAATCCTTGGGTCAATTTTAATTTTCATGAAGAGGTAAAAACGTGGATGAGGGTGGAGGCAATGGCATTTGGATGGAATTTGCTGATCATGCACAGTTGTTTTTTTTTCCCCCTGTGACCACAATACTGATAATAAAGCAGGATATGGAAGACAAAACCAGAGGAGTTCTCCTACACATCATTATGAGCACAGGAAATGATAAATTCAAAACACTTAAACTTTCTGACTATAATTTACCGAATGACTATTACGTGTCTGAAAGAGGAAGAGAACACCTGTGGAATTCTAGTAGCTGTCAGTAAGCTACCGTTTGAGCAAAATATACACACAGAGCATGCTAAATGACTTAAATGTTGGTAATTCTCTGCCCTTCCAAAATTCCTAAAAGGTGACAAGTTGGTGCCTGGGAAGGACAAACACATCCCATTCCGGTTCACATGAAAAGAGGCACAGAGCAGCATTGAGGACTGCCCTGTGGGACAGATGATGTGCAGCAGAAGGCTCTCTTGTGCCCTTTGAGATCCCAAAGGACTTTCTTCTTCACCTTCACAGGCCTTTGCAGGACTAAGGAGCTCATCTGATAGTTTTCACATGGTTGACTTGTGAAACGGACATAAAATTCCACTTTACAAGGCAACGATCTCATCTAAGTATCTCAAGGCAAACAGTCACAATCTTTCATACCTCCAGCCTGCTAATAAATGGCTTGGTGAGAAGACACATAGGTGCTATCACATACAAGCTGCCTATTTTATGCACTGGAAACAAGAGCTTCTTATGTCTCTGTGCAACTTCAAGAAGCAGAAGTCTGTTGTAAAGGCCTCAATTGTCTATACCTTAAGAGAAGTTTAGTCAATTTTCTTTGCACTCTTCTTTCTTCACTGCCTTTGTTATACTTCCCAATTCCAAGGTCTATGCTCTTTTCCAATGCAACAAACACTTCCAAGCACAGGGAAACTCTAAGTTCAGTTTTAGTAAGTAATCTAATTGCATCCCTAATTCCAGCTTCGGCTCCAACTTACTGAAAATATTTATTTAAATGCTACTTCCACACAGAAATGAAGGCAAAAAGATATTAGTATGAAAAAATATAATTGCAGGCAACAAAGCAGTGTTGAAAACCATTTTCATTCTTTTTTTTTTTTTTTCCCTCTGCAGTATTTCTTCTAGAAGAGCAGTTAAAATGACAAAAAGTGCCATTCTAATTGAAGACCTCTCTAGGTACATTTGACATTTTAGAGCAGCTCAACCTCATTTGCTCCTTTGCCTGTCTGCCTCACCAGCCACCCAAACATTTATCCTCCAGAGATCAGTATGGAATCAAACTTTATCTCAATTGCCAATTTTTTCTTCTTCCCTTCCACTAGAATGAACAATGTTCTTTTCCATCACTGCACAGTGACTGAGCTTTCACTTTTCCACACTTCAAGACAGGAAATATATGTCTGACTTTTTGCTGAAACCAACAGCTGCATTTCACTGCATCTGTTTTTAAAACATTCTACACAATCATGTTAAAAAAAAATCCCACAAACCAACAGCATATTGAATGCTAAATTTGCCTTGTGGATAAAGAACAGTACATTGACTATGTAAGCATGTTACCTCTGAAGTAATAACCACAATCTGAAAATTACTGGAGAACTGAAATGAGTCTGATCTGAATGCAGAAGTGCACACTCATAGCTCCAAAAGAAGATGCTCCCCGGCTCTGAATGGCTACATATTTCTTCCATAACTGATTGGGGAAAAAAAAAGGAGTTTTTGTTGTCCAGAACCTGTGGCTTGGACAATTGAAATAACATGGGCTAAAAGCCTTTTTTAGTTTGTTGGTTAAGCAAAAGCAATTTAAAGTATCCTTTACTAAATCACACAAATGGAAAGGAGGGGAGTAAATAGTAGGACAGTAAAAGCTGTAAAAGGACAAAAAAAAAAAGCCAGTACCTCCAAGGACTCAGGATACTGAAAATGTTCAAGCAAATTAAGAAGAAAAGTAGTAGTATGGGTTCTCTGTGAATACGGATGGCAAAGTTGTTACTAAAGAGGCAGAAGAATTTTGTTTATCTTGCATTTCTGAAGAGGCAGAGAAGTTTTTTACTGTGTTGTCATGACAGAGTGTGTTCCAGTCCCTTGAAAACTGAAGAGAGTATCAGGAATTAGCTACTAAACAAAAAAAAAAAAAAAACAAACTTCCAAAATTGGAAGAGTTGGATAAGTATCATCCAAAAGTCTAGAAGAGATTAGCTGGAAGTCTTTTTGAAATGTAAATCTTTGGCTGCTACAGAACCCTTTAAAGCCTGGAAGAGTACCAATAGAAAACAAAACATCATTTCAGATAACATTTGCAGATAAAACTCTAGTTAGCCGTACAATACTCCTGATAAATGTAACAGATTGGGGAAATAAAGAATTAGAATATTGCTATATAATTAGAGTTGGTCGATGCAATTCTGTGGAAAAATCTATTTTGTCAAATAAACCTGGGTTTGCCCTCTGATAAAATAATAACTTTGTTGATTAAGGTAACTACATAGATGCAATAGAGAAATTAAATATCTGAGTTGTTATTACATGACATCCTGATTCAAAAATTAGCAGTATTCAACATTAGTAAAACACTTGATAACTGGATTAAGATGAGAGAACAACAGTTCCCAAACAGTAGTTACAACTGGGAAATCACCTTGAAAAAGCAGCATTTTCAGCAGGAATCCACAGGGACTGGCACTGGGTTTGATGATTAACAGTATTTTTTTTTTTCAGTCAGTGACCCCAAAATAAATATAATAAAACCATTGCTTTTAAGATTTGTGACAGAAAAGGATAAGCATAATAAGTAAGAAGTGCCTTACAAATCATATTTTACAGATTTCTAATCATTCTGGACCCTCAGGTGACAACTAAGCAAGTAAATGCAACATTTCCCTACAGCAGGAGCGTGCTAGCTTGATCAGACCAAAAAGCATTCCGGGAGACTTCAAATAATTTAATGTTATGAAAAACAGAGTTCCAGGGACAGTAGATGCTGTAGAGTCCAAGAAAGACAAAGAATGAAGGAAAATGTATAAAATGTGACATATGAAATAAAATCAAGCAAAGCAGAGTTGTTTAGTCTGGAGGGAAAAAAAATTACTTGGTCATAAGTATTTGTATATAAAAGGGACCACTGCATGGGAAAAAGATATGCTGCTGGGACTGGAAGAAATTTAATGATAAGAAAGATATATGTTAAACATTAAGAAAAGCTTTTTGACAGCAAGAACAATAAAATACTGGGAAATGTTTCACAGAGAGGTTGCAGAATCTCTTGGACATTGAAGTTTTAGGCAAACATATGCCAAGAGCAGGTTCTGCCTTTGGAAAGGGAGTCTTCTCAACAGGCCATTGAACCCTTTGCAGCCCTTTCAAATATTTTTCTCCCACAATGTTATAGCACACACAAAAAAAATTAATACAATTCCCTACTTCAGAGAGAACAAATATTCTTCTCACTCTTGTCCTGCCAAAACCTAATGTATTTATGGCATATTTAAATTAGCACAGATAAGAATGTCTGCAGTCATGAAAACCCAAAGCCTAGATAGAAATTTGTGAGTTCTGATCTTGTCTTGACAAAAATATTGTAAAGACATAAGAAGTTTCGTAAGTCATTAGATAAGATCTCTAGATACTCCAAATTTTGTTGTACAGAAAAATGTCTACCTCCAAAGCAGTCTCCTGTGAGGTTTTTGATCAACTCATCTGCAAAGATGACGCTATCTGTAACAAAGACAATCTTTGTGTTTTGACCCTCTGTCAAAACCGATTTGGTCTTACATTCATATTCTTCTCACCAATACAAAATTTTTGGATATAAAGAGGATGTGATGCAGCAAGTTCTATCTTTTGTACATAGGTGTTTTTTTCTAGTAAAACATAAATTTAGAATAACAAGTTTTAGAAAATATTTATTACATCTCTTAAAAATACTATTATAAACACAATACACTTGGCATACTCTGTAAAGTCAGAGTCTGTTTCTACATTTGGACTCTCTTCCCAGGATATATCAAATATCCCTGCATGTCTCCCTTTTACAATTAATCTTTAAAAGAAACAGAAAGAAGGAAGCCAAGAGCTTCCAATGATCCTTCTGTGCCACACAAAATGCATAAACAACAGCAGCATCCCCTCAGCAAGCATGCCTACAACAACCTAAGAAGAGCAGGAGCTGTTCTTTTTCCCACAGAGAATCCAACCTCAATTTAAAAAAAAAAAAAAAAAAACATTATTTCCAGTGCGATGTGACACTAACAGGAGATAATAATCTCTCTGAAAGTCTGAGTATCATCACTGAAGAATCAGTCTAAACGTATTTAATGCTGCTAACTCTGAAAGTGGTAAGTAGGGCAAGAGTCCAGCTTCTGAGAGGAAGCACAATTCAATTTTCAGCCTTTTCTGTAAATAGAAAATGGACTTTTAACACACACACACACACACACACACACACACACACACACACACATTTGTTTATACACACAATTGCAACTTTCAGGACTTATCAGGTGTCTTCAGCTTAAATAACAGACACCATATAAGACCTTTATATTATGGTCATAAGCATTTTCATTTAAAGTTGAGATGGAAACTAAGAAGGAACTGAAAACCATGATGAATTTTGCTTGCTCAGAATGAAAGTTATCTGTTCACTTGTCACATTGTTTTACATAACTGCATCAGCACTACACAAAATGTCTAGTGACATTTTTAATAGTCTATATTTTTCTATGAGAAATTACACTAGACTTGGCAATTAAGTGTGAAAATTGTTTTTTATTTCCATTTGAGAGTTATCACCAGTGTGATGAAAAACAGTGAACAGAAATTCTCCATTTAACATTCCCACATTATTCATGACTGTATGGACCTCAACTCCATTTTCCTTTTGTTGGCTTTCCTCTCTATGCTAAAAAGTTTTAGTCCTAGAATAAGTTTCAAGTCTTTTTTCCATACTGTCTACTGCTCTCTGTACATCAGAGGAAAAAACAGGGTTAAGCAGAACTGCATGCCCAACTTGAGGAGTGTACATGCCCCTACAGTGCTGTGAGCATCAGAAGCATCTGCTGTTGTCTCCAAACCACTTTTAACATTCCATTTGAATCCTTGACCACTCCTGAATATTGAAGCTCAAAATACAATCCATTTCAACATCAAGATTTTTTTTTTTCCTTAAGAGAAATAGCTGATTTAGAAATGATCACGTGCCTAGTTGGGTGCATCACTTTTCATCTGCAGACAAGAAGTTAGATTTGTGCTTTCTTTCCGGCCAGTTGCTTAATATCATGAAATACATGTGTAAGACTTTGCCACAAGCTTTAGCACTGACTTTCCCGACAGAAACCACAATGAAGACCCAACACTGACCCCTCTTCCCAGATATTTGTGAGAATGATGAAGTCTTAGCACAGATCTGATCTTACTCCCATCATCTGTTTCTCAGTTTTTCATTCATTACAGGCCAAGCAGACATTTCCTTTTCATGATATTCCCTTACTTATCCAATTAATTATTACTCCAACCTTCTGAATCTGAGATCATCGTTTCTTGGCTTACATGTAGCACTCCATAAAAATGAACCCTGCAATGAAAGCTGAACTTGGAGAGGGTGAGAAAACGTATGGACAATTCAAACTGGGTATTTCATTTACAAGAAAGAGTACAGTCATAAACAAAATAAAATAACCTAAATCTGTTTATTTCTGAGCTATAATTTCAAAATTACTTAAGATTTTAAAAATACTCAATATGGAACCAAATTTCACAAAAGTCAAATAGTAATTTGCAGGGGGTTTGTTTGGTTTTAACTCATGCTTACCTCTATTTTTGGACCAATGACATTTTATTTACTTGTGCTAACATGGGGCTTCTGCTAGAGATAAACATGCTCTTTCACTGCATTCAAGGCTGTTCTTTGCCTTCTAAAATTCTATGTTTTTACTCTCCAGACTTATCTGTAGACCTCTTGGGCACCTTCTCACACATTACATCTCATGCCTGTGATGAAAGTTGAGTCAAGTGAAAGCAAAAAGGTCAAAGACCACAAAACAGTGCAGAGGATTGTAGGGAATTGTGAGATAGGAGTCATTTCTGCAAGTCTTATTTGTACAGTAAAAGACCCGACAGCTCTGTTTATACTCCATCTTATCAGTCTGTGTTCCAGTGTAGTCTATAAATGGTTTGGGAAAAGACTATACTGTATAATGTCCAAAATCTAGCAAAATATAGTCAATACTGCTTGACCCACATATAACACAGTTCAGCTGAAAACTCTTTATAAACAGACCATTCCTCAGAAACACTGTCCTTTGGTCTCTCTGCTTCCTTTTCACATCTGCAGAAGCTATATCCATGTAGCCTAACATCCTCCAACGTGTGCCAACAGAAAGGGGGCAATTGATCCCTATGCTATTACTCAGCATCTAAGTAACAGATACTGCAATTTAAAACACCTCGGTCCAAGTTATTCTGTGTTCAAAAGTTAGAGGTTGGCTTTCAAAATAATTTATTTTCACCTTTTCTATAAACAGCATGACTCACAATGCTACAGTTGCATATGTGGACAAAAAGAAGATACACACACATCCCTTTCTGTAGCCGTTTCCCTGAATTTCCCTGTCACCTGCCCCACAAATTTCTCCACAGGGTTAAAAAATTTGGGTTGAGTGGGAAGGAGATGTCAAATCTTTCTTTCTGAAGAATAAACCTTAGGAACTTCCTTAAAGAAGGGATGCTAAAAGGCTATTGTGACCTCACTTCATATGAAACCCAGACTGAATCCTGACTTAAGTAGGAGTTAATGAGTTGAACAGTCTGACATGTTCATTTGATAGGGAGTGATGAAAGGCCAGCTGTCAGATTTAATTTGTTTGAAGATAAGGTGATTTATTGCTTACAAGTAATATGGCTGGCACAGGGCATGTGTCTCAGTAATGATGTATTTCAAACACTATCACAGAAATATTCAGTTCTAGTAGAGTACATTCACTGTTCAAGGAAATAAATGCAATTTTTGGAAAAAACATTTTAAGTTATAATTTTTTTTTCTGTATCTTCCCAAGTAAAAAAAAAAAAAAAAAGGAAATGTTTTTCTACTAATTTAATAGCCAAAACCAGGCCTGTCACATCAACCGGAGTGGTATATTACTTTGTTTCTAACTAATACTGAACAAGGAGCTTTAAATGGGAAAAAGATTAAACAAATTGTTCTTACAGGATAACCAATGAAAGGAGAATTAAAAGCAGCAGCAGAGTCAACAACTGAAAGATGACAAGGTATAGGGCAGCTGAGTGACACGATAAGAGGCAGAAAATTGATAGGGGATACCAAGGTGAATCCAGACAATCAGAAAGAATGGATACAGTTACAAAGAGATTGGACAATGTACAAATGTCAAATCTATTGCCCTTTTGCTGAGGGAAAACAGTAACCAAGGTAGAGGTTAAACAGGAGGTTTACAAGCTGTTTAATAGAAAAGAGTGAAGAGGCTGGTGCAGGAGGGTCTGCTGGAAAAGGCAGGAACAGGGAAATGGCGGTGACCATCTACTACTGTTGTCCTGCTCCAAGGCCAGGAGGTTTTGAGATGGAGAAACCTCCATAAGGAGCATTGCCAAAAGCAAGAGTTTAGACAGTGAGCAATACAAACACTATCCTCATGTGAGCAGAAGACTTTGGTTTTAAGATCTGAAGGGGGCATTCCAGAAAGACCAAGAGAAGAGATAGTAGGTAAAATCAGAGGCCATGGTTTCTCTTGCATCTGCAATTACTGCTCTTTTTAAAGCCTTTCTTCATGTTCACAGGCACGAAGCAAGACTGTGCGCTCTCTTGGAATTCCCAACCCTATCTCCAGGCCTACTTTCCTTCTGACCATGTCTCTTGATGTCCACTGAAATTACTCTTGCCAAACTCTCAAAGGATCTCTTCCTTGTCTTTGCCTTTCTCCACACAACACTGTATACTATTAACAATAAGTTGCATCAAGAAGTAGTGCAATGTCTCTAAACACTATTTAAAAGTGTTTCTAAAATGGACTGTAGAAGAGATAATGAATTAATATTTCATCAACTCCCTTTTTTTTAAAATCAGACAGAAAAACTTAAAAGTACTTCGGTCATTCATTGGAGGGGGGAAAAAAACAAACAAACAAAAAACACCAAACCAAACAAACAAAAAACAAACAACAACAAAAAACCAAACAAACAAAACCCTCAATGTTTGTATTTATTTTATAAGGCTTATTTAAACAATGAAATATTTAAGAGAAATGTCATTGCATTGTTTCCTGATACAAAATGACATTTCATCTTAGTCAAGGGTGTATATACAAGTGAAAATGAAGGCAGTAAGTCTTCTTATGAAGCAAGATTGGAAAGAAACTGAACGAGCCCCAGCAAGAAACAAAGGATCTGCAGCCAACAGGAAGCTTATGTTTCACATTTACCCAGAGTTTTGTAGAGATGATTTCTCAGGGAACAGGACTTGAATTGTTCTCATTTCACTTGAAAAGAAAAGGCTACAGTCCTAATATGAAGAGGAAGCTCAAGGGCCATTTACAACAGTAGCAGCAAGAAAGAAACATTTACTGGTTTTGAAACAGGAAAAGAGGAAAAGGGAGTTGTATTGCGTCCTACACATCACCATCAGAGCAAGGAGGAAGCCTCCCACCAGGCTTCACCACAGCCACCACTTCCAGCTCTTAATGCCAACACCTGTCTTTGCCGTGCCCAATTACCTCCGCAGTTTGAAGTACTTTGAGAAGTACTGTGAGTACTTCTCTCCCTGATAACTCACAGCCCTGCCAAGAAAGGCTTCAGCTACTTGATGGCCTTAATATGCATTTCTTACAATACAGGGCTTCAAAATAATTTTTATATTTCAGTGCCATCTGACCTCACTGCAGCAATGTCCTTTGTTGGTCACCCCTTGCTGAAAAATCTGCCCTGCACGTGCACATTTGCCTCTCAGGCTGAACTCTGTCTCTCATGGGAAACCACCACACTCACTACAGTCCCTTTCAAGACATCCTCAAGTCAGTTCTGTGATGAACTTTACAACAGCTACAGCTTTGAAAGCTGCAACCTCCATAAAGAAACACGTTTTTATCAACTCCTTTTGCTCTCATTACAAGACCTGATGCAAAAATGGAAAAGAAATTGAGTCAGTACTGATTCTGAAGTTCTGCCAAATGCACTCTGAAGAATATTGTCTCTGTGACAGAAACTGCACTTTCAGGAGGACCACTCCTGTCTATCTGAAGGAGTGAAACTGCTGCCATTACTTGAATTAATCCAATGTATTAACAGGCCATCTTTTTTTTTTATTTAACCTTTAAATTCCTATTTACTATGTTGTTGTTTATCATTCTTTCAAATTGCCAGTGTATTCCAATGATGGTTTTCAAAATACAGCACATTACTTATTAATAAAAAAATAACAGCACATTAATTTATCTCCAAATTTGTAAAGCTCTGTAATTAAGACTAAAAATCAAATGGAGCCAGTAAGACCAATTTAAAAAAAAAACAAAAAACAAACCAACTTAAAACCCTGAAAAGACCATTTTACTGTCAGTGCGATTAATCTTTGAGTCACTGCAAATAATGTGACATACTGCAAGATGCCACATAGTACGTGGTACGCTAAAATCAGATTGACCCTTCTGAAGCGCACAGATGGAGCAAGTAGCCATCACTCTTTGTACAGCCAACATACAGTGAAATATCTCTTTGCTTCTTGGAACATAGTTTATTCTTTCCTAAATGTATACTAATATATTTGACATTTGCATTCCAGCTAACAGATGTGGGCAGGTATGCAATGGTATATTTATGAGTAGTGAGGCAGTTCACACACATTTTGTAGCCAGTGAGAACCTGGAGAACAGTAGCAATGCTGAACCCTGATCCTGTATTTCTGGATGGTTACTAAAAATCCTCTGCTGAAATGCAGTGTATGATCCCGAGGAAAGACCCATGAAAAAGTAGGTTCAGTCTGGTTCTAAAAATTTTCGAAATTAAATTTACATCTCTCATCATCTCATTGACATCTACAAGTTACTAAAATCTCTGTGCTAGAATTGAACAGAAAAATCCCTTTGCATCAGAGCTCTGAACTTGTATTTCAAATGCATTCAGCTGCTGGCACTTGGAATGCAAGAAAATTGGCATATTACCATGATGCAGGATAATAGAAAGCACTAGCTGAAATTAAGCCAAGCTCTATATGGTGGGCTGACTCTGGCTGGATGCCAAGTGCCCATCAAAGTTGCTTTATCACACCCCTCCTCAGCTGGGCAGGGAAAAGAAAGTATAATGAAAGGCTCATGAGTCGAGATAAGGACAGGGAGAGATCAGTCATCGATTGCCATCATGGGCAAAACAGACTCTACTTGGGAAATTAGTTTCATTTATTACCAAGCAGATCAGAGTAGGATGATGAGAAATAAAATTAAATCTTAAAACACCTTCCTCCCACCTCTCCTTTCTTCCCAGGCTCAACTTTACCTCCCCTACCTTTACTTTACCTCCTCCTCCCCCAGCAGCACAGAGGGATGGCAAATGGGGGCTGCAGTCAGTTAATCTCTGCTGGTCCTTCCTCCTCAGGGGCAGGAGTCCTCACACTCTTCCCCTGCTCCAGCATGGCGACTCCCTCATGGGTGACAGTCCTCTATGAACTTTTCCAACGTCCTTCCCAGGGGGCTGCAGTTCTTCACAAAGTGCTCTAGGGTGGGTCCCTTTCACAGGGTGTAGTCCTTCAGGAACAGGCTGCTGCAGAGTGGGTCCCCTGCAGGGTCACAAGTCCTGCCAGCAAACCTGCTCCAGGATGGACTCCTTTCTCCATGGGGCCACAGGTCCTGCCAGGAGCCCACTCCAGCACAGGCTTCCCAGAGGCCTCCTTTGGGTATCTACCGGCTCTGACATGGGGTCTTCCAGGGGCTGTAGGTGGATCTCTGCTTCATAGTGGACCCCCGTGGGTTGCAGGGAGGACAGCTTGCCTCACCATGGGCTGCAGGGGAATCTCTGCTTTGTCACTTGGATCACCTCCTCCCCCTCCTTCTTCACTGACCTTGGTGTCTGCAGAGCTGTTTCTCTTACACATTCTTGCTTCTCCCTCTGGCTGAAGTTGTTGTTTACCCTTTCCCCACTCCCACCCCCCTTCTTCTGGACACTCTTATTGAGACGTGCTATCATCGTCACTGATGGGCTCAGCCTTGGCAAGTGGTGAGACCACCTTAGAGGTTGCTGGCATTGGCTTTGAATTTTGTAAATGCTACCAGAAGTTCTACATCCTTGTAGTCCCCTGCTACCAAAACCTTGTTGCGGAAACCAAATACACTACAACACCATATCAATTAACCTGCTGTTGTGTGTCAAGTAATTGTGTATCTGCAGCATCTTGCACAGCAGAGCATTTAAATTAGGTTGGCGCACATTTCAAGATCTTTCTGCAATAATGCAGACAAATAATTATTCTAGTTGCATTCCTGCTTCTTAGATGTTAGGCCATAATTAACTACCTTATAGATAAAAAGTAGAGGTCACAAATAGTCCTACCTGGAGACAGAAACTGATGAAGAGATGGGAAGGGAGGTAAAATTACCGAGATAAAGAAAAGTGTTTATGTATCTGAAACACATTATTCTGCAGCATTTAATTCAGTTCCAGAGGAAGGAAAGATGTAGGAAGCAGAAATGATATTTTATTCGGATCTTCTTTATTAAGCAGAACTAGGCAAGGTAACTCAGACCAACCCAGTAAAATCAGATGAAGAACAACATCTCAATTAGCATATAGATTTATATCTCATCAGAGTTTCAGGCAAGAGAAAAGCCTATGAACACTGGTGTTAATGACAGCACTAGTGACCTGACACTACGATAGGTGTCAGCTGTCACTTTGACATCTCAGTGCCTGTTTTACTCTGGATTTTTACATAGTAGGAAAAGTCAGAGAGAATTTTTTAACTCCAGAGATTATGACACTCTACAGCAACTATCAGTTAACTGCTTTTAATTGTGATTTATTTGGTTTCAGAAAGAACAAAAATTAAAATTTTCCAAAGTTTAGGTTTGTAGACCTCATTAAGATGATGGAAAAGGGCAGCTTCAATGGACAGCCTTAACAGAATCCTGTAAAACTGATACTTTGAACCATGACCACTTATATCTAAGTTGTAGGTGTCATATTTTAGCAGAAATGGCACAATCAACTCTCAAAGCCACATGCCAGAAACTATTTAACTAACCACCAGAAAGAAGGGGGAAAAAAAAAAAGAAGGAAAAAGAAAAAAAAAAAAAGGCAGGAGTTTTAGAAAGGAATTACAAATGACTACAGGCTTTTATTTTATTGAAACTTCTTTTGTTAGAGAAGATTTTCCGTGGACAACATTGCGGTTCCTGACCCAGCCCCAAACCCATATGTTTAGGCTCACTCTGGAGAGCCCTGAAGAAAGCACTCAGGGCTGTGCACTTCAGTAAAGAGTTAAGGTGAGAACTATAAAAAACAGTCCTAAGTAATCTGCCTCCATTATGGTTTATAAAAATGGAATCTGGTCAGAGAACAGCATTCTGAAATATGACTTGAGAACAATTTACATCCATTTCACATATCAATATAGATATCTAGAAGAAAAGGCAATCCCTTCCCCTCCCCAAACCTGACACTGCACTGAGGCAGAAATATTCTTTTTTTTATATACAGTATTTTAAATTCTGGTTGAAACATATGGGACATATATAAATATAAAAAAGGTTTGTAAAGCTTACCTTTTATATACACAATATGTAACTTATGAAACAGACAGATGAACTTGTTGCAGTTTTGGTCACCACAATATAAGAAAAATATTAAGTTATTAGAGAGTGTATAAAGGAGGGCAACAAAAATGGTGAGGGGCCTTGAGCCATATGAGGAGCAACTGAGGTCACTTGGTCTGTTCAGCGTGGAGAAGGAGACTGAGGGGAGACCTCACTGCAGCTACAACTTCCTTGTGAGAGGAAGAGGAGGGGCAGGTACTGATCATTCACAGGACCCAAAGGAATGGCCTGAAGTTGTGTCAAGGGAGGTTTAGGTCAGATATTAGGAAAAGGTTCTTCCCCCAGAGGGTGGTTGGGCACTGGAAGAGGCTCCCCAGGGCAGTGGCCACAGCACCAAGCCTGGCAGAGTTCAATAAGCGTTTGGATGATACTCCCAGGCACATGGTGGAGACCCTCTTGGGGATGGTCCTGTGTAGGGTTAAGAGTTGGACTCAGTGGTCCCTGTGGATACTTTACAACTCAGCTTATTTTGTGATTCGCTGATTCTATTTGTTAAGGAAGTATGTGCTATGAAGGTTCCCATATTTTGCCCAGTCCAGTGCTTTATCTACAGCACTGCTTTCTGAAGGTAGACATACTTTATAGGAAATGTCTCTTGACCTTGTAAAGTGTGAGGAAAACTGAAAACAAAACAAGACCTGGACCCATAGTGCTATTTTTCATTAAAGCCAGGAAGCTATTCTCAGCTTGCCATGGACTGACTTCTCATCAGTGCTGCACAGAACACGAAGAACACTGCTTGAAGCAGATGAAATCATCAATAGTTTAGTAAAAGCACTTTCTGTATTCCTGGAATGACCATCAAGATGTGTCAAAGAACAGATGAAACCACCTAAGGCAATACTAATAATAAGCCTTGTCTCATAAAGAAGGCAGCCAATGCACACATGCTACTTTGATACATAACTTTTGGGATGTCTTAGAAAATTAATATAAATAATTTTTATTTGGCTAACAGCACCCAGAAGGCTTAGCTCATCCCTTCCTGCAAACTTCATATACATTCAAAAATACTGCAAAAGCACTAGGACCTACAGGAAGATGTGGAGGATGACATTTCTGTTGAGGAAAACTGTAAAAGAGGGGAAATATAAAGAAAATAAAGGCAGATGGGAGTCAGGAATTGTTTGGTTTTTGGTCTTTTTTGTTTTGGTTTGGGTTTTTTTAATCAATGCAGAGATGAATAATTTTGTTTTATAAGGTTTTCCTTTTCATTGCCTGTTACCATTTTTTTACTGTAGCTTCAAGGGCCATGGTAAGTGAAACACTCCTGTAGTGAAAAGAATCTAGTTTCTCAGCATAGTTGTTAGTACAGAATCTTCTCCTAGTGACCTCAATTCATATAATCTAAAAATCTTTCAAATCTTTAAAATCTTGAAACCAATCATACTCCAAGCTTAGATTTAATTTAATCTTGGCCTGGTCTGAACTTCTGACTTCTGGAATCCAAACTAAACTGTTTTAAACTTCATTAGTCCTATGTCCAATGCCTTAAGAACTTGCCATCTTGGAGACAAATCCTCTGCACACAGAAAGATCACAGAGGTGAAGGTCTTTGGCTTGGATTACTATGCTATCTCAAAGAGAAATCCATATTAAAGGCCTTCTTCCAATTCCCTTTTTCCCGTTACCTGCTCACTTTCCACTTAAAACTTGTCAGCAACTCTGCACAGAATCCTTCCTGTTCTCTCTCTCTCTCAAGCTTTCTTTTTCTTTGATCTCTCATTATATGTGTCTTGTCCTTCAGATATTACTCAAATAATCCTCTCAGCTGCTGCTTTCCAGCAATTTGGGGACGTTTTAAGGCAAGATTCCTTTTAGAATTAGCCATCCTGAGTTCCATATCCTCTTCAGATTTCTCTCTAATTAATGCTGCAGCATTAAATTTGAAATCTGTGCTTAAAGTATCACTGTATACAGACTATGTTTCTTTCAAATGCTATAAAATTCGCTGTATGAAACTTTGTAGAGCATTTTATATATATTTTATATAGTCTTCCAAGAACTACTAATTGCCAATACAACCTTCCCTCCTCCACATCTCTGCCTCCTACAAGAAGCCTGAATAACTGAAACATCCATTCTAACTGGAACTTCCACTAGTAATTACTCTCTAATAGCACCTTTCAAAATCAATTAAAATGCTTAGATCCCAGGAAGAAGTCCTTAAAAAATCCTAAAAAACTATATTAGTGAGCAACAGCTTATAGATTCTTAAAATATACTATTAGCTCTGTTGATCACAAGTTATGTTTTTTCAAGGGTAGACAACATTAGTCAATAATACAAATAGATATCACATGACAAAGTAAAAATAAAAAGGTATATCAGCAGACCCCACATCTTTCATACATTGGAACAACTAACAGTCTACTTTTCTACTTCCACTGTCCACAGTCAGAACAAGACTGCAGGTGAAATTGAAGACATCAAAGCTCTAAAACACATTAGTGTCTTAAAATGGATACACAAGAGAAGCTTATGATGAACTACTGCAACCCTAACTGACCACTGGCTAACTCAGGGTGCAGCCATACTCTTTTACAGCTGCAACTGCAGCAGTTCTGAAGTCTAAAAGACAACCTTAAGTGCCAAAAATAATACCTATTAAAAATTAACCCAGAGAGTTCCCAAAACAACGACAAAAATATGACAGGATATTGTGATTTTTTGAAAGAGAAAATGAAATGCAGTGAATTTAGACATAAAAGATACTGGAGTAAAGACTACTGTGCAACTTAGATAATATCACTAACCCCAAATCCTCACCCATTGTTGTTTAGCTATGCTTGGTAAGTATTTGTTAAACTAGTGCATCCAATATGAGGTCTTAAGACTTTCACAAATGCAACCCTCCTTAGCATCTTCTCTAACCTATAAATACAAATGACTTATGCTTTTTTTGCCAAGGAAAGACTCTGAACATCAGCTTGAAAAGCAGGCACTGTCAGTGCAGGAAGCTGCAGCAGGGCTAATCTGCAGCATTGTTCATTGTAGCTTACAAAATATTAAGAAGCGTAAAGAATTAACACAGACTTTCAGTTCTGCTCTGAAATGCTTTTAATTATAATTATTCTGTAGCAATACTGCCTTTATTTCTAGTCAGTCCAAACCACTATCATTTGCATTGCTGAAGAACAGCTACATTTAAGTGCCATTTCCAGTCTCATAAATCTCCAGAAGTCCTGTCAAGGAAACCCTGGTTTTGGTCTAAACCTAAAATACCAGTCCCTTCAAATCCTACACATACTTTCAAAGAAAAGTAGCAACCTGTTTTGGTTTTGAGAGTTTGACAGAAAACTGCCTTATACTCTTTGACAAGCTAAACTATGCAGATCTTTAGATGCTCCCCAAAGCCACAGTCTGGTCTTCAAAAAGACAGTACTGAATCACAGCAACATATTAATGAATCAATAGTAGCAGGTACTTGGCATGTAAGTCTGGAGGAATACTCTCTTGTATAGCACTTTACACTATCGCTCCATATGCCTTACTTAAAAAAACTGTAAGAGTCATCTCTGTAAGACTCCAAAAGTCTAAACTTTTAATTTGACACAGTTTCTATGATTTAAGAGCAGCAGCATCCAGAAAGAAATACCACTACTATGTGTATATGAAAAATAATTTCAGCAAAGGTTTAACCCATCAAAGAGCATGGTAGGAAGGAAAAAACTTTCAGTGAAACAATTAAAAGGTGGTATAGGAATAGCCCAGCCTCTGAGACATGTAGGTGGAAAAGGTGGATCCTATTATTGTAGTAGAATCAACATGCAAATAAGCATCTTCTATTGTGAAAAAGCAAACAAACAAACAAACTAGAATAATGCACCAGCAAATCCTTAGTTTGTCATCAAAAGATATATTTTTATTTATGAGTGGATCTATTCAATCTAGACTAACCAAAATTCATCCATTAAAAAATAGGTTCAGCCTATTTTCTTTGCCCCCCTCCCCCCCCTTTTTTTAAGCTTGCATAACAAAAGTGTTAAAATGTAGCTTGAAAAATAAATAATCGAGTCTTCATAACTACACAGGAAACAAGTCACCATATGGTTCCCTTACTACTCAGGCAAGGACAGTTTAAAGAATGACATAAGTCCTCAATAGCAGCTTGCAATTTATAATAAAGTTGCTTGATCTGCATTTAATGACAAAGTATTCTTGGAGATTGCCCCTGAACACTGACAATTTTCAGCCTCGGTGCCATAATTCTGCTCCTTCTGTGGCCTGGAGAAGAGCACAGAGAGCAGCTGTTTTAGTATTTCATGATATTAGGTTTTCCCAGGAGATGTGACAAAATGTGTAAGCAGAAACATGTACAAAAGACTAGAAATAGGAAAAAGAAAATCCATCTACCCCACAGCTTCAAACAAGACCTTGCTCATCTATTTCTTTAGCACCACATATGTAACTCCTGACAAAACACACTGGTGTATTTAATTTTCAGAAGAATTCATGGTATTAGTGTGCAATTCCTAAACAAAGGGACAAGGTTATCTTAATTGATTTGGCAAAGGACTGAAAAGAGAGGTGCAAAACAGATAGCAAAATGCTCATCTGGTCATATTAGTTTTGCAAGCCAACAACTTTGCAACAGATGGTTTACTTTTTATGCATCATAAAGAGAGTCTCTTTAAGTACCCAAAATCCAATTCCGTCATGCATGCAAAAATTAATTCTACTGTAACAAGTGAATTTTAACTCAGTGTTTTGTGCTCTTGTGTAAAACAGGATGAAAAACCCTTGGAATTTTTCTCATTGGGAAATGAGGATTCGATTTAATTAAAACATTTTGTGAGAACATAGGCATTTCATCAATATTTTAAATAAAAACAGTGCCAATGTTTTTGAAGTGCTCCATCCACAAATGAGATTGATATTTTGTCCCAATTAAGCACAAAACTCTGACATATCAGAATCTCCCACAGAATGAAAATTCCCCCTGAATAGTTACAGGCTTGAAGCTTGAGTCTGCAAGCAGTTGTCATGATCCATTTCAAAGGCTACTTCTATTTACAGCAGAAAAATTCTTCACAAATACAAACTGGAAAGGTCTTGGAAAAAATCACCACAAAAATAATTAATGCAAACTCTCCAGTTCTTCAACAGTGATTTTCTTGTCCTTGAAATTAAAAATGTCCACAGCCCATTTGCAGCAAAACTAAGATTCATGACAGAAAATCCAGAAATGCACAAGTTTTTAAAAGTATTGACTCTTGATTTTCATACATATGTAAAGAGGATTGGTCAGTGACACTACAGAACCACCCTGAGCCACCAGGTTACAGAAGCTGAGGGGATGAACAGGACCAAGAAATTAACTTACACAGCCATGCAATCCTCACAGCAAATCAAGACATGATAATGAAATTCTCTTGAAGTTTATTCCTTTCTAAACATTTCAAATCTGAACATATAACTTTAGGAAATCTTTTTTCTACCTTCCTTTATGATTTTTAACTTGAATCTGCCACAGTATTCAGTACCAGTAGCATTACAAGAGAGGTAAGGCATGAAGTTCCTTTACCCTTCTCTATACTAAAAATAGCATGTGCTCTTAAATACTCTGAGCACTATATCTTTGTTAATAAAGCAAACTTTTGAGACTTCTTTTAGGACTTAATCATAACCGATGTACAATTCTTCCAGGGTTAGGAATTGCATTTTAATTTACCCTTCACCCTGCATGGAAAACATATATATTTCCTAATAGTCCTGAACCTTGCAAAATACACTTTATATTCCATTAATAAATATTTGTGTAATGAACTGATACAGAAAAATTTAAAAGCCATCTTTCTATGTACATTCATGACAGAAGCAAAGACAACACAGTCTAATCATTCCCAATCTACAGGAATTCTTGTAGAACTTGAACTGCTCAGAAGAAGAAGGTGTTCCTCTACCAGGTGGCAGCAAGTACCCAATTTTGCTTATCTATATCTGTAGTTAACTGGGAAATGTTAACATAATTTTAAAGGAACATCCCTTTAGTAATATGTTTTCTCGAATACATATTTTGTACAGTGCAACATATATACCAGAGCCACCCCTGAGATTCTGGACTAGCAGTCACTATGCTCAGTAACTGAACAGTCAACACTTGTTCATCCCTTTTGGCTTGAGCCCAGGGGTGGATGAGTGCAGCAAACTTTGTCAATAGTGCTGAGGAGTACTTTCCCTCCTCCTCTATGCTCAGTGTGCTGCTGGCCAGTAGGAATTTCTGTCCAGCCAACAAAGACCTACTCAAGTCAAATTACTGAAAGCTGAAGGTGGATAAATTCAGATCGAAATGTGCACCATATGTCTCAGCACAGGAAAATATTAAACAGCTTAATAGTAACTACTAAGGGTTAGAGTTACTTTTTGAAGTGGGAACATTTTAAAAATGAATACTTATGCCAAAGCGGAAGTTATTCAAATATAACTAGAACACTGGGAGACAAAATAAAAACACTAAGCCCTTGTGTTCTACTTTACATGGCAGATTGGGGTAAGTGACCATAACATCTCTCTGGGCTTTTCATCTCTGCACCCATGAATAATTTCCCCTCATTTTTTCTTTAATAGATAATCACCGTGGTCTGTTACAGAGAAAGTTCTCCTATTGGTTCACAAGGCACTGGAAATAGTACTTATTTTGTACTTTACTGCAGTTTTGAACCAAACCCATTACAGTAATGGCTCATCAACTCAACAGTTTAACGATGCTATTTGCCTTATTCTATTCCCTCAAGAAAGCAGTCCTAGTTAGCTCAGAAGGCGACCTACTTGACTGAAAAATATAGGCCCAGCAAAAGCACCATCAGCAAGTATTGCACCTTCGAGGGCGCTGTCTGCTGTGTTCACAATGTGCTGCTCTGCTATAATCCAGTCTTCTCTTTCCAACAGGAAGATGATACAAAGACAAAAGCTCACCACAAAAATGTCTGAACAGCAATGGTCACGATCTATTCATTACTCATTTTCTAAACTCCTAAAAAAGAGATCTAATCAGAATTACATTGTTTTCATCAGTAATACCATGCCTCACTTTTACACTCATTCCAATCACTTCCCTCTGGCCAATCTCTGCATTAACATGATGCACTACTGGCTCATGGAAATCTTGAATTCTCTGCAGATGTTAGAAAGAAGGATAGAAGTTAGCTCTATGTTTTGTCACTATATTAAGGATATTGTTGGAAAATGTCTTCCCATAGCTTTAGCACATCTGTATGCTGACATGAGCAGTTGCCTTGGAAACTAAACTGTTCAAAATGTAATAAGGACAGAAGACGTGTCAGCCAACAGCTTCAGAACTGTTCTCATCATTAAACAACTACAATGCTTGTCAATCTCTACAGTATTACAGGCAGTGCTGGTAAGTAATTCAATCAATAGATATTTTGTCCTTGCAAAACAAGAAAGTTCCTTCCAGTAAGGCAGCTCCTATCATCTTTGCATTTGTAGGGTTTTAGGGTAGGGTTTTTTGGGTAGAGGGAGGTTAGATTTAGGAGAGAATTAGCAGAGCCCTGGTTGTAGCTACTCACTCAGGACTTTGATATCTAGAAGGGAGAGAAACCATACAATAATGGCTTTTACACTCCTCATTTATGCAAGATGGAGCCACAGTCTTCATTTAAACATTTCAGTGTTACTGACTGCAGTTCAAGATGTACACACACAAGTGACCGAATAACAGCTGCTGAAGGAAACAACTTTTAGATTTGTGCATAAAAAATGAAAAAATAATGATGAAAAAGTACTATTTTTCAGGTTTATGATCTTTCTCATTCAATTATAGAAACTGTACATTATTCACTAATAAAAAATTAGAGTTCAGATGACTGTTCAAAACATATCACAGTGGCAAATAAGTTATATTTGTAATACCATTGTGCTTTTTTAAAATATGGGGACAATGTCATACATACAGGCACTGTTATACAAGACTAACTTATGAAAAGCCATTCCTCTCGCTGATGTAAAACTCTTATAATATTACATATTTTTAATTATCTATAATATATCAAACATGCCCTAAATTTTGAATAAGGGATGCAAAATCCCACATTAGCATGCAAGAGAAGAATTTTCAAGAGTGTTCAAGGTCATCTTTGCTAGAAGACATCTTTTTCGTGACAATGTAAGAAAACACTGCCTTCTTAAAAATATTTCTATTTAAGAAGATTTTGCATTAAACTCAGGAGCAGAGTCACTCATGCCCTTCTTTCAAACACATCCCATGGACCCACAGGCAGGGCAAGGGGGACAATGAAGAAGCAAATTTGACTTGATGAGAAATTAACCCATGACACCACCATTAGCAAGTGGATGCCACGAGAGTTGACATAGATATGTATCCATGTTCTTTCACTTACTGCTGCTGGGGATTCTTTGTGTAACCCTGCAGTTTAGATGTCATGCTTCTAGTAAGAATTGTCTTACCAACATGACTCTACAAGACAACTTTCTTATTCCTTTATGTGTTTGTAAGTATCACCTTACACCCCTACAATTTTGGGGGAATCAGTGACAAGCCCAACTGTAAGGCTTGCTTAGCTGTTACCAGTGATTGATTAACACTTCAAAATGGCAACTTCCTTCCAAATCAACATTGTTCATTTACCCACAAATCACTCAAAAAGCAGAGGAAAAAAGGTTAAGTACATAATGCTTGGAGCTTGCTTCCAGCTCATCGCCTTTCTTAGGGCTTAGATGACCCCGGATATCCCAGACAACCAGCAGAGCCCCTTGTCTTAATCCAAAAGGATGCTCTTTGGAATCCTCTCTCCATTCCTCCTCCTTTACTACATGTTCTTGAAATTATTTTTGTACTTTAATTCACTATTTATTTCCTACTATGTTCCACTCTTCTTACATCCCTATAATCAGTCAAAATAATATGCATAGTTGTCACAAATAATAATTCTCCAGCACAGTTTTTCTTTTTTTTTTTTTTTTAATACTTTTAGATCACCAAAGTCAGTCTGCAACAAGAGTCTGATCTGTGATAAAGATGTAGAATAGTGAGTTAAATATGTGTATATGAGATGACTGGATCATGAAACTGATTCTGTATGAGCTGCCTTTCTCTTTCCTGGCCTCCAGCATGGCTGCAAGCTTTACCTCAAGGGATGCAGCAGCACCAGAGCAAACCTCCAGACCTTTCAACCCAGAGCTCTCCATGCAATTACTCATATGGAGCTGACAAGCTTTAAGAAGTGATTTCCTAGTACTCTTGTATTAGCCTCCAAATGGTCCTTTTGCAGAAGCAAGGCAGCAGCAAGAGATGTGTCTGGGGAACCCGCAATCTGCTATCTCGATTGTGTGTGTAGTATGGATAAAACCTTTATAGAAAGTTGCTGGTGTTGGGGAGGTTGCTGTAAGACGCCATCTTAGCAGGTAACTGCATTGCTTCATGCAGGCAGAGCACATTAATTACTCAAGCAGTTTGATGTATCAGCAATACAGTTTCCAAGACCCGCACTCTACAAAGAAAAGGTGATGGTACAATCAGATAATAGTTTGCATGCTCAGTGGACTCTGAAAGTCCTTGTTCATGTCAAATGCTATTTTGTAGACAACTAATGCATAAGCTTGGTTTGATGACAGTTATTAAATTTCTCGTTGTAGCATCAGGAAGATGGAGAGAGTACTGGCATAACAGGTATACTGCTCAGGGTCTCTGAATCTTTATGCGAGTTTTTGCAGCTCACTGTCATATTGACAGAAAACTCATCTCTACTTCAGAAACAACAGCAAAACTAAGATTTCTGGATAAAACTAAAGAACATGACTAAAAAAGTGACTCAAGAGTATGCAGTGAGCCAGCATTGCATTTGCACCTCTGCCTACAGAGATGCCTCTTCTCCCTCCACAGCTTTCCTATTACCCCTAAACACAAAAAGCCTACCACCAAATAGATAGAAATAAGACTTGCACTACTCACTGTTAGAGGACAAATATGCCATTCTGTTCCTATAGAGCTTAAACAAAAACACAACCATAGATTTTAGGATTTGCTTAACTTTTTCTCCACTTATATGACCCTACAGGAGACGGTGAAGCAGAGTATTTTGGGGTTTGAGGGGAAGGGGCCCATCGAAGTTGTTCTGGCAGAATGAAAGCATTAGATGTCAAAAGACTACTCTGTGACTTTAAAAACAAGTAATATCACATGCCAAGAAAGGTTTCAGCTTGTTGTTTAAAGACAGAGCATATTTAATGAAGGACAGCAAACCTGAAAGAGTAATTCATTGTTATCAGTCGTATCAGATTATTTCTAGAGGAACTGAATTGCCCTGTGGAAAATCCACTTATCTCTAAACAATTAGCTTAGACTAGACACTGAACTTCAGAAAGTTAGTGCTATGTGAAATGAATCAGCCCTTTCTTTAGTTTATTCTGCCTCTGTACCTCCCTTTGCTTGCTGTAACATAAGGGAAATAGTCACTGTAATTCATGTAGGACTGACTACACTATTCAGCATCTCAAGTTTCTTGTGTATTAACCCCTAGAAGTCTCTAGCCTATAGGAACCAGTAGGATATAGGTAGAATATACATATATATAATATCTGGCTTTCATAAAACAATAATCCCAAAGCATAAAAACCCAGAAATTGAGGTTTTTTATATATCCATAGAATATAAACTTACAGGTGTTCTTCCCTACCTTCAAACATCACAAATTAAAACGAACAGAAGTAGTGTGACCAGCAGGACCAGGGCAGTGATTTTTCCCCTGTACTGGGTGCTGGTGAGCCCACACCTCAAATCCTGTGTTCAGTTTTGGGCCACTCTACAAGAAAGACATTGAGGTGCTGCAGCATGTCCAGAGAGGGATAATTATCGTGGTATTAATTTTTCATGGTGTCACATTTTCTTAAGTGAAAATCCAGAGCAAAATATTAGATTTGTCTCAACTATGGGATGTTCATAACAACTATAATACTTCCAGTATAAGTCTTTGCGGAAAATTGGCAACAAGGAGATCAAGATCTGTAATATAATAGTGTAATTACAACACACCAAAAATATTTCTAACTTTTATGACTAAAAATACACTCTCAAGCATACACTGCTTAGTTACAACAATTGATTTTTCCAGATAGTGAACGGGCAGGTATGAACTACGAACTTGTATGTTGCTGGATACATAAGCAGTTCATCGACAACTTACAGAAATACCATCTCTATAGTACTCTCAAGACCTGCATTGGGCTTCCAGTATCTCAGAAGCAGCTTCACTGCATTTTCAGAAAGCTCTTAGTAGTCAGATAAAAATTGTGAATAGAGAAGCAACCTCAGGTGTACTCAAGAAAAGCAAAACCTTGGACAAGACTAACTAGGCATTTATCTTCTGGAGTGGAAAGACTGTATGATGTCTCTACAGTACTACAACAGATCCCGCAGTAACAGGCTCTGAAATTACTAAATGCACTCAATGGAGTATCTGAGCAATTAACAGTAAACATGAAGAACTTGGGAGAAGGAAGGCTATACCTTAAGGACCACCTCTGCCAATCTTAAGTGCTTCACTCAAGCATTTATCCACAAGCCAGTCTTCCCATAAGGGAAAAGAAACAAAAACTTCTCTTTAACTATCAAAGGCAGTAGACAAGCAATATTCTAATGGTTAAAGGAAATACTTCCCTTTCCTCCATAAAGTGCTTTAACCACCAGATCAAACTGTTCTAGGCAACAACACTCAACCCCATAATGAAGCTGTTTCACTTTGCAAAAGCACACTACAGATCATTACTAGTTTAGAAAGTCAGCTAACTTGAAGGAGCATAATATTCTAGTCCAGATATTAGCATACTAAAGAGCAAACCTAAATGTCAGTTACTGCAACCATGTTATTCTTTTGTTGTTAGTTTATAGTTGGTAAGATTCTGGCTCTCTGGTCATACACCGAAATGCAAATTGTCTATGCTGGGTGACAGCCAGGTTGAAAAACTGAAGATCAGGTGTTGGTTTTTTTGTTTCGTTTGGAAGTTTTTTGTCACTTAATTTTCAGGCAACTTTCTGATTTTCACACTTGTAACTGATGATTCATCCATAAAACTACAAAGAGAAAAGTAGCAGCATCACAGGTCACATTATGTAATTGCACAGTATGTTCACCCCAGAAATTTCCCTGTCCTTACAGTCTCTGATTCACCACACAGTTCATACCCAACACAAATTTACTCATATGGACCCCACAGGACAGCTTCATCTCCTCCTTTTCCTGTAACTCTGTTGATCTGTGCTTGAAATTAACTTTGAGATAAAACTCATAATATGGGGTTGGTAACAAATCACCTCAAAATGCTCAGCCCTCAGTACCAAGTCTGCAACATTTGCCATCCATGACAGACAGTAAATTCAATTTTGCTTTCCCCTAAGCAAAGTAAGGAGTTGATAAAAGGCAGATGCCAGAGCATTGACTCATACTGGAGTACTATTTAGTATTCTGAATATTTTTTTTTTTTTTTTAAAAAGTAAGACATCTCAAAGACTGATTTCTTTTAAAATCAAATGAGGACAGAAAATGCAGCTATTTTAAAAACTGCTGGCAAAGTGAAAATCCTGTTTGTAGTTCACTTCCTGACAGAAACCTAATATAGATGAATGAGGAGATAGTGAACAATTCCTTCCAGTTTTACTAATGACACGGTAATACAACTTACTACAAGACACTAGTAAATTTTTTTCAGGTATGACAAAAACTTTTTTCCCCCCAAAGTTTAACACAAGCTGATCATTGATTTTTCAGGTGTAGACACTTACATATGTGATCTAGGAATGTAACAGTACTCCCCCATACACATCTCTTCCTATTCCTCCCCCTCTCCTATTTTACAATGCAGTCTCCAATAGAAACTAGTTCTTCACTATGGTAATAGCCATAATGAAGAACAAGACTTCTCGGCATATACTACCTTACTTAGTTCAAGAAGTAGACTAAATACTCAAATACTCACAGTTGCTGATACTGTATTTATATATTTTTTTTAATGTACAGATTTATTCTACATGCATTTCTTTGCTTTCAGTTTCAACTGCCTGATCCCAGGCAGAGGGTAGACTTAGCAAGAGCACACAGCTGTGGATAATGGCCTTTGAGCAGAAGTATCAACAATAAGACAGCAACCACTATAAAAATGCTTGATCTGTATCTAAATGAGAAAGTAATGGCAAACATAATTAATGGTCTATAATATCCCATGATAAAGAATAACCTAACATGACTTTGGAAACACCTTACAACAGTACTGAATATTAGACTGAGATGGGAGGTTCACACAAACTGCCACTAATGAATGGGAGCTCACAACCTCCCTGCCTTGGGCAAGGACATCTTTCACTAGATCAGGTTGCTCAAATCCCCATCCAACCTGGCCTGCAACATTTTCTATGCAAGATGGGATGTCCAAAGTCGTCTGTGAGCAGTTTGAAACACAGTGCCTCAATCAAAACTGACTAGTGAAGGATTTTGCACCTTCAGACAACACACACACACACTCAAAACAAACATTATGCAATGTGTTTTGGAAGTCAGGAAAAAGAGACTGTCAGCTGAGGGAAGACTGTTGTCCTCTCCCTTCCTAAAACTAGCAGGCATTGGGAAGCAAAAGCTCAACAGTGTCTTATGCTGTGGCATGTTTTTGGAGGGGTTTGGTGGGTTTTGGTGGCTTTTTGGGGGGTTTTTTGGGTTTTTTTGTGGGGCTTTGGGGTTTTCTGTGGGTTTGGTTTTTTTCGGTTTTTTTTTTTTTTTTTTTTTAATGAGGTAAATATGGGCAGAATATCAAGCAAATGCTCTCCTCCAAAATATGTACCTCATACATCTAATTTTTCTCTCATTCCTGAATTAGTATATATACCTCATTCTGGGACTTAAAATTATATGAAAGCTTTTCTATTAAAAAAAAAAGTATCTGATTAGTCCTAACAAATGCTTTGGTTCTGAGGAGAGTGTTTCTGTTTAAAGCAAATGATCTATTATTTCCCATCAAACACTGTGTATATTTTTGTTTTGGCACATTAACCTGAGCTGAGCAAGCTGTAAATAGAAAGCTCTGTTCTCATTGATTCAATTTAAAATTAAAACAATGGATTCAGCAAAAGAGGCACAATGTTTATCATTAGCAATGAATCACTCCAGCCAGTACTTAAAAGACAAATGTTGCTGAAAAAGTCTTATGATAACACAATGTAAATAGACTGAATTTTATTCACAGGCTTACTTTTAATACCAGAGGCCAGATGCTGCCTGTTAGAAAAATGTACTTCAGCCAAAACTGTCATCATCTTGTATACGCTATTATGACAGCAGAATTTCTACCAGATTATGCCCTTTGATTTTCACATATCTGTGTGTGCAGATCTGGGCGTGGGAAGAACTTGCAGATTCGCAGTTTGGAAAAACCAAACATGGTTAGTTAAAAGCTACTGAAGTTGAGATTTGATGAAGCTTCTTTTTTCTTAGACAAAAGCCATTGATTTCCAAGGCAAAACTGGTAACTCCCAGTGAAGTTTTTTCAGGGAAAAGATAATAAATATGCATGTTATTTTTAATCAATTGCATCCTCAAGCTAATCAGGTTTGCCTAGGAAGCCAGAATCTAAAAATGACCCTGAATGCTGTTATATTATCAGGGCAGAACTCACCCTTCCTGGATAAAAAGCTCAAGACAAATTTCTTGTGTGTGTGTAGCAACTCAAGGTTTATGACTCCTCCAAAAGATCATTTTTTTTCACACAAGTTCCCTCTGTATCAGTATATAAACAAAAGTTTGTCAAAAAATTACTTTTAAATATCACAAAATAGTTGTACTGCAACATAATGTGAAGGTTTTATTGACAATAAAAAATCTACCACTGTATTTATTTTTCATCACTTCTTACATGCGTAGCACTGCAGATAACCATGAAATAAAGGCCACAGAAAATATTATCCCAGTCTCCTAATGCATATTTTCAGAACTGACTCAGATCTTGAAGAAACCAAGGACTGATTCATGTTTGACCATTTTTTACTTAGAATCTGAAGCCAAACAAAACGTCTGCAAGTCAAATCCTCCCAATATTAAATCTTCTCAGATGGGTAATTCCGCTGATAATATAGGGAACGAATGGCAACTTTATTGGCCACTTTAGAATCATAGAATCATTTAGGTTGGAAAAGACCTTTGAGATCACTGAGTCCAACTGTTAACCCAGAGTTACCAAGTCCACCACTAAACCATGTCCCTCCAGGCCACATCCCCTAGTCCTTTAAATACTTATGAGGTTGATTATTTAAGCACTGTCCTGGGGACCTGTTCCAAAGCTTGACGGCTCCTCATAAGACTTGTGCTCTAGACTACTCACCAGTTCTGTTGCCCTTCTCTGGACTCCCTCCAGCACCTCAAAGTGTTTCTTGTAGTGAGGAACCTAAAACTGAACACAGGCTTTGAGCTGCAGCCTCATCAGTGCCGAGTACAGAGAGACAATCACTTCCCTGGTCCTGCTTGCCACACTACTGCTGATATAGGCCAGGATGTCATTGGCCTTCTTGGCACACTGCTGGCTCATGTTCAGTCAGCTGCTGACCAGCATCCCTGGGTCCTTTTCCACTGGGCAGCTTTCCAGTCACTCTGCTGCAAGACTGTAGCACTGCAGGGGGTTGTTGTGACCCAGCTGCAGGACCCACTTGGCCTTGTTGACCCTCATCCAACTGGCTTTGGCCGATTGATCCAACCTGCCCAGATCCCTCTGCAAAGCTATTCTGCCTCCAACAGGTCAACATTCTCACCCAGCTTGGTGTCATCTGAAAACTGACTGAATAGGGTGTACTCGATCCCCTCATCCAGGTCATTGATAAAGACATTAAACAGGAGTTGCCCCAATAGAGAGCCCTGGGGAACACCACTAGTGACTGGACACCAGCTGGATGTAACTCCATTCTCCACCACTCTCTGGGCCTGGCCATCCAGCCAGTTTATTATTCAGCAAAGAGCGTACCTGTCTAAGCCATGGAATGCCGGTTTCTCCAGGACAACGCTGTGGGAAATGGTGTCAAAGGCTTTACAAAAGTAGACAGCATCCACTAAGCAGGTCATCTTGGCATAGAAGGAGATCAAGTTGGCCAAGGAAGACCTGCTTTTCATAAAACCATGCTGGTTAGGCCTGATCCCCTGATTATAAGACTGAAGCATCCCAGTGTTGTTGGGACAGATGCTTAAAACGCAGGGCTTAGCAAGCAAACACTGAGATTATGAGACAGAAGAAAACTGAAGTTTTCACAATCAAGTCATGGAGAATAACTTCTCAGTAGTCAGCAAGTCTGGAATGCCAGCACACATGGAAATGAGAGAGAATGGGACTCTTTTTATTCATGGTATTTAAGGGGGAAATTAGGTGGTTTTAATAGATGGGCATATTTTCTTTGAGAGTCACTGAGGAAGATGGATAGGATTTACAGAAAAACAGATATGAAAACTCATTTCACCCTTGTGACAGGCTATTTTCAGCTAAATGCTATGGCCAAAAGGCAGATGTGCAGAGAGGCAGCTCAAATGTTGCAGTCCTACCTCTGAAGTCAGGGCAATCACTCACAGTTCTGAAACATTCACCACAGCACACAAAACATATCAAGTTACCATATCCTTGAAACAGAAGGCATCAAAAGCAGGACAAAAATTGTCAGTACAGTAAATTGTGTTTCTTATTTTCTTGCTTCTGAGTTACTTTGAATCCAAGAAGGCAATATCAATATATATTGCTTTTTAATAACTGTAGCAAAATAGTATCTAGAATAGAGGAAATACAGTTTTCAAAATACCCTGATTCCTGATGAATACAATCAGATGTAGATCCTAGATCCTTACTCTTTTGAAGTCTGGTTTTGGCCTTTGGATTCTTAACTTTAATGAAGATATGTTCAGGTAGTCGGACCTGCCTAATAATACCCGAATGCACAGCACTGACATGACAGGAGGCACACATCAGCCTAATGTCAGTGTTGGCTGCAGTGAGATAACTTCCCCCAGAGGTATCTGTCTTCTACTATATCACCCAGCCACTTGCTTTGCTTTTATGCAATTTTACTTCCTTCTATCAGGAACATTAGAATAATTCTGCATAATCACAAAAGCAAACATATTCAAAGCAATCAGGAAATCTAATATTTAGCACACTGCTCTAGGGAATAAAAAGAGTCCTGTCAACTCAGGCTGTCCTGAAAATGAGTTCATTAGCAGCCCTATGAGTAAACAAAAAGAACTGGTACTCAATACAATGTTATCTGATGAAAGTAGAAAACCCCCCTGAACAACTGGAAAGCTGTGAGCGTGGGTTTACTGCGGTTGAGATGGTAAACACAGAATGCATGAACTACACCAGAAGTCACACAGAGCAAATGAAGACTTTCTGAGTGGCTTAGGCTTTGTTTCTGTAAAGGCAAAAGCAATCAAAGTAAAAGATCTGCCTGCAAAGGAAGAATCAACTGCTGAGAGGATGTATCACAGTGCCTGGTAAGAAAGCCTGATGCTGGTATTCCTATTATTCAAACAGAAGGGAACCATGCAAAACGCCCCACTTCAGGCACTCATTCAATGGGCCTGGCTGCTCCAGGAACTTCCTTTCAGCCTCTTGTGTAAGGGAACATGGGACTCTGGTAGAACTTGGGACAACACTTAGCCTTGAATGGTTGCAAAAGAAGCAACATTCCAAAGGTGGGTTAGGTCTAAGATGCTTCATACGGTAATCACTTGCAAAATCTTGGAAGGATCAGAGCAGTCAGAAGGTTCTGAAGAAGAACAAACAGCACCTCTGCAGCACCGGGGTCAACCACCAGGGGTTTTTTCACAGAGAAAACTGGAGTTTCATATCCCCCTCCCCAACAACCATCAATACCTCCCAGAACGCAGAGATTCTTCTGAGAGAGGATTACATACCAAATCCTTTTATTTCTTCTGATCTTTCTCCTTCACCTCTTTTTTTCCCCCCAGGCCATAAAAACCTTGTTGCAGGTGTCAGTCCTGATGTTCCCAAAGCAGCACAGAGAACTTACTCTGCTGAAGTTCTCTGTTCCCTTAAAACTGTAGGACATTGCATATGCTCAATAATCAGGGGCAGGGGCAATAGTAATCCCAGGCTGGGTACATTGTGCTCTACTGCCCACAACTGGAAAGTCCACTTGAAAAACTTAACTGAAACACTTCAGTTGAAAGGGTGAAAGAGCACTAAAGACTTACAGGCTGTTCTCAGAAGAAATGTATCCATGTCTGAGCTACTGAAAACAAACTTCAACACAAAAATAAACGTAGTTTGTAAATGTTTTTATATCAGCCAAAGAAAGAACTTTGAAATAACATGAAACACTTAACTAATTTGGCTTGTTTAATTAGTTCGATAGGTTGTTTGCAACATCATCAGTCTATGACAAACGCCAGCCCTTTAGAGCTTGACATGGCACTCTGGGAACTGCAACTGCATTACACGATCAAGAGTGTTGTCCCAGTTATCAACCACAATCCTCAACATTTGTGCAAATGCCCCACTGCATTATGAATAACTTGAATCTACCACCAACTATAGTGAACAGTATGCCCATTGATTCAGACAACCTGAATCTATGTCAGAGGAACTAACACCTTTTTGTTGATTTTCAGGAAAGAAACATTTTTCCTTTGAAAATTATTTCTACAGAATGACAAAAGAAATGAGACAGCAGACATTTGCATGCATCTGATAAGCAGCATTTAAAAGTATCAATGGATGGTGTTTGACTCCTAGGCTGACTTTAAGCAATGTAAATTTGATTTTTTCTTTGCAATTACAGTACAAGAATATATGCTGTTCCTTCTTCAAGCAAGTCTCTTTTTTGTCACTAAAGGCCTTCTTTTGCTTTTATCTGTGATTATCAGAAAGTCTTTGTATTTATTGAGACTCTAATGGCAATTTCAGCAATAGTATTTCCATTTACTACAATATGTTTTTCAGAGGAAAAAAAATACACATACAAAAACAACTAGGGAATGTTACGAAACAAAATTATCACCATGTTTCTGAAGGACTTAAAAAGTCTTAAAAGATTAGAAGTGATCTAGTTTCCATTTCTTCATTTCAATTTGTTTGAAGGTAGAGAGACTTTGCTAACCTCCCTCCCTCGCCCCCAGTATTGTAATTGCAATCAAATACTTGGAAATGAGTGGTTACATTCATAGTCCAGTTCCATATGCACCTAGCAATCACACATGCATGCAAGTGTGATCATGCTTAGGTTCCCTACAGCAACAAACCATGCACTAAAAAACTCCCAGCTGGGAAAGGAGCCTTGGTCATCATCGATTTTTCCTGTTCATTTAAAATGAAAGTTTCCTTTAGCTGATACCAGATTAGACTACAAACTCCTCTGCCAATGTATTTTTGCCCCAATATATTTTTGCAGTCTCAATATTAAGGTCTTTTTAGCCTTACACATTATGCTTCCTCTGACAGTACTAGCAGCAACCCAGCAGGAATTATTAACTTGGGCTGCTCACTGGGCTTGGATATGATACCTCTGCACCTCCTGGGTGAAGGGCTTGCTTATCTACTGAACATGCTATATGCAAAGGTGAGGCACTTGGAGCTGTGATCTGAGAAACTGAGCAGGAGAGTTTCAGCAGAGAAAACAAATATTCTGTGGTGAGTCTCTAACAGTGACGTGGGACAGCCATCACTGGTGTCAGTAAGCCATAGCAGAGACTTTGCTCCAAGAGATCTGCACCTCTCACCAATGTCCCAGCCACTGTGCTATTGGATTTTCTCTTCTCCTTCTCTCCAGAACTATCAAAGGATAGGTTGCATCCATGTGGCAAGCAGAGTATTTTCTTGGGCTTGGGTATTGAATTTGTGAGAAAAGTTGTTTCCTACATGTTTCTTTCCCATCTTCCTTTCTGGCACGAGTTCAGCACTGGGAAAGTCTTCTAACTGACATGGACAAATATGGAAAGCATTTTCTTTGAAGAGCAAATCAAGTTTTGAAGTATCTGAGAAGAAACAGAGGTGCAACCAACACCAGCTGCACTTTACAGATCCCATTCCTTAAAACAAGTAAAAGCCAGATCCAAACTACAACTTCTCAGTGCTAACAGACAAAAACAGATACACACAGATATTTTACATTAAAACAACATCACTATCAGCTTTCTCTAATTTCTGTATACTTTTGTGTAACTAGTATTTGCCAATCTTTCTGCTCACAGCACTGCAAGCTTTAGACAATGCACAGAAACTGACTGGAAGGTTCACATGAATTTTTGTAGAGTTCAACCTGTAGTACAGATGCTGGATATGGGCCCCCAGGAGAATTCACTTAGTTATGCTCCAGACAGCTTCATTTCCTCAGGACAACTCCCAAGTTTAAGAAAAGATACTTGAGGGCAAAGACTGGGTTCATTGCCCTGGCAGCTGCTGCAGCAGCTTAACCTGGAGCTTTCTTGCAATCTCTCAAGCCTATCACATCACCAAGTGCCTACAACTGTGCTGCTCCACAGTGATACCAAAGCTGTCACACAACAAGCACAGAACAACAGTGTTGTGAAGAAGCAGTTAATCCCAGGCAAGCAGGAACTAACCATTCTTCTACACAAGTTCAATACACCTGCCCTGTCAAGACCTGTAAGTCCAAAGTGTCCAAAAACACTGTGGATATGCATTGGGTTCACGAAGTGGCAGGAAAGTCACACAGACCTCCCCTAACACTAAAAGGATCTAAACTACCAACCAAATATTGTGAATGGTCATACTAAATAGTTGATTTGGAAAATAGCATTTTCTTTAGTTAAATCGCTTTACTTCTCACATTTGAGATTTACTACTTTTGTCTTGAAAGGATTGAGACTGTCCAGGAACTCAGGAGACCAGATCATTCATTGTAGAGTTTTGACCAATGCAGCTAAACTTCTGTTGTGTTCCTCATCTCTAAGGTGCGGAAGATGATGGATAACACCTAAATGTCTACCACACTTACAAAAGAGATAGAAAACATAGTTTTGATAAATTTATAACTGGAGAAATACAATATAGCATGGAACAAATAGGTCTAAAGCAAGTTCTAAATTGCAAATGCTCCATGTTTTGCATGTCTGTCTGCAAATTTTTCTGACACCAGAACTGAACTTAATCATAATTTTCTTTATGAACACTGCAGGAAAGAAAAATATTGCAATACATTACCTTTGTGTCTAGTATCACAATGAGGATTACGAAGTTGTTCTACAGTAGTTAGTAAGCTACTGCTTCAGAGTGAAGCTACGGTAAATTCTAGGATAACACATAAGACACCTTTTATTACCTACTCATAAATGCCAGACACAGTGGAACAGTCAAATCTCACCTCCAGTAATCTAATGACACAAAGCTAGTTCCACAAATTCCTTATTAAAGATGCACTGATGCGGTTCTGGTGCATGTCATAATAAATATGCTGCCTTGTTTAATTCTGGTATCTCACAGGAAAAGCCAGATCATTGAATAATCAGATTTAGCTATCAGCTCAGCAGGAGATCTCTGTTTTAAACCCATTTAAGGACTGCAGCTACCATATGCCAGCTGACAAAATCAAGCAACATAATTGACTCAAACGCTATCCTCTTCTGTTCAGCTGTTTATTGAAGGACAATCTATGAAGTTGCCCTACAAGAACAGCCACAGCTCCTTTTGTCAGAGTTCACTCTCCTGACAAGCTCATTAAAATGCCTCCAGAAAAAATTGCATGGATAAGTGAAGCTTACTATTTAGCAGTTAGACAATTTAAACATGTTTGCAGAGAGGCAAGTTTAGGGAAAGGAGGAATGAGAGGAAACTGTTTAGCATACAACAATTTCTGGTTCTTTTTGCCAAGACACTATGAGTTTCTCCCTTGCATGTTCACTCCATTCCCATTACTAAAATAGGGGTTCTAGTCTTCTGTTCATTGCCTCTAGTTCCCTGCACCAAAGGCAGTTTACCAGGAATGAGGAAAAGCAGAGTCTGCTGCCAGGAGTGGTCAGAACCTGTGCTGTTGTGGCTAGAGAACAGCCTCCAGCTGGCTTAAGGCTAGCTTAGTATGCACAAGGAACTGCAGCCACAGTTTGGACTGCATTGCAGACATGCCAGAAGCTTTCATCAGTACAACCCGCTGGAAACTTACAGAGAAATACTGGAGAGAACACAAGCACTGCTGTGACCTCCACCACTTCTGAGCTTTTCAGTCTGTGGATTTCAGTAGGACAATCAGAAATCTCTAAGTTACTCAACAAATGTTTCACATGAAAGGTATTCCCTAAACTCCTCTATGTCTTCTGGCAAGCAATTACAGGCTCTCACTGCACTGTTCAGGTTTGAAACTGGCAGGCATAAGAAGGGGTAAAGAGGAAACAGATTTGCTTTTTCCAATTTTGTTTCTGTTTGGGTATGTTTCAGGGTTTTTTGGGTTTTGTTTTGATTTTTTTGTTTGTTTGGTTGTTGTTTTGTTTGTTTGGCTAGTTGGTTTGTTTGGGTTTTTTTATTTTTTAAATATGGCCATCCAGCATTTTGCACCAACTAGTGTGCTTTCATGGTAATCTCCAAATCCCATGCTCTGCATTTCTAGAGGTATTTTAAGATTTTTTTTGCATAGCGCAAGCACAAATTATTCACTTTTACAGGGTAACAGAAAATTCTCTCTTCTGCAGGGAATCAGACTGAAATAGAGAGCTCAAAATATATAGTTCAAGAAAGTCACCTTCCAAAAATGTATGGCCCACACCCTTCAGCACACAGTGTAAGTGCCTCCTCAAATGTTATCCATTTCTCTATACAAAAAACAGACCAGGACTTCTTTCCAGTTATACTGCAGTTACATCAGCTGAAGAAAGATCAGAATAAGATCTTGCTCACCTATGAGTTCACATTCATCACTGTAATCATCTTTCTATCAGCATAGCGTATAACTAAATTAATTTCCTTACAGCACAGTAATAAAATATTATTTATGGCATGAATGGAAAGAACAAAATGCTATCATGCTAAATTCATCTTCTGCAAGTGGTGAACATTCTGGTTTTAATATGGCCATTGAGACAGTTTAACTGATGTATACCACCAGTTATCATAGAAAACTATAATAAGCAGTAAAGTACAAGTAATTCTCCTTGACTGTATTAAGACAATAGTTTCTTAAGTATCTTCTGACACTAAAATCACACAATGAGAATGTAAATGATTGAATATTAAACCAATCAAATTCATCTTACTGCTGACTGAAGTGGATCCATATTGCATGCTATACAAGTACAACCATGAGTTTAAAAAAGCCCAAAAACTTACAAACACTAGACTGCATCAAACTAAATACTGGCAATAGCAAGCATGATTAAAATGAGCATACCCCTTTGTTGGTTTTGTGTGCATTCTTAACATGTGATATATGAGACTAGAAAGCTATATGAGATAAACAATACATAACTGCATCACTAAAAAGACTGTCTGTGCTAATACAAGGAGGCTGAATGGACTTACGCAGACAAGGAATGGCCTTTCTCGATTTTTAAGTACTAGATTTTGTCATCTCAGTAAGAACATTTTCTGAATAAGGACTTCTGCCCCAGCCTCTGACCCCTTTTTAATGCAGTTTTATGAAGATTATATTAAAAGGACAAATAAAACTCATGATTATATACAAGATTTACTGTAACTGACAGTAAACAGTAGCACAGGCAGTACAGTAATGTGAACAAGAACTGCAGACACAGACTGCCACAGCCATGGGCCATGTCATGGAAGTTTTCTAGAACTTTGCTCATTCTTTCTGCTCTTGCATTTAGCTTGTCTCCAACCTTTCAAAAATCTTTTCTGAAGCCTGAAGCCCCATGCAGCACACATTTCATTTCACTGCTTCCTTGGTATCTTCCGAGACAGACCAGTACTGCATATAACCACTCTGCTTATAAAGCCAATGGCAATGTTGTCCAACAAGATGTCGTTCCCAGTTAGTGTTCAGCTGGAATCAACTACAACTTCAAAATTCTTTTATTCAGACCAGCTTAGCTAGCAACCATTTCCCATGTGATAGTTGACTATTTTTCCAGCTTCATGCTTACCTTTTGCAATGTTACAAGAAGAAAACCTCAATTTTTATCTGTTCTCTGACAAAGCTTTCAGCTCTGATACAATTTGCTGAACAGATCTTAATTAGTATTTCTTCTTGTTCATAGCATTAGTATCAGTTAGTAGCAGACTTTGGAGAGGTTACTACAAAATCAGGAAATTCTCTGCAGCCAAAACCAAACTACCCTAACCATACACTAAATTTGGCTCTATATCTACTTTGTACAAAACTTCAACTAGTTAGTATTTTTACACCCTGTTCATAGGAGCATTAGAAAAGGGTCAGAAGATTTCCTACAGTCAAGACATATCAAATTTATTTCTCCCATATCCAGCAGGCATGTTGCTTTGTCACAGAAGGAAGGCAAACTGATTCAAAGTGACTTGTCTTTGCCCAGTCTCTTTGTTGTCACTTATTGCACTTCACTTTCTTTCAAATGCCTGCAAATTGTTTTTTTCAGTATTTTTCTACAAATTAATCTGCCTGGCCTGTGGTTCTATACTTTCAACCCCTGATCCCTCTAGAAATAGGCACTAAGTCGGTCTTTCTTTGGTTTTCTAGGAGTTCAGTTATCTTCTGTTCATTCTCAAATAAGGTCCCTAATAGCATCAACCCATTTCAGTCATTTGCCTAAACTTTCTATCTGCTATAAGAGTATTTTCGAAAGGACCCCAAGCTTTAGCCTCTCTGTATGTATGCTAGGCTGTGTCCCGACATCTTAGCCCTTGTGCTTGTCCGCTCACAGCTAATCCTGATCAGTAAAGTAAAAATGGTGCTTATAAAATCTTTAGCAACATCTGTTTTTAACTTTCTCATCTTTCTCCTAACAGACAAGTTCTTTCTTTAGTGATTTTCCTTGCTACTAACATATTTACAGAATGTTTTCTTGCTGCAGCTTTGCCAGTCCTTTCTTGTTTTGTACCAAGTCCTTCTGATAATGTCTCTACACCCGAGTACTATTCTTTTTTAAGACATGTTCAAAAGCTGACCTAGTACCCCTTTTTTGCATGGCTCCTTCAGTTTCTGACTAATGAAAAGCTTGTAATTAGGCAGAAGCAATTATGGCTATCTATTCTTCCCAAAGAAATGGCTTGTACTTGTGCTCTTAAAGCATGTCTTCAAGAAACCACTAAATATTCTGTCCTCAGACATTGAAAAATTCTTTGATTTTCTGAAGTGTTCTTTCCAGGCCATTGCTTAATAGCTACTTTCATCCAATTTACCACTCTTCTCCATCCCTCCCTTTCTTTTAGTCAGAAGCAAATACAGAAGACATTCAGCATGAGTTGCTTTCAGCTTTGCTCATCAAAAGAAATGATTGACTTTTTTTACACTGTGCATGTTAAAATACTATTTTCTGGAATTTGCCAGAGCAGTTGAAGTCCCTCTGAATACTGTACCCTGTACTTGTGAAGACAGATAAATAAGAAACAGCCTACTTGAGGAATCTAAAGAGAAATAGCATCACTTTTTTTTTCTTCGTTGTACCTTTAGAAGCTTGTCAACACTGCTGTGGGATTAAGTAAAGATATCTTTAACACACAGAGAATTTCTCCTCTTGCCTGTCCTTGGTTTTCCTTTAGCAAACTATTTATTCAACACTTCAGTCATAAAAATTCCTGCACTTAACTGAGCGACCAACAGGAAGTTCTTCTCCTCTGCTCTCATGGGACCCCACCTGGAGTACTGCATCCAGATCTGGAGTCCCCAGCACAGGAAGAGCGTGAATATCTTAGAGCAGGTCCAAAGAAGGGTCACAAAAATTATCAGAGGGATGGAACACCTCTCCTGTAGAGAAAGACTGAACCTGGAGAAGAGACGGCTCCAGCAACAGCTCATTGCAGCTTCTTAATACGTAAAGGGAGCAAATATTAAAGAAGAGAGACCTTTTCCACAGCCTGTCATGATAGGAGAACAGGAAACAGCTTTAAATTGAAAGAGGGTAAGTTTAGATTGGTCACAAGGAAAACATTTTCTTACAATTTGGCTGGTGAAGTGCTGGAACAGGTTGCCCAGAGTAGCTGTGGATGCCCCATCCCTGGAAGAGTTCAAGGCCAGGTTGGATGGGGCACTGAGCAACTTGGTCTAGTGAAAGATGTCACTGCCCATAGCATGGAGGATGGACTAGATGAATTTTAAAGGCCTCTTTCAAGCCCAAAATTCTATGATGCTAAATCAAATACAACTTCGATTTACAAGTATATTCAGTTCCTCTTATTTCAAATAGACAAACCTATCATTTCCACAATTTAAGCAGCATCCTCATGTCCTAGATTCCAGGCTGATACAGGAAGATGTTTGGTCTTTAGTACCACCTAATACAAATAGAAACACTTACTGTGATATGATGAAAGTGAAGTATTGTAATGGGAGACTTTAGCTCACTTCCTTTCAATATAGATCACAAACATCCCATCATACCAGGATGTGACTTTTTTTTTTTTTTTTGCAGTAAATCAGTGACTGTTTCACAGAGCAGCTGTTTAGGAAGCCCACTAAAGAAAATGCAATCCTTGATTTAGCCCTAAATATAGAGTGGCTTTTCAGCTACAAGATTATGAAAACTCCTCTATGCAATAGCTTCCCAGCAGGAGCAATGGAGGTGACAAATAAACCTATAGTTGCATCCAGCTTCAGAGTGTGCAAGCATGAGAAGGAAACTTGTTAAAAATCTGAAAGGGTAAGATAAAGAATTTAAATCTTTGCAGGCACTGTGGAGCTAATGAACAAAGATAATAAAGACAAGGCAGGTACATATTTCCTATTAAGTAAAACTTGAGAAAGGAAGAAAGGAAACTAGAATAGTTAGAACAGCAGTGTAGGAGTGAGGTTACCCTCAAAAAAGCAGAGGTCAAGCCCAAATAGAAAAACATGGTTGAATAGATCATAAAGTCTGGCAAATTAAATGTAAAAGCACACCAAGGCAGGCAAAACAAACAAAAGATATGATGAACAACTGGCAGAGACTAATGATAAATCTTTTTTCAAGCACATAAGGAAGAGGAAACTTTCCAGAAACTCCAGGAGGCAACTCATCATCAGAATAGTAAAGGAATACTCAGAAGATAAAAGCATTACAGAAAATACATCAATCAGGCAGATTCACTGCAGTGATGGTGACAGTACATGATGCTGTGGAGCCTCTATAAAGAAACTTGATAGAAATATGAATTTTGCTATGAATGGAGAATAAATGTTAATGCTTGAGCATGAAAATGAGGGGAAAAAAAATCCAAGAAGAGGGAATGTAATAATGGCATTTGTTGATGGCACTTATATTGGCAAGTCAACAAACTGCAGCACATTTACTGTAGTGTTTCAGGATACTCAGATCCAGAAAAGAAGTCTAAAAAAAGGGACTGAAACTAATTTGAAATAGCGCAGACACGAGAAAGGATGGAGGGATTAACCACATGCCTGACAGAAAAAGGGTCCAGAAGTTTCAATGCGAACTCAACAGCTGGATTTCTTTGTATTCCACATCACTGCAAGGAATCCCAGACCAACAACTTGGGTACTCACACCTTGGTGCCTGAATCCTAAACTGTGTGGACAGAAGTATCTTGGTGATTGCAAATACGCAGGTGTGAGAGTGCGAAATGAAACCAGTTTTGTATTAAAATAAAATCAAATCACTTTTCCCTCCTATAAAGTCTCATTGAGTTTTGTCACATTATTGGTAGAATATTGCAACACTATTTCTCAGAATTCCCCTACCGGGACCCCTCTTTCCAGGGGAACCCACAATGTCTTTGAAATTGCAATGACTTGTATGAGCAGGAACAGCAGGAACAAACAAAACAAATGTTAACAGCTCACCGGGGCCAGACGGCACTCACCCCAGGAATCCTAAAGGAACTCAAGCATGAAATCAGTGAATTACTAACACAACGGTGTGTCACCTCTCAATTAAAACTATCTTGGTAGTAGAGGACTGTGTGGTGGAAAAGGTGACAGACTTTTATGAGACTAGGGGCAAGACATTAAGCCTGGGATTTGTGCTGCACATACTAATAAAAACTGCAAAGAAGAATGGAATTAGGAGCTATCTGAATAAATATAATCTTGTTAGGAAGAGTCAGCATGGCCTTTGTAATGGAATGTCCTGACTTAAAAGTCTATTGGAGTTCTAGCCTCAAACCAGTGCAGAAGGCTAATCCAGTTCCTCTCCTTCAAAAGACTTTCAAAGACCTTCAAGGTCTCAAGGTAATAAATGAAAAATGCAAACTACAGAAATATGCTGGGTTTGGCTGGGATAGACACAATTCTCTACACAGTACCTAGTATGGGGCTGTGTTTTGGATTTGTGCTGGAAACAGTGTTGATAATCCAGTGATGCTTTAGATACTGCCGAGCAGTGTTTACACAGAGACAAGACCTTTATTGCCTCTCACCCCACTAGCAAGGGGGCTGAGGGTGCACAAGAAGTTGGGAGGGGACAGAGCCAGGACAGCTGACCCCAACTGCCTAAGGGGATATTCCATACCATATGGTGTCATGCTCAGCATATAAAGCTGGGGGAACACTGACAGTGGGCCTTTGCTCAGGGACTAGCTGGGCATCCTTTGGTGGTGAACAATCATTTTCATTTGCGTCACTTGTATTTCTTGGGGTTTATTTTCCGTTTCCTTCTTTTACTTTCCTTTTTATTACAATTTATTACCATTACTATATTTAATTATTAAAATTATGTCAACCCACAAGTTTTCTTACTTTTACCCTTTCAATTCTCTTCCACTATCCTACTGAGGCTGGGGGAGGGGGAAGATTGAGCAAGTTGCTCTGTGGTGCTCTAGTTGCCAGATGGGCTTAAACCAGGACAAGCAAAAAAAGGGCTTTTAGAAAAACTACTGAATAGACAATAAAATGGCAGGTAACATTCACTGTAGTTAAATCATGCATATAGGGAAAACAACACTAACTTGAGAAAGACAACTGTGAGCTTGAGTATACAATTACCTGCTAGCAGCAAGATCTTGATAGTTATGATAAACATGCATAAAAATATCAGTACCCTGCTCAGCAAGCAGTTAAAATAGGAAATAAAGTGTCAGGAATCATTAGCAAAGAAATTCCAATAAACATCTAACAGAGTTTCAGAAGAACAAAAAAGGACACAACCCTCTAGAATAAAATGAGAACAGGTAGACACACAGAACTGCTTGAAGGAAAGCTTTCAGAAGCTTCCTCCAGAAAGGCTGGGTTACCAGAGTACCTTCTCTTATCCTCACCATGCAAAAATGGAGCATAATCTAGCTTTTACCAGATTTTCCCTCCCTACCTTTGTCTCTTTCACTATGACCAGTGAAACTTCTGAATCTATCAGCAAGATCATTTCAGGAAAGCATCTGCTTTAGCATCATTCTCGCAGAACAGAAACACTTAATAGGGATTGTTATATTGATCTGTCTGTATGCATTCTCCTATCACAAGACAAACAGGGAAAATAATTACATCAACATGTCCTGTGCTCTGACAATTGCTTTTTACTGCAGGTTAACAAATGTAATTAGATGATCATAGGCCAGAAAAACTACCAAAAAATCTAATTCTTTTGTTGACAATTATTTTTTTGAGACACGGTCACAATGAATAAAAAGTGAAACGCTGAAACTCCACTGAAACTCCACCCTACTAGCTGCTACTTTTCCACTGAAAGATAAAACTTTTACAGTATTTTTATTATTAATAGAAAAAAAAAAAGGCAAGACATCATTTAACTGCATTCTCTTTTGTTATATTCAGTTTTGAGTGGTCTACTCAAAAGCATGTCAAAAAACATTCTCTATATGTAATAACAACAAAAATAAATTCAGATGACTTCTGCCTGAATAATTAAAGCAAAAAGTTCCTACAGTGCTGTCAAATCAATGTGCCCAAAATTCACAAAGGTGGCTCCAAACTTCCCAATGTTAAAAAAAAAAAGGAAGATCTTCAATAGTTAACAAAATGGTTCATAAAAAAGAGTATGTGGATAAAATGCTGTGAACCAGATTTCTAGAATTTTTTCTGAAGTGTAATATCAAGAAGCTTAGGAAAAAAAAAGAAAAAGCAAAAAAGCAACACAGATTCTCACAAGAGTTTTGGAGCCACATTTTCAAGACAGGCAATGACTATCACAAAACTAAGGACTGAAAAATTAAAACTGCCATCACTACAATTAAACACCTTCAAAGAGTCCATTTGGTTTAAAATTCCCAAGCAAACAGCATTTTTGGTTTGCTCTTCTTACCCTGTAACTGTGTCACTGCTCTGCTGCTGTGGGTGTGCAGACATGATTGTTATGTAAGTCCCTCGCTTCCCAAAACAAAACCCACAAAATAGGAAACCAACAGTTCTCAGACAGGCTATGCTCCTCTAAGAGCTCTATTAAGACATTGTTTCTGATATGTATTCCCAGGTAGCAGAGATTCCTAGCCATTTTCTTTTGTTTCTAGCAGTGTCCAGTGTCAGGCATGTCCTCCAGCACTGGGTGATGTTCTGCCCCAGATGTGGTTTTCCATGATGCAAACATCTGCATGTACTCTGGTTACTTCAAGCTCCATTTCACAAAGGAACAATCTGCCCTTGAAGGTCTCGTTCATCTCACCTTACAAAAGATCACAAGTCAGGCCTCAGAAATGCTTGTGCCTTTCCACTGACAACAGTTGGCTTAAGGAGAGGAAGATGCAAAAATCTGAAGTGAGACAAATGAATGTCACCTGAAGACACAAGCTCATGGCTGTGAAAGGCTTCTTCCCTTTCTATTCAGGGATGGGCTGCCTTAGCTCCTGTTTGCATTCTCCTCGGGTCTCCCACATGTGTCAGTTCTCAGCCTACAGATCCTGGGAGCTGAATTTAAATTCTTAATGACCAACTTGATGAATACATACATACGAAGCTACATAAAAATTCCAGGTTGTTAACCATTACAAGAATCAAGTGCAAAAAATTATAGGTATAAAAATATATGGGAATATCCACAGTAGAATTAAATAAATTTAAGTTTCCCAATTAGAAAGAGGAGTTTAAATACAAATTTAATTGAATGAATTTGCTGACCCCCACTGTCACTTGTCACAGTCTTCCCCAAAGAGGTAACTTCATCTTAATAAGCAAACCAAGTCCTGTCCCACAAAAGAGCATAAATGCAGAACATGATCTGAGGTTTTGCTGGTTGTAAGTCACCAGTATCTTGCCACCGTCCCATGCTTTGGAGTACTTCAAAAATTACCAGATCGAAGTAAAAATCTGATGCTACATAGAACTTTGTCAGGGAATAGGACTTCCTTTGTGTTGGAAAAGGGTAAAACCAGTAACAGGAGGGGAAAAAAACCTTCAAGCAAAATAGAATACTCCTTTCCCGGGTGAACGTGGTGCCCACAATCAGCTGTATCCTTGCAATCATCAGCAAGAAAGTAATTTTATTCTAAAGAAAGGGGCAGAGTTGCATTGTGTCCTTCACATCCTTTTAAAAACTCAGTCATCCAACAGATACTGAGGTTTATCCAGCTCTGTATTCTTATCTGAGTAAAATCCAAAACTACCCAATTCCTATCTTCTGGTCCTTTTCAATTCTTTCTTGTCTCAGTCAAATATCACACAGAGCTGCAATTTCTCAGCTCCCTCTCATTCACTACCATCAATCTTTGAGGAAGTGAAACAATGGAAGTGTTGAGAGAAAAACTATTTCTGAATTTCATCATTTCACCATTTTCTCTCATCTGCTTATCAGAACCACAAACACTGTCTTCCACTGCAGCACCTGCTTTGTTGATAAGCTTTTTGTGCCCTCTCCAATTCCAGGCATCCTTTCTCTCCACCCTCTGATACAGTTGACAATACCACTCATTACCACCGTAATTTCCCCCTTTCTGATCTAGAAAACTTCAATATTCAAAACAGAACTGTGAATTCTATTCCAAATGTTGGAAAGATTAACTTCACCTTTGTTAATTCCTCATCTGAACAGTCCTTTCCCTCTTGCCCGGGATTGCAGGAGTTACTTTCCCCTAGCTAGGTGTGAGGCTGTACCAAAAGTAAATCAATTAAATGCCAAAGTTAGTCAGTACCCCACCCTCAATGCCTTCACTTTTACAGCTGTAAAAGATACCTTCTTTCAACTTCAACATAGATACATTTTCTACATTTTTGCAGACACTGTAGGTACTGCTGACGTTTCAGAGTACAAACTGATGATGTTACAGCACAGACATGCTATTACATCCTGAGGATTTGCTAAGGACTATACCCCAGTGCTACAGAAATACAGTAAGTGGAATCAGCGAAATTACTCTATGGTAGTAGGGATAGCTTGTCTTATTTAAGACTCAGAAGAGCAGCACGGGATCTATTTTTGATATTTTTAACCCCATTTATGTTTCAATATCACATATACAAACAGCAAGAAGCAGAAACCCCTATGGTTTGCTAGCTCTCCACAAAGGCTGCAGTCACTGGTGCTCTGACTCAGAAGGGCAGCTGCTAACGGGACAAGCAGATGCACCAGCCTTCTGCCAGCTGGTACAGAGGGAGAGCAGATACCCTGAGAGCTGGCCTACCACAGCTGTGCCAATGCCCTTTACCCCACGAGTTGCTGCTCAAAAACAAAAGTGGTTTTCCACAACAGCAGATCAGCATGAAGCATTAACAAAGTCATAGTTCCCAAAAACTACCTGCAAATTTACTCAGCTCTGATATATATCAAAGCAACCAATGTGTCTCATCAGCTTCATTTCTCTACCCAAACAGTGCTATTACCTGAAATCAAATGGGAATCATCTTTGTCTAGAAAACATCATAACCTAGGGCCACTTTTTGGGCCCTAATACAATAATTTTTTGAACTCCTTAAAAAAACTGTGTTGGAAAATGAGTGTACTGGAAAATGTTAGGAAGAGCTTCTATCTTTTGAGAACTTCTGACTATCATATATGGCACCTGCAGACCCATGCAGTCATCTGTATTGTACCTTATCCTGGGCTGATGAGACTCCTAAATGTGCTCCAGGCATCTATTCTCTGGTTCTGCGTTTACTAGTCCTGGTCCCTTGAATTCCAATGACACCAAAATATCTAGTAAAGGAAGTTTTGTGCCACAAGCAGCAGGAGAAACAGCAAAACCTTTTCAAAAGTAATAAATAATACAAAGACAGAAAGGAATTATGGTGAACTTGTGTGTCTCAGCAGCTTCTTCCAAATTTTCTCTCTCCTTTTCAAGAGCAATGGCAGCATGTCCATGGTTATCTTCATTTTTGAAAGCAGTGCCAGAACACTAAACCATACACTTGGTCTTAATATATTGGTATAGAGAAAAAACAGATTCTAATACATAATTTGGATTATTCCAATACAAACTTAGATCTAAGTATAACCTTATACTAAAGGCAACACACACTTGAATCTGAAGGTTGGTTTTCAAGTAATTGGATAAAAACAGAAAAAAATAAATTAAAAAATTGGAAACAACAAAATCTTCTAAGAAAATGGGCCTTATGCAAACACACTGAACATCAAACCTCATATTTTTATCTCCACAATCTTTAAAATCATTGGCTTCACTCAGATTTGATAGAGAAGCAGAGGTCTCAGCTATTTAACACATCTCCCCATTGTATGATACCATAAGTAGAGTAAGATACAAAAATTACTCTTGGGAGAAGGAAGCTGCAAAGGAGCTCACCACAATTTAGCAGGCAAGACTGCACTGCCAAGACAGGTTACAGACAAGCACCGAAAAGCCTTGAGCACTTGTTTTGTTGCATTCCAAATTTATTCTCCACAGAAAGCTAGCTTTCCCTTTTGCTTTGTCATTCCTTACTTTATAACAAAACAAAATAAAATTTACTTAAAATGTTTGTTTTCATTAACCTGAAAAGTGAAGGACTCCATTATTTTTATTATTCTGCATCTTAAAACAGTAATTACAAGAAAAAAAGCCCACATTACTCCCAACATCAAAGCTAAATATACTGAACAGAGTCACAAAACCCAGCCTTGTATAACACCTTAAGTTTAAAAACAAAACAAGAAAACCAAACAGACTTTTTTACACGTGAAAACCAAAACATCTAAATAAAAATAATGGTAGCAGGTACAGCCTTTCTCTTCAGGGAAGAAAAGGTTAAAATTTTTAAAGTACTTTGTAGATAAGTCTTATTATTGTATTGGATTAAGAAGGGTTTGCCCCAAAACGCTAAACTATGCGTTTTTCAGTCTCCTATGTTAACAACACTTCTCCATGGACATCCCCTTGTCGTGGGGGAGAAGCTTGCGTGCCCTTATGAGGTTGTGAGCTGTGCTGGCGGT